>OX456527.1:17607240-18217240 GCA_949748255.1 Eustalomyia histrio | reverse complement strand
AAAATGCCCCCATAATCATTTTGGCGCAAACGCCGCTCCAAATAGTCACTTTTTGGTTTTGCAACGGTATTTCCTGAATTTCGTGTGGATTTTTCGTTTCCCAAATGCGGCAATTTAGCTTGTTAACGCCGCCACCGAGTGTGTATTTTATGTGGATTTTCTGTTTCCAAAATGCGGCAAGTTAGCTTGTTAACGCCGCCACCGAGTATGAAATAGGCCTCTCCCAGCAAAAACAGACATTACCAAATAATGGATTAAGTAGCACATAAAGAGTTTTACTAGTTACCTTACTTTTGTTCGTGATGTCCCAAAATTCATTGGTGGTCATTACCCTGTCGCTTACAAAAATGTGAGAATAATGAGTTACCAGCATGGTTACTTATAGTAAAGAAATAAGTGGTTACTTATAATAGTAAAGTGAGTAGTTACTCTTAGTAAAATAATAGTGGACCTTTCTCAAAAGAAATTTTCTTACTTAAATAAATCGATAAAAATCATTTGTATTTGAAGTTATAAAAAAAAAATATTTAAAATATCTACTTTTTGCATTAAAAAATTTAGGTTTATGTAGATGCAATGCTATTTCACATTAGAAACCCTTTAAAATCTAAAAAATTTTGCAAAATCACCTTTTACAACAGATAATTTTCTATAGTTTTTCAAAACAAAATAATAAATATTAAAAAAGCAGAAATATCAATTCGGTACTTATTTCAGTACCTGCCAGAAAATCATTATTTTGCATGTACATATAAGTACTTCTACCATCCATTATCAGTAGGTCACTATTTTGTATTTTAAAGTAATGCAAAATGTAACGACCTATCATTACATAGTAATCTAGACAGTAATGACTTGTCATTATCATGTTTTTGCTGGGCTGTCATATGTACGTTGAGTTAAAGCGATACATGACAAAAATTGTACTGATTTGACATTTAAAAAACATGTGTTCTTAAGTCAAACTTATTAAATGTTGCCCTACCGACATGAATTGAATGCGCACCCTGTAGAAAGTTAAACTGTTATAAGAAAATAATTTTTACATAAAAATTGTATAGAATTATTTTTATAATAGAGTGAAATTATAGAGTGAAATTTTTATTTACACCAAAATGTATGAATCTTTTGTAAAACCTGAATAAAATTTTATTACAATTGGTGAATTTGTAATCACGAAATTAACAATAACTCATTAAACGATATGTAGAAACGAAAGTGTTTCTAACATAACCACTTTTCATCAGTTTTGTAATGCTTGTGAGTGAGATTTTATGTTTTCTCTTTTTTTATTATTCTCTTATGCTGTTTTATTATAAATAAATTTTTTTATAATATTTTTTAAGTCTATTTTTTTTATTTTGTAGATAACAATAGCTTCTAAATATTTTCTATAATAAAATTTAGTCTATTTTATAATACACACAATTCAATACGATTTTCATTCTTTCATTTCATTTAATATCAAAAATAAATAAACAACACTAAAGACCTTTAGGCAATTATATTAAAAAACTCTCCTCCTCTTCCCTCATACTATCAAAAAAAAAAAAAAAAAAAAAAAATAAATAACAACTTTTCATATACTAATGACGTATATAAAATGTTATAAATAGTCGTTTTTTTATATGACATGAAAAGTATATTAAGTTGCAAGAAAGAAATGACAGCAACTATGGAAAATTCAAATAATAAAGAACTAAACATACACCTTAATATTATTAAAAATCCTAACAAATGAAGAAAGAAATATAAAAGCCAAACAAAATAATTCAATTTTTATTAACACACATATGGATATGTATAATCTCTACCAGAGATGATAAAAAATACTCACATGTACTTTTTTAACACACATGTTGGATTTCGAATAGACCCGGTTTACATTTTGAAAGCCTAAAATCCTTCGGCATAGATTTGTTTTTCATCTACAGCTTGTAGTTTAGAATAAAATAAATGAATTTTGAAGTTGTATCATAAATTCATCATAAATAGTACCAAAAAGTGGTACATTTTTCAATTTTTTTTTTAAATATTTTCAGTTTTCTCCTAATAAACAGATACTAGTTTTGTTGTTGTTTTTGTCAGAGAAATTGTTAACACCTTACATGGAGATCTATGTCCCAAGAATGGGCTTGCTACACTCACCAAAAAAAGTCTGTAATGGCAACTGAAAATTTTGCTGTTAGTACGGGAAATTCTGCTAATTTGGGCCCAGCGGTATTTTTTGCTAATCTTAGCAACACATGTCTGCTGACGTGTAGTAAAATGAAATTAGTAGAAAAATTAGTAGCCGCTACTAAATTTTAGTAGACTTTTTGTAAAGTGGATTTTAAAATCTGTTTGCTAAAATCAGCAAAAAAAAATTAGTAAAAATATTAGTACAAAGTTTTAGATTTATTTTTTTTTATCGAGCATCAAAAATTTTGATATTTTTTAAAAGATGTTTCATACAAAATGAAAAAAAATCAAAGGCTTAAAAATGTTAAAAATTTTGTTTTAATTTGGTAATTTCTGTTTTGAAAAATATTTTAGTCAATTTTTTTTTTACTTTTATAGTTAAATTTAATTGTTTTTAGGGCTGATTTTTAGAACTAAAAAACCTTTTTAGTGCTATTTTAAGTGGATGTCATCTTTTTAGACATGAGTCGGTATCTTCACTTCCGATCCCTTTTTTAATCCTATGTAACATTTTAGGGCAATTTAAGTTTGTATGTATAAGATTAAATTATTAGAAATAACATTTCCTTCAATATCGACTTTTTTAAAATTAGTAATTTTTTTTTGCTAATTTTAGCAAATCGGTTTTCAATAATTTGTAAAATGATTTCTAAAATTAGCAACGAAAGTTTGTAGATATTCTATAAAAATTCTGTAATTTGTAAAATGTAAATAGCAAAAAGATTTGCTAAATAATAATTTTTTTACTAAAAATCAGTACAAAAATAGTAAAGTGGGATTGAAAACCGTTTACAAATTTTTCTACTAACTTTTTTTTCTGAGTGTATCTTCACTTCTGAAGAATATTGCATTTAATCCTGTACTTTTCTCTTTAGGAGCAGGCAGTAGGGATGTAGTTACCTACACTAGTGATGTAGCGATAGCAGTAAAGGGGAAGTTTCTTTCCACCTTGAGGAATATTATGCAGACGCTTCTGAGGGTGTTGGCTGTCTGGGCCTGTGGATTTGGAATCAATCCTAACAAAGCGGTGCTTATAATTTTTCACAGGGGACACCGCATTTTGGCCTATTAATTTGGACGGTGTAAAAACTCAACGCACTGACAGAATGACAGTAATTCTGGACAGAAGGCTGTTTTTTAAACACAACGTTTAGGAGAGGACATACATGTTGGCGCTATCTCTGTACTTCTAAAGGAGGGCTCACTAGAGGGCTGGGTCTCAGAAGCGTTAGATGGCTGGTAAACTATAATATGTATTTGTAGAGGGTACATAGGTTGGCTTCTTTGAACATGACGGGGGCATATACTGCGTCTTATTCGGATGCATATACCAAGGAAGCAGGCAGCGGCTAATGCGGCTGTGAGTCTGCGATTAACGGTACAATAGGCTGACAATATGTTTTGCCATAGTGTGATATTTGGACTACTGTGCGGCTGAAGTTCCGGTTAGGAGTTATGGCATCAACTTGTTTAGGTTGACAACGTGAAGGTTTTTGGTCTACTCGGGGAGCTTGGTTAGGGGATTGGAGCTAGATCGCAGATTGGCAGATTTCTGGAGCCTGTTTTAGGCTAAGGCGTTGGCGCAATATTTTGGCCACGACAAGCGTTTAACATCTACTCTGATAGTCAAGTTGGGGTCACGTCCTTGCAGTCAAATCCTTGGGGTCAACGTTTCCGACTATGGTGGATGCTCATCCATTTTATTTTTTAAAGCGAAACCACACTCAGGGAATTATTGTATTTATTTTAATGCACATAGAAAATAGATTCATTGTTACAACCAAATTTATTGCCAACTGATTAGTTTAATTGCAGCCATTAAAAAAAGGTACCATTTTTTGATAACAAAGGTACCAACACTCTTTTGTGAGCCACATTAAAAGTTTCTTACCACAGAAATGTAGCACGTATTTATATTATCCTGAAAGGCGACTTAATTTAGATGCATTATATGAAAAAATAATAATAACAACAGTTGCTAATTAATCTCCTCCCAGATCTTGTCAAATTCCAATTTTTTTTTACTAAAATTTCAGCGGTAACCTATTTGTTCTCTGACAAGAGAGTCCCGCCACCATTACACGCCGATTTGTGTTAAGTAACAATAGGATATATGATAGATAATCCAATTCTAAGGATAGCTTCTATTGTCTCTTTTAGCACCATCTCTGATAATATTAAGGGTGTAAATGTGGGCTTAATTTTTGGTACTTTTTTTGTTTGGCAGCAAGGCGAAAATTTTTGAAATTCAAAAAAGAGTCAACAAAAAAAGTTTTGTACAGGCTTGCCAAGATGTTGAAAAAAAAAAAATAGCAAAGAAGGATTGCGATAAATGTTCGATAAAATCTGAGAAATCACGAATATCGGAAATGGAACAAATTCATGTGCAATGAAACTGTTTAATTAAGGGAGGAATATTATGTGGGAATTTTACAGTCCTTGGGATTAAGGTTAGATTAGGTTAGTGTGCACCAGGACACTTTGACTTTGAGCCCCATTGTCGAATGGATCACTGCCAATTACGACTCCACCGTTAAACCAGTTTGAGCTCCGTACGGAGCTTAAGAGGTGCGAGATGTTAACTCACAAGAGATCGCTGAGGTCACGAAAGTACACCAATCACAGTGAAAGCACCTTACAGCTTGTTCGTGCTGCATACGAGCAGAGAATGCTTTCCTCCTCCTACTCCTCATTCATGCAGCTCCTACAGAAAGCAATTTGCAAAATCTGTGCGTGCCTCCCGATAAGACAATGGCTCGTTATAACCGCCAACACGTCCGAAATATCCCCTCTGGATAGCAATAGAAGCACACTGGTGGCCTCGCGGACCAGATATGCCTTGTAATCTCACAAGCCACTCCATTAGACCTCCAGAGATTAGTCGTCTTCTCGGAGTACAGCCAAAAGCTCAATTAACAAGTTTCCAGGTGTAGCTCTTTCGAATTTTAAAAGGATTCGATCCCCCAGAAGGTTGCGGATTCGATCCCCAGCAACATCAATTAACAAAATAACATGTATGAGTTTTATATCCCTCGTACATATCGCAGCGGCCTACTTCACAGTTCACATAACACTTAACCCTACCAGAGTAAAATAACATAACAAGTCTATAAACTAAAAAGCTTTGAACAAGTTCACCAAACTTCCATCAATTGGCGCGCAAAAATTGTTATAAACATTGTTTTTACATCTCGCGCAATTCAGTGTTAACATACTGCAGGTTGCACACAGAGCAAGTTTTGTTGCGGCAATTCTTTTCCATACTCTTTTAATGTTGCCTTTATGTTCACACAGAGAAATGTTTTTTTTAACAATTTTTGTTTACATTTGGTTTAAAATGAATGAAAAACAAAATAAAGAATTAAAAAACAAATCGAAGAATAAAAAACCAAACGAATTGCCGAGAACAAGCAATTTCGTACCAATTACAAACTCAAGAGTTGCGCAACAAAAGTTGTTCTGTGTGAAATGGGACTTAAGAAATGACTGAATTGTCTATAAAACAGTTGCGTCCAACTCATATGCACAATCTGCAAGCTTTTACAAAAGAGCTTTTTCGCCTACAGCGAGCTTCGACGAGAGCTTTTACATATATGAGAGCACAATACAAGGATGGAAATTTTGAATTTCGAAATGTTATAAGTTGTATAATTTATTTAAGCCAAAACACTTTAATACTTCTTTTGGCTTGCAGTGCTTTGCTAAGGATAGAGCAACAACAAAAGGAATCTTTTCTTTGATATTTTTATATTGAAATTGGTCGATTGGCAAATTTTTCTTTTGAAATTTCAGTTCATCTACTAATTTGGCCCTATCTAAATTTTTATTCAAAAATCTCTTTTGGCATGTATTATAATTCCTTTCAATGGTTTGTTTGTGATTGCGTTGAGCATACGGGATCGCCGTCATTGTTTTCAATAAACAAAAACAACTGTTCCCACGCTTTATTAAATATATATTTTAGTGAACATAGACTGATCGTTGTGTGTTTGAAAATTTTTATTTGAAAGTTATTTTAAAGTTGATGGAAAAGTACGTACTGGATTTTCCGTCCCTGAAAAAAAGCTCTTTACTACAAACGCAAATATCATAGTATCAGTGTTTTGCCGCAACTGCTTTAAAATATTTGGATTCCGCCTCACTGTGCATCAGGGCGTATACTTATTTTTAATATACAAATTTATAATAATCATACGCCTTGGTGAATTATTTATTATACGAGTATTTAAAAATTTAGTTTCATTACATATTTAATTTGGTCATAAGTTTTGAATTTATCCATGAATTTTCTTAAAATATTCCTTATTTTCTTTGTACAATTGGAATGCTTTTGTCAATAATTCCCTCACTTTAAATACAAAAAGGTACCAGAAATATTGTACTTGAACTATCATATCTGCTCTTAAGCCCTACCTTATTGTAACAATTTTACAAAATATCAAGAAAATATTATAAATACTAAAATACAAAGACTATCAAAGACTAAGAAGAAGAAGAAGAAGAAGAAGGCGGTAATTCAGAGGTGGTAAAACAAAATTGGAAAATAAATGTTAAAACATTTTACTTACATTTTATATTATAAAAAGAAAAAAAAAAAATAACAAAAGCAAACAAAAAAAAATAAAATAAAGGGTATCCCTCACTCTGTTGCAAAACAAAACAACAACAACAGAAATTCAACATAAATAAATACGACAAGTTTACGGCTTTTTCTATTTTTATACAATAATAAAAATGTAAGCAAAAGTTTGCACGTTATATTTTTATGGCTTAAAGTCGTACAAGGGCAACCCAGTGCGGAAGGGTGGGTGTTTGCTGTCAAGGATGGTGTCAGAGAGATGGAAAATGTGTGGATTTATAAAGATAGCAACAATAAATGTTAGGCATTCGTAATCTATTACGGTTAAAAGACAAAATAGAAAGAAAAAAAAAAAAAGAAAAAATTGTACGGTTAAGATAAGTTGTTCTTTTCCTAATAATTTTCCCTTTTGCCCCAGCCACCCATCTTGTTGTGTAAAGTAGAAATTTTGTTTTAAAGACCAAGTTTTTCCTTCTTCTTTTCTTTTTTTTTTTTTTTTGCTAAAACTTTAACACCATTGTATATGAGACGTAAAGAAAAAAAAAGTTTTATGTTTTGTTTTTTTTTATATTGTAAAAGTTACATGGTACGGTGTTGATGACGTTGTTATGTCCCTGAAAGGCCATTTGCCTTATGTTTATACATACATATGCAGAACAATGTATCGTACATGCTAAAAAGAGCTTACTATAGAAATGAGGAAAAATAAAATAATACATACATATCTACTATGTTTAAAAATGTTAAAAATTTAATAGACATTTTAACGAACAAGATGGAAATATATAAAAAAAAAAAAATAACAAATACCAAATATACCCTGGGGCCACAATGACTAAATGATGACCTACACTGAAGGGAAACAGCTTTATGATAGTAAGGAAAAGCTTAAAAAAATTTTATATAATGATTCTTTCATAAACATGATTAAATGTTTTATAATTGCAACAAAATAATTTTTTTAAGCTTTTCATAAATCTTATAAAGCTTTTCCGTAAATCTTTAAAGCTTTAAAATCTTAAAAGTGTAAAATAAAATCAATTTAATTTTTTTAAGCTTTTCATAAATTTTATAAATACCAAATATACCCTGGGTCCACAATGACTGAATGATGACCTACACCGAAAAAAAAGCTTAATCATAGAAAAAGCTTAAATAAAAAATTATAAAATGAATCTTTCATAAACATGATTAAATGTTTTATAATTGCAACAAAATAATTTTTTTAAGCTTTTCATAAATCTTATAAAGCTTTTCCGTAAATCTTTAAAGCTTTTAAATCTTAAAAGTGTAAAATAAAATCAATTTAATTTTTTTAAGCTTTTCATAAATTTTATAAATACCAAATATACCCTGGGGCCACAATGACTAAATGATGACCTACACTGAAAAAAAGCTTAATCATAGAAAAAGCTTAAATAAAAAATTATAAAATGAATCTTTCATAAACATGATTAAATGTTTTATAATTGCAACAAAATATTTTTTTTAAGCTTTTCATAAATCTTATAAAGCTTTTCCGTAAATCTTTAAAGCTTTAAAATCTTAAAAGTGTAAATAAAATCAATTTAATTTTTTTAAGCTTTTCATGAATTTTATAAATACAAAATATACCCTGGGGCCACAATGACTAAATGATGACCTACACTAAAAAAAAGCTTAATCATAGGAAAAGCTTAAAAAAAATTATAAAATGAATCTTTCATAAACATGATTAAAATCTTTAAAATCTTAAAAGTGTTAATAAAATCAATTTATTTTTTTAAGCTTTTCATAAATTTTATAAAGCTTTTTTCCTTAGTCTTTAACGTTTTTAAATCTTAAATGATTTTAATAATTAAATCACTTTAAGGTACAAGGCTTCGAGAAGAGTGATAAAGATGTCAATAATTAAAAAAAAAAGCGGAAGAAAAATTTTATAGGAAAAGCTTTTTTTTCATAAAAGTTTAGTCAATTTCGTCTTAATTAAAAAGTTTGTCATATTTATAAAGCGTTTAAAAAAGTCTTACGGCATTTTTTTGAAAATAAATTGTTTCAGCTTTTCATAAATATGCTAAAGCTTTTTCCGTAAGTCTATAAAGCTTTTAAATATTAAAGTGTTAATGATTTTAGTAAAAAAATTACGTACAAAAAGCTTTTTTTATGTTCATGAAAGCTTAATCAATTTCGTCTTAATTAAAAAGTTTGTCATATTTATAAAGCGTTTAAAAAAGGGTTATAATGCGGCTTTTTTTTAAATAAATTGTTTCAGCTTTTCATAAATATGCTAAAGCTTTTTCCGTAAGTCTATAAAGCTTTAAAATCTTAAAAGTGTTAATGATTTTAATAAAAAAAAATCACTTTAAGTTACAAAGCTTCAAGAAGAGTCATAAGAGAAGCCAATAATTAAAAAAACACAACGGAAGAAAATTTTGGTGCAAAAAGCTTTTTTTATGTTCATGAAAGCTTAATCAATTTCATCTTAATTAAAAAGTTTGTCATTTTTATAAAGCGTTAAAAAAAGTCTTACAATGCAACATTTCCTTAGAAAATAAATTGTTTCTGCTTTTCATAAATTTGCTAAAGCTTTTTCTTCTTTTCGCTGAAAAGAAAAATTTAATAATTTAATTATAAATTTTTGTATACCTCTGTTTTTGTAGCTCAGGCTTATCGAATAACAATGTGGTTTTAAAATATAATAAGAGAAATTGAAAAAAAAGCTATTTTGTGTCAAGGATATTTTCTTTTTAACAAGAAGCAAATTATTATATGGAAAGGGGGCAATAACTGTAAATTAAATCGAAAATTAAAATGACAAATGGACATTTAACACAGAAAAATATTGCAACTTTTTTGTTGTTTCAATAAAAAAAATATACAATAACTTGTGTGAAAAGAAAATAGTCCATAAATAAAAGAAATATTAAAAAATAATTAGCTACAAGTATCATCCTATTGTAAAGTGCTGCCTTTTTTGTAAATGGCATCGTATGCCAATTCGGTTTTGACATTCGTGAAGTATATACGTGCGAAATTTATGGTAAATAAAAATTAAACTTTTTTTTGGATCTGGCTCGAGAATTTGGAACTCAATGCAAAAAATTGTGTATGTGCGTCAGTTACGTCGGAAAAGGTAACTGATATTATTTTATTTTTTCGAAGGAGCCCACGCGAACGCCATCACGTTAAACGATGAGCGCTGTAGAGTCATGCTGACTGAATTTTTCTTAGAGAATGTTGACGATCTGGATTTGGAGGATATGTGGTTTCTAAAGAACGGCGCCACTTGACATGGTTTATCTTGGTCATCTAACATTGATCTCTCGATTTGACTGTGCCAGACCTTTTCCTCTGGGTATATTTGATGTTGCTGGTTTACTCGAACAATCTTCACGCCTTGGAGGTGTTAAAGCATAACATTCGAACCGAAATTGGCAACGTGACACCACAAATGCTGCGTGCAATTATGCAGCATTTGTAATCAAAAGAGCTCAATTTCAGATCAACGTCAACGGCGGCCATTTGTCGAACATAATTTTTCACAATTAAGTGAAACAAAATTTATAAGTGTGAATAAACATAATCCGTTAAAAAACCAAACGAGTTTTCACTTTAAACAAAAGTTATAGCGAAAGAAAATCAAATCATGGCTTTTGCCGCTCCCTGTAAAAAGATTTCTTCTTCGGCGTAGCCATCCGCTAAGTCTGGATCATTGAATACCTGCCCTTTGGCAAGAAACCTGAAATTTAAAACATTTCTCTGGAATTTTTATCAAAAACCGGAAAAAATAGGCTTTAAAAAATGGAAAAGTGAAATTTGATAAATGTTTACCTTTCACTAATTCTCTAAGGATCGGTCTGCCCAAACTGCTTTGGATAGAAACCTGATATTTAAAAATTTATTGCTGTAGTATAGGTTAATTCACTGATAAGGTACTTTTGCGATTTTTTTTTGCCAGGGACGTGGTTAAAATAGCAAACCAAAATAGGAAAGAAAAAAAAAAAGTAAAATTGGGAAAGGAAATGAAATGGAACGAGCGGAATTGAAATGCTATAAATGGGGATCAAAATGGAACGGAACGGGGAATAATTGAAATATAAACACTAGACAAGGGGAACGAAATGGAATGCAACAGTAAACGAGTGGAATTGAAGTACAATACAAGAGAAACTAAACTGGTTATGAGTGCAATTAAAACACTTAAATTATGTTACTAGGGAAACGATATGGAATTAAACAGGGAACATGAGGAATTGAAACACTAAAAGAAGGGAACGCAATGAAACAATAAACAAATGAAATTTAAATACAAGACAAAAGACACGAAATAGAATATAACGGATTATGAGTGAAATTGAAACACCTAGATTATATCGAATCGAACGGGATTATACGAGGGCGGATCAATAAGTCCGTGACTTTTCGAACTTCCCTCGTAGTTATATGAAATGCAACACTCAACAACAAGTACCCCCTGTTAATAGACTACTGTCAAATTTTGAGCAAGTTCCGTCATTTACTTTGCGTTTAACAGTAGGTTTTTTCGAGGTCCATAAAATAGACATTTGTTTGATCAATAATTTCATTGTTGGAGCTAAATCTCTTTCCATCGAGCTTTTTCTTTTGGTTTGGAAATCGGAAATAGTCACTGGGGGCTAAATCCGGAGAATAAGGTGAATAAGGTTGCAATTCGTAGTCTACTTTATGGATTTTTTCCATGAAAACTAAGCTGTCACACGATTTCGTTGGTGGTCGATTGTGAGCAAACGCGCCAGCGATCTTGCGGAATGTTTTCTCATACCCAAGTGATCATTCAAAATTGAAACCACTGAGCCATGTGAGATGCCCATGTCTTCCATAATCTATCGAGCATTCAATCTCCGATCGGCCAACACCATATCGTGGGCGAACAGAACGTTCGGCATCTTCCGTGCTTGTTAGGCGACAACGAAAGTCAGTAAACCACTTTTTTGCCATTGAAATCGATAGTGCAGAGTGTCCCCATAGTATTTATCAAGCTTTTACTTGGTTTGATTGACGGTTTTTTTTCGCAAAAAATAATATTTAATGAGCACTCGAAATTCACTTTTCTCCATTTAAAAAAAAAAAAAAAATCCACGAGGTTGTATGTTTTGAACAGCTTCTAAACGCAAAGTAAATGACTGAACTTGCTCAAAATTTGACAGTAGTCTACTAAAAGGTGGAACTTGATGGGAGCAGTGTAGCATTTCATATAACTACGAGGGAAGTTGGAAAAGTCATGGACTTATTGATCCGCTCTCGTAACTTTTTACCATCTAAATTTTAAAGTAAAATTTTTTGTAACGAAACCATCGCAATCCCCAGAGATGCCTGTAATTCATGATATGTCACTTGGCTGTTTAGCATCTGGAATTATAGCTGTTTTGAACGACTTTTACCGGTTTTTAACACCCATGGAAGATCGATCACTCTTGAGTTCTGCAAACCAGTAATAAAGGGTACGTTCGTAAATGCAGTAGTTGCGCATCACTGCAGCATAATAAAAGTAAAACGTTCAAAAAAGTATCACTTGACAGCACTGATTTACGTCAAACGTTTTTTTATGCAAACAATTGACAGTGCTGCCACAAATTTTTACAACTATGGCATCATTAAAGTTTCTGATGTAATATTGAGAAATCAGTCTTCATTTTCATTTTAATTGATTTTTAATAATCAAAAGTCGTTTTATCTTTCTATTAATTCTGTTGTTATTATAAGTTAAAAAAAGTTTTCATTTTACCATCAATATTTTCAATAATATTTGTTAATTTTATTGTGGTGAACATATTTTTATCTTTTGCAAAACGTTCTAAAAAGTAAACTTTGCAGTTGTTGAGCAGTAGCAAAGCATCTGCAAGAGATGATCACGCATCAGATGATCACGCGTGTGGAAATTTACTATCATTTGAATACGATTTTGCATATAAGAAAAGTTGACAATTTTTGCCCCACCCTAAAAGTTCTAAAATATAGTAAAATGGCTCTTGCTGGGACCACGTTTTATGTATTTGAAAAACAAATTTAATTTTCGAAAACGAAATGAAATTTCCTTTCATTTGAGAACAATTACTTGTTTTTTTTTTTTTGACAAAGGGAGCCTATGGTGGGAACCCCGGTAACGTTTTTATGTCTTGCTGATGTGATATTTCGAAAACCAAAAGTATATGGGGAACATATAATTTTCTTCTTTTGAACCGTATTTATAGAGAATTTCATTGAAATCAAAATGAAGGCAGTCAAAAAATACATTTGTTTGTAATTGTTTGTTCTAGAGTTTACCTATAAATATGTTAATAAATATATTAAAAATAATTTAATTTCACGAATCTCGTTATAACATCATTATTTGATCAAAAATTATTTCCATTAACCCTCGAAGTGGCACATGGTTCTGGCCAGACATATTTAATTCTCATGCTTCAATTTTGCATACTTCTATTTTAGGTACATGGCTGTAATTTCAGGTAATCTCCCAAAATATTGTTGGCTTTCGATGTAAAAATTAATAATTAAAAAAAAGTCATTGGAACAGGACAAAAAAGCCAAATAAAAAATCTTCACCTTACCTTTGGTACATGGTGTCTGGCCAGACCCCTATGCATTTTGTATGAACGCATAGGCAAAGCACATGGCACGAGTTGGAAATTTGTATTTACTTTATTCTTTTATGCTTCTTTCTTTCTTCTGATTTTGTTTGTGAGTTAGTTATTCATTGAACGTTGAACAGTGAAGACTTCTTCACTTCTTCAATCTAGTTTTTGTGCGGTAATTTTGAACTTGTGAATAATTTTACGCAGGTAGATTTGTTGCGTTGTTAGTATATTATGGCTGATGAACTGGAATTTATTTATAATACACGCTTGCGTAGCGCGAATTTGCAACCCCAATTGTCACGAGGCATTAGTGCGTGATTTTCAAAGTCAGGTAGAAGCTGATGAAAATTATGATGTTGACGACACTGCTGCAAAATTATTATGAACCTTATGAAAATATCACCATCGATGAGCAGTTGTTTCCGTATCGTGGACGCACAAAGTTCACCCAATATATCCCATCAAAACCTGCAAGGTATGGGATCAAAGTTTGGTGGGCATGCGATGCTAAGACTAAATTTCCATTGAAAGGAAAATTATACACTGGAAAGGAAGGAGACAATCGGGAGATAAATCAAGGTGAAAACGTTCTAATGTATTTCGCAAATTGTTACGCAAACAGCGGCAGAACAATTATTTCTGATCATTTTTTCACCTCATTGAACGGCGCTAAACGACTGGCTGCTATGGGACTGGCATTTGTTGGCACCATTCGAGCAAACAAAAGATGTCTTCCTAAGGAAGTTATGAAGAGCACCAGACGACCAATTCTTTCAAGTGTGTTTGGTTTTCATGAAAATTTGTTGCACTTTGCAGCTACGTGCCCAAAAAAAATAAGGCAGTCAATTTAATTTCAACCGTGCATTACACGAAATATGTTGAAGGCGTAGCCATGAAACCGGAAGCAATTTTATTTTATAATTCAACTAAAGCCGGAGTCGATACGATGGATCAAATGCTAACTCATTACACAACAAAACGGTCAACCAGACGCTGGACATACGCGTTTTTCTGCAACATGATTATGTGATGGCATTGGCAAGTTACATTATATGTAAGCTAAATGATGAAAATACAAGAAAAGAAGAAAGAACACGCATATTTTTATATAAACTTGCAAAGCAATTGGTACTGGCCAACGTTGAAAATCGCATCAATAATCCGCACATTGTGGCTCAACCAAAAACTCGTATAGCATTTGAAGCGTACTTTGGGAGACCTCTCAATATAGCAAACCGTAATGTGGCTTCACGCAGTGGTCGAGACACACTAGCTGCCAAAAAAGATTGCAGCAAGGTGACAAAATACGCCGTAAGACACGCTTTTTTTGCTGCAAATGCAACAATCCTGTTTGTCAGCAACATTTAAAAGTAGATTATTTATGTTTTTGTTGCCTTCCGCAAAATTCTGAATAAAAAAATCAATGTATTCTTCATAATAATTTTCTATTTTGTATAAACATTTATTACTTTACCCATAATAAAGAGAAATATATATATAGAACAAAAAAATTGTTGCCCTTTTCATTCCAAAGAATTTTTCAGGTCTATTTTTTCTTCCTCAGGTAGCTAATAACATAGTAAAAAGAAATAGAAACACAAAATATAACAAATATCTTAGTAAAAAATTTAACGGCAAACAGCCCTTATTTCCATACAAATGCATGTAAATGTATAGGGGTCTGGCCAGACACCATGTGCCAGAACTAAGGGCTTAAAATATGTGTCTGACGAAGGGTTAAGAATCATCATCTTCATCCTCATCAACATTATCATTATAATTGTAATATTTACCAAGTTGTTGGTATTAATAACTTTTGGTTTTTTATTACTATATTGTATTTAAAATATTGTATTATATTATATGTAAATATCTCATTGTAGATTTCCTATAGAAATAAAAGTTTAAGTATGTGGTATCTCTACATATGCACTCATACACACACATACGCAGTTAGTTCTACATTTGAATTCAAACGTCAGCAGTGAACTGTATTTGAAGAGGTTATCATTTGCGTTTTAAAATTTTTGTATTATTTTTCTATTTACATTGTACTAACAACTAAACTAAAACTTACACATACACACACATGATGTTTTATTTATAAAATATAGTACATACACTGTGAATCACACTAAAAAAATTTAATGGAATTTCACAAAAAAAAGTATATATTTTATAAAGAAAATAAAATCAAATTGTACAATTGTTAAGTTCAAATTTAAAATTTTCAATACCAATTTAATTATGCATAATAATTTATTAAGAAACTTTGTTATATTTATGATATTTATTTTGAAATATATTTATATATTTTCAGTATTTTTATAATAACTGGAAAGGATGTTAAATTTGTAATTTGAATTCGCCCATAAATTACAAGGTATGTAGCCCCCAAATTTAATAATTTTGATAAAATTTTAATATGTGATAGACAAAGAAAATCTAAGAAAAATTTTATAAAATTCAAAATGACACGAAAATCAAAAAACGACATGAACAAAAAATTAATCCAAAGTTTCTTTAAAAATAGTTTAAAAATTTTCCTCAATTTAAGTCAAACTTAATTAAAACTTAGAAAAGTTTTCTTAATAAAAATTCCTATGTTTAGGTGAAAACAAAACAGTTTATATACTCAGAAATAGTTCATATCTTTCCTGAGTAATATTTGTTGACTTTAGGATAGAATAAAAATTTATCAATTTTTAAGAAAAATATTTTAGTTTTAAGAAATTTGCATACTAAAATATAATAAAAATAAGTTTGGGTTAAAAAAAAAAATCTACTCTCATTTAGTTCAAAAAATGTGTCTAAGTCAAAATAAGAATGTACTTGAACTTAATGTATGTTCATTTTTTTCTGGCAAGTAGTAAAATTAATTAGATTTTAGAAAGCCATTTTTAAATTCAGTTTTTAATTCTACCACTTTTTAATTTTTCAGAATTTTTTTTTCTAAAAATTAGTTCAGGCAATTTAAAACAAAAAGCAATAAATTTTTTCCTATGTAATAATAAAAATTTCTTTAATTTTAGAAACTAATGAACTATTTCTAGGGAAAATTTGAACTAAGTTGTTCAGATAAATTTTAGAAATTTTAATAAAATATTATTTTTTCATGTTAAAGTTTTCTAATTTTAGAGAAATAATAACCATAGGTATAGGATTTCTTTTGTTGGAAAACCTCTAACTTATTTTCAATATTTAAAAAAAAATTAGTTTTCCTAATTTTAAAGAAAATATATTACTTAAGGAAACAAATTAAAGTAACCATTGCTGACCACAATACAAAATATCGCAAACACATTTTATACACTACGTCATAATGGCTTTCTTATAATATACGTTGCGCCTATTAAACTTTATTTTATCAAAGGCTTTAAAACAATTTTTTTTTCACTTAATAATAAAAAAAAAAAACTAAAATTTGTATATGTCAATTAAAGTTTAAGCTAAAAATGTCATTAAATAAACTTATGACATTTTTCCATTTATCAAAAATAACAAGATAACTGTAATATTTTGTATTTTTGAAACAGTTTCCTTAAATTAGTTAATTTAAGAAGACAAAGGACCCCCAGTGTTCCTTAGCCATAGATGCTGTCTGTCACTTAGGGCGTCCCTTTTTGTAGTTATTTTAAGGAGAGCCATAAATTAACTACGTAAAGGATCTAACTTTGTCACAATTTATTACGTTTCAGGATATCCTGCAGTACATTTTTTTAATTTGTTTACCTTTTTGCTAATGAAATTTTATTTATATTTTAAATACATGAGTTTGGTATAATTCAGTTTAATTTAAGGACTAAAATGTAAAGTAAAAAGCTTGTTAAAAGTAATATCCTCACAAAGCGAAAGTTCTCCAACAGTTGGAAAATACTTAAAGTAATTTAAATTATATAGAGGCTCTGGTCTGTTTTCGCTACAACGAGCCGATGGCCTTTGTTGTTAGTGCTCGGTTAGGGTTTTAACATATAATTTGTAATTATATGATTAATATAAATAAAATAAAAATAAATAATTTAAATTATATGATTAAATATTTTACCTTTACAATAGAAACAGTTTTATATTTATTAGAAAATTTTTATTAAATTTAAGAATAATTTTCACTTAAACGAAGTGCTATTTAACTTGATGTTAGAAAATATTTTCTTATTTTTAGGGCGTTAAGTTCTAGTTTTTAGTAAAAAAAAATATCTAATGAACTTAAATAAAATAAAATTTTTCTTAAAACCAAGGAAACATTTCCTAACTAACAGTAAAATTTAAGATGTCATATGAACTAATTAGGAGAAAATTTTACTGTTTTCTAATAAAAATTTAGTTCACTACTAAAAATTTAGTTCTATAATTTAGAAATTTTGCTCAAATTTTAACTAATTTTTTTTTCTTAATTTTAAGGAAAATTTTATAAAATATTGGTAAAAAGTGTCTGGCGCCGTTTCCATTTAAATTTTTTTCTGCAAATAATTTCATTTTCTAAATTCTACTTCATTTTTATTTGGGTGTACGTATCCTTTGAAATTTAGTAAGGAATAAATTAAGAGAATTTGGCAGCCATAGTAGAAGTTTTTACAACATAAAATTCAAAATAGAAAAAAAGTACCAAGAAAATGTTCTCAAAAATCGCTTTTCAATGATACCGCACTTGCATATGATTTCCGTAGTTTAAATATCATAAAAAAAACTAAAAAATAAAAAAATAAAAATTTTTTAAACACTTTTTTGACCCCCTTTAAAATGCCAAGGTGGCCCAAAATCCAACACAGGTCGATTTTAGATTTTTTTTCTATTACATGTTAGTACCCCAATCGAAACACTTCGGTTTTGATTTTTTATTTATAGTTAATGTGATGAAACCAAACTGTAATCAAAATGAGGAGAAATTTTCAGAAAAAATAGAAAATCCACTTTTAAATTAGAGAAACCAACACAATTTGAACAACCAGATCAAAATTGAAAAAAAAAAATAAAAAATAATAAGCAAAAATTCCTATCAAGTTTAAAAATCTAAACTCAGGGAAAACAGTTTCATCATATTGATAAAACTATTTCATAAATCGTTTTTCAACAATTCTTTATAAAACGAGGGAGGGTCAATAAGTCCGTGATTTTTTGAATACCCAGCAACATTGCTGCTGTCAACAGGCATCTCTCTAGAGTATTCAAAAAACCGGCCTTTTGAAAAAACCGGTTTCGGTTTTCTTCGAAAAATAGAATTTTAAAAAAGCGGTTTCGGTTTTTGCAGAAAAAACCGGTCAACCGGTTTCTTCGGCTTTTTTTTTAATTTGAATAAAAAGCTTATATAATTTGTTAATTGTTTTTATTACAAAAAAAACAAATTTAATATATAAAGTAATAAAAATAAAAAAATGATTTTGTACAGTCTCTTTTTTAGGATTTTGAATACTGTTTATTGTGTTATTTAGATCAGAAATTAAACTATTTGAATTTGGAATATCCAAAGTTAAGTCTTCATCGGAATCTATCAGACTTACATCTAAATCTTCATAACCAAAGAAACGATTATAAGTGTTCGGTAAAAATAAAATAGACCAAGTAACCCAGTTGGTGATGTAATTAAAAAAACCGGTTAATCGAACAAAAAAGACCGGTTTTCGGTTTTCTTAGAATTTACAAAATATTCGAAACCGATCGGTTTTTAAAAATAAAGAAACCGGTTAACCGGTTTTCGGTTTCGGTTTTTGAATACTCTACATCTCTCAGTTGACTCCTGTGAAAATTTGAATAAGCTGCGTCATTTAGTTTGTGTTTTTGACAGCCATTAATAGCAGACTACCGCGGTATTTGATTTGCAGATTGAGGAGAAAATAGGAAATGACAGTTTTCATGGCAAAAATCCATTAATTAGGCTCCCTCATCTGCCCAATTCTTCGCCTTTAGCTCCGGGCAACTATTTATTGTTTCCAAACCTGAAGAAATGAGTTGTCGGAAAAAGATTTGACTTCAATGATGAAATCATCTCACAAACAAATACCTATATTGATGATCTCCACAAATCTTATTTCTTTTGAAGGGATAACAAAATTGGAGAAACTTTGGAAAGCTCAAAGGAGACTATGTTGAAAAATAAAATGATTTTTTTTTTATCCAAAAACCTGAGTTTCATTCAAAAAGTCAAGGACTTATTGAACTGCTCTCGAATATATGAAGTTTTCATAAATATAATAAAGTATTATGACAAAGGATTTATAAATCTTCATCATTTCATAAAAAAAATCAATAAAAAACTTTTAAAAATCTATTTCTATTTGTAATTCTCATCCAGTATGCATTTTAAATTTACTTAAATAATTAAAAAAAAAAGAAAAAATTAAATTAAAAAACTGTTTTATAATGATGAAACTTCTTCATAAATCGAAAAAAACTTCTTAATAAATATTGATAAAGCTATTTCATGAGTATGAAGAAGAAACTTCTTTATAATTTTGAAGAAGTACTCTATAAATTTTACTTACTATTTTTTTTTTAAGTTCTTCGTCATATCTCATATAAAGAAATATAATTTTTATTTTTTATGAAACAGCTTTATTATATTTACAGGGTGGCGCAAAAATAACCTTCCGATGTTTTTTGGCTGTAATTTAAAAAATGAAAAACTTTGATTCTTCTTGTGGATTATTTTTATTTGGTCTTTTAATTTTTTTTTACATCAAGTCGAGAATATGATGTCATATAAATGGCCGCCGCCACAGTTGATTGTCATTTGAGCCCTTTTTATGGCATTTTCCATCACTTTGGCCAAAACTTCCGGCGATAGGTCCTCACATTCTTGACGGATATTGTCTTTAAGAGCTGCAAGAGTCTGAGGCTTGTTGACATAAACCCGCGACTTCAAAAAGCCCCACAAAAAGAAGTCTGGAGCGGTCAAATCAGGCGATCTTGCTGGCCAGTGCAAATCGCCAAAACGGGAGATTAGGCGCCCGGGAAATGCATCCTTCAGCATATCGGTTGTGGCACGTGCAGTGTATGGCGTTGCACCGTCCTGTTGAAACCACATGTTTTCCAATCCCAATTCATCAAGTTGCGGCAAAAAGAACTCGTTGATCATTGCTCTGTAGCGCTCACCATTCACAGTAGCCGTTTGGCCTGCAACGTCTTCGAAGAAAAAAGGTCCGATGACTCCTCCAGCGAAAACAGCACACCATACAGTGACTTTGAGCGGGTGTAATGGCTCTTCGTGGGTTACACGCGGATTTTCAGTGCCCCGCTAAGATGGAAATGGGCCTCATCACTCATGATTATTTTTGATGAAAAATCATCTTCATTATTGCTCAAATAAATAGTCACCAATATTCCGCGTTCTGGAGCAGTGTAGCGTAACATTGTTTATTAACGTGTATTTCGCATGTGTTTACTACACAAATGTCAAAACAGAACTGACATTAGGGGCCAATCGCAAAATTTATAGCATTTTCTGATAGGAGGATTACTTTTGCGCCACCTTGTATAAAGTGTTACAATCCCAGCAAAACTTTGGTAATGGGTGCGATATTCTAATGCGTTACCTTGTAATGATAGCTCGTTACCTTTTTCATTATTTGCAAGCATAAAGTAATAAGTTACTTATTATTGATTACGTAATATATGATTTATAAATGTAAAGTAATAATTGAAATAGTTTTGAAAATCTATTTTTAGATACATTACTTTGTGTTTTTTTGTAAGCAAAAGGGTAATGTATGTTTGCTTTGATAACACTAGCGAAAAAACGAAGCGCAACAATTCATTTAAGATTAAAGCAAACAAATACTTAATGCGTCGATAGTTCAGTGGGT
The DNA here is from genome assembly GCA_949748255.1 of Eustalomyia histrio. Taxonomy (NCBI): domain Eukaryota; kingdom Metazoa; phylum Arthropoda; class Insecta; order Diptera; family Anthomyiidae; genus Eustalomyia; species Eustalomyia histrio. Next base: position 18,196,085 of record OX456527.1, on the reverse strand, counting down.
AGAGTTCTTGGCTGGCAATCAGATTTCCCTGGTTCGATTCCCATCTTGTCCACATTATTTTTAATTACAAATATTTTAAATAAAATATTTGTAATAATTTTTTTTAATAAAAATTCCTCTTTTTTTTAAAATCTATTTTTAGACACATTACTTTTTCCATTCTCGTAACCATATAAGTAACCCCTTACATTATCACCTCTAAAGTAATGTGTATATACATTACTTTGAGGCTCATCACCTGTAAAATTCAACAATGAAGTAAGGTGTAAAGTAATCCATCGGCCCCTATGGCTATACATTACTTTACCCATTATTTGGTAATGTGTGGTTTTGCTGGGTAGACGCAAAATTTATGAAAGTAATGACAAACATAAAGAAATCTATGATAAAATTAATAAAAAATTTGTTAATTCTACAAAAGTTTTGTTAATTTGACAATTATTGGTTTGCATTTTTATCCATTTATAAGTGTTATAACAAAAATTTTCTGGGTCAGTTTATTATGCAAAAATTTTACATTACTAATACCAACACAGCTTGTAATTTAATCGTTCTTTATTTAAAATTTTTCGTACTCGTACTACTACTGCACAAAGGTGCGGTTTATAAAATTATAACTAACATGAAACCACCTTTTAATTTTTTCAAATAAATTGTACAAAATTTTTCATAATCCTACACAAATATACCTACACATAACTCACTATTTGTTCCCCATAATAAAAATGTATATAAATATTTTTATACACGTGCAAACTGATTTTTATTTACAAGTTTGTATATACATCAAATACACATGTAAGCAAATATGTATGTATAACGTGCAAACCACACATGGCATTTACAACAACAACAACAAAAAAAGAAATAAATAAATTTATTTGGTTATATGAAAAATATGTAAATTTTTTTCTATTATGCTTTGTTTTTTTTTTATTCACATTTTATTAGCAAAATTTAATGTTGCCATTTTTTTAGTACATCACTATTAAAATAATGGGGGCCATTTTACTTATATACATATTTAACAAACTTTAAGTTTTAGCAGAATCTCCTATTACAGTGTATGTTTTTTTTACTTAACCAGGGTACACTGATTAAGAATTTTGCAAAATCGCTGTTTAAAAATTTTGTATTCGATACCCCATTTTTTGTTGGCAGTTTTTAATAAAGTTTTCTGTATTAGAAAATTATATGGTTTCTTTAAAGATCATAAATTAAATTTACCTTTTGTTTTGATGTGCAAGGATATTGAAATTCTTAATTCTTATCTCAGTTTTATTCTTAAGGGTGGCCCAAAAACATTCACCCGATATGTAAAATTTAATGTTTATTTGCACATTTAAGTTTTTATTTCCATTAATTTTTGAAGCTTATATCGGTCAAGTTGGCACCACTATTGACGCTGATAATTTGTGGTATTTTTTTTAAACGCATTTCCCATCACTTCGGACAATAAGTTCTCGCTCTTTTGTCGGATATTCTATTTGAGAGATTTTAAAGTATGTGGGTTGTTTACATAGGTCCATGATGACTTCAAGCTCAAAATTTCGGATCCGATCATATACGGTTGGTTGAAAAGTTCCTGCGCTCGAAATGAAAGAATACTGTTTTTGTTACAAAATATATTTTGTTTATTCAATATAATCTCCTAGAAGCTCAATACACTTGTTCCAATGATCTTCCAATAATTTTATCCCATCCTTATAATGGTTTTTCGGAAGCTCTGCAAAATAACCGTCTACGGCTGCTATGGCCTCTTCTTTCGACGAAAAATGCTTTCCACAAAGGAATTGTTTGAGATTTCTGAAAAGATAGTAGTCACTGGGAGACAAATCTGGTGAATACGGTGGATGTTCAGCAATTCGCTATTTAATTCTTTGAATTTAGAAGTCGGTTTTATTCGGCTTAAAACGCTCCAAATTACGCTGAGAAATTTGTTTTCTATCCTGTTTTTGTTGAATTGTTAATGTGTGCGGCACTAACTTTCCAAACAGTTTTTTCATACGTAATTCTTCATGTAACATATGGAGTACTCGTTGGTCTGAGATGCCTATGGCATTAGCAATTTCACGCTTAGTCAAACTTGGATCTTCACTAACCATATTATGTACCTGCTCAATGATTTCTGCTGTGGTTGCAGTTTTTGGTCGTCCTTCGCGTGGATCGTCTTTAAGGCTGGTACGACCACGTTTAAATTCACCAGCCCAAAATTCAACGGTGCGTTTTGAAGGTGAGGACTCCTTATACACTTCTAACAATTGTTCATAAATTTCCTTTGCTTTTAAACCATTCAAAGCAAAGAATCTAATGACTGCACGATATTCAATTTTTTCCATATTAAAAAAATCAATGACACGTCAACTTCAAATGGCTTGTAAACAAAGAAAGAATTGTTAGAATTACTTGCAACTTTGCATGTGTTCTCAGGACAGTTATACTAACTTGAGAAAAAAAAGTTTGGAGCTGGCAGTGCCATCTCTTGGTGAGCGCAGGAACTTTTCAACCAACCTGTATATGATCATGTTTATGATCTTTTTAACCGCTGAACTGATAATAATAGTTTCTTCTACAGAGCTGGTTTAAAAAATAACGAAAAATCTGGTTAAAAAGGAACCAGAGGATCTGGCGTTATCGCCGTTGAAATTGACAGACATTTCAAGAGACTATTTTGGGGATTTTTTGCATAATGACCTTTTTTCATTTCGCATTGAAACCATTAAGGCTTATGGTGCCAGACATTTAAAAACATAATTCTTTAAATTAATTTTCAAATCGTGATTTAAATTTTGACGAATTTATTCGCGAATTCGTTTTTCTAATTGAATTACTTACTACCATGATTCAATTTTTATCTTATTAACATACAATAGAAGAATGAAGTTGATTAAAATAATTATTTTTATAATTTAAACGAAGTAATTCAATTTTTAATCAAAAAAAATTATTTTGATTCTCGAATATGATTTGATTCGCGGATTAAAAATTTTTTTTTAAATCACTATTAATTTTAAATTCGAAGGGTTTCACGGAATTTTTATAAATCAGTCACAGGGTAAATATTTTTTTTAATCAATTTATGTTGAAATATAATTTAACACATTCCGATAATACAAATTTCGTTTTCCGTTTCATTTTGTTCGTATAAAAATTGGTCACCCTGTTTTTCAAAATAGATTCCTGGGGATGCCTTTTGGGCCTGACCTATTTTTATTATCGCAAAATATTAATACTCTACCAGACCAAAAATTTTGGTCGTTTTGCCCTATTTCGCTTAGTTTTCGAGATACACTCACCAAAAAAAAGTCTGTAATGACAACTGAAAATGTTGCTGTTATTACGGGAAATTTCTCTAATTTGAGCCCAGAACAATTTAAGTTTGCAGGTGTAAGTTTTAATTAGAAATAACATTTCCTTCAATATCAATTTCAAAAATTTGTAAAATGATTTCTGAAATTAGCAACAAAAATTTGTAAATATTCTGTAAAAATTCTGTAATTTGTAAAATGTAAACAGCAAAAAGATTTGCTAAATAAATTTTTTTTTTTACTAAAAATCAGTACAAAAATAGTAAAGTTGGATTGAAACCCGTTTAAAAATTTTGCTACTAACTTTTTTTCTGAGTGTACCGGTCGTTTATAAAAAAATGGCGAATATCTCGGAATCTAAGCGAAAAAAGTTTTGTAAAACTCGACAAACGTTACCCTTCGATAGAATCGATTCGGGAGGTCCTCGAAAGGTTTCATGGAATTTTTATGAAACAGCCGCAGGTGACTATTTTTTTTCTATCAATTTATGTGAAATTAACACACTCCAATAATACAAATTTCGTTTCCCGTTTCATTTCATTCATATAAAAATTAGTCACCCTGTGGCTGTTTTTTAATCAGATACCTCTTTCAAACCTGGCCTTTTTTTATCGTAGTATATTAGTACTCTATTAAATTAAACATTTTGTCCGTTTTGCCCTATCTCGCTTAGTTTTCGAGATACCGGTCATTTTAAAAAATTGCCATTTTACAAAATGGCGAATATCAAAAAAACTAAGCAAAATTTCCTAACCAATTTAATGTTTTTTTATACCCACTACCATATATGGTGCGGGTATATAGCAGTTTGTTATTCCGTTTGTAACATGTCGAAATATAGGTTTAAGACCCCATAAAGTATATATATTCGGTATCCTTATGCAATTTTAAGTCGATTTAGCGATGTCACTCTATCTGTCTGTTGAAATGGCGAGCACGACACGAAGACGCAAGCGTGAGTGCCTATTTTTACACAGATTATTGGACATAGTCCCGAGCAGTTTGCTATTGAAAATTAACAAAATTGGTCCGGCGGTTAAAAAGTTATTATGAGTGAAAATGTGAAGATACCTCTAAATTATCCATGCAAATTGGTGTATTTTAGTACAATTTCATAGTAGCAACTGGTTCATAATATATTTTCTCATATTTTTTCACCAGTCGCTTAGAAATAAATAATATTTTGTATTTACCTTAAATATTTTTTACCACAAAAAATTTATTTCACCACTAAAATTTTTTTCATCTCAAAAAATTTTTTCACTTCAAAAAATTTTCTTTATCTCAAAAATTTTTTTTTTCACCAAAAAAATTGTTTTCGCATCCAAAAAAGTTTTTCACCTCAAAAAATTTTCTGCACCTCCATAATGTTACTTCAAAAGTTTTTTTACATTGTATCAAAAACAGTAGAGATCATTTTTTTAGGATATTGGTGGAGGGTATTCAAAGATTCGGCACAGCCGAATTTATGCCTTTTCTTACTTGTTTTATTTTGTTTTAATTCCCAAATCCAATCAATCTTTTTTAAATTCACGAAATAAAAAAAGAATTATGTTTAAAATGATTTGATTCAATTGAATTAAAAAAGATTCAAATGAAATTGATTGATGGCTGGTAAACAACTCGTAGGCAAATCGTGGGGATTAAGCCCAAAAATGTCGATGTGGATATATAAACAAATGATTCTCTGCAGCAAATTGTACGGATCGGTCATATGGTGGGAAAAGACAACACAGAAAACAGCTCAGCAGAAGCTATCGAAGATTTAAAGACTAGCATGTCTCCAACTGCATCACTGGAGGTGATTTTGAACCTGGATCCTTTGCACCTCGCGATACAGGGAGAAGCTATGAAGCAAGCAATCGAACTCCACAAACTATTTAAGTTCAAAGAAGGTGACCATAAAGGCCATCTGAAGATCCATAAAAAACATGACACTATGTAGTGATCAAATAAATCCGGTGATTAAACTAGGAAAAGAATACAAAGTTCAAATCCCCAACAAGAAAAGAATGGGTTGAAGGAAGATGCACAGAAGTGGTATACTGACGGATCCAAAACTTCTAGCGGAGTTGGAGCCGATGTATACGGACCTAGGTGCAGAATTCACATACCTCAGGGCAAAGATTCAACTATATTTACTGCAGAATTATATGCTATCTATACAGCAACGACTGAACTTCTGGAAAGGAATCTTGTGCGAACAAGGATAAACTTAATGCCGGACAGCCAGGCTGTAATAAAGGCCCTGAAACCCCCCATCTATCACCATAGATCAGTGCTAGAGTGCCATAAAGCCCTCAACCAATTGGAGACCAATAATAAGGTAACATTTATTTGATGGACAAGCGAGACTAGGTGCGTAACTGCCATTTATAGGCCCGCGTACTCAATTTGGTTTCACGAAAAATAACATCATAAATATGATATCGGATCTGATCAAGACGAAATCAATTGAATATTGGAACAAACAGAAACCACTGAAACATTTAAAGAAATTCTTATCATACAATGAAAAGAGGAGCAGAGAAGCCCTTCAGATGAACAGACCAAATCTAAGACCCCTATGCGGAGCACTCACAGGACACTATCCATGTAATTACATCCTAAACAAAATGGGACATGATCGAGATACGACATGCAGATATTGTATGGAAGATGAGAAGACCATGGAGCATGTAATGGCTAAATGTCCTGCCTTTGCATACCTACGATTTATCACATTTGGCAGACCTGATGTCATGGAGAAACAATACAAGAAGCTGCACTGGAGAACAACTGAGAAAAATACTAGATGGTGCACAATAGATCTACTTGGACGCGGTGCTGGAGATACAGACTACTCAACCCAACAACATCGTAAATCGTAAAATTGATTGATAAGTCAATTGTGGTTTTAAATCTGATTAAATAAATTGATTTATATAATATTCAATTAACTCGCTGATATACAAAAAGAATTTTTTTATTTGCGCTAATTAATTCAATAAATGTTTATCTTTTTCAAGGTCTGAATGGTGCTAACTCAACAGTGTTTTCACAGTGTTCACAATAGATTTAATATGAGCTATAACACACCAGACTAATATTTAAGCCGCACAATTTTTGTTCTTTTCAAAATACACGAGAATGATTCATCTGGCATCAAATGTATACATAGCTTCCCTGTAGGAAGCCTGGTGTCAAGTGCCTACAAGTCACCACTTTTGTCGACTATTTTGGGTAACTTTTTGGTGACATATCCACAATACATTCCACCTTTTACATTCCTTTTTTGCAGCTACAAAGCTGTGCTTGTGCTTGTTCTTGATTTTGTTATTGTTTTATTTTGTTGAAAATACATGTGCATAGCTGCATGCAAAATTAAAGTTTTTAATAAAAATATAAAGAAAAATGAATTTAAAAGTTAAATATACAAATTTTGAACAAAATATATAATGAGCAAAAGAAATTACAAAAAACTTGTGAGAAAAAACAATCAATTTTGTATAAAAATGAATATAACAAGAAAGAGGCAACAATTTTTAGTGAAAATTGCAACTCTAGAGATTTTGTGGAGCCTGATGAAGATTTTATGCATGATTTTGTGCACTCTTGAAAATTTATCTACTCCCAAATTAAATTTGCACAAAATTTTTTTTTTATTTTAATGAAATTTATAAAAAAAAGTTTATTAATAAAATATCTAATTTATTAAAATAAATGCTCCTGTCTTAACTTATTTTCCTTCCTAGTGTGGAAATCTAGTAAAAATATCCAAAAGTGTAGACTAGAATTACTAAATAGTTTTATTGAATCTCTAGTTCCAATTTCTACACCTAGTTGTGTAGATAGTTGTGTAGATTCGCAATGACACGCACATGTTAAATGTCTACAGCAGAAAGCGTTGACTGGGGCATAATTAGTCAGTAGTACTGATGACAAAGTCAATAGTGAATCAGTACAGTTTCACTATCGACATTTCCTACAGGGTTTGTATAGCGTTTTTTTTTTTAAATGTGCATGTATTGGTTTTGTGCTGCTAATGCAGGGTAGAAGCTGGTTAAAACTTTACGCCACCAAAAAACCATTCAGCTTGCCTGCAAGCTGGCAATTTGTTCTCGTGTGTTCTACAGGTTGGTTGAAAAGTTCCTACGCTCACCAAGAGATGGCACTGCTAGCTCCAAACTTTTGTTTCTCAAGTTGATATAACTGTCCTGAGAACATATGCAAAGTTGCAAGTCATTCTGTCAATTCTTTCTTTGTTTACAAGCCATTTGAAGTTGACGTGTCATTGATTTTTTTTTTAACATGGAAAAAATTGAATATCGTGCAGTCATTAGATTCTTTGTTTTGAAGGGTTTAAAAGCAAAGGAAATTTATGAACAATTGTTAGAAGTGTATAAGGAGTCCTCACCTTCAAAACGCACCGTTGAATTTTGGGCTGGTGAATTTAAACGTGGTCGTACCAGCCTTAAAGACGATCCACGCGAAGGACGACCAAAAACTGCAACCACAGCAGAAATCATTGAGCAGGTACATAATATGGTTAGTGAAGAGCCAAGTTTGACTAAGCGTGAAATTGCTAATGCCATAGGCATTTCAGACGAACGAGTACTCCATATTTTACATGAAGAATTACGTATGAAAAAACTGTTTGGAAAGTTAGTGCCGCACACATTAACAATTCAACAAAAACTGGATCGAAAACAAATTTCTCAGCGTAATTTGGAGCGTTTTAAGCTGAATAAAACCGACTTCTTGCATCGTTTTATAAATATGGATGAGACTTGAATCTACCACCATGATCCTAAATTGAAACAAGAACGTTAACAGTGGACTGAAGCTGGTTATTCAGCTCCAAAGCAGGTGAAGTCACAACGATCAGCAAAGAAGGTTATGGCATCAGTTTTTTTGGATGCAAAAGGAAATTTGTTGATTGATTATCTTCAGAAAGGTAAAACAATCAACTCTGAATATTATTGCAGCCATTTGGATCAGCTGGATGAAAAAATTCGTGAGAAAAGACCTGGTGCCGAATTACGGCATTCGTGATCGAACGAAATTGTTCCAAAACTGTTTTTTAAAAAAGTTACCACAATAATACTAATAATGATAACACCAACTTTAACTTTTATTTCCAATCTGGGGCCAAACTACAACATCCCTGATGGAAAATATTCCGTTCTAATGTTTGATTTTTAGAAATAAAAAACTAATTTTGATCGAAAAATTACGATCACGAATGCCGTAATTCGACCCCTGGTTTAAAGAAGAAAAAAAAAATCATTTTTCATCAAGATAATGCACCTGCTCACAAAAGTGTTTTGACCATGGCTAAATTCAAAGAATTAAAGTACGAATTGCTTGAATATCCAGCGTATTCACCAGATTTGGCTCCCAGTGACTACTATCTCTTCAGAAATCTCAAACAATTCCCTCGTGGAAAGCATTTTTCGTCGAATGAAGAGGCCATAGCAGCCGTAGACGGTTATTTTGCAGAGCTCCCGGAAAACCATAATAAGGATGGGATAAAATTATTGGAAGATCTTTGGAACAAGTGTATTGAGCTTCTAGGAGATTATATTGAATAAAAAAATATATTTCGTAACAAAAACAGTATTCTTTCATTTCGAGCGCAGGAACTTTTCAACCAACCTGTAGCTCTAGCAGGCCAAAAATCAGAACAAATTTTTATTAAATTTCAAGCTTTTTTCTTCAGTGTACTTTATGGCAAGAGCTTTCTTGTGAAACGCACTGTATGCATATGAGAAAGCAAACGATTTTTTTTTTTTTTTGCAAAAACAACTATTTTTACGTGCTTTTATCAGTCAGTGTTTTTGTCTTTGGCAAAATATAAACGAGGCACTTTATATTTTATATTGCTCATTTTTTTTTTAATATTAGTTTATAAGTACAAGGTGGGTACGCAGATATATTCCGTTGTTGTTACTGCTGTTGATGATGATGTTGCTCAATATTGTTTGGTTGTATTGCAGTTATAGCAACTGATATACAGGCAGGCAGGCAGACCGACTGACTAGCTGGCTGGCTGTTTGATTTTTTCAACAAACTGACTACCCAACATACCAAATGACTTGAGAAAAATATTATTATAAGCTTACAAACACAAGCCTTAAGCTTGAAAAAGACTTGAGAATATATTGAAAAAGGCTATCGTAACAATTGTAGAAAAATCAAAACGGAACCCTAGTGAAAATATTATGTGTGTATGATTACTATAAGCTTATTCTTGCAATTGTAGAATAAGATTACAAAAATAATATATTATTAATAGTTGAAAAAGAGAAATCATAATTATTTTCTTTAATTTCATTTATTTTTTATTTTAATTTAATTTTAAAAATAAATAAATAGTAATAATTCATTTTAAATATAAATAATAATTAATTATTTTAACCATAAATAAAAATAATTAAATTTTATATGCAATTGAACGTTCGCTATATAAAATTTACAACTAAATGTACACGCAAAACACGTTTGACAAATTTAAAGAAAAAATAACGGCACTTGTTGTATGCATTATAAGCGTAGAACAAAGACAACAAGACTAGAATGTATTGAAAAATATTTCTATTTCAATCGTCATATTGCGTTGTGTGTTGTTCATAAGCATACTTGAGAAAAAGTTATGTATAATAATCTTTTCTCTAGCATTGTTAAATACTGCTTGTGAATTCACATTTTATAAATATTATAATAAGCGAAATTAATAAAAGCTTAAAACACACTATTAATATAAGCTTATTCTCAAGTTGTATTGCAGTTTGATTGCTATATGGTATATTGGGTATGTATCTCGTTATATGTGTTAACACGTACACATGTACTAATGTATGTATGTTGGAAATGACTGGATGTCTGCTTGATTGTTTGGTTGGTTGTACGTACGTACGTATGTATGTTTGTTTTTGTTTGTTATTAAGTTTATGCATGGTTGACGACTGACTGTGTTTGTACAATGCTGCAGTGTTGTAGTGCTGTATTAGTTTGTTTGGCTAACTGGCTGGTTGTTTGTGTGTTTCTTTCTGTCTATAAAACTGCCCCCATTAAAATAAATTCATATTGTATGAGCACGAATATCTAGATACAACCAACAATATTAAAATCGAAACCGGTATGACGTGTTCATTGCTTTTGGGTGTTATTGCTACGTTATTTTGTTTTGTTTTGTTTGTTTTTTTTTTAACTGCTTTTAACTCAAATATTTAATATTCATCCATATGGCGGGTATTTCGTAGTAGTTATTATTACCCTGTAGGAAATGTCGATAGTAATACTGTACTGATTCACTATTGACTTTGTCAACAGTACTACTGACTAATTATGTCCCAGCCAACGCTTTCTGCTGTAGACATTTAACATGTGCGTGTCATTGCGAATCTACACAACTATTGACTAGGTGTTGACATTGGAACCAAAGATTCACTAAAACATTTTAGTAGTTTTAGTCTATACTTTTGGAAATTTAATAAGGAAATAAGTTTAAACAGGTGCATTTATTTTGTTAAATTGAATATTTTAATTATTAATAACATTTTTTTTTTATACATTTCATTAAATTAAAAAAAAATATTCGTGCAAATTTAATTTTGGAGCAGACAAATCTTCAAAAGACTGCACAAAATCATCCACAGGTTTCCGTGAAATCTTCATCAGGCTCCACAAAATCTCTAAAGTTGAACTTTCACCAAAAATTGTTGCCTCTTTCTCGTTATTTTTATTTTTATACAAAATTTATTGTGTTTTTCACAAGTCTTTTGTAATATCTTTTGCTCATTATATATTTTTTTCAAATATGTATATTTACATTTTAAATTCATGTTGCTTTATATTTTTTTTAAAAACTTTAATTTTGCATGCAGCTATGCACATGTTTTTTCAACAAAATAAAACAATAAAAAAAAAATCAAAAACAAGCTCAGCATTACAGCTGTAAAAAAGGAATGTAAAAAGTATAGACGCTTTGTTGACATGTCACCCAAAATAGTCGACAAAAATGGTGACTTGTAGACACTTGACCCCAGGCTTCCTACAGGGTACTTTACTGTTGAGAGTTTGTTTTCATATCTTTGGACAATTCAACATGTTGTGTGTGTGTGTGTGTGTGTGTGGAGATCCATGCAAATTCCCTGCGCTGATGATGATGATGATGAAAAAACACCACAATTAATAAGAGAATAAAATCATTATTCGTTATTTTCGTGCAAAACACTTGCCCGACTTAGAGTCGCCACTTTTTATTGATAAAAAATAACACTTTGTTTTTGTCTCTTCTAAGTTCTTCTTTGTTGTTGTGGTTCATGTTGCTGATGACGATAATGATGTTTTGTGTGTTTGGGTATGTGGTTTCAATACTCTTTAAGTGGTCTGATTTATTTGATAACAACATTTTTGTTTGTGTTGTTTTAATGATAATTTAAGAGAAGAATATTATATTGCTTTTGTGTTTATAAGCAACAGGCCAAACTGATATTTTAGAAGTTTTTTGTTTTTGCAAGTTTTTCCAAGAATTTTGTATTAATTTTCAGTTTCATTTTTTTACTTTTGAATCAACGTTTTTAAAATAAATAAATCCACATCAAATAAATCAACATGTCCCTAATCAGACTTTGAAAAAGATAAATCTTTATTGAATTAATTCGCAAAAAAATAATATTTTTTGTAAATCAGCGAATTGATTTAATATTTTATTAATCAATTTATTAAATCAAATTTAAAATCATAGTTGATTAAACAATTTCATTTGAATATTTTTTGATTCAATTGAATAAAATCATTTCAAATTTGATTATTTTTCTAATTCGCGAATTAAAAAAACAGATTGATTTGATTTGCGAATTAAAATAAAATAAAAAAACATTAAAATTGTCTTGCAAATCTCGCTTAGTTTTCTAGATATTCGCCGTTTTGTAAAATGTTAATTTTTTGAAATGACCGGTATCTCGAAAACTAAGCCAGATGGGGCAAAACGGATGAAATTTTTTCTCCAAATCCATCTCGCTCACTTTCCGTGATATTCGCTATTTTATAAAATGGCCGGTATCTCGAAAACTTAGTGGGATAGATTAAAAGTACCCCAAATTTTTGATCTAGTAGATTATTAATATACTGGAAGACATCTCGAGACGGCTCTTTTATAAGAATTCCATGAAACCCTTCGGGTTTACAGGTTGGTTGAAAAGTTCCTGCGCTCGAAATGAAAGAATACTGTTTTTGTTACGAAATATATTTTTTTATTCAATATAATCTCCCAGAAGCTCAATACACTTGTTCCAATGATCTTCCAATAATTTTATCCCATCCTTATAATGGTTTTCCGGAAGCTCTGCAAAATAACCGTCTACGGCTGCTATGGCCTCTTCATTCGACGAAAAATGCTTTCCACGACGGAATTGTTTGAGATTTCTGAAGAGATAGTAGTCACTGGGAGCCAAATCTGGTGAATACGGTGGATATTCAAGCAATTCGTACTTTAATTCTTTGAATTTAGCCATCGTCAAAACACTTTTGTGAGCAGGTGCATTGTCTTGATGAAAAATGATTTTTTTCTTCTTTAAACCAGGTCTTTTCTCACGAATTTTTTCATCCAGCTGATCCAAAAGGCTGCAATAATATTCAGAGTTGATTGTTTTACCTTTCTGAAGATAATCAATCAGCAAAATTCCTTTTGCATCCCAAAAAACTGATGCCATAACCTTTTTTGCTTATCGTTGTGACTTCGCCTGCTTTGGAGCTGAACAACCAGCTTCAGTCCACTGTTTACGTTCGTGTTTCAATTTAGGATCATGGTGGTAGATCCAAGTCTCATCCATAGTTATAAAACGACGCAAAAGTCGGTTTTATTCGGCTCCAAATTACGCTAAGAAATTTGTTTTCGATCCAGTTTTTGTTGAATTGTTAATGTGTGCGGCACTAACTTTCCAAACCGTTTTTTCATACGTAATTCTTCATGTAAAATATGGAGTACTCTTTCGTCTGAGATGCCTATGGTATTAGCAATTTCACGCTTAGTCAAACTTGGATCTTCACTAACCATATTATGTACCTGCTCAATGATTTCTGCTGTGGTTGCAGTTTTTGGTCGTCCTTCGCGTGGATCGTCTTTAAGGCTGGTACGACCACGTTTAAATTCACCCGCCCAAAATTTAACGGTGCGTTTTGAAGGTGAGGACTCCTTATACACTTCTGACAATTGTTCATAAATTTCCTTTGCTTTTAAACCCTTCAAAACAAAGAATCTAATGACTGCACGATATTAAATTTTTTTCCATATTAAAAAAAAATCAATGACACGTCAACTTCAAATGGCTTGTAAACAAAGAAAGAATTGACAGAATGACTTGCAACTTTGCATATGTTCTCAGGACAGTTATACCAATTTGAGAAAAAAAAGTTTGGAGCTAGCAGTGCCATCTCTTGGTGAGCGCAGGAACTATTCAACCAACCTGTAAAATTAAATTAACCGTGATTTAAAAAAATACTATTTTAATTCCCGAATCAAATCATATTCGAGAAAAAAAATTATTTTTTTTTTGATTCGCGAATTAAATCAAAATTGACTTGATTCTTTGATTTAGAATTTAATTATTTGGTTTGATTTATAAAAATAATTATTTAAATCAACTTGATTCTTCTAATAAGATAAAGATTGAATTATGGTAGTAAATATGTAATTAATAAAATTAGTTAATATTTTATAAGAAATACACAATCATGATAAACCCAAAAGGTCACTTTTTTTCAATAGAAAAATAAAAAATTATATCAAATTTTCTCGTGAAATTTGTTAAACGATAAATTTTTTTTTTTTATATTTAGTATAATAGTTTTTTTACGTGAAATTCAAACAACTTTCTGTGCTTTAATGTTACAAATTTAGAGAAAAGTGTTTAGTATTTATAGTAAATTGCTTCTTTTTAGGCAAGTGGGCATGGCAGTGTTTTAAAATCTCAAAAGAAAATTTTTGTTTATCACATTTATCGTGAAATCGTAACTTATAGTTTACAGTGTTTTTCTTATTTGAACGTTTACTTGATATTTTAATCTAATAATATTGCTCATTCGCTGTGTAGATTTTGTTTCAAGAAAATTAGATCTTAGTTCAATATCGGCCAGGACTGAATTTTAGTGAAGACGTTTGATGTGAAGTCCCGAACCCAAATCTGGAAAAAAATTAAATTTATCGTTTTTTTTTGTTTAGGGCCAAAAATCGTATCTTGGCGATTTCACTTTTTTTTTATTTTTTGTCTTTATTGATTCTGTAAGGTCTCCCAAAGACCTTTCCAACAAGCCCAAAAACAAAACAAATCCGACCACTGGTTCAGAAGTTAGTAATATTACCCTCCGACTACAAATCCGAAAATTTTCAAACCGCTGCCATTTCGCACACTTTCATTCTCGGGGATGGTCGTAATGGACATATTTTCATGAAATGAGCCAAGGAATACGCTGATAAAATTCGGCGGGTCGTGACTGAATCACCCTGTATATCATCATACACGAATAATATAGAAGTATATATTATCATATATGACCATATACTGTCTTAAACCCTCAAATTTCCGATCCTGTTCATCATGTATGGTCATATATTGAACCATACATGGACGTTAGATCGTACCACCTTATAGGCAAAAAAAAAAGTTCACCGTACACCCTCAAATATAAAGTATTTTAACAAGAAAATTTCGAAAATGTTTTTTTTTTTTGGCCGAACGTAGGGGTCGCCATTTTATATTTTTCGTTATATCTTCGTTATTTACCGTCCGATCTTAAAGTGTTGTATATCAATGTTTTTTGTCCTCCTTCATAAATCTTGTAAAAACCAATCTTTGTTAACACATCTCCGTAAATAAAAAAATAAAAAAAGGAAGTTTTTATTTATAGGCTTTTTACATAGGTGTTACCCCTTAAGTAGTATAAAAAGGTGCTTGGTATCATTGCGACAAAAACATTGATATATAACCCTTTAAGATCCGACTGTAAATACAGAAGATATGACAAAAAAATAAAAATGGCCTACATTCGGCAACATAAAAAATTAAAAAAAAAATAAAATAATAGTTCCGCTGGAATTATTGGAATTCTTTACTAGCAAAAGTTTATTGCTTTTTTGCGAGCTTTCATTTTAAAATATTAGGGTAGTACATTAAGGTGGTAGCAACTGAGATCTGGTGGGTTAATACTAGAACGGGTTACTTGAGGTCAATGGCTCCTTCGAGAAAAACATCGGCCTCCGCGAGACAAAAAACATTCATATACAACACTTTAAGATCGGACGGTAAATGGCGAAGATATAACGAAAAATATAAAATGGCGACCCCTACGTTCGGCCAAAAAAAAAAAATATATTTTCGAAATTTTCTTGATAAAATACTTTATATTAGAGGGTGTACGGTGAACTTTTTTTTTGAGGTACGGTCTAATGGCTTGTGTTTGATACTACATACATGATCGATTTTCCAGGGGGTAAAAACTATTTTTCTTTGAAACGAAAGATTTAAGGTGTGGTTTGAGGCTTATGGTTAAAAAAATATGACAAAAAAAATCCAACCTTTGGCCTTCTTAAATCTTACACCCACAAACTTAAATTGCCTTCAAATATTATATAGATTAAAAAAGGAGATCGGAAGTGAATATACATGTCTGGAAATAGGACATGCACTTAAAATAGCACTAACAAGTTTTTTTAGTTCTAAAAATCAGCCCTAAAAACAATAAAAATTCGACCTTAAAAGTAAAAAAATTTACTAAAATATTTTTCAATACAGAAATTACAAAATTAAAACAAAATGATTAATTCGTTTATGTTTTTAAAATTTGATTTTTTTTTAATTTTGTCTTAAATATTTTTTGAAAAAAAAAAAAAATAAAATAAAAAATTGTGATGCTCGATAAAAAAAAAAGTAAATTTGAAATTTTGTACTAATATTAATATTTTTTTTTGCTGATTTTAGAAAACAGATTTTAAATTTCACTTTACAAAAAGTTTACAAAAATTTAGTAGCGGCAGCTAATTTTTTTCTACAAATTTCATTGTACTACACGTCAGCAGAAATGTGTTGCTAAGATTAGCAAAAAATACCGCTGGGCTCAAGTTAGCAAAATTTCTCGAAACAACAGCAAAACTTTCAGTTGCAATTACAGACTTTTTTTGGTGAGTGCATTATTTTAACGAAAAATTCACATTAATTCTTGTCTTAGTTAAACTTTAATATACAGAAACAATTTTAAAATTGGTTACAATCAGTCTATGTATATCGATTTTAAGTTGATGTTTAAAAGTTTTATATTTTCGATATTAAACTTCAAAGTAAACACCTCTACGTTGGGCGCCATTTTAAAACATATTTGTAATAGCAGAAATGATTTTGTCTTTTACATTAAAAGCACTTGATATTGCAAATTTATCGGGGAATTATTATTATTATTTTACGTTTATAATCAAAACAGGTTGTCTCTAGATAAAATACTAGATATATAATTTATTTTTTATTAAAACAATAAATAAAATGAAATACAATTTACTGATATTAATTTAAGTCAAGGATTTATGACAACATCAGCAAAAACCATATAAACTGGGGGATGTTAAAAAAAAACACACAAACACACACACAAAAAGGACTATAATTTAATATAAATAATAGAAACAACCCAACAACCTTTATGAGAATTTATAGTCAAGGGAGCCCAAACCAAACCAAACAAAAAAAAAAAAAAAAAAACAAACAAATTCTTTAATATAAAAAAACATAAGAATTTTCCTTTTATTAAAAACAATTTCCCTAAAACAAAAGCATTCCTAAACAACAACAATAAAATTGTAACAGGCGTACAAAAATATTATGCAAGTGGAATGAACACAGAACTCAATACCACGTTTGTAAGTGTGAGAAGTCGTTAAGAGGAGGAATATAAAAAAAAAAATATATTGTGATGATAAAGAAATAAAACAAATGAGAAAAAAACACTGTTGCTTAGTATCAAGAATTTTATATTGAAGGGGCAAAAAACAAGGACTTTACAAAGAACAGGGTAAACAACAATGAAGATAATGGTGGATGATGGTGATGGTGTTATTTTTAAGGCTGCCATAAAACCCAACAACCATGGCCTATATGACAGTGCAAAAAAACATAAATAAAATTGAATGAAGAAGGAAAAATAAACCAAAATATACAGACACGTTTAAATATTTGTTGCTACTTAATATAATATTACATATTAAATGAAATGTGTCTTTATAAACACTCTGCTAAATTTGATTAAAACTATTTCAGAATTTTTGATTAAATACAAAAAAAACATCACACGACAATTTGTAATTTTTGTTATGTATAACAAAATTTTAATCTCCGTTTAAATAAAGAAACAAAGCAAATTAACAATATTTAGCTAGGCTGATTCATGTAGTATTTAGTTTCTACATAATTCGAAGTTTTAGAAAAATTATTATTTTAAAACTGTATTTTAATTTTATTAATACTACTTTCAATATAGAAATGTAGTGCATTTAATGAAATTTTGCTAAGTGTAGCTTTATAACAAACTCATTTTATCCACAATATTTTCTGTTTAGAAAGAAATTAACTTTATATTCTGGCAAATGTCTGTCTGTCTGCCTGATTTGCCAAAGTGTGTATTTGTTGATGAGGATGATGACGATATGGTGTTGCTATTGTTGTTTCAAAGACAAGAAGTGGCAATGAGTAACCAAAAATGTTGTTATGTTGTTAAAGCTCTCAAATACAACAGTGGCGCCATATTTTCACACACACCCACATACACACTCATAATTTTACGGTAAAAATAAATTAGTTTCTGAAAATTTGAGCCTTTAAACTCCAACCAGTGTTGTTATGGACAAACAGTATTTGTAACCAAAATTAAAAAAAAAAACCAAAATATAACCAAAATTTAAAGTTTTTATTTTTATAATATTTAACCATTATTTTTTTTTTTAAATTTGTACTGGAAATATTATTTTATAGTAAAAAATCAAATTGTCTGCTTTCATCGTGGCGTTCAAATAATAAATCTTCGGATTTATTATTTGCATTAACTGCAGTCTTTATCAATAAAAACCCAAAACAACCCAACAAAAAAAAAAAAAAAAACGTTCCGCTTACGTACCGTTTTCAGTATGTTATAAAGGCATCCAACTCCGGTTAAGTATCGTTTTCTGGATCCGTGTACGTACGGATTTTAAGGAACATCGAAACTTATTCGAATTTGTTGAAGGTCCGTCAAAAACGAAGGGTTTACGTTCTTTTGTGTGGTGTAAAACCCGTTGAAAGCCAGTGATTGAAGGACCGGTTACGGACCGTTGTGTCGTATAAAGTACGGTATGACTACGTTTTCAGAACGCCGTATCCGATCAGTATTCGTACCGTTTTTTGAAAATTGACAAGTAACAATGCCATACAAATTTTTCTCTTCTGTTTGTCATTCTTTAACTTTTGATGTAAAATTATGGAGGTGAAAAAAAAAATGTTTAAGGTGAAAAACTTTATATGGATGCGACAACAAATTTTGTGGCGGAGAAAAATTTTTGAGGTGAAAAAATATACAAATATTATTCACTTTTAAGCGACTGGTGAAAAAATAGAAGAAAATATATTATGAACCAATTTGTATGGAAAATTTTCACTCATAACTTTTTAACCGCCGGACCAATTTTGTTCATTTTCAATACCAAACTGCTAGGGAGGATGTCCATTTACCTAGTAAGAACTGAGCACCTCAGGATCACGGGTGCTCCCTGGGTGCTTTCCGGGTGCTATCTGTGTGCTCCCTGGGTGCTCCCCGTGTGTTCTCTGTGTGCTCCCTGAGTGCTCTCCGGGTGATCTCTGTGTGCTCCCTGGGTGCTCCACGGGTACTCCCCGTGTGCTCTCTGTTCATCCCTGGGTGCTCCCCATGTCCTCCCTGGGCGATCCTGTGTACACCCTGGCTGCTCCCCGTGTGCTCCCTGGGTCCTCGCCGTGTGCTCCCTGGGTGATCCCCGGTGGCTCTCCGGGTGGTCCCCGTGTGCTCCCTGGGTGTTCCCCGTGTGCTCCCCAAGTTCTCCTTGGGAGCTCTCCGTGTGCTCCCTGGGTGCTCCCCGGGGGCTCTCCGTGTGCTCCTTGGGTGCTTCCTTGTGTGCTTCCCGTGTGCTCCTTGTGTGCTCCCCGTATGCTCCCTGGGAGCCAGCCATTCAGCTCGCCAGCTTTAAAACCTTCTGTCAATTTGTATTTAGTTTAGAATTTATTTAGCCACTTTGCGCAGGGCTTAAGCATTTGAAATTTTCTTTCATTTGATTGTAATTTTATCAGGATATTTACAAAAGGATTTTAAGAACACCGTTGTTTTTTTTTTTTTATTTTTTTGCTAAAAAATTTGGATTTATGACAACAAAGTCTCTACAATTGTGAGATTTTTTACAAATCTCGTGAATTTCGGGATTTAGTTTGTATGGGAAATCTTAAGATTTTACACGAGATTTTCTCTGTAATCTCGATGTTAGTCGAAAACTCGTGATTTGAATGCAGATATAAACGAAAAATTATACGAATTTCACCTCAGGCAGCCAACAAGGAGACACTAATTGCCAGTTAAAGTTTTTCTTAGAAATTTATTATGAAACCATAACTGTAGGAAATTTTTTTTAATAATTCCTGCCAATTTTATATTATTTTTGTTGTTATTTTTGTACAGTCAGGATTCACATACATTTTCTAAGAAAACCAGATTCAATAATATTAAAAACAAAAAAGTTTTATCTTGTTTTGTTATTTTTTTTTTGTAGCTTTACTTGAAAACGATGGTATAAAATTAATAACACACAACATTGTTGACGATTCGCTAAAAAAAAAACTGCTATTAACAGGAATTGTTGAAACAAATTTTGTTGTTGAATTGCTTTATGTGTTATTGTAAAAACAAAATGAAACTGAAATGAAATTCACGGATTTTCAATCTGTCCCGTAAAAAGCGAAAAAAACTTAAATCTCCATAAAGCTTTAACAATTCTTTATGATCAAACATTTCATTGAAATGATGAAATGCTTAATAATTAAGTTAAGACGATTGATTCACTAGATGAAAATTTATAAAAAAAATTTCCATAAACATTGATGTTGCGTCACACTGAATATAAACAAACACTAATAAAATAATTAAAAATAATTGAAATAACCTTATCAAAAAATTATATAAAATACCTGCTGCTGGCAATCAGGTTAAATAATCTAAAATTTATTTATAACTTTTCCGTAGGCTTTGCTTTACATAAACAATTATATCTAGTAAAATAACCAATCGCAGTTAAAATATTTCTTGGAAAATGTTACGTATTTACCATCATCGCAAAGTAAAAAATAAAATAAGATGAAGTATTTGAATTTTTTGTAACACATACACAAAGAGAATTTTATAGGGCCAGCTTTATTAAAAAATTTTTATTAACCTGATGAATTTTTTTTGCACAAGTTGAATGAAAAAATTTTAAAACTTATTAAAAATCTGTATCTGAGATGTCATTCATTCGGTTCAATAACATTACAAATTTAGAAAGATTAAAATGTTTGTATTCCTGAAATAATACACAGAAATAGTTATTAAATACTAACCGTGTGGAATTCATTTTTCAAAAATCTTTGAACTTTAAAGGAAAAAACTATATGAGAATTAATTCACATTGATTTGTTAAGTAAACGTGAAATTTAACTACGAACGTTTGCTGTGTTTAGTCATTTCCGTTATTAAATATTAAAATATTTACAAATCAAAGACTTTTTTTAAATATATCTCTTCTACAAGAAAAGACCTTTCAGAATAAATAGTATGCATACCCAGGAAAAAATTATCTTACCAAATGATCATTATTTTAGCACAAGGATGTCATTGGACTCATCAAACCATCAATCTATCAAACCATCGGTCCATCGAACAATCAAATTTTCACTTTTGCACATTTGCAAATTCGCACATTTTCACTTTTGCAAATTTGAACATTAACACTTTTGCAAATTCGCACATTTGCAAATTTGCACTTTTGAAAATTTACACATTTGCACCTGCAAATTCGCATTTACAAATTTGCACATTCGCACTTAGCTAATTTGCACATTTTCACTTTTGCAAATTTAGACATTTACACTTTTGCAAATTAGCACATATGCACACTTGCAAATTTGCACTTTTGAAAGTTTACAAATTTGCACATATGCACATTTGCAGATTTACATTTAAATTAGAGGAGGAATCTATGTACCAAATTTTAACTTCACAGCTCAATCGGTTTTGTAAGGCCGTCAAGGGGAGAATTTTCGCTTTTTGTCCCACCTCGTTCGATTTTCCAAAAGTCACGACTTATTTGTTATTTACAATTTTTAACTTTTTAGTTTAAGAGCTTTGGGCTGGCCGTTCGGGGGGAGACTTTTCCCCGTAGGAATTTACAAAAATCCCACATGGGTGGATGTCTACACCTCAGGTGGAACCAATAACACAATTTCAACCTTCCAGCTATAACGGTTTTATCAGGCCGTCGGGCGGCAGAATTTCACCCTTTTATGCCCCTCCCCGTTTAATTTTTTAAAAATTACGTCTTATCTGTTATCTACACTCGAGAAGGAGCCTGCATACTAAATTTCAACTTCCCAGGTCCAAGACCGTAAAGGGGGAGAATTTTTGCCCTTTGAACCCTCATTTTAACACATTCCTGGTCAAGATTCTAAAATGTACCTTATCAAGGAGTTGACACATACTCCCAGGAAGGCGTATTTCAAATTTCAGGTTTCTAGCTAAAGGGGAAAGGGGAGTTTCCGCCTTTCTGCTCCTTCCCGATGTAATTTTTAAAAACCCCGTCTTAGCGGATGTCTACACCGCAGGGAGAACGTACATACCAATTTTCAGCCTACTACCTCTAGCGGCTTGGGCTGGGCGATGTTAAATGAGTCAGTCAGTCAATAACGTTATTCCTTTATATATAGAGATTATTAGTAGCTCATTATTTTCGCTTTAGAAGTAAAGCTGTGGGGAGGGGTAGGTCATTATTGGTAATGCAAAAATCAATGAGGTGCTATTTCTAAATTTTTCCTGGGCTTAGAAAGAAAATATTTATCTGCGGCTGAAAGACTGTTGGTGCATTTTGGGGAGAAAAATTCGCAAAAATCGCAAACATTTTATAAATTTTTACATTTTTACTTTAAACAAATGTCGTTTTTAAATGCATTAATTTTTATTTCATCGATAATTTATTTACTTAAACAACTAATATTTAAAAAAATTGTCAGTGAGATTCAACATTCAAATTTAAGCTCGATATTATGCCAAGCTATTCCTACTACAAATTTCATTGGAATCGGATTTTTAAGTAAGAAATGGCCGAATTATTTTCAAAAATTTTATAAAATGTTCCAATGTGCCGTATTTGTGAATAATTTAGGTAATTTCACTAATTGAAATACTTCATTTATGATTCTTTACAATAAATGCCTTGTATGAAAAATTTGTTCTAAATTGAAGCGTATTCAAGTGAGAACGTTCTGCACGTATCGAAACAAATGTTAGTCGGGTGATGCAAGATCTGGACTATTAGGCACTATTTCTAAATAGTTTCTAACCGGCCTTGAAACATGTGGCCGTGCGTTGTGGCCGTATAATCACCCAATAAACAGAGTCGGACTGACAACCGAATTTCTTTCCAATCGAATGGTTCAGTTGCAGCAACCGAATTTTTCGGTTGTGACTACCAAATTGTTATTGAGGCAACCGAAATACTGTTATCACAGTCAAATTACTCATGTCTCAATTGGTTTTCTATTGTCATTACGGCTTTATACCTGGTCGCATATTTCGGGCGTTTTTCAGCCAATGCTCATTGCAAACGAATCAATTACGTTCGGTACAAGTCCCTTGTTATTGTCTAGTCTGATTTCAGAGCTCATAATAGATGGCACCCTTCTGGTCCCACCAAATACAGAGCGTTAGCTTGGCGACATGGGTATTCGGCTTTAGCGTTGATTTGGTTGGTTTGCCCGGGCTTCACAAACGATTTCTTACGCTTCGGGTTATGGTAGTGGTTCCATTGTTAATTCCCAGTAATAATTCGGTGCAAAGATGACTTCTTTTGATGACGTTCAAGCAGCATTTCGAACATGCAAAATCGTCTTTCAACGTCTCACGACTTCAACATGTGTGGTTTCCTTGCTTTTAGATGAATCGTGCTGCCTGCAATTGATTTGAAATTGCTTCTTGAGTGACTCTCAATGATTTAAGTTTTACAGTAATCTTCATCGAGTAATGCCTCCAATTTATCATACTCTAACTTTTTTCGCTCACCTGGGCGGTCCTTGTTTTCCGTGTCAAAATCATCACTTCTGAACCTCACAAAGCACGTCTCGCACGATCAAGAAGGTGGAATATATTCAGAATAAGCTTAGGTGAACAATCAATGTGCTTCAGCTGCACTTTTTTTTAAACTGAAGAAGTAATGCAAAACTTCTCGCAAATGATTCTTTGTTGACATAAATTTTACTTTCTTAAAGCAAAAAAAAAAAACCTTTTCTACTCTATTTGATTAAATGACTAAATGAGAATAAATGACAGATGTTTAGCCTAAAAAATTGATTATACGTTATTAAAGACACAAACCATGTGTAAAAGCTACGCCATCTGCTGTAACATCCAACACAATCCAAACACATCCAAACACAATTTTTTCTTAAAAAGTAATTACGTATTTTTCTTTTAAGTTTATATATTAATTTTAAACAAAAAGTTTCATAATTCTATAGAAAAATATATATATTTACTGCGATATGAAGATAAAGTAATAGCTGAACTATCCCTTCCTTAATGTAACCAAAACTTAACAAAACAAGTGGATGAGAATAAAAGTAGAAATGTGTAAAATATATTAGAGTTTAAATACACCAGTAGACCAAAGGAAAATATAGAAATATAAATACTGGGAACACAAGAAATAGTTATATCTACTTAAAAATAATTATATTTTAAACAATATTATATACAAAACATCTTTTGTATAGATGTAACATTTGAAAAGCTTTGAATGATATTTGAAATATCTGCATAAAATCTTTATATTATATTACAACAAATGTCTACATGTATGACATATCTTTGTGTATTATATGCATTCTACTACTTTTGCTTACAGATAGTAGTCTGACTCATTAAAAATTTCAGAGCATCTTGTAAATCTAGTGGTAGTAAAAACTGTATGGGCATGTAAAATTACACATATACAGTTCTGTAATATGCCACAAAGGGTCATGTTAAATTTACAGGTTGCCATTCCAAAAAAAAACAGCAGTTATATAACAATTCGAATAAATTTTCCATAGGGACATTTAATAGTCTTGGCATTTGGAACATTCACTTATTTTTCATTTTCCTTTGGTTATACTAGTTACTTTTTATATATTGTAAATACGTCATATCTACTCAGTCATTGATTTTATAATAGTGTGTATGTCAGAATGAATGAATGTATATATTTGCATGTAAATTACTATAGACGTGCACTTTTAGCCGTTTGAGGTAAACTTGAGTTGCAAACTAGTGTTAACATTTTATAGAAACATGTTTTAAGCACTCTGCGGGAAAAGGACCTATCCCAGGATACGTTAAGTGACCGGTTCATTGTGATAGGGACCTGTCACGGGACCTGTTTTTTTATATGTGAAGGACCGGTCACTTTAACATGAGCTTGTCCTAGGAGCGGGTCAATTGACCTCTGTGAGATGTCACAGGACAGGTCTAAAAGAAAAAGTCATACAAATAACCCCAAATAATATATCACGGAACTCGTACTTTCAAACTCATTAAGTTATAGAGGCTTTTAAACCGAGCATGTGGTAAGTTTTTTGAAAACCGATACTGTTTTCATCTAACACGGGACTAGTACTTTCAGACCCACTACATGATAGAGACTTTTTATACCGATCACGTGATAGGAAACCGATCCTGTTTTCATCTACAGGACCGGTACTTTCAGACCCATCACGTGATATAGACTTTCAAAGCGTTCACATGGTATCTCGTGATAGGACTGGTACTCTCAGACCCATCACGTGATATAGACTTTCAAACCGTTCGTAGACTTTCAAACCGTTCGTAGACTTTCAAACCGTTCACATGAATCTTTCAAAAAATAACTTCAAGTATAAGAAATTTTTCGATTTCAAGTTATCCAGATGAGTAAGTAAACACTTTAAGGGTTTTTACAATAAAGATCCCCTAATTGAAAATATTCTATTGTAATTAAATTTAGATAAATATATTACAATTCTAGTGCAATAGGCAGACAGACAAACAGTTTTCTCTACATGCTGGGCCGATTTTTGGTGGTAACAAACATCAGCCCGAACTTAATATACACTGACAAAGTTTTCTTCATTACTAATCTCTATATAACGGCGTAGACATCTGCCTTTCGCAGAAATTTTAAATATATGTATGGGCTGACTCACCGATAAGAATTTTTGCCAGGAAGAAAGGGCAAGAAGTCTCCCCTTAACGGCCTTGGACAAACCCATTTGGCTAGAAGCCTTAAATGTAATATACCTGTTTCTTGGAGTTTGAGCTGTTTCCGCCAGTTGTTTTAATGAAATCAATAAAGTTGGTTTAAATTTGTAAGCTTTATAAAATTGTATGTCCCATATTTATACTGGAGGTATAGTTATGCAATGGAAAAATATTTATTGACCTATCTCGATAGGTCTTAAAGATATCGGCCATTTTATAATATTAAGATTTGTCCTCAACCAGGGCTTCGAAATTGAAATCTATTTTGAATCAATTCCCTAAAAATCGAATTCGATATACTTTTTAATCGAATCAATTCCTATTTAAACATTCGCGAGCATTCATTCGATCGAATTCAAACAATTTTTCTTATTCGATTTAACCAATTATTGAAGTCAATCATTAGGAATTCCATTAAAAAGGAATTCATTGAATTTGTTACTCATTTGAATTAGAATTTGGGAATACAATCAATCATTCGTTGGGAATTCCATCGTATTTTTTTTCATATGACTGAAAATCGAATGACATTCGATTTAAAAAAACTACATTAATTTTAATGATTTCTTACAAGAAGAACACAACAAAAAGCAAAAAAAAGTGAAAAATTTAATTTTACCAATTCTAGCCCTCTCTCTCTTTCTCTCTCCGCAATGAAGAGTTCCCAAGATAAGCGCGATCTAAAATATTGCCAAGTTACTCAAAATTTGATACCTCTGGTGCAAAAAGTTTTTCTTAAACGCATTTAGTTTTCGATTAAATTTGTATCTAAGCTATTCAACTCGATTTTTTTTAAATTTTGGCGAATTTTAATTTTAATTTCGAAATATTTTTCAAATATTAGCATTTTTTCAATTCTGGTTATTTTTTATTTTCTTTATTCTAGCGATTTTCGGTATTGGCGATTTTGTTTACAATTTTGGCGATTTTTTCCAATATGGCGCTTTTTCCAATTTTAGCGATTTTTTAATTTCTTTTTTTTAATATTAGCGATTTTGTAATTCTGGCGATTTTTTTAATTCTATGGTTTTTTGTTTGCATTGGCGATTTTTTTTACAATCTTTGCGAGATTTTCAAATGAGCAATTTTTCGAATTGTATCAATTTTTCAATTTTGGCTTTTTTAAATATAAGTAATTTTTTTTTTAACTTGGCGAGTTTTACAATTTTTGGAAATTTTTCCAAGTCTAGCGATTTTTATATTTTTTTGCGATTTTTTCAATTTGAGTGATTTTTTTTACAATTTTACCAATTTTTTATTTTTGGGATTCTTTATTTTTGACGATTTTTTACAATTTTAGTGATTTTTTTTTTTTTGAATTATAGCGATTTTATTAATTTTGGTAAATTTTTTTAATTTTCGATTTTATTTTTAAATTTGTTTTTCTTGTATTTTTAAAAAATCTTCAATTTCCATTAACTAAAACTAAAAATGTGTTATTTATATTTTAAATTTAAAATCGATTAAAGAAAGTCGAATGTCATTTCCAAATTACTCAATCTAGTGAACAATAAATTCCAAATTTGCAAATCGATTGAGTGAAAAATTGATTTAATTCCCAACGATTGAATTGAGGGATTGACAAATCGAATGATGAAGAACGAACAAAGTGTTTTAAACTTAAATCGATACATAGTCAATTAGAATTAAAAATCGAATCAAGGATTGAATTCTTTAGAAACTATGTCCTCAACATGATTGATTTACAGATTTAAAAAGAATCTATTACACTGTGCTCGAATTTGACACCTTTTTTTTAACAAGCTGGGCACCCAGCTGGTAGAGCTAATTTAAATACGCTGAATTCAATGATGCTAGTCATTTTTTCAAGTAAGCGTATTCGTGAAATACAATTTTTCGTTATTTTTTTGGCAGAACAATTTTTTCGCGAACAATTTTTTTCGCGGAATATTTTTTCGCGAATTTTTTTTTTTTCGCGGAATATTTTTTCGCGTAATTTTTTTTCGCGATATTTTTTTTGGGAAAGAAATTTTTTTCTTAAATTTATTGAATTTTTCGAAAAAACAATATTGCGAAAAAAAATTTTTCGCGAAAAATTTAAAAAAGATTTGAAAAGTATAAAAAATATTCTCTTATGGTACTTTAGTATTAAAGTTTTATATCGCAAATTTTGGGAATACGAGCACTTCGAAAAACGACTACTAGCACCATTGAATTCAGCGTACTCGAATTAGATTTACCAGTAGGGTGCCCAGCTTGTTAAAATTGGCGACTAGCACAGTGTTTTTTTTTTTATAAAAAATATAGTTTAAAAAAGTTAGGATTATTCTTCAGAAGAATGTAGCTCTAAAAGGGTTAATCGTAGAAAATACTTAAAATTATTTTTCTGTCTGTTCGTTAATGTGTCTTTTATACTTACCAGCCTGACTTGTAAAATTCTATTCTAATTTTGTTGTTGTTTTGTTTGTACTTGCTGTATTTAGTTGTAGGTATGAGTATATCATAGTACAACATGTATTCTATTTCATTCTCGATACATTTCTTTTTTTTTTTGTTCTTCTACATTTTGCCAGAGACTTAAGTCAAGTTATGTCAAGGCATTCAAGTTGTTGTACGGCGTCTATTAGTCGCAAACGATCCATTGTCGGTTTGTGTATAAACTGAAAACATATGCCCCAACAACAGTACAACAACCCAATAGTCAGTCAGACAGTTTTTCATTCAAACAGACAGACAGTCAGCCATTCAGTCTGTCATCCAGTCATTTTAGTCTTAATGCCAGTCATTCAGTCACTGTACTGGAATTGATTGTTGAATTAGATTTGTTGCTTTGCCTGCTTGCTACTTTTATATTAAAAAAAAAAAAGTTGTTGCCGTTGCCGAAGATGATGATGTTGTTATTTGAATATGTGAGTGGGGGTTTTCTAAATGCAGAAAATAATAATAAAAAAAAAAATCTAAAATGAATAACTGCCAAACAAAAAACGAGCACATGGCACGTTTATCTAAATATACAAAGTAGAATGAATATATTGTTATTATTATTTTGCATTCTACAGAAACAAATACAGAGGAAAGTTGAATTATTGTTTTTATATGTAATTGTGTTGCTTTGAATTTTATACGTTTCTTTATTTATTTTCTTATATTTGTTCTTCAAAGGCTTGGTTTTTTCTAGCTTAAAAGCCTTTATACTTTGTGACCAGTAGTTTTTAATAGTGACATATAATTTACATTATCCCCAATTTTCGATTTGGGCATTATGGCTAAAAAAATTTTAATATAAACCCCCATTACAAAATTGTGATTATAACCAACATGATTTTGATCATAACATGATTTTGATCATAACCCAGCAATTAAAATCGTTTTTCAAAATGTAACGGACTTTCCGACACGTACGGATTCATGAATCCTGCTTCTACTGTACGTTTACGGTTCGTAAATACGTATCTGCCAAAGCTTGTATGTTACGTAAATGGAACATTAACGGACCGTATAATTGAATTTTCGAAAACAATACGTTTTGACTCCGTTTTGATGCATCCGTTTCTGTACCGTCAAATACGGACTTCCCGATTTTTATTAGTTTTTCTTCCATTGCTTTTAAATTCGTTTTGGTGTGAAAAACGAATAATTAAAAATGTCTGTGATCATTATACTGTTCGCGCTCTGAAGTTATGAAGAACCGATGTGTTTTTTGAGTAAGCGAAATAAATTTAAGTGATATCAATGAGGTAAATACTTATGAAATTTAAAACAATTTATACAGCGATGTGTGTAAATTTATACAGTTTTGCATTTAAAAATTTTATCTGACAGTTTATAATAGATTTCGTTAAAAAATTAGCAAATTTACATCATTTCGTAAACGGTACCAATTAAACCAAAATTAAAATTTTGTTTTATTTTTTCATGATTTTCTATGGGCCATAGAGATGCTAGTTGTGCTGGAGATGTATATATCATTTTTTAATTTTTAAGAGTTTTGTTTTGTAATTTTATTTTGTTCAGTATCTTTATATATAAATTTAAGAAAAAAAATATAATTTTGACATATACACAAATCCGTTTTTTTTGTTAAAAAAAATTGGTACGAATACGGATCTGTACACGGGCTGTCAACGGACAACTTCGTTTTTCATCCGATTTATCGGTTCGTAAACGGTCCGTCATTGGCGGTATTTCATTGGATTCGAATCAGTTTTGATGTTCCTTAAAATCCGTTATCAAATCCGTATACAGATCTAGAAAACGGTACGTAAATGTAGTTGGATTCCGTTTATGACGGACCGAAAACGATACTTAAACGAAACGTTTTGTTTGTTGGGAATCCTCACTGAGGATATAGTAAAAATTGAGTTAAGTTTTTCAGTGTAGCAGGCTTTCGGTTGGGCTTATAGGTTTTCTTTTCTGTGGTATGTCCGAAACCGGGTTGATTGGAGAAAGGTTTTCCCTGTGGCTTCCCTAAAGCAAGTACTTTTTGTACGCCGTCAAAATAGGTATAATGATAAGTACCCAAAAATTTTCCCCTATTTTTCTACCGCAAGTTGGCCTAAAAAGTAAGACAAATTGTTCTTAGATTTCTTTTCCTATCACGTATCCTATCCCATATCCAAAGTTGTTCTTAGATTTCTAGGCTAAAAGAGATATCCGCGTTATATATGTAAAGTTCCAGCGGTTTGGGCGGGGCAGATAGCGAAACTCTTTTTGCTTTTGGATCCCATTTTGATAATGTTTTAATTTTAAATTCTTCAAAAATATCTTTAGTGAATCAGCCCATTTTCTAGTGAATACATATTTTAAATATCAGATTTCTGGCCAAAAGTTTTTGATTAGGACGCTAGTAAAAATTTTCAAAAGTTCCGTTTTAGAGGATGCCTGCGATGGAGGAGGAACCTACATGTCAAATTTTAAGTACATAGCTTTAACAGTTTGAGATGCGTGAATAATAGGGTGGGCCATTTTTCTTATTTGTTATTGGAAATTGGAAACGGCTTTTCTTCACTGAATTTGCCTTTATTCCATGCAACACATATTGTAAATTATAGTTTTGTGGTCGAAGAGGTTTCCGGGTTTTTACCATAAAAAATTCCCCCCGTAAAAATTTCCAGAAATTTTTGGTGGAGTCTAAGCTGGAGTAGCTTCCGAAATATCAATTTAATTGTTTAAGTGATTTCAAAAAGTAGCGCTTTCCCCAAGAAACACATACGTGAAATTTTAGATTTTTTGCGAAATGGCTGGGGGGCATTGGAGCCGCCAGTTTTATCACGTGCCCGAAAAAAATTCCAAAAATTATCAGTGAAATAGCCTATAATTTCATGTAGACATAGCGGTTTGGGCTTTTCGCCTTTGAATCCCCATTTTTACTACGTTTCTGGCGAATATTCTAAAATTTATGTGTCTTGCCCCCTTTCCATCTTATCTCTTAATTGAGTTAATCCTTAAGCACAGTAAGTTTTTCGGGTTTTCCGTCACGAAATAACTAAAATAAATAAAAAAAATATTTTTCACGATAATCAATTCCACGTGAAAAGTTAGTAGAATTTATTTTCGCGCAAATTTAATATACAAGACAATTGTTTTTTTAAGTAAAAATGTGATATTTTGGGTTTATTGTGATTGTGATTAAAAAAAATATTATTCAGTTACACAAATTAAGATGGAATTTAAAGCCTTTAAAGTTTGAGAGAAATTTTTTTCACGTGAAAAACAATTTACTATGCTTCACCTGAAGTATTTCAAGGTTTTTGGGTAGAAACATTTCCTCTTTTAAACACACTTTTATAACACTTTCCTATACAAAAATTTCAAAAGGAAGTCATCTGTAAATTAGTCCAATCGTATTGAACTGGCCGTTAAGGCGGAATCTTTACATGAATTAGCCAATATTCCAAGGATTACGTATTTTTAATTTTAGATTTCTATCCAAAGAGGTTTGGTCAGGCCGTCAAAGGGGAAACTTCTCCTTATTTGCCCCTTCAAGTAAGAAATTTAAAAAATGTTTATTTTAGCGGATGAGCTCCGGTCAGTCCAAAAAAAATCCAAAAAGTAATGTACCAAAAGTGTTTTAAAGACGGATAATTTTATTGGAGGAGTTTTAAATTAAATTTTTCAATAAAGAGTTAGAAGCTTTTTTCACAAAGTTAATGAAAAATTTTATAAATTTCATAAAAAAAAACTTTATAATTTTTATGAAATTAGCTTTTAATGAAACTTTTTCATTGACTATATGAAACATGTAATAAATAAAATTAATTTTTAGATAAAAATTTTACGAAAAATTGTATTAATTCAATGAAAAGTTTAAAATGATGAGTTGGAATGAAGCCAATAAAAATCTCTATATTAGATTAATTAATATTTTATGAAAAATTTTATTTTATCTATTAAAAATTTCATACATTTAATGAACAAAATATCAGTAAAAATTCAGAATAAAGGTTTTGATAAATTTTAACAAAATTTTTCCTTTACTTTTTGAAGAAAAATTTTCTGAAAATTTTTATAATTTTTGTTTTCATTGATTATTATTTTTCGATCTGAAATTAGATCTAAACAGGATGTGGTTTAGCAATTATGTGGAGCTATTAAAAAAATTATCTCTGATTCTTAAATTGTAAACATTTTTATTTATTTTACCATTGTTTTCACATTCTATTTGGGTGTGTGAAATACACTCATACAATTTTGATTAATTATAGGAATATTTTTGTCATTTTAATTGTGTATTATTTGTTTTTTGAAATTTTAATCTTGAATTTTTACACTACAATTTAGATTTGTTTATCTAATCTGTGTGGTAGTTATTCATATTTACGAAATAAATTATTATTTTTAAATAAAATAAATGTTGATATAATGATTAATCACTGAAATAAGTAATTAAAAATGAATTTTTAAAATTTTATTTTTTCAGCTAATTGTTAGCAAGAGTCACTTCAATTGATAAGACTGCTCGACAATGTTTTTGCACAGACTTTTTTAATATTTTAGTTTTCTTAACCTGAATCTAGAGTTAAAAAAGTTTTATCAAATCGCCTTTTGGAGTTATGGGCCTTAATTTTTTTAACCCTGACCGATGGAAAATATTGCGGAGAAGTACTTTAAAATCTTTTATATTTTTTATGGATTTAAATTCCTCATATCGGAAAATGTTCATGGGTAATTTAATGACTCGGGAGGATCTCGAAAATTGCTTTATTTTTGGAATTGTGATTAAAGCTCAAAAATTTGCTTCAAATTGTGAACTTAATTAAACTATACTCAATCGAGACAGATGTGTTAAACTTGCAAAACAATTCAGTAGATCCAAATACATTTTAAAAAAATAGGTCAAAATTTTGGATCAAATTTTTTTCATATTATTCCCAGTTTTAGAAATTCTGTAAATTCTAACTTTTGACTAAACGACTTTTTGAAAGTCTACTTTCTAGTGATTAAATGTCGACTTTCTTCTAAAATGTTATTAGACTTTTTTACTTTATGTTTTAGACGATAATACAAAAGACACACATAATTGTGAACTGTGACATAACAACGTTAGAATAAGCGAAAAAGTGTCAAGGGTACACTTAAACAATATGTTTGTTGGCTTAACAGAAAATTTGTTAATTTAACAAAATTGATTCATTTTGTTTTTTGCTTAGAGTCAGATATTTCAAATTTAACAAACATATGCGTTTAAATTAACAATTTTATTAGTAATTACACTGAGGTGTAAAATTTACTCCCATTATACAACCAAAATTATACGTCTGTTAATTTACAGAAATATTTCTTATGTTCAACTTAGTATCACATTTTTTATTGGGTGTATAACTTAAAAATGCGAAATTCACAACAGATGGCGTATCTTTTACACATGGTTTGTGTCTGTAATAACATATGACATTTTGGAGGGTAAAAATCTGCCATAGAACGAAATAGTGTAAAGAACAAAGTTTTTTTTTTTTTTTTTTTTGCTTCTTCAATTTGAAAGAACGTACAGCTGATGCACATCGATTGCTAACCGAAGCTTATCCTGAATATGTTTAATCGATTTTAACATGTGAGAGATAGTTTGTGCGGTTCAGATGTGGTGATTTCGACACGGAAGATAAAAACTGTCCAGGTCAGTCAAAAAATTTCAAAGATGATGAAATGAAGATTGTTGTCATTTTCAAGAATAACTTGAAAAATCATTAGGAATCGCTCAAGCCTCAATTTAAAAAAGTTTTCAGACAGTGGGATTCATGCAAATGCAAGGAAATTGGGTACCACACGAGTTAAAGCCGAGAGACGTTGATATACGTTATTGCATGTCCAAAAAGTTGCTCGAATACCATTAAAAGAAGTGAATTTCGAAGCGAATCATTACTGGCGATGAAAATATGAATTCATTACAACAACCCGAAGAGCAAGATCTCGTATAAGAAGCCCAGCCAACCAGCCGAATCAACATCAAAGCGGAATATCAATGGCGAGAAAGGTAATGCTATGTATTTGTGGGACCAAAAGGGTTACATCTGTTATGAGCTGCTGTAATCGGGCCAGACATTCACAGGAGACCTGTACCGAACATAATTGATAAGTTTGAAGCAAGATTTTGCCGAAAATTACCGGAATATGCGACCAGCATGAAGACGTAATATTCCATCAAGACAACGCTCGGCCACATGTTGCAAGACCGATTGAAATTTATTTAGATAATAGTTTTGCCTTACCCGCCTTATTGTCCAGACCTTGCCCCCTCCGACCACTATTTGTTTCTGTCGATGCAGAACGCTCTAACTAAAATACGCTTCAATTTCGAATACCCTGTATCCGAAATTAGCTTGATTCGTTATTGGCCTCAAAAAATTAGCAGTTATTTTTTTTGGCGTGGATGCCATATGGTTCCAAAAAAGATGGGAAAAAGTCATAGCTAATAATGGCCAATACTTTGAATAAAGTTATACTGTTCCAATGTTTTAGAATAAATACCTAAATATTTAGCATGTTAACACCCAGTAAAATTAACAATATTTTGTGTTAATAACACTGTGCTAATCGCAAATTTGAACAAGCTGGGCTAATTTCAGTTGACTGTATTAAATAGTGCTAGTCCTTTTTTTGAAGTTACCGCTCGTATTTGCGATATTTTTTTTACTTTTCGGATCATTTTTGAATCTATATCAATCCAATTCTTTGAAATACAATTTTTCGTGTAAAAATATTTTTTCGCGGAAAAATATTATGTCGCGGAAAAATATTATTTAGCGAAATCTTTCCAGAAATTTTTTTTATTTCGACTACAAGTAATCCATATGTGCAATCACCAGCTGAGTTTGACGATCATGGATCGACGGCTAGACTTGAATATTGGTACAGTGGTAAAAAGTTGGATTCCCTATTAGGTGACAGTTGCTGGTACTTACAAGAAGAAATTAGAAAAAAAGATGAATAAATATAGACATTATTAAAAAAATATCTATCGTGGAAAATATTAAGAACAAAATTTCGCAAAAACATTTTTTTTTTTGCAAATAAAAATTGCAATGTTATGCTATTTTGTGTATATTCATTTGGGTTTAGAAAAAATATTCAATATAGTTCAGAAAAAAAATTCTTTCGAAAAAAATATCGCGAAAAAAAATTTTATGCGTAAAGATTGCGAAAAATTATATTTAACAGAGATGGATTGATTTTACTTCAAAAATGATACCAATAGGATAAACAATATCGTTTTATGATACTTTATGGTTATTTTAAATGGCGAATACGAGCGCTAACTTTGAATTTAGCGTCCTCGAATTAGCTTCATCAGTAGGGTGTCCAGCTTGATAAAAAAAAGTGTCAAATTTGAGCACGGTGTAATTAGTAAATTTAAAAAATTTAGTGTTTAAATTAACCATTTTGTTTTAAATTTTTGTAAATCTATTGTAGTAATTTTTAATACAAAAATTCTTTAATATTTGTAAATGATTTAAGGTTCACTCCACCCCAACAACCCCCCTTTAAAAGATGTAGCAACTTATAAGTTCCTATTGAAAAAAAAAAACAAAAATTACTAGACTTTGTTAAACTTTATAGTCATACCTTTGTACTCATAGAATTTTAAAAAGCAAATGAGTAGTTGAATAGAATAGTAGAAATTGTAGCAAAAGCAGTTAAGTGAAATATAAGAGGTAATTTTTTTTTCCTATTTTGTTGTTATTGTTGTTGTTATTCTAAAAGTTCAAATTATACGTAATTTTAAAAGGCAACAGTAAAAACGATTGTAAATCCTTGCCATGGCAAAAAAAATAAATAAAAAAAATGAAAAATAAAACTCTAAAGAACATCATCCAAATGTAACAAATATACATAAATTACAAATAAAAACCTCAATACACAGACACATGTTGGAGTACGATATTAAAAAGAATTAAGGAAATAACATTCATTCCGTTCCCTCGCACTGTATAAACAAACAAAAACACATAAATAAAAATATATAAATACTTTGTTGTTGCAGACTTTAAACACTCGTATATATGTATAAAAGCTATAGAGTCGTCTCTATGTAGTTATTTTCAAATAACATCTACGTACGTATATGCATGTAAGAATGTTTGTGTGTATTTTGCCACAAAGCAAAATTGCAAAACAAAGCCAACTTGTATTTGTGTGGGTGTCCAAAGTGAGGTAAACTAGGATAAAAATGCAAAGGGGGAGGTGATAGAAAATAAAAAAAATAAATAAAAAGTATGCTGATGGCATGGCCCATAAACTGGGTATTATATCTTTTGCGTATACTACATTATACAAATACAACAACAACAACAATAATTTGTAAAAGAAAACTCACTTTGTAAAAGGACTCCCCACACACAGAGAGAGAAAGAACGAGATTATGGAATATATAAATTTTTGTAAAATCACCAAGAGAAAAGTGTGGCACAAGCAGAGGGAGAAGAAATTTTTAAATTTTGTTTGAGGAATAAAGGTCTTTTGCATAAATATTTGTGCCACACTGACGTTGTAGCAAATCATTTAAATGTACAAAAGGGTTAGACGAACTGTATGTACCCTTTTATATTGTAAAAAAAAAAATTGAGGGGATACCAATTTACACAAAGGGTTTAAGATTTTTTTTGTTTCTTTATCAGTGTTATGAATTGATAAAGCAGAGCATAAACTGTATTTATATTCGAGGGCGGATCAATAAGTACGTGACTTTTCGAACTTCTCTCGTAGTTATATGAAATGCAACACTGCTCCCATCAAGTACCACCAGTTAATAGACTACTGTTAAATTTTGAGCAAGTTCCGTTATTTACTTTGCGTTTAACAGCTGTTCAAAACATACAACCTCGTGGATTTTTTTAAAAATGGAAGGAAACCGTCAATCAAATCAAGGAAAAGTTTGATAAATACTATGGGGACTCAGCACCATCGATTTCAATGGTAAAAAAGTGATTTACTGACTTGTTATAGTCGCACAAGTACAAATGACGCTAAACGTTCTGGACGGCCAATTGAGGCCAACACACCCAAAAATGTCGAAAAAATCTACGATATGGTGTAAGCCGACCGAAGAGTAAAAGTGCGTGAGATTGTTGATGCCATAGGCATTTCATATGGCAGTGCGGTTTCGATTTTAAAAGATCAGTTGGGTTTTAAGAAAGCTGTCTGCAAGATGCGTGCCGCGTTTGCTCTCAATTGGTCATAATGCACGGGTGCACACGTGTGTAGTCTCAATGACAAATTTTCATGGGCTACGAATTGGAATCCTAATCCGCCATATTATCCGGATTTAGTCCCCAGTGGCTATTTGCTATTTCCAAACCTAAAGAAATGGCTCGGTGGAAAGATATTTAGCTCCAACGATGGAATTATGGACCTCGAAAAATCCTATTTTTTGGAAGGGATACAAAAAGTGGAAAAAACTGTGTTTCATTCAAAAAGTCACGGACTTATTGATCCGGCCTCCTACCTATAAAGCATATTCTTTTCGGGTTTACAGAGTGGGGCAAAAACTATCATCTGATTTTCTTTCGCTATAAGTGTTCTTTAAAGTAAAAACTCATTTGATTTTTAACTGATTATGTTTATTCGCACTTATAAATTTTGTTTTAATAAATTCTAGAAAATTTTTGTCATACAAATGGCTGCTGTTGATTTGATTTTGCACAACTGTGCGCAACATTTGTGCTGTCTCGTTGTCAATTTCGCCTCAAATGTTGCTCTTAAACCCTTTCAAGGTGCGGGGCTTGTTTGCGAGGAAGAAGACCAGGACATTCAGATATGCAGATTTGGCTGGCCAAGCTAAGTCATCGAAGCGCAAGATTATACGCCCTGAGAAGGCTGACTTCAAAATATGCATTGTGTCGCGTGGAGTATGACGAGTGGCTCCGCTCTGTTGGTACCATATTGCGTCGTTAAAAAAATATTAAGTCAGCATGGCATAACGGTCGCCGTTTGCCGTAATAGCTTTTTTCCTTCGAAAAAATAACGTAACTTCACACCACACGGTTACTTCGAGATGTAATTGCACTTCGTGAATTATGCGTGGATTTTCCGCCCCGAGAATTTTGCTTATTGATGTGGCCGCAGAGATAAAAATGAGCGTGGCCGCTTATGATCAATTTTGATGCATTTGTTTCCGTATAAAGTGCAATTGTCTCAGACCGTCCACTTCGCTTACCATACGGCTAAACAGTCGCTCGAATGATTGTCACAAAACCTGATTTTTGGAAGCAAATTTTAATGACTGATGAGGCCGATTTTGGCGGCGTTAACAAGATAAACTGCCGCATTTGGGGAACGTAGAATCCACACGAGCTGCAGGAAATTCCACTGCATGCTCAAAGTTTTATCAAATTTTTTGACCTGCTAAGCAAAAATATATATCTATTAGTTTTGTCTCTATCAAATATCTAAATATGATATTAAACAGATGTGCACTCAGAGAAAAGATTCTTTAATTATACCCTTCACCACAGATGAAAGGGTATATATAAGCTTGTCATTCGGTTTGTAATTTCTACAATATTGATCTTAGATCTTATAAAGTATATATATTCTGGGTCCTTATGAAGAGCGATGTTGATTTAACGATGTCCGTCTGTGTGTTGAAATGGGTTTTCCGAAGAACCCAGACATGATGAGGACTTGATTGTTTTTTATTTCTGTTAGATGTGATCCATTTCTGTTTGCTCTTAAAAATCAGACAGATCGGTTAATAAATGGCTGAGATATTAGCAAAAAACCAGGACTACCTCTAATTTTTTCCGTAAAATCTCTTTGTTTAATATGTATGTAGAATTTTACGCATAACAAACACATCCATGTGTTAAAATTCTTTTCTTTCATCTCCACCTTTTATACACAAACACATACAAAGATTTGTCATTTAAATAAAAACCAAACAAATCTCTAATGAACGAAGACTTTTATATATGTACCTCTATTGACGATAATTTTGTGTGAGCTTCAATAGCTCTGTTGTCTAGACGCTATGTCACAAATACTTTTTTTCTCTAAGGCCGCGGGTTCGAATCCCGGTCAATTTACTTTTTTTTACATTTTTTTTTTATTATTTTCTCAAGACTTTTTTTTTTATTTTTGGTTTTTTTTTTAACATTTAATAATTAATTTATATAAAATTTTATATTAATAATTAAATAATCCATAAATAGGCTAAAAACATCAAAATTTTTATTAAAACCCTCTGGTACAAACAAAATACAAACGGTTTTATTTCTATTTTTTGCTCCGATTTAAAAGAATTTATGAACAGATTTTTAAACCATTTTATTTCTCATATATTAAGAAAATTTTATACATAATTTACCTTTGAGTGCAACTATTTTAGGTCATAACTTATAATAATTTATAAATAAAAAATTATTAGCTATTTTCCTTCAAATTTTTAAAATTAAGCTAAAGAAATTAAAAATATTTTTAATAAAAAAGCGAAATAAAATCCCAAATGCAAATTTGCCAGCTAATTCAAACGTTTTTGTAGAAATAAAACACATGCAGTTCTAGTGATTTCTTTTAACGATTTGTTGAAATTATTTTCTTTCACCTCTTCACCTTTTATACACAAACAACAAACACTATTCTAGAGCTGTAATATGAGCTATGGATACGTCTTATATAGCAAAAAATCGAAAATCTTTAGTATAACATATTTGCTGAAAAACTCGGAAATATCGGTTATACCCAAAACATAAATTTTTTTAAATACATATTTTCTGGAACCAAAAATCTTCCCGAGTCCAAGTTTTATCACCAAACTAAATGGTTAATTTACTCTTAAAGGCGTCCGTATATAAATCTGTCCATTCCATATATGTCCATATATAAACTTCAGTTTTTTCCCAACCATGCCCTTCACCATGTTTGGGAAAAAACTGAAGTTTATATATGGACATATATGATTTATATAATATTCGGCATAGCCGAATATAGCCGCTCTTACTTGTTTTCGTTTAATGTTTCAATTTCACAAATTTTTATAAAACATTTCATAAATAACACATATAATAATTAAAAGTATGAAATTCTCACCTTAAATTAAAAGTATGAAATTCTCACCTTTATAGAAATATTTTTAGCGTTTTATGAAGTGTTTCATAAATACTATGAAACTCTAAATTGAACAAAAATCTACAAAAAAATTTATAAATATGGTGAAGCTTTTTCTTTGCGTGTAGAATTTAATTTTTTTTGGAGGCGTATGATTAATATTTCACACTAATATTACTCATACGTACACTTAAAGTAATGGAGTTATTATTAATTTATATTAATCATCGAAGGCTATCGGCGAGGGAATCGAGCCTCTGTTAGGAATCGAGGCTCTGGTAGGAATCGAACCCCCGACTTCCGAACTGATAAGCTAGCACGCTACCAACTATCTTACCGTGCCGCTCAATGCAGCTTTTATTCATTACAAATACTTTAAAAATTCAGCTTTAAGTAAAATCACTTAAAATTCCAAAAATTAGCTATTTTTACTAAAATTTTTTATTAAATTTTTTTATACATTTACCAATTTTGAAAAACTTAAAAAAAAAATTGCAATTGTGTTACGAACACCACAAATAAATTGTACAAACACTCCCTAACTATAGTGAAAGACAGCAGTACAACAAAGAAATGTTGGTGTAAAATACATGCCACAGGTATGAATGAGTGAATGTGTTATTTATACGGCCAAAGGCGGGGGGGCGAGGTAGACATTGGAGGAGTAAATGAATGTTATAAAATTATAAAAACAAAAATACAAAAAAAAAAAACGTACAGAACACACAACACAGTTCATGACGCCAAGAGTTGCAACTTCTATGGCATTTTTGGTTTTGTTGCTGTTGTTGTATAAATACAGTTTTTTTTTTTTTGAGGCGGAGGAGGTTGTTGTAAGCTTTAACGGTTGTTTTGTAGTGTATAATGCTGCCTTTGATGATTTTTCCAGCTATTACTATTTAACGATGTTGCTGTTGTGTTTTGTTTTTTTTTTTGTACTTCTACTTTTTGGTGCAAAAGTTGATGGTTGTGTTGCTGCTGGTTGGTGGTTTTTCATAGCAATATTGTTGTCGGTATAGTTGAGTGATTTGCTTGGTTGTTCGGTAAACTTTGTGTTCGTTGTATGTATGTACATATGTTGATATATACAAAACAAGTGAATGTATGTTATACGTCTGTGCATTTTCCACTGCTGTTGGCTATTATTTGGTAAAAACATTCTCTTAGCTTCTCTCTTTTTTTTTCACGTACTACTAAGTACATACTTTGTGTGTTGTGTTCACTATCATCATCATCATCACCAACAACATTAATACCAAAGAGTACCAGCTTAATAGAGAAGTTATGCTTACTACAACGCTCTTGTGTATTCTTTTAACTCGGGCAAGCAAAAAAAAAAATCATTTGCTTACACAAAAAAAAAAAAACATTTATCGCAAACAAAAAGATGTTGTGATTTTTTTGTTTGTGGGGGAAAAATAGTGTTGAAATAAAATTTAAAATTAATTGAAAAAACTTCGTAATTTGATTAATTTTTTACATTTAACGTTTTCTGACACCTCTATGAAAAAAGTTTCGATATAATATAAAACTCTATATAGTCATATACATACCCAAGTAAAAAAAATTGATCTGGCGCAATATCTAATCATATCCAATTTGATAACCTTTAATAACTGCTGTAATATCTAGCTGATCTTATTTGATCTGAAAAATGGCAGATCAAATTAGATCCAACAATATATTTAGGGATTAAGTAAGATCAAAATTGTTCCGAAAAATGTCAGATCGAATTGTATCAGATTAGATCCAACAATATAGTTTATTTATAAAAAGTATAAAAAAAGTTAAATTTAAAAATTAAAATTCTAAAACAAAAACATTTCCTTCGCCAAGATTTGAGCTCAGTCTGCCAGAGTTGTAGTGAGTTAAGTACTCAGCAGTGTGTGGCTGTCTTTATTAGACTACATTTTTCGTATAATTGTGTTATATAAAGGTTGGTTGAAAAGTTCCTGCGCTCGAAATGAAAGAATACTGTTTTTGTTACGAAATATATTTTTTTATTCAATATAATCTCCTAGAAGCTCAATACACTTGTTCCAATGATCTTCCAATAATTTTATCCCATCCTTATAATGGTTTTCCGCAAGCTCTGCAAAATAACCGTCTACGGCTGCTATGGCCTCTTCATTCGACGAAAAATGCTTTCCACGAAGGAATTGTTTAAGATTTCTGAAGAGATAGTAGTCACTGGGAGCCAAATTGGGTGAATACGGTGGATGTTTAAGCAATTCTTACTTAAATTCTTTGAATTTAGCCATCGTCAAAACACTTTTGTGAGCAGATGCATTGTCTTGATGAAAAATGATTTTTTTCTTCTCTAAACCAGGTCTTTTCTCACGAATTTTTTCATCCAGCTGATCCAAAAGGCTGCAATAATATTTTGAGTTGATTGTTTTACCTTTCTGAAGATAATCAATCAACAAAATTCCTTTTGCATCCCAAAAAACTGATGCCATAACCTTCTTTGCTGATCGTTGTGACTTCACCTGCTTTGGAGCTGAAAAACCAGCTTCAGTCCACTGTTAACGTTCTTGTTTCAATTTAGGATCATGGTGGTAGATCCAAGAGTTATCCATAGATATAAAACGACGCAAGAAGTCGGTTTTATTCGGCTTAAAACGCTCCAAATTACGCTGAGAAATTTGTTTTCGATCCAGTTTTTGTTGAATTGTTAATGTGTGCGGCACTAACTTTTCAAACAGTTTTTTCATACGTAATTCTTCATGTAAAATATGGAGTATTCGTGGATTTTCACTAACCATATTATGTACCTGCTCAATGATTTCTACTGTGGTTGCAGTTTTTGGTCGTCCTTCGCGTGGATCGTCTTCAAGGCTGGTACGACCACGTTTAAATTCACCAGCCCAAAATTCAACGGTGCGTTTTGAAGGTGAGGACTCCTTATACACTTCTAACAATTGTTCATAAATTTCTTTTGATTTTAAACCCTTCAAAACAAAGAATCTAATGACTGCACGATATTCAATTTTTTCCATATTAAAAAAAAATCAATGACACGTCAACTTCAAATGGCTTGTAAACAAAGAAAGAATTGACAGAATGACTTGCAACTTTGCATGTGTTCTCAAGACAGTTATACCAACTTGAGAAAAAAAAGTTTGGAGCTAGCAGTGCCATCTCTTGGTGAGCGCAGGAACTTTTCAACCAACCTGTATTTTTGGACATGAGTAAGTTGTTAAAAGTATCTTCACTTTTGATCCCTTTTTTCAACATGTGTAACATTTCAAGGCAATTTAAGTTTGTATGTATAAGTTTTATTTATTAGAAATAACATTTCCTTCAATATCCGCTTTTTTTATACCCTCCACCATATATGGTGAGGGTATATATCAGTTTGTCATTACGTTTGTTACATGTCGAAATATAGGTATAAGGCCCCATAAAGTATATATATTTTAAGTCGATTTAGCGCTGTACATCTGTCTGTCTGTCTGTTGAAATGGCGAACACGATGCGAAGATGGAAGCGGGGTGTCTATTTTAACCCAGTTTATTGGACATCCTCCTGAGCAGTTTGGTATTGAAAATGAGCAAAATCAGTGCAGCGGTTAAAAAGTTATGAGTGAAAATGTGACGATACCTCTAAATTTTTCCATACAAATTGGTGTATTTTAGTACAATTTCATAGTAGCGACTGGTTCATAATATATTTTCTCATATTTTTTCACCAGTTGCTTAGAAATGAATAATATTTTGTATTCATCTCAAAAATTTTTTTTCACCACTAAAATTTTTTGTACACCAAAAAAGTTTATCCCGTCAAAAATTTTTTTTCCACCTCCATGATTTTAATTCAAAAGTTTTTAACATTATTTGTATCAAAATCAGTAGAGAACATTTATTGTAGAATATTGGTGGAGGTTATTCAAAGATTCAGCCGAAATTCTACTTGTTAAATTAATTTTTTTTTGTGCTAATTTTAGCATATTGGTTTTTAAAAATTTGTAAAATGACTTCTGAAGCAAGCAACAAAAATTTGTACAATAAAATTTCTGTAGTTTGTAAAATGTAAAGAGCAAAAAAAAAAATAAATAATTTTTTGACTAAAAGTCAGTACAAAAATAGTAAAGTCTTATTGAAAACCATTTACAAATTTCTCTACTCATTTTTTTTCTGAGTGTATGGTAATGCATACTGACATATGTAAATATATATAATTATATATTATTAGTTGATACAAAAATGGGTTCATTTACTTTGATCAATTTATATATAATTTGATATTATTTGGTATAATCCTGGTTAAATTATATTAGGTGTTTTTTTTTTTAAATTTTAGATAAGTTGAAAATATTTTTTATTACCGGGGTAATGCACTTTTTTTTTTGTTGGCG
Source organism: Eustalomyia histrio (assembly GCA_949748255.1). Classification (NCBI taxonomy): domain Eukaryota; kingdom Metazoa; phylum Arthropoda; class Insecta; order Diptera; family Anthomyiidae; genus Eustalomyia; species Eustalomyia histrio. The sequence continues at coordinate 18,151,382 of OX456527.1, read as the reverse complement.
GCTCAAAGTTTCCGAGTTATAGAGCAGCAATTCATATATATATGTATTTATATTGTATATATAGCAATATTCATTAGATTATTTCTCCACTAAAACATTATCGGACCAGAACAAATTATATATCAAACCTTTCTAACGATATGCAGCATGCCTGAATTTATTAACTTATAACCAGCCGGTGCATGATATTTAATTTTTTATATATATTTATAAATAAAAGTGATGGAATTTTTTAAATATGTTGTATTATATATTTTTTATATATAATTACAAGTATATATGATCGTATATACTTGGTATAACTATATACCAAGTACACTCAAAAAAAGAGATGAACTAAAATGTAATCCAAAATTTCCTTTAAAATAGTTTATAAATTGTCCTCAATTTAAGTAAAATTTTATTAAAACTTAAAAAAATTTTCTTAAAAAAAATAAAAATTCCTAAGTTTGAGGAAAAACAAAATAGTTTATATACTCAGAAATAGTTCTTATTTTTCCTAAGTAATATTTCTTGATTTTCGGAAAAAACCAAGTCAATTAAATACAAATTTATTAATTTGAAGAAAAAACATACTTGTTTTAAGAAATTTGCATACTTTGAGTATAAAATTTAGTTTGATTAAAAAAAAATTTTGGACATTATTTACTTCCATTAAGTTCAAAAAATGTCTCTAAATTAAATCGAGAAAGATCTTAAACTTAATGCCATTTTCAAATTCAGTTTTTAAGTATACCACTATCTAATTTTAAAGAATTGTTTTCTAAAAATTAGTTCAGACAATTAAAAACAAAAAGTAATAAATTTTTTCCTATGTAATAAAAAAAATTTACTTGATTTTAGAAGCTGATGAACTATTCCTAAAGAAAATTTTCATGCTACTTAGTTCAGATAAATTGTAAAAATTTTGGCATAGAATTTTTTGGAAAACTTTTAAATTATTTGCAATATTCTATTAAAAAACAATAAAATAAAAATAAACAAGTTTTCCTAATTTCCAAGACAGAATATTATTGAAGGAAACAAATTAAAGTAATCATTTAAAAAAATTATCGTGCATGATTGTAATTTTTGGTGCGTGATTCAAGAATGGCTCACATGCCCATCTCTAATCTTAACAGTCTTTAACGTTGAACTTAAAGTAGTTTAAAATATTTTTTTTAAATTTTGTTAGCTAAAGGTTAAAAATTTCGAATTTGTGCTTTTAGTAATATCGCAGTCACATTTTATACATTACGGCATAATGGCTTTCCTATATACTTGACGTAGCGCTTACCAAACTTTATATTTATCGAACTATTTTTAAATTTGTTTATTTTAAATAATCCCATAAAATAAACATTTTTCCATTTCCCAATAATAACAAGAAATGTAACTGTGATATTGTGTATTTTTTTCAACAATTTCCTTAAATAAGTCAATTTAAGAAGACAAAGGACCCCCAGTGTTCCTTAGCCATAGATGACGTGTGTCACTTAGGGCGTCCCTTTTTGTAGTTATCTCAAGCGGAACCGTTAATTAACTACGAAAAAGATCTGACTTTGTCACAATTTATTACGTTTCAGGATATCCTGCAAAGCGGAAGTCCTCTGAAAATGGGAAAATACTTCAAGTACTTCAAAATATATGGTAAAATATATTAACTTTACCATAGAAGCAGGATAAGGATAATTTTCTCTTAAAAGAAGTGCTATTTACTTTAATGTTAGAAAATATTTTCTTATTTTTCGGGAGTTAAGTCCTAGTTCTTAGTAAAAAAAAAAAATTATCTAATGAACTTAAATAAAATAAAATTTTTCTTAAAACTAAGGCAACATTTCCTTACTAACAGTAAAATCTTAGATTATGTATGAACTAATTAGGAGGAAATTTTACTATTTTCTAATAAAAGGTTAGTTCTCAGTAGTAAATTTTTTTTATAATTTAGAAATTTTGACCATATTTGTTTCTTAATTTCAAGGAACATTTTATTAAATATTGGTAAAAAGTGTCTGGCGCCGTTTTCATTTCCCGGTAGGCTAGTTGGTAGCGTGCTAACTTATCAGTGTGGGGGTCGTGGGTTCGATTCCCACCAGAGGCTCCAGTCTGTTTTCGCTACAACAAGCCGAAGCACAGTGCTTTGTCCCCATATAGTGAATCGGCAAAATTAGAGGAGTTGTCGCAGAAATTTAAAATTTGGTATGCTGGCTCAGAATATCTAAATTAAGAAAAATTTGAAGTTTTGAAAAAATCGGCCCAAGGACACGCCTACTTCCGATACATCCTTAAATTTAAAAGTTTAATTCCAGCTACTATTATGAGCAGAATGTAGCAAAAATTGGTAAATCTCTGTTAAATTATGTCATTTAGCTAAGTGCTTAATTTTGTTTCATTCGGAGCAAGGACATAACAACCTCCCATATATCGTTTTTCTTAAAATCTACATTTTGGCTACATTAATGATAAGAATACAGTAAGAATTCGGAATAGTTTATGAAATTATACTTTTTTGCTCTGTGACAATTTTCGTTTCATTCGGTGCAAGGACATTACTACCTCCCATATATCCTTTTCCTCAAAAACTGAATTTTAGCTACATTAATAATCAGAATGCACTAAAAACGGATAATAAGTTTTAAAAAGATATTTTTTAGATCTCTGGAGATTTTTTTTTATTCGGTACAAGTACTTGACTTTCTTCCACATGTCCTTTTTCTCAAAAACTAAGTTTTTCCCAATTTTGCCATTTATAAATACAGATATATACTTCTGGGATTTTATTTTTTTACACAGATATCCAAAAAGCAACTATACACAATTTTAAATACAATTTACCATTATCGAAAAATATAACTTTACAATTATAAAATAAATTTTACAAAATGGCTTCATTATGTATATACATATGTATAGAGAAAATATGTCAAAAATTGATCATTTTAAAAAGGGCTACACTTATTCCTTCAAATTTTGTAAAATAACTTCAAAATAATGTTAAATTTGTTTAAGAACGATAGCAATCGTTTTCAATGCAATTTTATAATTTTTTGGAAATGCACTCTACATGAAGCATTGTCCGAATTAATAAATTTTTTTAAAATGTTTGCAAGTTTCGATTGTGTGAAAAAATGTCAAAACTATTCTTTGCTTTAAAAACATGTTATTCGACCAATAAATGCGGTTACCTATGCTGATTTTTGTAAAAAAAAATAGTATAGACCATTTTCTATTTAAAAATTAAAATAAATTAAAAAATTTCATATTTTTGATCAACATTCGGAAAAAAATTTCCAAATTATAGACTTAGAAAAGCTGAAATAAAAAGTTGTATAATTTTATATAATTTTTTTTATACTCAATCAAAGATAATAAATTTTTGCAAACAAATGCGGTAAAAATCACAAATTTAGCCATTTTTACAAAAGCCAATATTTTGATTTTTTGTGAAAAACCGGCACTTTTTTTTAATAATATGTTAGATAATATTATAGACTTACAAAAACCGAAATCAAAAATTATTTAATTGTTTATAATTTTTTATTATACTCAATCAAAGATAATACATTTTTTCAAACAAATGCGGTAAAAATTACAAATTTAGCCATTTTTACAAAAGCCAATATTTTGATTTTTTGTGAAAAACCGGCACTTTTTTTTAATAATATGTTAGATAATATTATAGACTTACAAAAACCGAAATCAAAAATTATTTATTTTTATATAATTTTTTATTATACTCAATCAAAGATAATACATTTTTTCAAACAAATGCGGTAAAAATTACAAATTTAGCCATTTTTACAAAAGCCAATATTTTGATTTTTTGTGAAAAACCGGCACTTTTTTTTAATAATATGTTAGATAATATTATAGACTTACAAAAACCGAAAAAAAAAAATTATTTAATTTTATATAATTTTTTTTATACTCCATCAAACTTAAGAAATTTTCGAATTTTCACCAAAAAAAAAACCTATTTTTTGGAGTTGTAAAAAATATTTGTTTTCAAATATATATTAAATAGTGTATTAAAGGTTTACTACAAATATATCTAAGTATTCAAAAAATAAAACTTTAAATCAGTATTTAAAAAAATATATTTTTGAGAATTATTTTCGTGAAACAACTGAAAACAATATTTTTTGTTCAGTAATTTTTGCTTAATATTTTCAAACTTTGGCGACCTCTACTGACGGCGAAAGCAATCAGACTAAATTTTTTTTGCATATTTATTTCAGTTAACTTCTTGTCTTTCAAAAAATGTACTTTTAAGAACAATTTGAGCCCATGCTTAATTTTTGATTTTTGCCTATGGGACAAAACACTGTGCGAAGGCCTTTGTTGCTAGTGCTCGGTTAGGGTATTAACATATAGTTTGTAATTATATGATTAATAAATAAAATAAATAAATAAATACTATATTATTCCTTAAACTCAATTTTAAGGAATAATATAGTATAATATTGAAGATCGAATAAATGAAGATAAATATAAATAAATAAATAAATAAATAAATAAATAAATAAATAAATTAATAAATAAATAAATAAATAAATAAATAAATAAATAAATAAATAAATAAATAAATAAATAAATTAATAAATAAATAAATAAATAAATAAATAAATAAATAAATTAATAAATAAATAAATTAATTAATAAATAAATAAATAAATAAATAAATAAATAAATAAATAAATTAATAAATAAATAAATAAATAAATAAATAAATTAATAAATAAATAAATAAATAAATAAATAAATAAATTAATAAATTAATAAATAAATAAATACATAAATAAATAAATAAATAAATAAATAAATAAATAAATAAATAAATAAATAAATAAATAAATAAATAAATAAATAAATAAATACATAAATAAATAAATAAATAAATAAATAAATAAATAAATAAATTTATAAATAAATAAATAAATAAATTAATAAATAAATAAATAAATTAATAAATAAATAAATAAATAAATAAATTAATAAATAAATAAATAAATAAATAAATAAATATTGTTAGATATGCCATATAATTATATCAAGTTATATATAGCAATATAAAAACCTTTTTTGTCGGCACTTTTCAAGTGACCTAATAACTCTTTTTTTATTCCCTTCACTGCCGACGTTTTCCAATGTTTATACAAGCAAAACGTTTTCATATACTCCTGTCCCAAGTTCACCAACACAAAAAAAAGAGAAAGAATTGAGCAAAACGAAGACCTATAGAGACCCTCTGATCAGTACACAATAACTGAACTAAAAACGTTTTACACAAATGCTTTACATGATATTTTTTTCAAATTGGTTTGTATGTATGCAGCTGTGTATGGGTGGTATGGATTTACAAATAGAAGTGTATCCCAACATACCAAATGACTTGAGAAAAATATTATTATAAGCATACAAACACAAGCCTTAAGCTTGAAAAAGACTTGAGAATATATTGAAAAAGGCTATCGTAACAATTGTAGAAAAATCAAAACGGAACCCTCGTGAAAATATTATGTGTGTATGTTTACTATAAGCTTATTCTTGCAATTGTAGAATAAGCTTACAAAAATAATATATTATGAATAGTTGAAAAAGAGAAATCATAATTATTTTCTTTAATTTAATTTATTTTTTATTTTAATTTAAAAAAAAAACAATAATAGCTCATTTTAAATATAAAAAAATAATAATTCATTTTAAATATTAATAATAATAATTAATTTTAACCATAAATAAATTTAATATGCAATTGCACGTTCACTATACAAAATTTACAACTAAATGTACACGCAAAACACGTTTGACAAATTTAAAGAAAAAGTAATGGCACTTGTTGTATGCATTATAAGCGTAGAACAAAGACAACAAGACTAGAATGTATTGAAAAATATTTCTATTTCAATCGTCATATTGCGTTGTATGCTGTTCATAAGCATACTTGAGAAAAATTTATGTATAATAATCTTTTCTCAAGCATTGTTAAATACTGCTTGTGAATTCACATTTTATAAATATTATAATAAGCGAAATTAAGAAAAGCTTAAAACACACTATTTAATATAAGCTTATTCTCAAGTTGTATTGCAGTTTGGTTGCTATATGGTATATTGGGATGGCTTTGTGTATGCACATACATATGTGTGTGTAATTGTGTATATTTAGTTATGTGAGTGTATGTATGTGAATGTATATATTTATTTGTTGTTATTTGCTTAATGCATGTTATAAAGTATTACGTAAGGGAATCCCCAACATTGTACGTATGTATGTATGTATGTTTGTATCTATGTGGGCTATGAAATATGCACATACATAACTACATTTATTGTATACATTTGCAACGATGAAAACCTACAATACACACATACATATATATACATACATTCATTTATATTTTACAAAGAACAAGTTCAGTTGAGTTTATTTTTCTACTTTTTTGTAGTTTTTTTTTTTCTTCTATTTTTTTTTTTTTTGTATTTTTGTTTATACACAAAAGGCTTCTGTTTTTTTTTGTTGTTGTTGGTATGAACTTTGCTAATGTTTTTAACATTTTTTGTTGTATGGTAAAGAAGCTTTTTTGTTTTCCTCTTTTTGTTGTTATTTATATTCTTTGATAGTAGTTTTTTAACTTTTTAAAGCCAATGTTTTTGTTGTTGTGCAAAGTTTGTTTCTATTTGAATCTATTTTAAGTTTTATTATGCATTTGTTTACTTTTTTCTTTTTATTTTTTGCAACTTTATAGTTTTGTGAAATTATTACTTTTATTTTAAAGTTGCTACTATTTTCTTTTAGCATTTTATTTATTATTTTTTCTCCCTTCATTTAAATTATAACTGTTTGAAAAGGCGTGGTAGAATAGCGTTATATTTTGATTTGTATAGCATAAGTATGGAAATTCTATTTAAATTTAATAACACTTAATTGAAATGAAAATAGGTTGTTTTATAAAAGTAGGTGGAAAAAATACTTGTGTAAAAAGTTTCTTATAATAAATTCACAGAAATTGCATTAATTGCACGTACAATAAGATATTTAAAACAAACTACAAAGACAAAGTTTCAAAAATAATTTAATCAAAAAAAATTTTATAAAATAATTTTATGGGAAAAAGTAATAAATATCAAGAAGTGAATTATGATACATTTATGAAAGTTTATGCATAAAAATATGAAAATAATAGCAATATAATGAAAAGATTATCTGTACTTGTTTTTAAATGTTTAAGTAGTTGAAATACCAAGAAATATTATTTATTTTTTATTAATCATATAATTACAAATTATATCCTAATACCCTAACCGAGCACTAGCAACAAAGGCCATCGGCTCGTTGTAGCGAAAAGAGACCGGAGCCTCTGGTGGGAATCAAACCCACGACCCCCGCACTGATAAGCTAGCACTCTACCAACTAGCCTACCGGAGCACTCTACAAAAATATATTTAAATATATTTATAAATTTTCTTTTTAATTTATTTTAGAAATAAATCACATATAAATACTGATTTTCTGTTTCAGTCAATATTTTCATATATAGGGTCCGCCAAATAACTTTTTTCTTTTGAAAATGCTATAAAAAAAAAACTACTGAATATTTTCTCAAATTTCTTTTTTTATTTGAAAGTACAATCCGGTTAATAATGGAATAATTTCTTACAAATGGCTGCCTCGGCTGGCCATGCAGTAGCCTACACTATCGGTCCAATTTTTAAGCACATTATCGATTGTGTGCAGCTGTATTTAAACAATGGCTTCACGAATATTGTCCTTTAAAGCGTCAATTGTCTCTGGCTTGTCGGAGTAACACTTATCTTTGACGGCACCCCACAAATAATAGTACAACGGTGTCAAATCGCAGCTCCGAGGTGTCCAAACGACATCAGCTCTGCGGCTGATAATGCGATCTTCAAAAACAGGGCGCAAAACATCGAGTGTAGCTTCGGCTGTGCGGCACGTAGCGCCGTTCTGTTAAAATCAAATTGTTGCCAATATCCTCCTCTTCAATTTTTGTAAACAAAAATTCGTTCAACATGGCCCGATAACGATCGCCATTGACTGTAACTGCCAGTCGAGGCAGCCATTTGAATGAAATTATTTTCCATTATTAACCGGAAGGATTGTACTTTCAAATAAAAAAAGAAATTTGAGAAAATATTCAGTAGTTTTTTTGTTCTAGCATTTTCAAAAAAAAAAGTTATTTGGCGGACCCTATAAAATGGTTTTGTTTAATAAAAATTTACTTATTATACAATAGTTAATGGACTGATAAAAATAAATTAATGAAAAGTCGTTTATTTTTTGTTTACGGACTTTGTAGTCTATATGTTGACTCTTAAAAAAACGAAATAAAGGAAAAGTCTATTACTTCTGAATTCTTTGAGCTTAAGATTGTTTTTTTTTAAAAAAATATTATTAATTTTTAATATATCGCTACTCCATTTTTTAACATCTTTAGGAAAGAATAATAAATAATTAGAATAATAATAATAATAAATTAATAATAAATAACACAGTTCAAGACAAAAAAAAAAAAAAAAATAACGGGGTTCCGCTGATTGATTCTTGTTAAGGAGACCAAAAAAAATATACGTGTTTCGGCGTTGTGATAGTTAACATCGGAATTTCATTTTAGAGGCGGTCAAAGTTTCCCAGCTTTGGCCTGTTCTTGCAGCATAGCAGTATACAAAACTATGGTTTCTTTACTTCTGAGGTGTAGGATATGTTCAGCAACTTTGTAGATAATGGTACGATAAATATTTTCGTAGAACATATTAACCCTCTAACTCCCCCTCATAATGGCATTTTTTGGCTTTATTTTAACAAATTGTAAAATACAGCCCGAAAAAGGGGAAGGGCGGGGATATAATGTTCTACAAAAATGTCGGCCATAAAATTCTACTATATATGCCATATAACACACTAAAACCCAAAAGTTAACACAAACACCAAAAACCAATCCAATTCAAGATTGCTCATAAGATTTCTAGTCAAATTTTATAAGTCAGATTTTGGGATCACCTACATAATATTTAGATCAACCCAAAATATGACAAGAAATTTAATGAGCTATCTTGAATTTGTCTGGACATATATAGTATAATTATATGGCCAACATTTCATCCCCGCCCTTCCCCTTTTTCGGGGTGTTTTTTACAATTTGTTAGAATAAAGCCAAAAAAAGCCATTATGAGGAGGAGTTAGAGGGTTAATATGTTCCACAAAAATATTTGTCATACCATTATCTACAAAGTTGCTGAACATACCCTACATCTCAGATGTAAAGAAAACATAGTTTTATATGCCGATATGCTGCAAGAACAGGTCAGAGCTGGGAAACTTTGATCGCCTCTAAAATTAAATTCCGATGTAAACTATCAAAACGCCGAATCACGTATATTTTTTTTTTTTTTTTTTTGGTCTTCTTAACAAGAATTAATCATCGGAACTCCGTATTTTTTTTTGTATTGAACTGTATTATATAAGATCATCACATCTGCCTACACTCACAAAAAAAAGTCTGTAATGGCAACTTAAAATTTTTGCTTTTATTACGGGAAATTTTGCTAATTTTAGCCCAGCGGTATTTTTTTTTTCTAATCTTAGCAATACTGCTGTGTAGTACAATGAAATTAGTAGAAAAAATTAGTAGCCGCTACTAAATTTAAGAAAACTTTTTGTAAAGTGGAATTTAAAATCTTTATTGCTAAAATCAGCAAAAAAAAATTACTAAATATTAATATTAGTACAAAATTCTAAATTTATTTTTTTTATCGAGCATCAAAAATGTTGATTATTTTTTTCAAAAAATATTTTAGACAAAATTAAAAAAACATCAAAGGCTTGAAAATTGTTAAAACATAAACGAATTAATCATTTTGTTTTAATTTGGTAATTTCTGTTTTGAAAAATATTTTAGTCTTTTTTTTTACTTTTAAAATAAAATTTTAATTGTTTTTAGGGCTGATTTTTAGAACTAAAATAAAACTTGTTAGTGCTATTTTAAGTACATGACCTATTTTCAGACATGAGTCGGTATATTCACATCCGATCCCTTTTTTTAAATCTACATATGTAACATTTTAAGGCAATTCAAGTTTGTAGGTGTAAGTTTAAATTAAAAATAACATTTCCTTCAATATCCACTTTTTTAAAATTATAAATTTTTTTTTTAGTAATTTTAGCAAATTGGTTTTCAAAAATTTGTAAAATGATTTCTGAATTAAGCAAAAAAAAATTGTAAATACTCATTAAAATTTCTATATTATTTAAAATATAAACAGCAGGAAGATATGCTAAATAATATTTTTTTTGACTAAAAATCAGTAAAAAAAAAATAGTAAAGTGAGTTTGATAACCGTTTACAAATTTTTCTACTAACTTTTTTTCTTTTTTTCAAAAAATTTCCCCTGAAGAAGTCACCCATTGTGGTGACATAATATTGGGTTAAATAAATAATTTATTTGGGATAAATAAATATTTATAATTAATTTTTATAAATACAAAAAAAGATCTTAAGCTCTTTTTAAACTAATGTAACATTTTTTGTAATAAGCAGTTATCAAACAAAATATTTCATAAAATTTCCACAAATATTGTTATGACAACTTAAAACAATACTTCTTATTTAATAAAATTATAAAGAATATTCTACTTACTTCCTCTACCGCTTCCTTTGCGTCTGGCCATTTTTTCTGCAAAATTGTTTATTTGTTTTACTAAGAAGTTTTATAAATCAGAAAATATTAATAATGTGAACAATATTTTCCTGATAATAAATCCTTGAAAATGTTGTAGGAAATTTTCAAAATTTTCAAAATACTCGAACTTTTTTGTATTCCTTAAATAGTAAGAGAATCAATAATACGCCATTAAAAGAGCAGCCTTTTCATATAAAAAGGTTAAAAGCAACAAGATGGTTGGTGGGTGGGGGGGAGGGTGGCCCGTGATGATAATGACTGATTGGTCTACTTTAAGACAACATTATATCAGTTTTGTTTTATTAAATAGAATTCATATTTTGTTTTTGTATTGTTGTTTGTTTGCTTGCTTGCTTGTGTGGGTAAGTCGTCAAAATGAAGTGATGTGTTTGAAATGTCCTTGACAGTAATAGCTAACAGACACAAATCTGTTTTTGTTGATTTTTTGTTTTTTTCTTTTGATTTTTTTCTTTCTTCCTTTTGATTTTTTTGTTGTTGTTGTGTGTTTAAGGATGTTTAACTTTATTGTTGTGTGACAAAATTTTATTTTATTTAATATTGACAATATTTTATATCTTTGTGTAGAATATAATAAGGATTAATATATGGTTTTATTAGATTTTTTAAATATTTCATTAGCTTCATTTTATTTTGTGTTTGGTATATATTTGGGGGTTTTTTTAAAATATTTTAATATAAATTAGATTTTTGTTTTTTGGGGGTAGTTATTAGTGATATGTTTTGTTGTCTTTTTAATCCCGTTTTTGTTTGCAGTTTAATATATTTTAAATTTGTTATTAACTGTTTAAAAGTTTGTTGAATTCTTGGTAATTTTATATCATTAATATGTTTGTTTTATTTCAAAAGAAAAAAAAATATTAATTTGCGCGCGCACTTTTTTGAAATAATCTTTTTCCACTTTTCATTAATATAAAAATTCTATTAAATTGTTTTATTTTATTTTATTTCTCTTTGATTGTTTTCCATTAACTCTTGCATTCCCTAATCTCTCTCTTTCTGTTTGTAAGTAAAATATTTCTGTTTGTTTAAGTGCTTGAAATTGTATATTTTTATGTATATTTTCGTTTCTAGTATTCTCTGGTTTTTTTTAAATGCACTCACATACCGTTAGTTTGTTTGTCTCTTTGTCGTTTCCACGTTATGACTCTTTGACATTTAATTTAGAGCATGCAAAACAACCAGTCTTTGTCATAAGGTTCTCCCCAAAATATTAAATACTACACAAAATGTTGTTTTTGTTTGCTGTTTGTGTATTCTTAACTTTCAATAAATTTCCAGTTGTTTCTTTCGGCGGGGAGAGAAGATGGTTTTTATCTGTGGATATTTGCGTATGTATGTATGTAGGTTGGTTTACAACAGCAACAATTACAACAACAACATCGTAAAAGGTTTTATCGTTTGTTCTATCACATTTACGGTAAACAGTAAAACTGTTTGTATGTATAAGTAAAAATGTATTTGTATTTGTTTTTGTTTTTTTTTAAAGATTTTCCTTTTAAAAGCAACACTCCCTTTGTTGTTGTAAATAATATTCAACACATACTACCCACATAAAGGAAATGAAATGCTGTAATTCCCTGGTGTATATGTATGCGTGTGTGTGTGTGTAATTGATGTATAAGAATTTTTAATATTCAAAGGGGGGATTTAACCAAAAAAGTATGCAATATTTTTTTATATTTTTTTTTGTATTAATGTTAAGGACTTTCTAAAACTGTTAAATTATATTTTGCAATAAAATATAAACCCTCTTAAAAATCACCTCAAATAGTCTTAATAAAATATATATTTTTATATATGTTTTTTAAATTTTTTTAATTATATATTAACTTAATACATATTTTTTTTTATTTTTATTTAAAACTTAAATTACTTCTTTTTCACTTTTAACTATTTTTGCTTAAAATTAAAAAAAAAAAAAAAATTTTTTTGCCACAATTTTTTTTTTAGTATAATTTTTTTTTTATAAAAAAAATTTGTATGTTGTTTAATATTTTTTATATTTTGTAAACACGTTTTTATTTATTTTGATAAATTTATCCGCACGTACGTCCTTCTCTGTCAACGACAAGCGACGAACAAACCAGAGTGTTTAGAAATGTATAAACTCATCATTATCAAACCCAAAAACTCTTTGCTTCAATTAAATAATTTTTAATATAATTTTACTCTTAATTTTATTTTAAATCATAAGAGAGTTTAAAGTTTAAAAAAATTCTCTTACTTTTAAGCTTTGGGCAAGAGACTGGTGTAATATTTTTTGCTTTCTGTTTGTTTGTTTATATTTGCAAATTTGTGTGAGGTTAGGGTTTTTTTTTTTGTAAATTTCTGTTTGTTGTTGTGGTTTTACTATCATTCAAATTTAGTATTTTTTTTTTTAATTTTAACTCTCTAATGCACAGGGGAGCTAAAAAGCATTCTATCCGCCCTCCCCTGACATAGACTTTATTCTAGTTTTTCCATCAACTCGCAATTTTGAAAATTATACACTATACTAATATTGCCAAACCGGTTAATCGGTTAACTGAAAACTATCCTGTAGAAAATTGTTCAGATTTTAATATATTCTCATACCTATTTTGAAATTTGCAGGAAAATAACAACACAGATATAATACAATTTTTGGCTTTGACCTATATGCCAAAAATTCGCTATCGAGAGAAATAATGAAGGAGGTTTACATTTCGATTTCTTAAAATCTAGACACCAAAAAAAAAAAAAATGAACTAGAATTAAAAAAAAAATAACTTATTTGAAATCGAAACGGCGCCAGACACTTTTTAATAAATTTTTCCTTGAAATTAAGAAACAAATTTTACTTAAAATTTGGTTAAAATTTTTAAATTACACAGTTCAACATAAAATAAAAATTACGGGATCCGATGATTGATTCTTGTTAACGAGACCAAAAAAAAAAAATATACGTGTTTCGGCGTTTTGATAGTTTACATCGGAATTTCATTTTAGAGGCGGTCAAAGTTTCCCTGCTCTGGCCTGTTCTTGCAGCATATCGGTATATAAAACTATGTTTTCTTTACATCTGAGGTGTAGGTTATGTTCAGCAACTTTGTAGATAATGGTACGATAAATATTTTTGTAGAACATATTAACCCTCTAACTCCCCCTCATAACAGCATTTTTTGGCTTTATTTTAATAAATTGTAAAAAACACCACGAAGAAGGGGAAGGTCGGGGATGAAATGTTCTACAAAAATGTCGGCAACAAAATTCTACTATATATGTCAGAACACACCAAAACCCAAAACTTAACACAAACACCAAAAACCAATCAAATTCAAGATTGCTCATCAGATTTCTAGTCAAACAGGCCAGAGCTCGGAAACTTTGACCGCCTCTAAAATGCAATTCCGATGTAAACTATCAAAATGCCAAAGCACGTATATATTTTTGGTCTCCTTAACAAGAATCAATCGTCGGAACCCCGTAATTTTGGAAAAAGTTTGAAATTGTTTCGCAGTGTTGTAGAAAAATTGTACTATTGAGAAGTACAATTTTTTTTTAGAAAACAGCAAAATTTCCTCTTAATTTGTTCATATAGCATCTTAAATTTTACTTTTAGTAAGGAAATATTTCCTGGGTTTTACCAAAAATGTTATTTTTTTAAGTTTATTGGATATTTTTTTTTTTTACTAAAAAGTAGGACTTAACTCCTAAGAAAATATTTTCTAACGTCAAATTAAATAGCACTACTTTTACATTAAACAAAAAATAAATAAATTTACTAGAATTTAAAAAAATTAAATTATTTGGAGGAAAAATTGAAATCGAAACGGCGCCAGACACTTTTTTTTGTTTGCAAAATTTAATAAAATTTTCCTTGAAATTTAATGATAAATTAGTTTAGTTTTACTTTTTTTACCTTTGATTTTTTTTTTAATTTTGTCTAAAATATTTAAAAAAAAATAAATAAAATAAAAAAAATCTTTCTCGATAAAAAAATATAAATTTGTATATTCGAATTCGTAAGGTAATTTCGAAAGAAATTAGCAGCTTTAAAATGTAACAAATTAATCTAAAAATAATTGGGTTAATTTGGTCATTTTAATAATATTTTTTTTTTTATAAATTAAAATTTTGCTATATTTTACTATTCATTGAGTTTACAGCAATTTACTAAAATTTTGTTGCGCTTAATAATTTTTTATACTAATTTGGTTGTACTAATATGCATAACATTTAGTAAATTTTTTGCTGATTTTAGCAAAAAGTTTTCTAAAATTTAGTAGCGACTACTAATTTTTTCTACTAATTTCATTGTACTACACGTCAACAGACATGTGTTGCTAAGATTGGTGAGTGTATGCAAATTTCTTAAAACTAAGAGGGGTTTCTTAAAAATTAAATAATAAACTTGTTTTTTTTTCTTAAATTAAGAAATATTACATACCCAGCAAAACCACACATTACCAAATAATGGGTAAAGTAATGTATAGCCATAGGGGCCGATGGATTACTTTACACCTTACTACATTAATGAATTTTACAGGCGAAGAGCCTTAAAGTAATGTATATACACATTACTTTAGAGGTGATAATGTAAAGGGTTACTTATATGGTTACGAGAATGGAAAAAGTAATGTGTCTTAAATAGATTTTTAAAAAAGAGGAATTTTTATTAAAAAAAAAATATTACAAATATTTTATTTAAAAATTTTGTAATTAAAAATAATGTGGTCATGACGAGAATCGAACCAGGGGACTCTGGTAGCCAGCCAAGAACTCTACCTACTGAGCTATCGACGCATATAGTATTTGATTGCTCTATTGTTATCAAAACAAACATACATTACCCTTTTGCTTACAAAAAACACAAAGTAATGTGTCTAAAAATAGATTTTCAAAAATATTTCAATTATTACTTTACATTTATAAATCATATATTACGTAATCAATAATGAGTAACTTATTACTTTATGCTTGCAAATAATGAAAAAGGTAATGAGCTATCATTACAAGGTAACGCATGAGAATATCGCACCCATTACCAAAGTTTTGCTGGGTAGGAATGGTATAAACTACACCTTTTCCAATTGTATTTCAGAAATAGTCAATTGTATTACAGAAATAGTCAATTGTATTACAGAAATAGTCAATTGTATTTCAGAAATAGTCAATTGTATTTCAGAATAGACCGCCCTCGTAAGATATGAATCATGAAATCGAGAAACGGCTGTCGGAATGAAAAAGAGCACATTTGCAATATTTACAATAATAAACGGGTCAAACCAACTGTTTGCCGACGATTTATCATCCCTATAACAAAGTTATCGATTATTAAATAACCCCTAAAATATGCTATAATTTGACTATAAATTGTATTTCATTAGCACAGACAAAAACCTTATATAACAGTTTAACACATATACCAAGTAATGTGTTATACATTAACTGTACTTTGTTGCTCACAGGCAGTGTTGCCAGAAAAACTTTTGCTCATATCCCCATTTAAAGTTTAAATCCTTAAAAATTCGCCAAAAAAATTTTAAGCTCCTACATTAGTGAGTGTTTGATTGTAACGTTGGGATTTTCATCGTTCTTAAAAAGTACGGTCCAATGACGCCGCCGGCCACAAACCGCATTGGCAGCTCTTGATCTGCCTCTGGCTGCTGTTCACAACAAATTCGGCAATTCTGTTTGTTGACGAAGAAGACAATTTTTCAATAAAAAAAATGGATCTCCATCCAAATTTCCTAAGGCCCATTCGCGAAACAAACCACGTTGTGGTACTTCACCTGGCTTCAGTTCTTGCAGCAGCTTTATTTTGTATGGTTTCATACCGAGGCTCTTGCGTAAAATCTTCCAGGTGGTCGAATAACACAAGAACGATTGTTGATAAAGGCAACAAATTGTCATATCGCAATCTTTATGGTCGACACTGGTACTCTTCTCATACGGGTTGGTGGATTAATGGCAAATAAAGTTAAACTTAAGCCTAGTAAGTTGTTCGGGTTTCAAGTGAAAAAAAAATTTCTTCACAATAATGAATTTCAAGTAAAAATTAAATATAATGTGTTTCTTATAAAATACAATATTAACTTTTACAATTTAAATTTAGTTTTGCAGCCCTTAAAGTTCGAGTGAAAACTTTCCACGAAAAAAAAAATTTACTATGCTTAAGACATACAGCGTCCATTAGAATGAATTTGGGATATGTAACAGAGCTTAAAATTTTTTAGTGTCATCTTCAAAGTTTGAAGCTAAAAGCGGGGTAGAAAAAGTTAAATTTTTTAGTAGTTTTTTTGATGGGCAACATGTCAAAAATTTTCAAAGTTCATTGAAAAAAAAAATATATAAAATTATGTACTCATCACAAGGCAAAGTTTATTATGTATATTACCTATGTTTTTAAACAGACTTAAAAAATTGCCAAAAAATTAAAAAAAAAGTATCAACAAATGACCTTTTCTACATCCACTTTAACCACTTAACCATTGGAGATGATACTAAAAGAATATAAAGTCATTAGATTCTCTATTTACTTTGTAAATGCTTTTTAAAATACTGACCTTTAGAGTTAAAAGACTTCTTTTGATTTGTGTCTCTTAGATTGCCAATAAACATTTTTCGAATAATTTTTTAAATTTTTGGTAAAAATCTGATTTAGAAAAAAAAAAATAACTTTCCTGCAGCTACAAAAATGAATATATGTAAATATTTTATTTCTACTTACAAATCCATAACACAGTTCAACACAAAAAAAAAAAAAAATAAATATTCTTGTAAAGGCGAACAAAAAAAATATACGTGTGTCGGCGTTGTGATAGTTTACATCGGTATTTCATTTTAGAAGCGGTTTAAGTTTCCCAGCTCTGGTCGGTTCTTGCGGCATATCAGTATATAAAACAAATTTTTCTTAACATCTGAGTTGTAGGGTATGTTCAGCAACTTTGTATGACAAATGTTTTTGTAGAACATATTAACCCTCTATCTCCCCCTCATAACGGCATTTTTTGGCTTTATTTTAATAAATTGTAAAAAACACCCCGAAGAAGGGGAAGGTCGGGAATGAAATGTTTTACAAAAATGTTGGCAATAAAATTCTACTATATATGTCAGAACACACCAAAACCGAAAACTTAACACAAACACCAAAAACTAATCAAATTCAAGATTGCTCATCAGATTTCTAGTCAAATTTTGGGATGACCAACATATTATAAGTCAGATTTTGGGATCACCTACATAATATTATGGTCATCCCAAAATCTGGCTATAAATTTGATAAGCAATCTTGAATTTGTCTGGTTTTTGATATTTATGTTAAGTTTTGGGCTTTAGTGTGTTTCGACATATATAATATAATCTTATGGCCGTAATTTTGGAAAAAGTTTGAAATTGTTTTACAGTGTAATTTTTTCTATTTATTATTTTGGTTTACAAATCATTGTTACTTTTATATTCTCAAAGTGTTTATTAAAAACTTTTTTTGTTATTTTTATTAGCTGCCAGCAATTCAAATTCAAATCTTAAAAACAATGAACAATTTCCCAGGCGATGTAGCTACTGTTTTTATAAAACGAACGGAATAATTCCGCCAGAGGAATTGTAAGCATTTTATTATTGTAGCAAAAACAAAACACTTATAATTCCTCTGGAGAAATTATACTCTTCCTGTTAAAAAGTAACAGGGGACTAGCACGTTTATTTAAATAAGCAATGCCAATTTAGCATTTTTCACCCAAGATTCAGCGCTTTTATTTTCTGCAAGTAGCTTTTTAAAAAAAATTCTGTCTGGGTCTACCTTTTCACGATATACTGATATTTAAGAAAATGCACAAAGTCTTACGTCGCCCATTGAATTTTCTTAGGTACGTTTTGATTCTATTTGTGTTGTAAAGCTTCTTTCCGCTTTTAGATCATTTGGATAAAAATCATACTTGAGGTTATTTCATCTAAATATGGAATGAATAAAACTGATCTGTAATATTTCGTTGGCTCATCTGTTTCTAAATTTAAACAATATGTTTGTGTTTCTAGGCGGCTTGGTAACTCTGGTTTTATACAGCTTTACGATTTCAGTAGTCTTCAATAATAAACTCCTCCTCAGCATTTCTACGCGAGATCTTTTGAAATTTTTTTCTATTGTTGGCCCGATCTGGGCGGGAGTCGAGGCAAATGAAAGGGTTAATTACGGCGATTATTCCGTCCATATAACTCAAGGGGACGGACCCGGAAATCGATTTCCGAGATAAGGCGCACTCAAAGGAACTACCCAAGAAAAGTGGGGTCATTTGTGGTCCCATCCAGGAGTTATAGGAGTCAATCGACAGGTCTACCGGGCCGAAACTTTTCCTAGAACAACCTAAGGAAATACTTCCAGGGGGTACCCAAAAAAACGCAGTGGAAGATATTGCCGACCTGTATGGACCCTTTTTGGGGTGAAAGTATACTAATTATTACCCGATTAGGGCGGGAGTGGGGGCAAATGAAAGGGCCATTTACCCAAGGACGTACCTCCCATAGGGGACCCAGAAATCGATTTCCGAGATAAAGCGCACTCAAAGGCCCTACCTATGAAAATCCAAGGAAATGCCTCCAGGGGGTACCCCCAAAAAACGCAGTGGAAGATATTGGCTACCTGTATGGACCCCTTTTGGGGGCAAAGTATCCTAATCAGTACCCAAGTAGGGCGGGAGTGGGGTAAAATAAAAGGGCTTATTACGGCGATTATTCCGTCCATATAACCCAAGGACGTACCTCGATTAGGGGACCCAGAAATCGATTTCCGAGATAAGGCGCACTCAAAGGCCTTACCTATAAAAAGTGGGGTAATTTGTGGACCCTGCCGGGAGTTATAGGAGTCCATCTACAGGTCTACCGGAGCCGACACTTTTCCTAGAACATCCCAAGGAAATGCCTCCAGGGGGTACCCCCAAAAAACGCAGCGGAAGATATTGGCTACCTGTATGGACCTGAAAGTACCCTAATTATTACCCGATTAGGGCGGGAGTGGGGAAAAATGAATGTGCTAATTACGGCGGTCAATAGGAGTCAATCGAGAGGTCTACCGGAGCCGAAATTTTCCCTAGAACAACCCAAGGAAATACCTCCGGGGGGTACCCCAATATGTTCATTTGCCTTTATTTTATTAAAATTTACTGACTTATTAATAATTATTAAATAAATAATTTTAATTAAAAAACAGCATTTTCATTACAAAAAAATAGCAATTGTAAATCAAAAAGTCACATTTTAAATTCAAAAAATATTGTTTAAAATTTAAAACGCTCTTTGATATTCAAAAAAATATGAAACGCCCTTAAAAAAGCCAAAGAGTCATTCCATGGATATACTGAAAATTTTGGACATGGATATTCGACGTTCCTGTGAAATCTGGTATCATAAAATTCACGATGTAACGTGGATACTTTTAGCGGCTCAAAGTTTGATATTGAAACTAAACTAACTTTTTAAGGAATTATTTTTACAAATCTCATATGAAAGTTTAGATCTTCAACTTTTAGATAATTGTTTCGAAAATAAGCGGTTTCTTTACAGAAATATTGCAAAAATGCAAAACGTTATTAACTCGCGAATATTAAAAAAAAGAACACGTCCTTGATTTAAAAAAGGAACCAAATTAGAGCCCCGATACACCGTGAACTACATCGATTTTTGAAAAACAAAAACCAGCACAGATATCATGGGAACCTGGAATAGCCACGTGCAAATTTTTACTCAAATTCAAAGACCATTTTTAAATTGTATTTGGTATTTTTTTTTTTAATTTTAATTGACCTATTTAAGTATCGATTGCGAATTTTGAATTTTATTTATAATTTTTTGAATTCGAATTGTGTTATTTTATTACAAATAAAAAAATTTCAAATATTTTTATGACAAATATTTTTGTTTACAAGGGAAAAGCCAAGAATTTCCAAGACTTGGCGGCATTTTTATAAATTCTTATTTTTTTTTAACTACTATGAAAGTCTATATAAGATTAATATTTTCAATTTTAAATAATAATTCCGAAATTTTGGGGATTCCAATTAATGTGGTATTTGAATCTCAGATTTTTAATTAACAAAATTGGAATTACTAATTTTATAATTTCATTGGCACGCCACTGGTGCCAACCATAGTCGTACTATAATAACATAATTTTACCATTTTACCATAATATGGTCCCTATAGTTATATTATGATTCAAAACTATGAACAAGTTCTTTAAATTTAAGAAAACTTCTTTAATTCTATGGACTTTTTTTTAAAGAAAAATACATTAAAAAAATTTTTAAATTCTACGGATATTTTTTAATAAAAAAACTAATCTATGAAAATACTTAGATTGTAAGGAAAAATTATTAGATTGTAAGACTTTAAAAAAATTTGTAAAATCTCTTATAAAAAGTCCTTAGAATTTAAGAATATATCTATAAGAAAAAGTCCTTAGAATCTAAGTATTTTTCATGATGAAATGTCTTCAGAATCTACGAATTTTTTATTCAAAGAAATGCCTTAGAATCGAAGTTTTTTTTAAAGAATATTTTAACTTTTATCGAAGAAATAGTTTGCAGAATCTGAGAATTTTACTTTAGGGAAACGCCCATAGAATCTAAAAATGTTTCTATTAGAAAAATTTCAAAAAATCTAATACTTTGTTTAAGAAACCTTTTCTTACAAAACAACTTTTGCGTTCTTTAGACTTTATCTTATAAAAAATTATTTGATTAATATTCTGAGTACTTTTTCCACAAGAAAGTTGTTATTTTACGAGAAATTAATTAATAAACATTAACTAAAAATTAATCCAAAACATGAAACATGAACTAAAAATTAATCCAAAATTTTCCTCAATTTAAGGCAAATTTTAGTAAAACTTAGAAAAATTTTATTAAAAAGAATAAAAATTCCTATGTTTGAGGAAAAACGAAATAGATTATATACTCAGAAATAGTTCATATCTTTTCTAAGTTATATTTCTTGATGTTAGGAAAACAGAAACAAGTTTATTAAATAAAATTTATAAATTTTTTAAAAAAAATATCTTAGTTTTAAGAATTTCGCATACTACAATATAGTTAAACTAAGTTTAATTCAAAAAATAATTTAGAATATAATTTACTACCATTTAGTTCAAAAAATGTGTCTAACTTAAAATGAGAAAGTACTTGAACTTTATGTGTTAATTTTTTTTGACGAGTAGTAAAATTAACTAAATTTAAGAAAGCGATTTCTAAATTCAGTTTTATATTTTTAAGAATTGTTTTCTAAAAATTAGTTCAGGTAATTAAAAACAAAAAGTAATAATTTTTTTTTCTATGTAATAATAAAAATTTATTTGATTTTGCAAACTGATGAGCTATTTCTAGGGGAAATTTTCATGCCTTAGTTCAGATAAATTTCAATAAATATTTTTTTTCAAGTAAATTTTTTCCTAAAAATTTCTTCAGATAAGTTAAAAAAAACTAGTAAATTTTTCTTATATCGTGGAAAAAATTAGTTTTTGTTGGTAAACGTAACTTTTTGCAATATTTTTTTGAAAAAAAAAGTTTAGTTAAAAAAAAAATAGAATAGAACCTAATTTAATTTAATTTTAGTTCAAGAAATGTGTCTAAATTAAGTAACGTTAAGGAAGCCATTTCTAAATTCAGTTTTTAAGTCTACCACTTATTTTTAAGAATTGAAAATTTCCATGCAACTTAGTTCAGATAAATTTTAAAAATTAGTCAAATATTTTTTTAAGTAAGTTTTCTAATTTTTGGGAAATAATAAACTTAGCTTTGGGGTTTTTTCCTAAAAACGAGTAAAGTTTTCTAAAAGCGAGGAAAAATTAGCTTTTAGAACGTAACTTATTTGCAATATTTAAAAAAAAAAAAAAACAACAAAGTTTGGTCCAAAAAAAAAAGTTAATAAAATTAGGACACTATTTACTCTCATTTAGTTCAAAAAATGTGTCTAACTTAAAATTAGAAAGTGTTTGAACTTAATGTGTGTTCATTTTTTTTCGAGTAGTACAATTAACAAAATTTTAGAAAGCCATTTCTAAATTCAGTTTTTAAGTCTACCCCTTTCTAATTTTTAAGAATTGTTTTCTAAATATTAGTTCAGGCAATTAAAAACAAAAAGTAATAAATTTGTTCCTATCTAATAAAAATTTATTTATTTTTAGAAACTGATGAACTATTTCTAGAATTTTCTAAATTTTAAAAATTAAAAAAAAAATATTTTATTTAAGTAAAAGTTTTCTAATTTTTGGGAAATAATAAACTTGGATATAGGATTTTTTCCTAAAAATGTCTTCAGATTTGTTAAAAAAACGAGTAAAGCTTTCTAAAATCGAGGAAAAATTTAGTTTTTGTCGGTGAACGTAACTTATTTGCAATATTTAAAAAAAAATAACAGTTTGGTCAAAAAAAAAAAAATTAAATAAATAAAATTAGAAGATAATTTACTCTCATTTAGTTCAAAAAATGAGATATATTTGAACTTAATTTGTGTCAATTTTTTATTTTGGCGAGTATTAAAATTAACTAAATTTTAAAAAGCTATTTCTAAATTTAGTTTTTAAGTCTACGACTTTCTAATATATAAGAATTGTTTTCTAAAAATTAGTTCAGACAATTAATATATTTTTCCTATGTAATAATAAAAATTTATTTGTTTTAAGAAACTGATCAACTATTTTTAGGGAAATTTTTCAGCAACTTAATTCTGATAAATTTTATAAATTTTATTAAAATATTTTTTTTTCAATTTTTGAGATAATAAATAAACTTAGGTAAATGATTTTTTTTCTAAAAATTTTTTCTGATATGTTAAAAACGAGTAATTTTTTTTAAATCGAGGAAAAATGTATTTTTGTCGATAAACGAAACTTATTTGCAATATTTAAAAAAAAATAACAAAGTTTGTTCCAAAAAAAAAAAATAAATAAAATTAGAACATAATTTACTCCAATTTAGTTAAAAAAAAAAATGTGTCTAACTTAAAATGATAAAGTATTTGAACTTAATTTGTGTTCATTTTTTGTTCGCGAGTAGTAAACTTAACTAAATTTTAGAAAGCCATTTCCAAATTCAGTTTTTAAGTATACCACTTTCTAATTTTAAAGAATTGTTTTCTAAAAATTAGTTCAGACAATTAAAAAAAAGTAATAAATTTGTTATTTATTTTTAGAAACTGATGAACTATTTCTACGGAAAATTTTCATGCAACTTAGTTCAGATAAATTATAATAAAATATTTTTTTCAAGTAAAAGTTTTATAGTTTTTGGTAAATAGTAAACTTAAGTATAGAATTTTTTTTCTAAAAATTTCTTTAAGTAAGTTAAAAAAAACGAGTGAATTTTTCTTAAATCGAGGAAAAATTTAGTTTTTGTGGGAACACTTTCAACTTGTTTTCAATATTTTTTTTTTCAAAAAAAAAAAAAAAATCATAATAAATTAAAAACAAACTAGTTTCTAGTAAAAAAAAGTGAAAATTTTCTAAACAATAAAAATGTAAAGAAAAATTCTATTTCTCTCCTTTTACGGTTCGTAAATTAGACAAACTGTTCCATTTAGCGCTATTTAAGCGCTAGAATTAAGCTATTTGCTTCTAAAAATTGACATCATGGATTCAAAATTTTTGTAAGATTCCAATGAAATGAAAATGAAATCCATCTAAGTACATAAAATTGATTGTCAAAGAATGAAGCTCAAGGTTATTTAGTAAGTGAAATGAAATTTGTAAGGTACCAAATTTACTCCTGTTTTATGATTTGTTGATTTTTTTTGTTTTACTACAAAATTTATAATATTTTTTGTCTGTGTTTTCATACATTTTGTGTTGAAGGCAGGTTGTTTTTTTATTATCAACTTATTACAATTTCATGACTTGTTTGTTTTATTTTAGTCTTGTTTCTATTCACATTTTTTTGCTTCTTTTTATTGTTTGAAGCTTGTTTACAATTTAATGAAGCGTAAAGTGAAATGTTGAAGAAATAAAATAAGAAAATTTGTCTGGCATGAGAAAATAATGCTGTCAAGTTTACAGCTAGGGCAAGAAAGTGTACCATGAAACGTCTGTGTACTGTGCACAAAATGCGGAAATATTTGCTACTTATCTTCTTTGTAAGTATAAAGGAATAAAATTACTGACTGACTGATTAACTCACTCATCCATTAATCATCGTTTATACTAAACCGCTGGAGCTACAAAGCTGAAATTTGGTATATAGGCGTAGACATCCACTAAGACGGAATTTTCGGAAAAATGCCAGATATTATATGCAAAAAAATTTTAAAATTTTAAGTTACACTCGTTTCATGGTACAGCACTTTTCCCTACGCACCTAAAACTAAAATGTCTTTTGTGTAAAAAAAAAAAACAAACAAAAAAAAAATTACAACAATCTGTAAACAAAAGAAAAATTACGTATAACAAGTGGGAGTAGCCAGGATTATATTTAACTTATATTTATTTATAAAAATTTAAAAAATCTTTATTTAGTTTTTAAAGTTGCCAGAAAAAATTAGATTTTTTAATAAATATTCAAATAAAATTAAACATTTACAGCTGAGATTCGTTTTTATTTAAAAAATAAAATAATAATATTTAAGCATAGTATGTTTTCAACAAAAATTTCACTCTAACTTTAAATCATTAAATTACCCAGCAAAACTTTGGTAATGGGTGCGATATTCTCATGCGTTACCTTGTAATGATAGCTCGTTACCTTTGTCATTATTTGCAAGCATAAAGTAATAAGTTACTCATTATTGATTACGTAACATATGATTTAAAAATGTAAAGTAATAATTGAAATATATTTGAAAATCTATTTTTAGATACATTACTTTGTGTTTTTTGGTAAGCAAAAGGGTAATGTATGTTTGTTTTGACAACACTAGCGAAAAAACGAAGCGCAACAATTCATTTAAGTTTAAAGCAATCAAATACTATATGCGTCGATAGCTCAGTGGGTAGAGTTCTTGGCTGGCAACCAGATTTCCCTGGTTCGATTCCCATCTTTTTTAATTACAAATATTTTAAATAAAATATTTGTAATAATTTTTTTTTTTAATAAAAATTCCACATTTTTAAAAATCTATTTTTAGACACATTACTTTTTCCATTCTTGTAACCATATAAGTAACCCCTTAAATTATAACCTCTAAAGTAATTTGAGGCTTATCGCCTGCAAAATTCATCAATGAAGTAAGGTGTAAAGTAATCCATCGGCCCCTATGGCTATGCATTACTTTACCCATTATTTGGTAATGTGTGGTTTTGCTGGGTATGCAAAACTACTATGAGAAATACACAATTATAAAGTAACTAAAATGGCACTGTTTCACCGGTCAGTCAGTGGCGTTCTCAGGATTTTGTTTTGGTAGAGTTGGTCAATAAATATTTTCCAAAATTTTTTTTAAATGCAAGTAATTTCACGTTCCTGTGATATCAGAGCTGTTTTGGTTTTTCAAAATTCACGGTGTATCGATACAAAAAGTTGGATACTTTAAGCTGCTCAAAGTTGGATAAAAACCACATGTTTAACTATTTTTGCAATTATTTTTACAAATCGTATCTCATAGGAAAGCTTAGATCTTCTACTTTTAGACAATAACAGACCGCTTATTTTTGAAACAACTTTGAGCCGCCATACATCGTGAACTACATCGAATTTTGAACAAAAAAAAAAAAACAGCACATATATCAGGGAAATTTTTGGGATGACCTCATATGTAATTTAAAAAATATCAATTAAAAAACACAAAATGAAATTAAAGAAATATGTTTTGAATTTCAATAATTTTTTCAATTGCGTTTGGTATTTTTTAATTTTATTAGATCTTTTTTAAGTTTAAATTGCGAATTTTAGAATTTTATTTGCAATTTTTTTATTTTTAATTGACATTTTTGGGCAATTTCGTTTACATTTTGGGTAATTTAAAATTTGTATTATTTATTTTAATTATTTTTATTATTGACTTAAATATTTTCTTTTTATTAAAAAAGCTTTATTTTTTTTAATTATATCTCTATATCTATAGCTACTTGTAAATACTTTTCTCTTGTTTTTTTTTTTGATACGATAGCTGTTTTCATATATGGACTTTGGCGGAACGAAAAAAAGAACAATTATATTGTATACCCTGCTCCAACTTAACTAACAAACACAAAATTCATTTGTTAGCTTTTGTTGTTAATATTTTATCAAATTACAAATACACAAATTTTAAATATTTTTGTTTACATATAAAAGAGAAAAGCCAAGAATTTCCAAGACTTGGCAGCATTTTTATAAATTCTTAATTTTTAAGCAGCTATATGTAGTAACTACCTAGCAAGTCTATATCTACTTAAATTTGTATGAAATATTTTTCTAAAATCAAAGGTCAACGATAGAATGAATAGAATAACAATTCTTCAAGTTAATTAAATATGTTTTAGTATAAAAATATATTCATAATTCTGAAATTTTGGGTTTTCCAATTAAGACTTTATGTGCCTTGGAATCTCGGATTTTTAATTAAGAAAAAAAAAAGTAATACAATTGCAATTAAGAATTTTATTGTTTTAAAAGAAAATAAACAATTTAAATAATTCCATTAAGGACCTATGCGAGTTAGCTAAATAAATTCTAAACAAAATACAAATTGACAAAAGTTTTTGAAATTTCTTTGAAAAATAATTCAAATTTTATAGAAATTTAGAAACCTGAATTTAGTTTAGATTTTATTTAGCCAGCTCCCAGCCGCACTACATAAATAAAATATTTAAAAATAATAAACCACATATAATTTTTTTCTAAGGTTTTTTTTTATTATTTTGTTGTTTTGACGATAAGGGTAGTCGACGACGTGTAAATCAATGTTTATTTACTCCTTTTTTAGAAAACGTTCGAAAAAAGATAAAAGGAGTTAAATTCAATCAGGCAATGGTTATTTAAAATAAATTGTAATGTTGTTTTCAATAGAATAAACAGTTAAGTTTTAAAAGGAATATATAAAATTATGAACTTTATTTAAAAAAAAAAGTTGATCAATTTTTAAGAAAAATATCTTATTTTAAAAAAATGTGCATACTAAAATATAATAAAACTAAGTTTAGTTAAAAAAAAAATGTAGAACATAATTTACTCCAATTTAGTTCAAAAAATGTGTCTAACTTACAATAACAAAGTACTTGAACTAAATGTGTGTTCATTTTTTTTTTTTCGCGAGTAGTAAGATTAACAAAATTTTAGAAAGCCATTTCTAAATTCAGTTTTTAAGTCTAGCACTTTCTAATTTTAAGAATTGATTTCTGAAAATTAGTTCAGACAATTAAACACACAGGGTAATACATTTTTTCCTTTCTAATAATTAAAATTTCTTTGGTTTTAGAAACTGATGAAATATTTTAATAAAATATTATTTTTTTTCAAGTAAAAGTTTTCTTATTTTTGAGAAATAATAAACTGAAGTATAGGATTTTTTTTTCCTAAAAGTTTAAACTAAAAAAAACTTTTTCTTAAATCGAGGAAAAATTTAGTTTTTGTGGGAAAACGTTAAACTTATTTTCAATATTAAAAAAAAACATATAATAAATTAAAAACAATTTAGTAAATTTTTTCTAATTTTAAAGAAAAAATTATTATATCAAAAAAATAAATTAAAGTATACATTAAATTTTTGATTCGTGAATTATGCTTAAGCGTGAGGCGAAAAGCGCTCACGTGTCAATCTCTAATCTTAATAGTCTTAAATATTGAATTTTAGGTATCTTAGAATATATTTGAAAATTTTGTTGTAAAAGGTAAAAAATTTCGAATTTGCACATTAATGGAATAATTTTGTTTGCAAACTACAATACAAAATATCGAAAGCACATTTTAGAAATACTTTACGGCGTAATTTCTTTCCTATAATAATATTTCTCACTTAATAATACAACAAGTCAATGGCCCGTAATCATAGTCCCGCACTAAAGTCGGCTTTTTTAAAAAACAACTTTAAATTAAAAACTTGTTATTATCTATTTTGCTATTATAGACAGAATTAAAGCCAGTTTTAAGTTGAACCGACTCTAAATGGGTATCACATCAAATGTACCAAATGCCCGCATACATTTTGTACTAAAAAAGAAGCAGGTGGCAACATTGATCAGCTGATTTTACATTTGCCGAAAAGAAAAAATGAAAAGTGTGTAAATAAAAGATTTGCAATTGCAAAATGTAAAAAGGAAAAAACTTTATAAAAAAGAATTGAAAAGTG
Organism: Eustalomyia histrio; assembly: GCA_949748255.1. Taxonomy (NCBI): domain Eukaryota; kingdom Metazoa; phylum Arthropoda; class Insecta; order Diptera; family Anthomyiidae; genus Eustalomyia; species Eustalomyia histrio. The sequence goes on along the minus strand of OX456527.1, from coordinate 18,122,475 downwards.
TAATTTTATTAATACAAATTTATTAACTTAATAAATGTTATGCAAAATATCGTATTTATTGATATAATTTTTCTTTTAATAATTTGCAATTTAAACATTTTTTTTCACAAAAATTTTCTTGGCGGAAAACAGCTGTTGTGTGTTGTTAATTTTAAAGCAGACTTTAGCGATTAAAGTATACTTTTACTTGTCTTTAGTATGCCTAAAGTATACTATTAAGAAAATTCGACTTTAGAACTCTTAAAGTATACTTTATTTTAACTATGATTATGCGCCAATATTTTTATATGTCAATTAAAGTTAAATTTAAAAATGCCATAAAATAAACTTATGACATTTTGCCTTTTTCTAATAATAACAACAAATGTAAACTGTGATATTTCTTATTTTTGCAACAACTTCCTTAAATTAGTTAATTTAAGAAGACAAAGGACCCCCAGTGTTCCTTAGCCATAGATGCCGCGAGTCTCTCAGGGTGTCCCTTTTTGTAGTTCTCTCGAGGATAACCTTTAATTAACTACGAAAAGGATCTGACTTTGTCACAATTTATTACGTTTCAGGATATCCTGAAGTACATTTTTTTTAATTTTATTGCCTTTTCGCTAATGAAATTGAATTTTTATTTTTAATATATGAGTTTAGTATAATTCAATTTAATTTAAAGACAAAAATGTATAGCAAAAAGCTTGTTAACAGCAGTGGGTTCACAAAGCGGAAGCCCTCCGAAAGTGGGAAAATACTTACACAATGAGTGTAAAGGACTTTAAATATAAATATATTAACTTTGCCATAGAAACTGTTTTATATTTATTAGAAAATTTTTATCAAATTTATGGATAATGTTAAAAAATATTTTCTTCTTAGTAGTCGTAGTTTTTATTATAAAAAAAATTATCTAATGAACTTAAAAACAAATTTTTCTTTAAACCACGCAAACATTTCCTAACTAAAAGTAAAATTTAAGATGCTATATGATCTAATTAGGAGGAAATTTCGCTATGTTTTCCAATAAAAATTTACTTCTCAGTAGTAAATTGTTCTATAATTAAGAAATTTTGACCAAATTTTAAGTAAAATTTCTTTGTAATTTCAAGGAAAATTTCATTAAATTTTGGTAAAAAGTGTCTGGCGCCGTGTTAATTTAATTTTTTTTTTCTCCCAATAAGTTAATTTTTCTAATGTCTAGTTCATTTTTTTTTTTTTTTTGGTGTAGACCTGGTTTTAAGTTTATACGTATAGCGTGTGAATTTCTTTCAATGTACCTACATGTTATTCGATTAAAGGAAAAAATCGATACTGTAATACAGGGTAGCACAAAAATAACCTTCCGATGTTTTTTGGCTGTTATTTAAAAAAAAATGAAAAACTGATTCTTCTTGTGGATTATTTTTATTTGGTCTTTTAATTTTTTTTACATCATGTCGAGAATATGATGTCACGTAAATGGCCGCCACAGTTGATTGTCATTTGAGCCCTTTTTATGGCACTTTCCATCACTTTGGCCAAAACTTCCAAGAGTCTGAGGCTTGTTGACATAAACCCGCGACTTCAAAAAGCCCCACAAAAAGAAGTCTGAAGCGGTCAAATCAGGCGATCTTGCTGGCCAGTGCAAATCGCCAAAACGGGAGATTATGCGCCCGGGAAATGCATCCTTCAGCATATCGGTTGTGGCACGTGCAGTGTGTGGCGTTGCACCGTCCTGTTGGAGCCACATGTTTTCCAATCCCAATTCATCAAGTTGCAGCAAAAAGAACTCGTTGATCATCTTCATTATTGCTCAAATAAATAGTCACCAATATACCGCGTTCTGGAGCAGTGTAGCGTAACATTGTTTATTAACGTGTATTTCGCATGTGTTTACTACAAAAATGTCAAAACAGAACTGACATTAGGGGCCAATCGCAAAATTTATAGCATTTTCTGATAGGAGGATTACTTTTGCGCCACCTTGTAGTAATAATGCCAGTTTGGTAGTTAAAAAGTATTTTGTTCATACAATTACTATAACACATATTGTTTTATTGAAACAAATATATATGAAGCATAAGCTTTTGATATCATAACAACTGATGCATCAGTATATATATATATCTATATAGATTAAAGTTCCCAAATGGAAAATCAAAAGTCACTTAAAATGTACACTAAAAAAAAAAAATTATTAGAAAAATTTGTAAACGGTTTTCAATCCCACTTTACTATTTTCGTACTGATTTTTAGTAAAAAAAATATTATTTAGCAAATCTTTTTGCTATTTACATTTTACAAATTACAGAAATTTTACAGAATATTTAAAAATTTTCGTTGCTAATTTCAGAAATCATTTAACAAATTTTTGAAAACCGATTTGCTAAAATTAGCAAAAAAAAATTACTAATTTTAAAAAAGTCGACATACATACAAACTTAAATTGCCCTAAAATATTACATAGGATTAAAAAAGGGATCGAAAGTGAAGATACCGACTCGAGTCTGAAAATAGGACATCCACTTAAAATAGTACTAAAAAGGGGTTTTTAGTTCTAAAAATCAACCCTAAAAACATAAATTTAACCTAAAAAGTAAAAAAAAAAAATTGACTAAAATATTTTTCAAAAAGGAAATTACCAAATTAAAACAAAATAATAAATTCGTTTATGTTTTAACAATTTTTAAAATTTTTAAGCCTTTGATTTTTTTTTCATTTTGTATAAAATATTTTTTAAAAAATATTATCAAAATTTTTGATGCTCGATAAAAAAAATGATTCTTATACTTTGTACTTATATTATTAGTATTTAGTAATTTTTTTGCTGATTTTAGCAAACAGATTTTAAATTCCACTTTACAAAAAGTCTACTAAAATTTAGTAGCGGCTACTAATTTTTTTACTAATTTCATTGTACTACTCGTCAGCAGACATGTGTTGGCAAAAAATACCGCTGGGCTCAAATTAGCAGAATTTCCCGTAGTAACAGCAAAATTTTCAGTTGCCATTACAGACTTTTCTTTGGTGACTGTAAGCACCTGTGAGGTAACTAGTGTAGAAGCAGGACATATCAGTGAAGTGGTGGCAGTTGTACACTTAAAAAAGTTTGTAAGTTAAAATAACTGAAAATATCATTTAAAAGAAATGATATTTCATTTAAAAACCGGTCTACTTAATTTTCATTTAAATTAAATGCCATTTGTTATTTATTTTTAAATGTTGATTAATAAACTCACACATCCGTAAGAAACAACTGATATAATCAGTTAAAATAAATGTCAAAATTTTACCCACCAATCCTTAAAAAATAAATGTTTTTTTCATTTATTTGAAATTATTTCCGTTTTTGTATTTTTTGGTTTTTTTTTAATATACTCGTACAATACAAAATGTATGTATGCATATGAAGCTATAAACACTTTTTGTGTGAATGTATTTGTATATGTATGTGTGTTTATGAAGTTCTTGTAAATTGTATTGAAAAATTTTGTATATATACAACCAATTTAAATAAAAAAACAAATTGAAATTTTTTGAATATTTTTTTTTGAAACAGACAGCAAACAAAATTTAAATTTATAATAACTGTTACGGACACAAATAAACCACAAGTTTCAGTTTTGTGGGTAAATTTTTATTAAATTTCAAACAAATGAAAAAAATAAATGAAACTGAAAAAAATCGGTAAATGATAGTAAATTATTTCAAATAAATGTATAAAAAAGTTAATATAGATATTTCTTTAAAAAATAAATGTATCTTCCTTTATTTTTAAATGGAACGGAAAACTTTTTTATTAAACTACAAACAGTTAACTACATAATATTCTGAGTGTATGTATGTTATTATTTAAATATATATTTTAATTATAAAATTGAATATATAACACAGAAAACTATATTTATGATGTCAATGGCTTTTTGTGTACGTACATTGGATAAAATTCAGTGAGTATTAAATAATTGCATCAACTTAATGCATTTTCTTTAATATATATATATAGAAAAGTTGCATTCATTTATTAAAAAATTGTTCTTTTGCGTCAGTTCTGTGTCTAGTCCTATCACCCAAAAAGAAACAATTTACTACAATTTAGAAAAATTAACTTATTTGGAGGAAAAATTAAAGTGAAAACGGCTCCAAATACACTTTTTTTTTTTACCGAAATTTAATAATTTTTTTTTTTTGAAATTAAGAAACAAATTTTTCTTAAAATTTGGTCAAAAATTTCTAAATTTTAGAAAAATTTTACTATTGAGAACTAAATTTCCTCTTAATAAGTTCATATAAATTTTATTTTCATTTAAATTCATTAGATAATTTTTTATTTTACTAAAAACTAGGACTTAACTTCCTAAAAATAAGAAAATATTTTTTAACATCAAATTAAATAGTAATTATTTTAAGTGAAAATTGTACTTAAATTTGATGGAACTGTTTCTATGGTAAAAGTAATATATTGACCATATATTTTGAAGTACTTTACACTTATTGTGTAAGTATTTTCTTACTTTCGGAGGACCTACGGTTTGTGAGGATACTACTTTTAACAAACTTTTTGCTATACATGTTTATCTTTAAATTAAATTAAACTCATGTTTTTAAAATATAAATAAAATTTCATTAGCAAAAAGGTAGACAAATTGAACAAAATTTACTGCAGGATATCCTGAAACGTAATAAATTGTGACAAAGTCAGATCCTTTTCGTAGTTAATTAACGGTTCTGCTTGAGAGAACTTCAAAATGGAACGCCCTAAGTAACAAACGGCATCTATGGCTAAGGAACACTGGGGATCCTTTGTCTTCTTAAACTTACTAATTTATGGAAATTGTTGCAAAAATACAAAATATCACAGTTAAATTTCTTGTTATTATTGGAAAATGGAAAAATGTCATAAGTTTATTTTATGGCATTTTTAGCTTAAACTTCAATTGACAAAGGCACTAAGCCTTCGATGAATATAAAGTTTAATAGGAGCAACATCAATTATAGGAAAGCCATTATGCCGTAATGTATAAAATGTGATTGCGATATTTTGTATTGTAGTCAGCAAACAATATTATTACATAAAAGCGCAAATTCGATTTTTTTTTCCTTTAGCTAACAAAATTTTAAAATATATTTTAAGCTACTTTATGTTCAATATATAAAACTGTTAAGATTATAGATTGGCACGTGAGCGATTTTTGACTTACGCTCAAGCACGAATCAAAAATAACAATCATACACGATAACTATTTTTTTTATGGATACTTTAATTTGTATTCTCAAATAATAATTTTTTCTTTAAAATTAGGTAAAGTAAAATTCTGTTAGTTTTCTTCGATCTCCTTGATTTGTATATTAGTGTAAAATGAGTTTCAGAACCTATTTTTATTTATAAAAAAATTAATTATAATTATTTATTTATCTCCTGAAGAAGTCACCCAATGTAGTGACGAAGTATTGGGATAAATAAATAACACTGTCCAACAAATTAAGACTTTTTGAATGGAACAGAATAGCGACCCCATAATTCTAAAAGGGTATGTTGCCAATTAATCGTAAAGAGCTTTATTTACAACAATGGTGTCTTTGGTGACCCCCACTGAAATTTTCCGGCAAACATTTTCGTAGAATATTTTAATCCTTAAATGTCTTTTTTTAAAGGATATTTTTTGATTTTCTCGAAAAAAGGGTCAAATTGACCCATAAAGAGACCAGTTAGAGGGTTAAGATCTTCCACAAAAATAATCCTCATACAATTCCACAATACAACTCGGACCATAAGAATTCTCTCAGACATTAACTTACAGCATTTTTTCATATAGTATAATGCTCCCTTCGACCAAAAAATGAAAACTTTGACCCACTGTAAAAAAAAAAACTCATACGTGCTGGACCATAAGTTTGTTCTACAAAAATGATCTACTCAACATACCCTTTCAGAATTATAGGGTCGCTATTCTGTTCCAAAAATGCTGTTGGACAGTGTAATTATAATTAATTTTTTTTATAAATAAAAAAGACGTTTTAAACTAATATATTAGGAAAAGTAACTAGTATGTTTTTAATTTATTGTTTTTTTTTGGAAAATAATATACTAAAGGTTATTATTTCTCAAAAATTAAAAGAATTTTACTTGAAAAAAAATAATATTTTTGTAATTTTTAAATTTTATCTGAACTAAGTTGCATGAAAATTTTGCCTAGAAATAGTTCATCAGTTTCTAAAAGAAAATAAATTTTTATTATTTTATAGGAAAAACTTTCTTATTTTTTGTTTTGAATTGCCTGAACTAATTTTTAGAAAACAATTCTTAAAAATTAGAAAGAGGCACACTTAAAAACTGAATTTAGAAATGGTTTTCTAAAATTTAGTTAATTTTACTATTTGCGAAAAAAAAAATAATTAAGTTCAAGTACTTTCACATTTTAAGTTAGACACATTTTTTGAACTAAATGGGAGGAAATTATGTTTTAAATTATTTTTTGAATTAAAAAAGCTAAGACGTTTTTTCTTAAAATTAATAAATTTTTATTTTATTGATTTGTTTTTTTTTTCCTAAAATCAAGAAATATTACTTAGGAAAGATATGAACTATTTCTGAGTATATAAACTATTTCGGTTTTTCCTTAAACATAGGAATTTTTATTCATTTTAAGAAAATTTTTGTAAGTTTTAATAAAATTTTACTTAATTTTTTTTAAATAATTACTTTTTTAATTTTTTATATATAAAAATTTCTTTTTGATAAATTTTTTTATAAAATCCATTTTTTAGTAAAGCCCATATGACACTACATTTATTTTATTTTGGATTGATATTGACAGATACTCATTTACTTTCTATAGTTGAACTCCGCACACTCATTTTTTTTCCGTAAGAATATGCATCAATTTTTCATCAATACAAAATCAATAGGAAATCTTGCAATTTTAATACGGGCTTAGTAAGATATGACATAAATTGTCCTTTTAATTTGCATGAATAAATATTTTTTGTTTAGTACGGGATTTAACGAACTTTTCGATTTAACGAACAGGGCTGTCAATCAATTGTTCGTTAAATCGGGAATCCACTGTATTTTAAAAGAAATTTTGGATTAATTTTTAGTTCATGTCTTTTTTCTTGTGCAGTCCTACACACGGCTGCAAATGTGACCGAGCCCTTTCTTATAAAAGAGCCGATCAAAGGACCGCTCTCGTAACGTGTCCTGTAAGGGGTGTCATTTCCCATTGGGTTTTCATTGAAATATATTTTACTACAATAGCAACGAAAGAGTTTCGTGATGCATAAAATACCTGTAATTACAATACATATTCAATGTAACAATAGCACATACACTAAAGTGCCTCTTAAGCAAAGAAATGTAAATTGCAAGGTTAACACCCACCTTTTTTGTTTGATTGAGGTTTAAATGCACGAATTAAAAAAATATACATTGAAAAACTTTTTATTTTGATCTTTTATTTAACCTTTTTCTTTTATTTTTAACTTCTTAATCCTTTGAGCTTAAGGTTGGTTTTATTTTTATAAAAATAATATTTATTTTTGAATATTTTGCTACACCCTTATGTAGCATCTTCAGGAAATAACAATTAATAAATTACAAATTATAAAAAAATTTTAAAGTTTTGTTTTTTTAATTTGTAATTTTTTAATTGTAGCAAAATATTGAAAGCTTAAAGAGTTTGAAGTTATAAATATTTGAGAACGTTAATAAATGTTAAATTGAATATAAAATTTATGATTTTCAGAAAACTTTTAATAAGTTTTATATCGTATCGATTCTAGTCATAAATTTGTTAAAAGTTGTTCATATTGATCAAAGAGTTTTCGAGATAATGATATTTGATTTTCACTGATAATCACATTTTTTTTTTCGTTTAAGACAAAAATTGAAAAATAACTTGAAATATCGGCAGTTCGCAATTTAAAAAAAACAGCTAAAAATATACAGGTTGGTTGAAAAGTTCCTGCGCTCACCAAGAGATGGCACTGTTAGCTCCAATTTTTTTTTCTCAAGTTGGTATAACTGTCCTGAGAACACATGCAAAGTTGCAAGTCATTCTGTCAATTTTTTCTTTGTTTACAAGCCATTTGAAGTTAACGTGTCATTGATTTTTTTTTAATATGGAAAAAATTTAATATCGTGCAGTCATTAGATTTTTTGTTTTGAAGGGTTTAAAAGCAAAGAAAATATATGAACAATTGTTAGAAGTGTATAAGGAGTCCTCACCTTCAAAATGCACCGTTGAATTTTGGGCTGTTGAATTTAAACGTGGTCGTACCAGCCTTAAAGACGATCCACGCGAAGGACGACCAAAAACTGCAACCACAGCAGAAATCATTGAGCAGGTACATATTATGGTTAGTGAAGATCCAAGTTTGACTAAGCGTGAAATTGCTTATTCCATAGGCATGTCAGACGAACGAGTACTCCATATTTTACATGAAGAATTACGTATGAAAAAACTGTTTGGAAAATTAGTGCCGCACACATTAACAATTCAACAAAAACTGGATCGAAAACAAATTTCTCAGCGTAATTTGGAGCGTTTTAAGCCGAATAAAACCGACTTCTTGCGTCGTTTTATAACTATGGATGGGACTTGGATCTACCACCATGATCCTAAATTGAAACAAGAACGTTTGCAGTGGACTAAAGCTGGTTGTTCAGCTCCAAAGCAGGTGAAGTCACAACAATCAGCAAAGAAGGTTATGGCATCAGTTTTTTGGGATGCAAAAGGAAATTTGTTGATTTATTATCTTCAGAAAGGTAAAACAATCAACTCTGAATATTATTGCAGCCTTTTGGATCAGCTGGATGAAAAAATTCGTGAGAAAAGACCTGGTTTAAAGAAGAAAATAATCATTTTTCATCAAGACAATGCACCTGCTCACAAAAGTGTTTTGACGATGGCGAAATTCAAAGAATTAAAGTACGAATTGCTTGAACATCCACCGTGTTCACCAGATTTGGCTCCCAGTGACTACTATCTCTTCAGAAATCTCAAACAATTCCTTTGTGGAAATCATTTTTCGTCGAATGAAGAGGCCATAGCAGCCGTATACGGTTATTTTGCAGAGCTTCCGGAAAACCATTATAAGGATGGGATAAAATTATTGGAAGATCATTTGAACAAGTGTATTGAGCTTCTAGGAGATTATGTTAAATAAAAAAATATATTTCGTAACAAAAACAGTATTCTTTCATTTCGAGCGCAGGAACTTTTCAACCAACCTGTACAATGAAATTAGTAGAAAAGTTAGTAACCGCTACTAAATTTAAGTAAACTTTTTGTAAAGTGAAATTAAAAATCGGTTAAAATCAGCAAAAAAATTTACTAAAAATTATAAATATTAGTACAACCAAATTAAAACAATTAGTAAACGCCACTAAATCTTAGTAAATTGCTGTAAATTTAATAAATTGTAAAATTTTGAATTTATAAAAAAAAAATATTAAAATGCAGAAATTAACTTAATAATTTTTAGATGCACAAGTTACACTTTGTTTCTTTTAAAATTTCCCTATAAATTCCAATACACAAATTTATATTTTTTTAATGAGAATTTTTTATTTAATATTTAAAAAAAAAAAATTAGACAAAGTTAAAAAAAAAATCAAAGGCTTAAAAAATAGTAAAAACATAAACAAATTTATCATTTTATTTTAATTTGCTAATTTTTGGTCTGAAAAATATTTTTAGTAAATTTTTGGATTTTAAGGTCAAATGATTTTTAGAATTAAGATAGTTTTTAGTGCTATTTTAAGTGGATGTCCTATTTTTGGACATGAGTCCGTTGTGAAAAGTTTTTTCACTTCCGATACCTTTTTTCAACCTATGTAGGATTTTAAAGCAATTTAAGTTTTTAAGTACAAGTTTTAATTATTAGACATTAAATTTCCTTCATTATCCACTTTTTTAAAATTAGTAAATTTTCTTTGCTTATTTTAGCCAATCGGTTTTTAAAAATTTCTGAAATGATTTCTGAAATAAGCAACAAAAATTTGTAAATATTCTGTAAAAATTCTGTAATTTGTAAAATGTAAATAGCAAAAAAATTTACTAAATAATAATTTTTTTTACTAAAAATCAGTACACAACTAGTAAAGTGGCATTGAACACCGTTAACAAATTTTTCTTTTAACTTTTTTCCTCTGAGTGTACACTCTATAAATTTTTAGCTAATGAAAAAAGGTGTGTGAAATAAAGGTTGTTTAATAGAATCAGAAAATGTTAATATTTTTTTATGTTTTTAATTAAAAATCTGGTAGTTCTTTTCTAAACAAATAATTATGAAGAAATAATTTTTTGTTAAAATTTTTTAGTAAAATTAAAAGGGGTAAAATTTACCACCTGCACAGTTAAAGTTAAAAACAAAAGATTTTTGATTGCTTTTAAATTAATTTTTTTATTTTTTTTTTTTAAATTATTAAATAAAAAATTAGTAAAAAGAATTAAATTGACAAAAAAAAAGAAAGAGTTTATTGGGTTTTAATACTCTCTTTTTGAATAAGATCTTTCGGAGACAGTTGTACAAAAAGTGTATTATTCAGAAAACTAGACGATTTTTCTTTCACTATAACTTTTGTTTAAAGTGAAAACTCATTTAGGTTTTACTGATTATGTTTACTTGCACCTATAAATTTTATTTCAATTAATTGTGAAAAATTATGTCCTACAAATATCCTCTGTCGTCATAGATGCAAATTTAGATTTTTTCTAATAACTGTACTCAGCATTTGTGGTGTTATGTTGTTAATTTCGGCTCGAATGTGGTTCTCTAACTTCTCCAAGACTATATTAAATTTCAATCCATCAACGACTTTTAATATCACCAGAGAAAGAAGTCCAAGACAGCCAAATCGAGGGATCTGGCTGGCCAAGCCAATTCACCGAAGCGCGTGATTACAAGCGCTGAAAAGGCATTGTGGGGGGGGGGGGGGGGGGGGAGGGGGGTGTGCAGAATGCCAAGTGGCCCCGTCCTGTTCGATTTTTAGCGAATCGGTTTTTAAAAATTTCTGAAATGATTTCTGAAATAAGCAACAAAAATTAGTAAATATTATGTAAAAATTCTGTTATTTGTAAAATGTAAATAGCAAAAAGATTTGCTAAATAATATTTTTTTTACTAAAAATCAGTACAAAAATAGTAAATTGGATTGAAACCCGTTTACAAATATTTCTACTCACATTTTTTTTTTGAGTGAAAACAACTTTTTCTCCTTTTCACCATATACCAATAAAACCTGGCACTATTTTCTTTAATAACATCTTAAATCAACGTGTCAAATATTAGCGGGATAGTGCAAAAGGGCGTGGTACCTTCAATACAACCCAAAATTTGACATTGCTTTGACAGTTCTTTATCGTATTCAAATGTTTGCACTCACAATATATTTTCCGTTACCAACTGTAGTTTATTTAAAAAAATACGTAAAGTTTGTTTTTAAATGAAGAATCAATTGGAATTCATAGAAATATATTTTTTAACTACTTGAATCAGTCATTCAAAAAACAAACTATAAAAATTTACAGACATTCAGTAGGAGTTGTTATTTTCTGTTAAATGTAAAATTTTATGTTTTCTGTTTCTAAAAATATAAATTTAAAAAATTTCTTCTTGTTTTTTGTGAAAGTAGTATGTTTAAATACAAATTTATTTCAATAAAAATTACAAGAAATTATTCAAATATGGATACACACATAGAAAACAAAAAATATACATCTGTGTGTGTTGTATTTTGTAAAATTACATACAAATAAAAAAATAATCAATTTGAAAAACAAAGCACAAAAATTAATTTATTTCGATTGATTTGTTAACACCGGATATTATAGAGTAAGGCTAATATTAAATACTTTATTATTAAATAATAAATAAATTAAAACATTACAAAACTCAAAATTAAATTTGTTTCATTTATTTTCAGTGAAATTTTATAAAAAAAAGGGTGTCAATTTTAGTGCTGGCTAGATTAAAATCAACACCCATTTAGTATACAATTCATTCCGTGTGGTATGAAAATAACACCTAAAGGGTGTTAATTTTAGTTCTGTTTAGCTTAAGAACAACACCCGTTTAGTATAAAATTCATTCCGTTGGGTCTTACAAATAATACCTATTCAAGAATACAATATATATTCCTTATGGTATCCAATTCAGGTGTAGAGTCTAATACATATTGGTGTTTCTTTTATGCTCTAAAAACAAAACTCCCTCTCTCACTGTCTTTCGTTCAATCTCTTTACGATTATACCATATTGGAATACATTCAATTCTTTTTCGGATTTGTTATATATATATACACGGGCGCAGTGTTAAAAATAAACTAAAACCTTTTACCATGCATCAAACCATCAATCCATACCATCGATCCATCAAACAATAAAATTTTCACTTATGCACATTTGCACATTTGCACTTTTGGAAATTTACACATATGCTCATATGCATATGTGCAAATTTTCACATATCCACATTTATATTGGAGGAGAAATCTATGTACCAAATTTTAACGTCCCAGCTTAATCGGTTTTGGCAGGCCATCAAGGGAGAGAATTTTCGCTTTTTTTGCCCCACCGCGTAACGCTCTAACAAGCAGGTACCTGGGGGGCAGGTACTTGGGGGGCAGGTACTTGGGGGCAGGTACTTGGGGGCAGGTACCTGGGTGTTCAGGTACCTGAGGGGGTCAGGTACCTAGTGGGCAGGTACCTGGGGGGTCAGGTACTTGGCGGGCAGGTACCTGGGGGGTCAGGTACTTGGCGGGGTCAGGTACTTGGCGGGGTCAGGTACCTGACGGGCCCAGGCACCTGGCGGGGTCAGGTACCTGGGGGCAGGTACATGGGGGGAGCAGGTACCTAGGTGAACAGGTACCTGGGGGCAGGTGCCTGAGGGGTCAGGTACCTGGGGGCAGGTACATGGGTTAACCGGGGGGGGCAGGTACATGGTGGGGAGCGGGGAGCAGGTACCTAGGGAGCATATACCTGGGTGGGCAGGTACTTCGGGAGGGGCAGATACCTGGGGAGGGCAGGTTCCTAAGGGGGCAGGTACCTGGCGGGGGCAGGTACATGGGGGGAGCAGGTACCTAGGTGAACAGGTACCTGGGGGCAGGTGCCTGAGGGGTCAGGTACCTGGGAGTACCTGGGGGGGGGGCTGGTACATGGGAGTATCTGGGGGGGGGAAGGTACATGGTGGGGAGCGGGGAGCAGGTACCTAGGGAGCATATACCTGGGTGGGCAGGTACTTGGGGAGGGGCAGATACCTGGGGAGGGCAGGTACCTTGTGGGGGGCAGGTACCTAAGGGGGCAGGTACCTGGCGGGGCAGGTATCTGGCGGGGCAGGTACCTGGAGGGGACAGGTACTTGAGGGGGGCAGGTACCTGGCATCACCAGAATTTATAATTAAAATAATATTAAAATGAGAAGGAAACCTTAAAAAGTAAAAATCAAAAGCATGTAAATAAACAAAAACTGAAATTAAAGAGCTTAGGGGAAGAGTCGGTAAAAGAGGTTTAATTGTATAAATAATATATATTCTCTTAAGGACAAGTCTCTTAAAATTAAATTATGTATTGAAGGCAGGGATGTGAAAGTTGGTACAATTGTATAATTTATGGTACGATTTGTGTCTTAAAAGTACGATGGTACTCTCATGGTTTATTTGGTACAAATTCCAAAGCAACTTTGAAAAGGGAATTAAGAAAATTGCATCGTATAAATTGTCAACAGTTTCCAGTCTAGTCCAAACGAAAGATTTGTTACATTCATCGAATTTCTGTTGCTATAATTTTAAAATAACAAATAGTTTGTTACCTACTTAAATATGATTTGTTACTCACTTAAATATGATATTGATCTCATGGATTTTTTTTTACCTTATTTTACATATTATTATTATATACTTTTAATTGTACAACTGAATTTTCTGTACAGTTTTTTTAATATTTTTAATATTAAAAAAAAATTTATAGTTGATGTTTTTATACTAAAAAAATAGTACAATTTAGTAATAACTTTTGTACGAAATTGAAATTCTCATTTCGCATCCCTGATTGAAGGTATTTATATTGAGTTTGAAGTCGATTCAGGGGCGGTAGTTACTGATTATTACAAATATTTTGCTGATATTAAGGTGGTAAATGGGGGAAAATTGTATGGATTTATTTCTGGGGAAATTGTACAGACCCTTGGTGAATTTATGATTACTGTAAAATTTAAGAATTTGGAATTTTATCTGAAACTATTAGTTTTAAATATTGATGCATATTTTTATCCATTATTAGGTAGAAATTGGTTAGACCAGATCTTAAGTGGATGGAAAAAGTTTTTTACTGACTGTGAGTATGGTAAAAAATCATGATAAAACTGTGAATGATTCTGAATTAAATCCAAAAATAATGAATTATATTAATGTGAAAGTATCAATGATTGGTTCTGAATTAATATCTAATAAAATAAAGTTTTTGGAAAAGTACAATGCGATTTTGACTAAATCAAAGATCAAAAAGATTCTAATGAGTGTTATTAGTCAAAAAAAAAAATATTTTAAAAAAATTAAAAACAAAAAATTTTTTTCATTTGATACAAAACAAGTAAGAGCGGCTAAGTTCGGCTATGCCGAATCTTATATACCCTTCACCATGGTTGGGAAAAAACTGAAGTTTATATATGGACATATATGAAATGGACAGATTTATATACGGACGCCTTTAAGAGGAAATTAACCATTTAGTTTGGAGATAAAACTTGGACTCGGGAAGATTTATGGTTCCAGAAAATATGTATTTTAAAAAAATGTATGTTTTGGGCATAACTTTTTTGTATCTGAACCGATATTTCCGAGTTTTTCAGCAAATATGTTATACTAAAGATTTTCGATCTTTTGCTATATAAGACGTATCCATAGGTCATAATACAGCTCTAGAATAGTGTTTGTTGTTTGTGTATAAAAGGTTAAGAGGTGAAAGAAAAGAATTTCAACAAATCGTTAAAAGAAATCACTAGAACTGCATGTGTTTTATTTCTACAAAATAGTTTGATTTAGCTGGCAAATTTGCATTTAGGATTTTATTTCGCTTTTTTATTAGAAATATTTGTAATTTCTTTAGCTTAATTTTAAAAATTTGAAGGAAAATAGTTTATAATTTTTTTTATAAATTATTATAAGTTATGACCTAAAATAGTTGCACTCAAAGGTAAATTATGTATAAAATTTTCTTAATATGTGAGAAATAAAATGGTTTAAAAATCTTTTTATAAATTCTTTTAAATCGGAGCAAAAAATAGAAATAAAACCGTTTGTATTTTGTTTGTATCAGAGGGTTTTTATACAAATTTTGATGTTTTTAGCCTATTTATGGATTATTTAATTATTAATATAAAATTTTATTTAAATTAATTATTAAATGTAAAAAAAAACAAAAAATAAACAAAAAAAAAATCTTAACGAACCCGCGACCCTTCCACCTGTGGTGAAAGGTATAAAAACGTTTGTATTTTGTTTGTATCAGAGGGTTTTTATAAAAATGTTGATGTTTTTAGCCTATTTATGGATTATTTAATTATTAATATAAAATTTTATATAAATTAATTATTAAATGTTAAAAAAAAAAACAAAAATAAGCAAAAAAAAAAAGTCTTAAGAAAATAATAAAAAAAAAAATGTAAAAAAAAAAGTGAATTGACCTCACCGAGATTTGAACCTCGAACCCCACGGCCTTAGAGAAAAAAAAAAGTATTTGTGACACAGCGTCTAGACAACTGAGCTATTGAAGCTCACACAAAATCATCGTCAATAGAGGTACATATATAAAAGTCTTCGTTCATTAGAGATTTGTTTAGTTTTTATTTAAATGACAAATCTTTATATGTGTTTGTTGTTTGTGTATAAAAGGTGGAGATGAAAGAAAAGAATTTTAATTATTAATATAAAATTTTATATAAATTAATTATTAAATGTTAAAAAAAAAACAAAAATAAGCAAAAAAAAAGTCTTAAGAAAATAATAAAAAAAAATGTACAAAAAAAAAGTGAATTGACCTCACCGAGATTTGAACCTCGAACCCCACGGCCTTAGAGAAAAAAAAAAAGTATTTGTGACACAGCGTCTAGACAACTGAGCTATTGAAGCTCACACAAAATCATCGTCAATAGAGGTACATATATAAAAGTCTTCGTTAATTAGAGATTTGTTTGGTTTTTATTTAAATGACAAATCTTTGTATGTGTGTTGTTTGTGTATAAAAGGTGGAGATGAAAGAAAAGAATTTTAACACATGGATGTGTTGTTATGCTCAAAATTCTACATACATATTAAACAAAGGCACAGGGTATACCAGTGATGTCAAAAGTGACAGCTGTCAAACGAGTGATCCAAAACCGTATGGTGAGGGTTGTTGTTGTATTTCATGTCCTAGGCGAGAACGAGATTTAAAAACAATGTATACAAAAAAATAATGTGTAAAAGTGAACAACTACACAGCATGGTTTAAAACATATGATCGCCAAAAATATCAAAGAGATACCATAGAAGTGCAACATGACTGTATTTACTAAAATTGTTGTTTCATAAACTTAGTACAAACTCACAACAAATTTTATACTTGGGTTACATATTGTAATAACAAAAACTGTTTTATGTTTTTATAGCATTTTTGCACATAATTAATGTATTTTTTTTATTTTATCTCAGTATTCAGAAGAACAATACATACAACAAAGTTTCATATTTATATGATCTGTGAAATGTATAAGCAAATAAACACACTCACAAAGCACATTTAATTAATCGTCAGCTTATTATTAGTTTGCCCAAAGATTTAAAAGAAAAACAATGAAAATGGTTTTCATTCTTAATTTTATATCAAAGTTGATATTAGTTATCTCAGTTATGATGCCAGATATCGAAAAACGGGTTTCAGAATTAGAAAGAGGATATTGATATTATATATAATCCAATCGCCTCTATTATTACAAAAATGGTGATTGGGCCAAACCAATAATAAGCTGACGAATTGGAAAATCAGACGCAAGGAAGAGAGACAGAATAATTGTCATACAGTTGTTTCACCTACAGTTTTTCATAGCGCAGTTGCTTTTATAGCCTATTAAAATAGTAGTTTTCACGTAGTTTTCTAAAAGGCCTTAAAAAAAAGGCGCTCTAATCACCGTGTCTTCACTGTGTTACATTGTGAACAAAGGGATTTTACTGGAAAAATTAGAGGTAGTCCTGGTTTTTTGCTAATATCTCAGCCATTTATTAACCGATCTGTCTGATTTTTAATAGCAAACAGAAATGGATCACATGTAACAGAAATAAAAAAGAATCAAGTCCTCATCATGTCTGGGTTCTTCGGAAAACCCATTTCAACACACAGACGGACAGACGGACAGACGGACATCGTTAAATCAACTTCGCTCTTCATAAGGACCCAGAATATATATACTTTATAGGGTCTAAGATCAATATTGTAGAAATTACAAACGGAATGACAAACTTATATATACCCTTCCACCTATGGTGAAGGGTATAAAAATTGAGAAATTACTAGGCCAAGGAACTTCATGCATTTATAAAAATAATTTATGTACATATAAAATGTGTATTAATTGCATTTAATAATTTGCATTTAATATTTTAAAAGATGTAATTATTTTTAATTTTTTTCAAACGATTTCATTATTATCAATTTACTTTTAGTATTTTTTGTTTTAAAGTGGTTTAAAAATAATAATCATCGTCAGAAAATTAATAATTGTATTTTACTGTTATTTTTGTCTTCATGATAAAACAAAATAATGGAAAAAATAGAAAAAAATCACAGAAAAACACTTTAAAGATTCTAATTGTTCTAGATTCTGGATTGTGCTAAAATTTGGTATAGTGGATCCATATTTTTAACTGGGAGTATTTCTATTTTAATATTTATTTTAATATCTTAAAATAAGTTCAAATTTATAATATATTTATATAACTTTTTTTATATCTTTACAGGGCGTTAAAATAAAAATGTACAATGCTATTACCAGCAATGCTATTACCGATAAGACGTTATGCCAAAAGTAATGTTTATGTTAAAAGTACAGCTAATAATCAAAATGAAGAAACCTCTATATGTGCCGATATATTAAAAAGTGAAAAAATAGTCAAAGTGAGTAAAATAATTGAAGAAAATAGCAAAATAATTATAGAGCGTAAACACAAGAGAGAGAAGAAAGAAATAAGGGTTTTAAAAGAAAAAAAAAACTGATAATAATTTTAAAAATGTTTATGAATTAATTATTGAACTTTTTGCACCTTTTTTCCAAATAATCAAACTAGAATTTTGTATTTCTTTAAGTCTGAATTGTTTTTAAAAATATTTTTGTGTGTATGAATTTAACATACTCCCAAATGCGATGCTAATCGAAAATGAACTAGAATTTAGAAAAATTAACTTTTTAGAGGAAAAATTGGAATGAAAACAGCGCCAAAGATACTTTTTACCGAAATTGAATAAAATTTTCCTTGAAATTAAGAAACAAATTTTACTTAAAATTTGATCAAAATTTCTAAATTATAGAAAAATTTTACTACTGAGAACTAAATTTTTATTTAATAAAAAACAGTAAAATTTCCTCCTAATTAGTTCATATATCATCTCAAATTTTACAGTTTGTTAGGAAATGTTTTTTAAGTTTTAAGAAAACTTTTATTTTATTTAAGTTCATTAGATATTTTTTTTACTAAAAATTAGAACTTAACTTTCTAAAAATAAGAAAATATTTTCTAACATTAAAGTTAAATAGCACTTCTTTTAAGTGAAAATTATCCTTATCTTGCTTCTATGATTAAGGTAATTTTAACATATATTTTTAAAGTACATTAAGTATTTCCCCACTTTCGGAAGACTTCCACTTTGTGAGGACACTGCTCTTAACAAGATTTTTCCTACACATTTTTGTCTTAAAATTAAATTGAATTATACTTTATGCATGTATTTAAAATATAAATTAAATTTTTTTTTGGCAAAAAGGTAAATAAATTAAAAAAATGTACTGCAGGATATCCTGAAACGTAATAAATTGTGACAAAGCCAGATCCTTATCGTAGTTAATTAACGGGTCGGCTTGAGAGAACTACAAAAGGGGACGTCCTGAGTGACACATGACATCTATGGTTAAGGAACACTGGGGGTCCTTTGTCTTCTTAAATTAACTAATTTATGGAAATTGTTGCAAAAATACAAAATATCACAGTTACATTTCTTTTTATTATTGGAAAATAGCAAAATGTCACAAGTTTATTTTATGGCATTTTTAGCTTAAACTTTATTTGATATATACAAATTTAAACTTTTTTATTATTAAGTGAAAAAAAATAGTTCGATAAATATAATAAGCACTACGTCAATTATAGAAAAGCCCTTATGGCGTAATGTATACAATTTTCTTGCGATATTTTGCATTGTAGTCAGCAAACAAAATTATTACATAAAAGCGCAAATTCGAAATTTTTAACCTTTTGCTAAAAAAATTTAAAAATATATTTTTAGCTATTTAAAGTTCAATATTTTAGACTGTTAAGATAAGAGATGGGTATGTGAGCCTTTTTTGAATCACGCAATGAATACTTCAATTTGTTTCCTTTAATAATATTTTTTCTTGGAAATTAGAAAAACTAACTATATATATACCAAATTTTATTATTTTTAAAAAATTAGAAAACTTTTACTTGAAAAACAGAATATTTTATTAAAATGTTTAAAATTTATCTGAACTAAGTTGCATGAAAATTTCCCTTAGAAATAGTTCATCAGTTTCTAAAATCTAGTAAATTTTTATTATTACATAGGAAAACATGTATAAGTTTTAGTTTTTAATTTTCTGAACTAATTTTTAGAAAACAATTCTTCAAAATTAGAAAGTGGTATACTTTAAAACTGAATTTGGAAATGGTTTTCTAAAATTTAGTTACTTTTACTACTCGCGAACAAAAAATTAACACACATTAAGTTCAGGTACTTTCTCGTTTTAAGTTAGACACATTTTTTGAACTAAACTTAATTTTAATACATTTGAGTATGCAAATTTCTTAAAACTAAGATGTTTTTTTCTTAACATTAATAAATTTTTATTTAATTGACTTGTTTCCTAAAATCAAGAAATATTACTTAGGAAAAATATGAACTATTTCTGAGTATATAAACTATTTCGTTTTTCCTCAAACTTAGGAATTTTTATTATTTTTAAGAAAATTTTTCTAAGTTTTAAAAAATTTTACTTAAATTGAGGATAATTTATAAACTATTTTGTAGAAAATTTTTGATTACAATTTAGTTCGTCTTTTTTTTTTCCTTTTGAGTGTAAAAATTTGTATAATTGAAAATACTTAAGTATAATTCAGACTTTAGGCTTGATTATTTGGAAAATTTACCAGGTTCATAAGTTTTTTTCCTTTAAAACATTTGATCATAGTTATGATACTTTTAATTGATTTGGGGGCCAATTCCGAATAAAGTTGCGAACTGATAAATAATCGATAATTTTTACTTCACAGTTATTTTTTACTTCATGGTTTTATTTGGAGCAATTCCCATTCTCGTTATGAAAAAAAAAATAATTATATAAACAATGTTTTTTTTCATTGAGAAATAAACATTTAATATAAAGAAATGTCTTAAGATGCGTTGCTGCTAAAAGAGAAATAGGAGGCACATTTTTTATTTCTTCTTTTTTTGTTTTTGTTTTTATGTTTTATTTGTTTTGTAGTGTTGCAAACATGGATTTTTCGAATGCTATTTGAAAGATTTTTGTTTTTGTTTTTTATGGAGCCTTGCAAGTGCCATACACTTAAAAAAGTTTGTAAGTTAAAATAACTGAAAATATCATTTAAAAGAAATGATATTTCATTTAAAAACCGGTCTACTTAATTTTCATTTAAATTAAATGTCATTTGTTATTTATTTTTAAATGTTGATTAATTAACTGATACATCCGTAAGAAACAACTGATATAATCAGTTAAAATAAATGTCAAAATTTTACCTACCAATCCTTAAAAAATAAATGTTTTTTTAATTTATTTGAAATTATTTCCGTTTTTGTATTTTTTGTTTTTTTAATATACTCTTACAGTCCAAAATGTATGTATGCATATGAAGCTATAATCGCTTTTTGTGTGAATGTGTTTGTGTATGTATGTGTGTTTATGAAGTTCTTGTAATTTGTATTAAAAAATTTTGTATATATACAACCAATTTAAATAAAAAAACAAATTGAAATTGTTTGAATATTTTTTTTTTTCTGAAACAGACAGCAAACAAAATTTAAATTTGTAATAACTATTACGGACACAAATAAAGCACAAGTTTCCGTTTTGTAAGTAAATTTTTATTAAATTTCAAACAAATGAAAAAAATAAATGAAACTGAAAAAATATAGTAAATGATAGTAAATTATTTCGAATAAATGTATAAAAAAGTTAATATGGATATTTCTTTGAAAAATAAATGTATCTTCCTTTATTTTTAAATGAAACGGAAAACTTTTTTATTTTTTAATATTCTGAGTGTATAACCTAAAATTGAGAATTTCATTGACTCAGCTTCTGTTTAACAAAACACTAGTTGATTTTCACTTAGACTGGTTTAGGGTATTTTATAATCAGCATGCCTGACTATGTTTTTACTTGTTTTTGATTTATTTTTTTTTTGTCCAAAAAATATTTTTTTTTTGAGTTCAATAAATTTCATTTAAAATTGATTTCAATAATTTCTTTATAAAACTGTTGCAAGTCAATGACAAAGTAATGATCTCATCAATCTTAATAAAAATAATTTTATAATAAAACATGTTAGGAATTTTAAAAACAGACGTGCTGAAACATAGATTTATGTGAATTTGTTTTTCTTTTTTGCTAGGTAAATACTATATAAAATAGAAAAAAAATATATATGTTAACCTACATACATACATGTGTACACGAATATGACCTATTAAAAACGAGAAAATAAACTAAAAATCCATCAGCAAGGTGCAAATATATACAAAGTAAACATGGAATACTAAGAAAAACTTTTAACACTTTATAAGCCTTTTGTGGCTAAAACACTTTTGAACCAAAATGTTTGTTTATATAAATATTTATGTGTGTTCGCGTATGGGATAATTTGTATTAATTTTTACTATAAGACATTCATTTACACAAATAGTGTGGCATCAGAATCAAAGCGACTATCACTCTGAGTAAAAACTGGCGGTGGTAACAGTTAACAAAGTTAACAAAGACATTTTATGGTTAAAATACATCATTACACAGCGAAATAAAGGGAGGAATTTCTTTTATTCTAATTTTCGGCTTAAAATCAAATTTATAAATATTAGAAACATTTTGTGTTAAAATTGAGAAATCTACAAATTTTATAGCAAAATTAACATACATATGTATTGTTTTTTTTTGAAATAATAAACCTACAAATTTGTAACAAAATTTGGCAATTTTAACAAACTTTATTCTGAGCCGAAATCTAAAAATATTTTTGGAAAATTACACATGTATTATTTCCCAGAAAGACATGGTCCTAATTACTTACCAGCCTATTTGCTCGCTTTTGGGATACCGCGAACAAAAGTAATTAAGCGAGTAAATAGGCTGGTAAGTATTTAATTAAATTATTTAATTATGATCATGAAGGTTTTTCCAACTGAAAAATTATTATACAAAGTGGAACAATAAGTATCACCTTATGAGCAAAAGGTGTCATGTCAGTTTGGTTTTGACATTAGTAAAGTAGACTTGTTAAAAATTTTTAGTGAACCCGCGATAATTGTAACAATGTTTGCGTGCAATAATTTATCAGTGGTATTAAAGCTCAGTTAAGGTTCATTTTTATCTCAGCGGATCTGGGGAATGGAAAATTCATAAATCACCATTAATAACATTGTAAAACAATTTCAAACGGGGACGGGAGACCAACAAAAATATACGTGTGTCGGCGTTTTTTGATAGTTTACATCGGAATTTTATTTTAGAGGCGGTCAAAGTTTCCCAGCTCTGGCCTGTTCTTGCAGCATATCGGTATATAAAACTATGTTTCCTTTACATTTGAGGTGTAGGGTATGTTCAGTAGATAATGGTATGGCAAATATTTTTGAAGAACACATTAACCCTCTAACTCCCCCTCATAACGGCATTTTTTGGCTTTATTCTAACAAATTGTAAAAAAACACCCCGAAAAAGGGGAAGGACGGGGATGAAATGTTCTACAAAAATGTTGGCCATAAAATTATACTATACTAGCTGACCCGGCAAACGTTGTTCTGCCTAGGAATAGGATTACATTATTATCTAGGTAGCTCGCACAAAGTTTGAATATTCTCACAATAATAGTACCCCAGATATGCAATAATAAATTTGTACTTCGTATGGGAGGTGCCACGCCCATTGCTTGGATCCCCCATATTTTTTGGAAGATTATGAATATTATTATCAAAGAAGCTCACACAAAGTTTGAAGACTCCCACTTTAATAGTACCCCAGATATGCAATAATGAATGTTTTCTTCGTATGGGAGGTGCCACGCCCATTGCTTGGATGGCACTCATTTTTTTGGGAGATTATGAGTATTATTATAAAAAAAGCTCACACAAAGTTTGAAGACTCCCACTGTAACAGTACTCCAGATATACAAAAATACATTTTTACTTCGTATGGGAGGTGCCACGCCCATTGTACCCATATAGGTCAATTGTGAATCTAAACCATTCAGGGATCAAATAAAACAGACACAACAAATTTCATCGAAATCGGCCCAGCCGTTAAGGAGGAGTGCAGTCACTAACACACGTACAGGAGAATTATATATATAAAGAAGAATGTCAGAGCACACTAAAGCCCAAAACTTAACACATATACCAAAAACCAGACAAATTCAAGATTGCCCATCAAATTTCTAGTCACATTTTGGGATGACTTAAAATTATGTAGGTGATCCCAAAATCTGACTTTCAATATGTTGGTCATCCCAAAATTTGACTAGAAATGTGATGAGCAATCTTGAATTTGATTAGTTTTTGGTGTTTGTGTTAACTTTTGGCTTTTGGTGTGTTCTGACATATATAGTAGAATTTCATGGCCAACATTTTTGTAGAACATTTCATCCCCGCCCTTCCCCTTTTTCGGGTTGTTTTTTACAATTTGTTAGAATAAAGCCAAAAAATGCCGTTATAGAGCCATGCTGACTGAATTTTTCTTACCAGAAGTTGATGATCTGGATTAGGAGTACATGTAGTTCTAACATGTAGTTCATACTGCACGCGAAACAATGCGTATTTTGAAGGATGCCTTTCCCGCGCATATAATCCCACGTTTCGCTGATTTTGCTTGGCCTGCCAGATCTCCCAATGTCTTCTTCAAAGAGCCCAAATTTGCCTCAATGCCGAGGGCCATTTGTCGGATACAACTTTTCACAATTAATTGAAACTAAATTCATAAGTGCAAATAAATTTAATAAGTTAAAAACCAAATGTGTTTTCACTTTTAACAAATGTTATAGCGAAATAAAATCTAATGATGGTTTTTGTCCTACCCTGTATTTTGTAAACATGGACAGACCTTTCGAAACATAAAGGTACCTTCAATCAATTTTCAAATTTGATTTAAATTTTGACGAATTATTTCGCGAATTCATTTTTCCGATTGAATTATTTACCACCATGATTCAATCTTTATCTTATTAGGAGAATCAAATTGATTTAAATAATTCTTTTTATAAATCATACCAAATAATTTAATTTGAATAATTCAATTTTAAATCAAAGAATCAAATCTACTTTAATTTGATTCGCGAATCAAAAAAAAAAGAAATTTTGATTCTCGAATATGCTTTTATTCGCGAATATTTTTTTTAAATCACCACTAATTTAATTTTAATCCCGAAGGTTTTAATGGTGACGATTTTTTTTTATCAATTTATATGATGACACAAATTTCGTTTCCCGTTCCATTTCGCTCGTAAAATGTGTCACCCTGTGGCTGTTTTATACAAATAGATACCTCAGTTGTCTTCCCGACCTGGTCTATATTTTACTATCGCGATATATTAATACTCTGCTAAAGCAAAAATTTTGTTCGTTTTGCCCTATCTCGCTTAGTTTTCGAGATACCGGTAATTTTAAAAAATTAACATTTTACAAAATGGCGAATATCTAGAAAACTAAGTGAGATTTGCAAATCAGTTTTAATGTTTTCTTTATTTTGCTTTAATACGCAAATCAAATTAACCTTTTTTTAATTCGCAAATTAAAAAAGGAATTATGTTTGAAATGATTTGATTCAATTGAATCAAAAAAGATTCAATTGGAGTTGATTAATCAATGATGATTTTAAATCCGATTTAATGAATTGATTTATAAAATATTAAATCAACTCGCTGATTTACAAGAATAATTTTTTTTCGCAAATTAATTCAATAAAGATTTATATTTTTCAAGGTCTGATCATGGAGAATACACTGAAAAAATTATTAGACACTAGCCTATTTTTTTTTTTATTATTTTATAAAATTTATGCATTAAAATAAAAAAAGAGTTTGCGAGTCTTTTCAGTTCTCTATGTTATAATTACTTTTTGATATCACAAATATAGTGAACACCACAAAAATAGAGAAAATCTGGTAACATTGGTAATAGTATGTGAAAGAAATAACGACAGAATTAGAAAAACCTTCATTATAATAAAAGAGATTCTAGCTCATAACGGTACTGATTGTCAGTTTTTAAATTGTGCGAAAAATACCTCAACGCTCTTATTCCTTCGGCCCGCTCATACGAGTACTCAGTAAACGAAGATAAAAACAAAGTCACAGTTCATTGCTGAGAGTTTCTAAGTTTTCTTGTTCTATATTTGGTAGAATTTTCAAGCTGAGAAAAGCATTATTGAATAACATATGGACGTTTTTTTTTTTTTTTTTTTTTTTTTTTTGTAAATAAAAAATTATTATTATGTTGTAAGAAAACCTTAAATGAATATTTCTCTTTAACATTTTGCATCAAATATCCTCTTTTTCCGCATCGACTAATTATAATTTATTTGTACACTTGTTGCAGTCATCTGATTTACAAACTAATCAATTGTAGCAATTCTTTTTTTTTTAGAAAATTTCCTTATTGAAAGTAAATTTCCCTTACTGAGTGAGTAATTCTTACTGGACCTGACTGTGAAGAGTACGCGAACGGAACTAATAAACATATTTATTAGTTACGTTTTGTACATATAACTTCTCACAACTTTTGTTAATATCAAAATATTTAGTTTATAATCTCATATGACTCTTATTGTTTTCATTCATTCATAAACTTAACAAGCAACATTAATGGTATTGGAACTGGAAATAATTTGATTTTTTGTTTATAGCGTGACAGCTGATTTTATCCATAAACGCTTTTTTTTAGACAATTTCATTATAAAAATTTAGTTTACTGACACATGTTGCTTTAACGTTATTAAAAATTAAAAAAGAAAAAAAAAAACGCATGCGTTTAACACCACTGGAAATTCCAACCAGAAAATTTCTTATAACGTTTATAACAATCTGTTTTGGCAACAACTATATTATTACGTTATTAGCTATTTAGTTTATCGTAAGATTTGAAAGTATGTGGTCAAAGACGGAAAGTTTTTTTTTTAGCAGAATCTAATATTTCGTATTTTTTTAGAAACATCTTTAAGGGTTTTTTAATTAACTAACATGAAAATTAGCCTGGTGCAGATCAAAAATAGCCGTAATAAAAATAATTGAATTCCAAAGATTTTAGCCTGCTGATTTTAAACTGGTTTTTCAAACTTTTCTTCCTAGTTCTATTTTTTAAGTAAAGTGCAATGTAAAATTCAAAAAGCCCATATTTTGGTACTATTTGGAAGTCAACATAGTACAACAATATACTTTCAATTAATCCTAACAAAAAGTTTAGGAAATTCAGACTTGCCGATTTTTCTAAATGATCATGAACCTAAAATTAGTAGTTAAAAAATTTCGTTCACTTTAATTCAAACAATTATGAATTTTATTTTAACTATCACTTTGAAAAGTAGAAAAGATTCAGAAAAATCAATGGAACAAGATTCAGAAAAGTCAATACCAAAATTAAGCCGATTTTTATTATGCTAAAGTCAGAGAGTAAGTTATTGATGACTTTAAATTTATAAGTTTCACATTTAAAATATTTAAGAGCGCTCGGTAGGCTAGTTTGTAGCGTGCTAGCTTATCAGTGTGGGGGTCGTGGGTTTAATTCCCACCAGAGGCTCTGGTCTGTTTTCGCTACAACGAGCCGATAGCCATTGTTGCTAGTGCTCTGTTAGGGTATTAGGATATAATTTGTAATTATATCATTAATATAAATAAAATAAAAAATAAAATATTCAAAAACTACTTAAAAGAAAAATTAAGAAAACCGATTTGGAATCAAAAATTTTCAAGTTCAACTACTTTGATTTCGGAGAGAACTAATTTATGCATCGGTGTTGTATGTTTGTGTTTACTAAAATGTTCAAATAAAATAATGAAAATTCTACTTGGAAGACAAAAAATTAAAGGCTTTAAGACTTGCACCAGAGACTTTTACATGTCGGTGTCCTATTTTCCATCTTCCCAAGTATGGAAAAACTTCAATTTTTATTAGTGTTTCCAATTATTCGATCCTGCAAAATTTCGAAAATTGATTGATCGGTTATTCGGATCGATTAATCGGAAAAATTTGCGATTAATCGAATAACAAAACGATCACCTGCTTTTTTGTGAAATATCAAGTTAAGTCTACTGCATTGGTTTATAAAGGGTTTGTTTATGATATTCGAAGCATCCTGAGACTTTTGGTTTTTGGGAGCTATTTTAGGTTTCTATAAAAATAAAATGTTATCAGACATGTGAAGCAAATCCTTAAGCATAAAACAGATAAACCTAGTGTCGACACTGTTTTGCCGAAGTATAACATTTTGTCGATAAAGCTGGTGTTTTATTTTCTCTATTTAGCACTGTCAAAAATTTAGAAATTTTTTAAATATAGCTGCATTCAAATATTCGACCTAAGAAAATTGTCCAAGATTTACAAAAATCAATAAAACTTTTGAACATACTTATTCATACTCTTCACAAAACAACTTGTTTTTACCAAAATTCTTCAACTTTTAATATTTTTTTTGATAAAGTGAAATATGTTACAAATTCCATGTTATTTTCTTCGTTTTTATCATTTTTTTTTTAATATTTAACGAAACTGTTTTACAAAAAATAAAATTTTCAAATTGAAAGCATTTTTCAATTATTATCTTACAAAATACGTAATGTCATTGTGCTTGTTGGGAAAATACCTAGTCGAGTGTTTGATTGCTAAGAAGTAAAATAAACGTTTTAATAGGGGTTTTGTTCAAGCTCTGACTATTCAAAAAAAATATATATATATAAATTTTCTCATGAAATAGCTTCAGAATAGGATATTTGAAGGTTAATTATTTCTCATAATCTAGAGCAATAATTTAACAGTTCATTTTCTGTTCCAAGGAACGACTTGTAGAAAGACTCATACAACCGCTTCTGGAATTAGTATTTGTTAGTTTTAGCTTACATTTATATTAAAGTAAACAGGTTCGCGTTGCATATAATTGGTTCCAGTGGAATATATTGTAGAATATGCTGTTAAAAACTTTATTAGGAAAAAAAAAGAAGAATTGCTACGGAATTAAAAAGTCAATTATATGACATTGATTTGACACAAATGCAACCTTGCAGTGAAGGATATAAATACAGGGTGGCGCAAAAATAACCTTCCGATGTTTTTTGGCTGTAATTAAAAAAAAATGAAAAACTTTGATTCTTCTTGTGGATTATTTTTATTTGGTTTTTAATTTTTTTTACATCAAGTCGAGAATATGATGTCATGTAAATGGCCGCCGCCACAGTTGATTGTCATTTGAGCCCTTTTTATGGCATTTTCTATCACTTTGGCCAAAACTTTCGGCGATAGGTCCTCACATTCTTGACGGATATTGTCTTTAAGAGCTGCAAGAGTCTGAGGCTTGTTGACATAAACCCGCGACTTCGAAAAGCCCCACAAAAAGAAGTCTAGAGCGGTCAAATCAGGCGATCTTGCTGGCCAGTACAAATCGCCAAAACGGGAGATTAGGCGCCCGGGAAATGCATCCTTCAGCATATCGGTTGTGGCACGTGCAGTGTGTGGCGTTGCACCGTCCTATTGGAACCACATGTTTTCCAATCCCAATTCATCAAGTTGCGGCAAAAAGAACTCGTTGATCATTGCTCTGTAGCGCTCACCATTCACAGTAACCGTTTGGTCCGATGACTCCTCCAGCGAAAAGAGCACACCATACAGTGACTTTGAGCGGGTGTAATGGCTCTTCGTGGGTTACACGCGGATTTTCAGTGCCCCAGAAGCGTAAATTTTGCTTATTTACGTACCCGCTAAGATGGAAATGGGCCTCATCACTCATGATTAATTTTGATGAAAAATCATCTTCATTATTGCTCAAATAAATAGTCACCAATATACCGCGTTCTGGAGCAGTGTAGCGTAACATTGTTTATTAACGTGTATTTCGCATGTGTTTACTACACAAATGTCAAAACAGAACTGACATTTGGGGTCAATCGCAAAATTTATAGCATTTTCTGATAGGAGGATTACTTTTGCGCCACCTTGTATATAATTTATATTAAATCTAATTTTTAAAGGAATTCAAACAAAAATTTAAAATTGTCTATCGTATATCGTATATCCTAAAGCCTACGATGGCGAATTAATTGGGGATCTCTGATCTAGAGGTCGCCGTTCACCGTAATTGCGTTACAGTCGTCGTCGTCGGAAGAATTAGGTCCAATCTCCATAACGACTTTGAGAGGGTGGCATAGTGCTGCTGAGATGAAACTGAGCCTTGCCGCTCAATATGAATTTTAATAGAAAATCATCCACTTCGTCATTGAGTTCCAAAATCAAGCGTTATTGTTCATTGTTATTCACTAAAAATTTCGCACATGTCTACTTCCCGAATGTCAAAATAAAACTAATATACAAAGTCATTTGCAAAAAATGACAGCCATTTTCAATAAGATGATACTTATATAAACATAAAAATAAAATAATTGGAAGCATATATATGTTTTGGTAGTTTCTAAACAAATAATTTAATAGCCAGTAAATATATTCTGCATATTTTCAAATTTTCTGCGTGTAGTAATGCAATAAAAAAATGTGGTTTGAAAAAGTTTTGTTTTATAACCTTTTTCCAAAAGGACATTGTGAAAACCTAATCAAATACCTTAAGTGTGAAAAGCACGTGTTAATTGAAAACAAAATTTTGCTACCTTTAAGCATTGTTTATGTGTTAAAAACTTGTTTAAAAATAACTTTTTTTTTAAAAAAGAGAAAAAAAACAAATAATAATGTGATAACATAAAATCAAATAAACATAATGTCAATATTAACCTAAAGGACTCCGTCATAAACAATGTCCATATAAATGGGTGTCAAAATACATTAAATAGCTGTATGTATTTTAATTAACTTTGACCGACCATAATGTTGAGGGTCACACCTTATACAGACATACATTTAGATATTATTTATTTATTTATTTTTTTTATTGTGATAAAACATTAACAAAAATATGTGGCACACATTCAGAAATTATGTTAAGGAGAACTGGCAAACAGTCGAATTAAGTGACAGCTTGTAAGGAAATAATATGAACATAAATAACAGTAGGAGAAAAAATATAAAAAGAAATAAATTATAAAAATAGTAGACAATGGTAATGTTATACATGACTCCATAGGGAATGATTTACCCAGAAAAAAGATTTGTTACAATTCGATCAAAACCATTAACATCCCAGCAAAAACCACACTTAACCTTCCTAAACCATGTTTTCGGTTTATATAAAATTGAAGTTTTCACAAGCGGAATTTTTTAAAAAAGTTAAATTTTTTAAAAGTTCTAAATAAATTAAAAAAAAATTATACCTCTGAATGAATGTCATTGAACTTAAGACCTTGTGTCTTCAAACCTTATTTTAGCAGAGTTGTAATTTTTATAAAAGTCCTTGCTCTGGCAGTGCAACAATTTTTGGTACCATTGGAATATTATGCCTGGGATGTTTTATAATATTTTATGGTCTAAATGGTTTTGTAATTATTCCCCCCCTGCTGGAATTGTTGTTCATTTTATAAACAAATAGTGTATGTTCGTAATAGAAATTTATGTTGTAATACATATATTTCTTCACATCAAAAGCAGAGATGTTAAATAGCAATAACTTTTTTCTTTTATACACTACCGCCAGGCAGTCATAATAAGTGAACAACAAAAAGACAGAACTATAATCATTAAATAGGACCTCATCATGCGATATCATTATCATTATCACGCTGCTACTCAGTAGTGACAAAAATTAATAGGATTTTGTTTTAAGCAGAGGTTTTTAAACATTACAACGTTTATGTTTAAAAAATTAGTAAAAATACAATATTTTGTGTTAAAAATTAATAATTTTATTTTTAAATTTATAAAATCATTAATTTGTAATACAAAATGTTGTGATGGCTTATATTCACTCAGGCTCGGTTCAGGGTTCGTTACAAGAACTAATTTTACAAAGCTTTATTTAAATAATTTTTTTTTTAATTCAAATAATGTTCTCCTTTATTGAAACTGTTTTTAGTATTTTCTTTAGCACAAATCTAAACATTTGATGGTTCGTTCTACTTCGTATCTCCCTCGTGTACTAGATCCTCTCGATTACATATTCGGCGGCTCGCCCCACTCAGACCATTCACTAGCTTCGATACACTTAATAAAGTTTGTAAGTTAAAATAACAAAAAATGTCATTTACAAGAAATGATATTTCATTTAAAAGCCGGTCTACTTAATTTTCATTTAAATTAAATGCCTTTTGTTATTTATTTTTAAATATTGATTAAACAACTGACACATCCGTAAGAAATAAATTATATAATCAGTTAAAATAAATGTCAAAATTTTACCTACCAATTCCTTAAAAAATAAATGATTTTTCATTTATTTAAAATTGTTTCCCTTTTTGTATTTATTTTTTTTTTGTACGAAATGTATGTATGCATAGCTATAGACACTTTTTGTGTGAATGTGTTTGTGTATGTATGTGTGTTTATGAAGTTCTTGTAATTTGAATTGAAATAATACACGCAGAGAAAAACATGGTTGCAACATGATCACTGCTACTATATTAAGCTTGCTGCAATCGGGTATGGTTGTCCCAACCACGTTATTGGCTTTTTAACCATCAACATGGTCGCTACCATCATTATTATAGTAAATATTTTACTATTTTATGATTGACACCTTCTTTTTTATAACATGATTGGCTGTAACCATACTGTGGTAACAAAAATTCTGAGTATTAAAAAAATTATTATAATTATTCAATGCTGAAATCAGGTTTAAAACAACACTACTTGCGGGATCTGAAAATAATGTTCTTGCTGAATTCCTATCATTGTACTGTCTGATCCTTGATTTGTTTGACTAATAGTCAACCTATATATGAGATACTCATCTCTAACATGTTTTTTTTTTAATTTTTTATATCCTGAAAGTCTGAAATTGAAAACATAAGTGATTTTTTGCATGTATTTATTATTTAATGTTTTTTGGGACTGTTTAATTCACCTGATTTTTTATGGTGCCAGTCAAAGCCTTAACATGACGTTGCGTTCCTAAGTAAAATAAAAAGGAGCTAAAAAGGTTAAAATTACCCCACAAAAATTTTAGAACTCTTGTTCATTACACACATTTAACAAACCGTTGCATACTTATAGGGCTGCCTGTAAATTAGAGTCGTATAAAAAGGTAGAGTAAAAAGGGATAATAAAAATACAAATCTTGTTAATCATATGCTATAAACTGCCTAAAGCACAAGTATAACACAACATTTCATAATATTATTGAGAAAACTAGCGTAATATGAATAATAATTTACGGATGGTTCCAGAGGAGTGCAAAAGAATGTACCGTGTTAAAGAAGACACTTTCACTTTTCTCTGGGTAGTTTACTGTCCTTGATCCCTTTTGATATCCAAAACATATATTCCTTAAAAATTTTAATGTGGCAAAAATATAGATGTTTTTAAAATATTTCATAATACCCAAAATGTAAATAGTACAGTGTTGTACATACCACTTTTTAAAGACTACACACAGAAAATAAATTGATTGAAATTCTGTCGAAACCACCAAAATAGTAACGGTATTTAAAACTTTTAATTGTAAGTTCTTCATCAGATAATACTCGTACATAGTTAAATTTGCGAGATAAATTTGCTTACGACCAAGTTTTCCTTCATAACTCAGTGACCAAATGAGTTTCCACAAATGTAGAGAAGCCGTTTTTAATAAATAATCTTTTCAGAATTTTAAACAAAATGGATTTTGAGATATGGGTCTTTGAAGATTTAACTTAAAAAAATTACCTTTAACCTTTCAATACTAAAAAAATGGTAATGTTTTCACCTTTAAAATGGTACTAATAGAAAAATTTTAGGTTGTATAGTTTAGAAGTTATGGGCGACTTTGTATGGAAACTTTTTCGATATTTTGACGTTTTTGCCAATTTTCATGAGGTCATATTTCGAAAACCGAACGGGTTTGGGGTCGAAATAAATAATTATGCATAAAATATAACATGATTCTGACATTTACGGTCATAATATTGTCTTGTTTTTATAAAAACCAAAGTTGATCAGTTCAGTCAGTTTGTTTTTACCACAAACTGGACGAATGTGGGTAGAGAATACCTTTCATGTGGCATTAAAACATTTTATCAATTGACCCATTAGGATTCAGATAATTTTTTTTTTAGCTTTAGAAGATTTTATTAAGGGCTTTCTTATACATATGTATAATATTATTTACACTAATCAATTCATTATCAAAAAGATTCCATATAAAGATTTTATATTTTTTAATTAACAAATTGGAATTTTTTAATTTTTTTTTTGAAACAGACAGCAAACAAAATTTAAATTTGTAATAACTGTTACGGACACAAATAAAACACAAGTTTACATTTTGTGGGTAATATTTTTAATAAATTTCAAACAAATGAAAAAAAATGAAACTGAAAAAAATCGGTAAATGATAGTAAATCATTTGGAATAAATGTATAAAAATAGATTTATTTTTGAAAAATAAATGTATTTTCCTTTATTTTTAAATGGAACGGAAAACTTTTTTATTAAACTACAAACACTAAACTACATAATATTCTGAGTGTACGGTCTCTCTTCGTCCCTTTGCTGATGAAAACCTATAATACATCTGTGAGTCGTTCGGTTTTCCTCGGCCCATCTTTGGTTTTTGTCACCTTCCACCAATGTGAACTTTCCCTCTTGGTTTTCCTTCAGTCGCGTTCGCTAATCACGTCATGAAATTCCATGAAGTTTAATCACATCACTTCGTCTGCCTGATAATCTAGTTCGAGTTCGCTAACCGCTCGTAGATTACTTGACACCAAATTTACTGCGGTTGCAAGCACAACCTGCTTGGTTTCGTATCCCTGTAACTTAGTCAGATCAACGCTAACCACCAAAAAAGTTCACTGGTGCTCGAAGATATATAACTTAACACTAACCCACACCAACTATTTTTCCAGGTGATCGTTAACCACCAGGGGTAATGTTTTTTACTTATAAGACTTATTCTAACTTCGTGTGGTGCTCGGTAACCACCAGCCGAAGTGTATCAATCACTCTCACTTCCTTTCCTACAGCTTTGTCTAACCACTATTTAAAGTGCGTTCACTCTCGAACACTTCTCTCACGCTTCTAGGCTTCGTGAAGTGATGGCTAACCACCATCCAAAGTGTCTACTCTTGAATACGATACTCAAGTTTCTAAACTTCGCCAGGTGTAAGCTAAACACCACCCGAAGTACTACTAAACACTTCACACATTATAAAGGGTGATTTTTTTTGCTATTTGGTTTTCAGTGTAATTTTTTTTAGTGTAAAAAAAAAAAGATTCGTGACATGTGGCAATGCTAAAAGTACTCAGTAACGTTTGCCATTTCACCATGAATAGACCAACAAACGGACAACGCTTGCAAATCATTGAATTTTATTATCATAATTCGTGCTGTGTTACACTTAAAAAAGTTTGTAAGTTAAAATAACTGAAAATATCATTTAAAAGAAATGATATTTCATTTAAAAACCGGTCTACTTAATTTTCATTTAAATTAAATGCCATTTGTTATTTATTTTTAAATGTTGATTAATCAACTGACACATCCGTAAGAAACAACTGATATAATCAGTTAAAATAAATGTCAAAATTTTACCCACCAATCCTTAAAAAACAAATGTTTTTTTCATTTATTTGAAATAATTTCCGTTTTTGTATTTTATGTTTTTTTAATATACTCGTACAATACAAAATGTATGTATGCATATGAAGCTATAAACACTTTTTGTGTGAATGTTTTTGTATATGTATGTATGTTTATGAAGTTCTTGTAAATTGTATTGAAAAATTTTGTATATATACAACCAATTTAAATAAAAAAACAAATTGAAATTTTTTGAATATTTTTTTTTGAAACAGACAGCAAACAAAATTTAAATTTGTAATAACTGTTACGGACACAAATAAACCACAAGTTTCCGTTTTGTGGGTAAATTTTTATTAAATTTCAAACAAATGAAAAAAATAAATGAAACTGAAATAAATCCGTAAATGATAGTAAATCATTTCGAATAAATGTATAAAAAAGTTAATAAAGATGTTTCTTTGAAAAATAAATGTATCTTCCTTTATTTTTAAATGGAACGGAAAACTGTTTTATTAAACTACAAACAGTTAACTACATAATATTATGAGTGTAGAAATGTAATTCTTAAATTACGTCTATTTTATGGTAGTCAAAATCAACGCACCGAATAAGTTGTTCAAGCTGTTGTGACCAAATTTCGCTTGAGTTTCACTTTATTGGACATTAATCCACTAACCCGTATGCGGAGAGTGCGTAACTAGGAGAATATTGCTGCTGTATTGGTCAGTGTCAATGAAGATCTCGATATTTCA
The DNA here is from genome assembly GCA_949748255.1 of Eustalomyia histrio. NCBI lineage: Eukaryota > Metazoa > Arthropoda > Insecta > Diptera > Anthomyiidae > Eustalomyia > Eustalomyia histrio. The sequence goes on along the minus strand of OX456527.1, from coordinate 18,086,409 downwards.
ATTCGCCGCTGCTATAGTAAATGGAGCAAGGTACCATGCGATGATTACCGACTTTTCTTTTGGCCAAAATGGAAAAATTTGGCTTGGTTGACATGTGGCTTCAACAAGATGCCACGCGATACTATGAACCTATTGAGAGGCGAGTTTGGTGATTAATTAATCTCACGGTTTGGCCGCCAAGAGCATGCGTTTTGACTCCACTAGACTGTTTTTTTTTGTGGGGATACGTGAAGTCTCTCGTGTACAGGGACAAGCCAGCCACAATTTTAGCCCTGGAAGAGAATATTAAAATTGGAGCTCACTGATGGACCACCTACGGCATAGCCCCAGGCACCATTTACATGAAATAATCTTTAAAACTAGAAGGCATTTATTTACCGCCCCAACTAAATAATTCAATCACATTTGCCAAATAAATATTTCAATCAGCAAATTTTCTGTTTTTTTATTTTCAAAACCCAAACGGTTAAAAAAAATCACCCTTTATGTCGTCGGCTGGTGACTGATAAACACTTTGGTCATATGTCTATTGTTGTTAGTGATTGGTTACTTGTTTATTTCCTTACTAACTGTAGCTACTATGTGTTACATTAATTTGTGGACAAACTAGTCGTCGTATTTCTGTATAACCAATAATAATTAATCGATTTAAGTAAAATTGTAAATTTAATCAACCAAATTTATTACTTCAATTAAAACAAATATTTATAACATTATAACATTCATTGATTTAATCACAAAAAATAATTAATTTAACCACAAAGTTAATTGGTTTAATTACAAAGTTAATGGATTTATTTAAAAAAAAAATCAATTCAATTAAATTTTTAAACGACTAAATCGAAGAAAATTTGTAAATTTAAAAAATACTTAGAATCCCATTTAGAATCAATGAATATTAAGTGCAGCATATAAGCTGGAAAACGACAAAGTATCTACCCTGTGGGAAAAAAGGGGTCAGTTGGGAATTGGGACCTGTCTCGTGATAGACGAAAACTGCACCGGTTTCGAAAATACATATCACGAGATAGGTGAAAAGAGGATCGGTTCCTAAAAAACCTACCAAGCGACCGGTTTAAATGTCATGTTCTTTTGCGTTGGTTCTGTGATATGTTCTTTGGAGTTAGTTGTGTGACATGTTCCTTTTGACCAGTCCTGTCACAGAGGGTAATTTACTCCCAACTAGGACAAGCCCATATTAAAGTGACCGGTCCCTTTCAAATAAAAAAATCAGTCCATATCAAAAGGAACCAGTCACGTGACGTGTCCTGCGATAGGTCCTTTTCCCGCAGGGTAGCAATTATAACAACTGACAAGTTCTTTAACAGTTTTCAGATAGATTTTTCCTTGTACTTGCATCATGAATACGTACTTTATACATTTGTATACACTTAAGTAAACCACACTCAAAATAATACGTCAGTAGTTTTACAAAAATATTTATAATTTTCGACTTAACGTCAAAATTTGTTAAAATTAACAACATTTATGGGGTTATTCCGTAACTATATGAAAAGTTGTCACATCAAAATATGCAACTCTATCATATTTAGGATAGGGAGCGTCACATAATGTTAAATTTTTCAAAAGGTACTCGTATATACAAAAATTTACCAAAATATAATTTTGATATTAGTGACTCAACCTGTGCTAAATATATCAAAGATATATATTTGAACGTCACAAATTTTCACGTAGTTACAGAATTACCCTATTAATGTTAAATATTAGTACAAAAAATTGACTTATTTTTAAAACAAAAATTTTTTTTTGTAATTCTAACACAAAATTTGTGGAATTACAAATTTTTAACACAAATTTTTAACAAATTTGATTTTAAGCCGAAAATTAGTAATATTTCTGCAAAATTACAAACTTATTATTTTGTGTGTACTCTCAAAAAAAAATTAACAACATTTTGTTTTAAAAAATTAGTAAATCTCCTCATTTTTAACACAAAATATTGTTAATTTTAACAAATTTGATTCGAGGCCAAAAATCTGATTTTTTTTTTTGTAAAATAACAGACATATAATTTTTGAGTGTACTTTTTCGGATAATGTACTCGCATCATAAATTTGCATTTTATAAGTTTTTTGAAAGTCATATTGCAATGATGTACATACTCTCCATGTGAGATTATATACTGTTCCATGAATTAGCATTTTATCACAAAAAGCATATGTTTAGAAATAAGATACTTTACTACACTCAAAATAAAATACACTCAAAATAATATGTCCGTTAATAAATTTACATAAAAATTACTAATTTTCGGTTTAAGTACTGTGAAAAAATTTCACTCGAACTTTAATGACCTCAAATTGTAATTGAAATTGTAAAAATTAATCATTTTTATTTTATAAAAAAATACACTAATCACAAAAAAAAACAATATGTCACTTTTTCACTAGAAAAATAATAGTATTGTATATTAATTTGCGTGAACCCAAATTTTACAAAATTTTCACGTGAAATTTATTATCGTGAAAAATCATTTTTTGTTTTGTATGCAGTAAAACAGGTTTTTCATGTGAAACCTGAACAACTTACTATGCTTTAGAGAATAAATTTGTAAAAATTAACAAAATTGAAGAAGTTTTTAGGGGACAGAAAAAAGATCAAAGGTGGTGAAAGATATGGCAACAGCGTAATTGCGCGCAATGATAATTCTTAGAACAGTTGTTGCCTGCCACCTGCTGAAGAGTTGGCGAAATTGTTGAAGCTTTTTATTTCATATCCCTGCACGCAGAGAAAAAACATGGCTGGGACAATCATATTCGAAGAGCATTATATATTTTTGGCTTTATGATTGTGCCAACCATAACTATAATATGACATATTATGATAGTAATATAACCATAATTTTACCATAATATGATCCCTACAGGAATATTATGATTCAAAAATTACCATAATAATCATATTGCACAATTATCATATTCTTTTCATAGTCAGAGTTTTTGTTATCACAGTATGGTTACAGCCAATCATGTTATGAAATAGAAGATGTCAATCATAAAATAGTAAAATATTTGTTATAACATTGATTGTAGCGACTATGTTGATGGTTAGAAAACCAATAACATGGTTGTGACAACCATACCTTACCGCTGCAAGCACAATATATTAGCAGTGATCATGTTGCAACTGCGTGTGTTATGTTATTTTACTATGCTATGGGAACACTGAAGAATCACGTTGCGTTATGTATGAGAGTTAAAAACTCATACATATTATTTTTCTAAATTGATGTTGTCGTCGCTGGGAATGAAACCCGCAACCTTCTGTGTAACAGTCCAACCCGGTAACCATTACACCACAACGTCAACAAAATTTTCAGGACGTTTTACCTGCGTCAAGTATGCCAATATGAAAGCCAATATGGTTATCCTGCCATAACCAAAAAAGTTATAAATTACATTTTATTTACTTTGGAAAATCTATTTTAAGCCTACCTGAATTTTGATTTTGCCAAAGTTGGAAATTTTGTTTCCGCAGTAAATAACCGGCAGCACTGGTGCTGAGGCAGTGCTCTTCGTCGCTAACCTCTTCATTGGCTAACTTTTACAACTTTTCGTACCGTCTGCTCCGCATACTGGAAGGTTGCCAATGTTTAGCCAATCCCCAAGAGAGGTGCAGATCATAACCCTGTAAATTACCTACCACCCAATCGCAATATGCTCTGCGCTCTCGAAAGTCATGGAGAGGGTGGTTAATTATCATTTTGTAAATAAGGTAGATTTGAATTCACTTTTGAGCTGATCGACAGTATGGCTTATGTAGAAATCGTTTCACGGGAGGCCTGTTAGCGGTGATTTCGGCTCGTTGCAGTAGGTCCCTTCACCGGCTTGAGGTAATTGCTTTCGATATTTGCCAGGCTTACTTGTATCAAAGCTTATTGTTATTGGTGTCGGCAGAAGACGACGGCAACATTTGTCATTCATTTTCCATCGATTGTAGACGAAACCTTTTAGAGGTCTGGAACAGAAGGCATATTATGAATAACACAAATAATCGCGACCTTTTGACAATTTTAGACTGGCCTCTTTCATATAGGTTTGACTTTAATGCATGTTAGACCCAATGATGACTCATAGGAATGAGCAGTCTTCAATGCCATCTGTTCAAATGGGTGGTATTATTCAGTTTGTGCTTGACTGCCATTGGTAGCAGACTACTGCGTGATTTGAGGAGAAAATGGATTTTGTAAATTTCGGGTGCTTATTAAGCATTATTTTGCGGAATTACTCAAACCAAGGCTATGCTTGATAAATACTGTGAGAATTCTGCTCCAACAATTTCAATGGCAGAAAAGTGGTTTACTGAATTTCGTTGTTGTCGTACAAGCACGGAAGACGTGAAACGTTCTGGATGCCCTGTTGAAGCCTCAACACCCGAAATAATCGAAAAAGTGGCGCAGTGCTTACAATTTGGGTATAATAAAGCTTTCGTGCCGTGTGACAACACCACAAATCCATGAATAAGGCTACGAATTGCTCCCTTATGCGCCATATTCTCCGGATTTAGCCCCGAGTGACTATTTCTTGTTTAAAAAGTTGGAAAAATGGCTCGGAGATTTGACTCCAATGATGAAATCATCTCACAAACAAACCTATTTTGATGACTTCGACAAATTAAATTATTTTGGAAGAGTTAAAAAAAATTGTAGAAACCCTGGACAAAGTGTATAGAGCTCAAAGGAGAATATATTGAAAAATAAAATGATTTGTATTCAAAAACATATGTTTCATTCAAAAAGTCAAGGACTTATTGACCCGCCCTAAATATACTTATATTTTTTGATTTAAAAACTAAAAACTTTAATATTATTATTAGTTGTTTTAAGTATGTTAATACTTGAATTTAAATTTTAAATTTTGGTTTACAGTGCAATAAGATTCTGGTACATTTCTTGGAATTTGGTTCGCTTTCCGGTAGATACTCAAAATCGTATAATGGTTCATGGCATCTCATGCTTGGACCGGACCAAAAAAAAGCTTTTCTTTGTTGTATGATTAAATTTTTTAAGGATTATAGATGAAAGTGTAAACAAACAAACAAACAACAGTTTGTACGTGTGTACTAAAAGATAAATATGGTTTTAAATTTTAAAATATTCTCTTGAGGATTTATTTTTATTATCACACGTGTTTTGTTTTTTTTTCTCAGTTAATAAATTGTATATGTTTCTTTTAATACAAATTTATTTCAAGGTTACTATTAAAATCATGTTAAATGACTGGAAATATTACACAAAAAATAAAAAAACTATACAACCATTAGGCCGTCCCTAATTTTGAGAAATTTTCTAATTTCGTGTGGTTATAACAATTAAACGATAAATAAATTTTTGGATAAGTACCCTGCGGTAAAAGGACATATCCCAGAACACGTCACGTGACCGGTTTATTGTGATAGGGACCGACTTTTTTTTCCATGAAAATGACCGGTCACTTTAACATGGGCTTGTCCTTGAGCCCCTCGTTAATTGCCCTCTGTGACATGTCACAGGACTGGTCTAAAATAATATGTCATACAAACAAACCCAAAGAACATATTACGGAAGCAACGCAAAAAAACTCACGCAGAGAAAAAACATGGTTGCAATATGATCACTGCTACCATGTTGTGCTTGCTGTAATCGGGTATGGTTGTCACAACCAAGTTATTGGTTTCCTAACCATCAACATGGTCGCTACCATCATTATCGCTACAATCATATCATGATTGGCTGTAACCATACTGTGGTAACAAAAATTCTGAGTATAAAAAAATATGATAATTATGCAACGATAAAATGCTGGCAACAATCAATAAATAATTATGCAATCAAAGAAAGAAAAGTTCTTAAAGTCTATGATTTTTTCCTTAACAATTTTTCTTCAAAAAGTCCTTAATTTTAATTTTTTTTTAGAACAAACATTTCTAAAAGAAATATTCTTAAATTTAAAGAGCTTTTTCATAGTTTCTAAGAACTTTTCCTTTAAGAATTTTTCTTAGATAATGGATCATATAATGGTAATCCAGGAATTATATAAGTATGAGGGACCATAATATGATAACATTTTGAGCATACTATGATTACGTGCGATCATATTATGATTAATTCATTATAACATGTTTATTTAGGACCATAATATGGTAATTTTTAAATTATAATGTAACTGTAGGGACCATATTATTATCATAATATGATAACAATAATATAGTACGATTATGGTAGGCACAACCATAAACCTTCGAATATGATTGACCCAACCATGTTTTTTCTTTGCGTGCTTGTCATGACTTTTAAACCGATCACGTGGTTGGTTTTTTAGAAACCGGTCCTCTTTACACGTATCTCGTGATATGTATTTTCGGAACCGGCCAAGTTGTTAACTATCACGGGACAGATCCCAATTACGAACAGACCTCTTTTTCCCGCAGGCTTGAGATTTAAAAATAAAAAAATATTTTTTTTTTTAAAAGCGCTAAATTTTTTTATAATTTTGGTCTAAGGCTACATTTTTCAAATTCAAAAAGTTTTTAACGATACCTAATAATGAGTAAAAAAGGGGAAAAGAAAATGTAGTTTTAGACTGCTACACTCATAATAATCCTTGAATAAAAATACTAAATTATTGTCAAAACCGTTGTTTTCTTTCGTAAAATTAACCATTTGTTTTTTGTTTGTTTATTTATTTTTATTTTATTTATTAATCATATAATTACAAATTATATGTTAATACCCTAACCGAGCACAGGCAACAAAGGCCTTCGGCTCGTTGTAGCGAAAACAGACCAGAGCCTCTGGTGAGAATTGAACCCACGACCCTACCAACTAGACTACCGGGCGCTCAACATGTTTTTTTTTTGTTTATTTTATAAAATATTTGTTAAATTGACATTTTGTTTGTATTTTGATGCATAGATTTTTATGTAGTGCTCAAAAAGTGCCGTTAATATTTTTATTATTATTTTACCCGTGATTTGTAATTAATTCGCATCGCTTCAGTGCTATATCCATATCAAGATAAATTTTCGAGGGCGAAAAACCAGAATAAGTTTTTAATTACAAAACTTTTGAGCCCAATGTTAGAAAAAAAAATCGATTCATTTTCAATAAATCTTCAATTTCAAGAGTTGGTTAAGCTGGCAAGGCAAACACAAAAAAATAAAAAATAATTTTTATTTTGTAATCAACTCCTCAATACACAAGCAATTCGAAAATTTTATAAACATCGGGATGGCCATGTAGCCTTATCATCAATAGTGTAGTGATTTTTTCTTACATGCTATTGTAATATATAATAAGAGCATTTCACATCAATTTATTTTAAATATTTAATAATATTTTTTTTTTTTTAAGTTGAAGACCGTGTGACACTAACTTTTTTATACCCTTCACCACATTCCGTTTGTAATTTCTACAATATTGATCTTAGACTCTATTAAGTATATATATTCTGGGTCCTTATGAAGAGCGAAGTTGATTTAACGATGTCCGGCTGTCCGTCTGTCATTTAAATAAAAACTAAACAAATCTCTAATGAACGAAGACTTTTGTATATGTACCTCTATTGACGATGATTTTATGTGAGCTTCAATAGCTCAGTTGTCTAGACGCTATGTCACAAATACTTTTTTTCTCTAAGGTCGCGGGTTCGAATCCCGGTCAATTCACTTTTTTTTGTACATTTTTTTTTATTTTTTTCTTTAAGACTTTTTTTTGTTAATTTTTGGTGTCTTCTAACATTTAATAATTAATTTATATAAAATTTTATATTAATAATTAAATAATCCATAAACTAAACAAATCTCTAATGAACGAAGACTTTTATATATGTACCTCTATTGACGATGATTTTGTGTGAGCTTCAATAGCTCAGTTCTCTAGACGCTATGTCACAAATACTTTTTTTCTCTAAGGCCGCGGGTTCGAATCCCGGTCAATTCACTTTTTTCTACATTTTTTTTTTATTTTTTTCTTAAGACTTTTTTTTTGTTTATTTTTGGTTTTTTCGAACACTTAATAATTAATTTATATAAAATTTTATATTAATAATTAAATAATCCATAAAAAGGCTAAAAACATCAAAATTTTTATAAAAACCCTCTGATACAAACAAAGTACAAACGTTTTTATACCCTTCACCACAGGTGGAAGGGTCGCGGGTTCGAATCCCTTTTTTTTGTACATTTCACTTTTTTTTGTACATTTTTTTTATTTTAAGATTTTTTTTTATTACTATTTGTTATTTTTTAACATTTAATAATTAATTTAAATAAAATTTTATATTAATAATTAAATAAACCATAAATAGGCTAAAAACATCAAAATTTTTATAAAAACCCTCTGATACAAACAAAATACAAACGGTTTTATTTCTATTTTTTGCTCCGATTTAATAAAAATTTATGAACAGATTTTTAAACCATTCTATTTCTCATATATTAAGAAAATTTTATACATAATTTCCCTTTGAGTGCAAATATTTTAGGTCATAACTTATAATAATTTATAAAAAAAAAATTACAAACTATTTTCCTTCAAATTTTTAAAATTAAGCTAAAGAAATAAAAAATATTTTTAATAAAAAAGCGAAATAAAATCCCAAATTCAAATTTGCCAGCTAAATCAAACGTTTTTGTAGAAATAAAACATATGCAGTTCTAGTGATTTCTTTTAACGATTTGTTGAAATTCTTTTCTTTCACCTCTTCATCTTTTATACACAAACAACAAACACTATTCTAGAGCTGTAATATGACCTATGGATACGTCTTATATAGTATAACATATTTGCTGAAAAAACTCGGAAATATCGGTTCAGATACAAAAAAGTTATGCCCAAAACATAAATTTTTTGTAAATACCTATTTTCGGGAACCATAAATCTTCCCGAGTCCAAGTTTTATCACCAAACTAAATGGCTAATTTCCTCTTAAAGGCGTTCGTATATAAATCTGTTCATTCCATATATGTCCATATATAAACTTCAGTTTTTCCCAACCATGGTGAAGGGTATATAAGATTCGGCATAGCCGAATTTAGCCGCTCTTACTTGTTTTTTTTTTTTTTAAGAACAGCGCGAGTATATGCTAGTAAAAAATTTGAATAAGTGTGAAGAGCATAAGCATATTTACAGCAAAGAATTAGAAATTTAAAATTTATTTATCGATAAAAAAAAAAGGAAAATGTAATTTTTAATCCAAAAATTTCCAACTTAAATTTATTAAAAGTTACTTGCAGTGATATCAACTTGGTGCTTTCGGTACTATTTATATTAAAAAATTTGCATTTCAGCGGTTTTTTGATACATTAATACGCTTTTCACCCCCTCAAAGTTATTATCATTGCTTAATTGACACTTCAATAGATGTTTCTGTTGCTGTCTAATATTAACTGCTTCCTTCTATAAAAAAAATGTAGCAAAAATACTAGAATCAAGCTAGAGTCATATCAACTTCTTAAATTTTTATTAAAAAAATTTTATTTTTTTTATATTATTTGTATAAGATTCAAATGAAAAAAAAAGTAAGCGAAAGAGATTCTAAAATAAAAATGACAGTTATTGCACTCACAGTAGTGCGTCGTTATTTTGGGCGTATATTATTATCTCACAGCGAAAATCGTTATACGTCACGTTGTTATTCTGGGGTATCTATGTTTTAACCACACAGTAATTATTGTATGGCACAGAAGAATTAACATTGTTTGTAAAAATTATTTTTCTGATATTTGTTAAAAAGTAGAAATGGCGACAAAACACTTTGCGGGTATCACCGCTTAGTAAATCCTCCATGATTTGTACTTAGATATACACTGATTTTGTTCAGTTACGGGAGATGTCTAAGAACGGACCAAGACATTTTTTGTTTATGGGAGCTGTAAGTTAGTGGAGCTTTTAGTATAAACAATTAATAATCTGATTACTATTTATAAAGGTCTCTGTATTCATACTACTAATTCCGTATGATGACAGTTGGCAACACGGAAATTCTTCACAGAAGCTATTTATACGTTGTGAGTGTAAATTCACATTTTCACACAAAATTTCTTTACAAATTTGTATACTTTAGTAAAGGGTTTTTCAACAGGGACGCTACAAAAGTAGAGCGACAGGAACAGCAAACGACAACATATTTCCTGCCGCTCTTTTGACATTTCTCTTCAGTAAGGTTTGCCATTTCATGATGGACCCAGCGAAAGCATGGTCTCAACTACTTACCAGGCTATTTACTCGCTTAATTACTTTTGTTCGCGATGTCCACTCATTATTTTTAGGCTGTTCGTAAGCGAGAGGGTAATGACCACCCATTACTTTGTGTTTTTTGTAAGCGAGAAGATAATGACCACTCATTACTTTTAGGACATCGCGAACAAAAGTAATTAAGCGAGTAAATAGCCTGGTAAGTATATTTGATGCCATGTTTTTGCTGGGGAAAGATATACGAGCCAACAATTATTAAAATTTACTACCGAAATGCGGAGTCAGTAGCCTCAACGTTAAGAGCGCTACGTCCAATTTATGGTCGTCATAATCGTCCTAGCAGATCAACAATTGAGCGTGTAGTGGAAAAATTTGAATCCACAGGCACAGTACAAAATGTTCCCGTGCCAGTGAGACAAAGAAGTGCCCGTAGTGTCGAGAATATTGCTGCCGCTGAGGCTTCAGTTGAATAAAGCCCAAATGTGTCTCTCACACGTCGTTCTCAAGCGTTGGGCATCTCTGTGACGTCGTTGTGGCTAATTTTGCGAAAAGATCTTGGCCTACATCCTTACAAGATCAAATTGATACAAGAACTGAAGCTGCTTAACCACCAGAATCGTCGTATGTTCGTGAATTGGGCTGATCAACAACTTGAAAATGATTCGGATTTTCATCGAAAAATCATCTTCAGCGATGAGGCTAATTTCTGGCTGAATGGCTTCGTCAATAAACAAAATATGCGTTATTGGTCAGACAGCAATCCACACGTACTCCATGAGTCATCATTGCATCCCAAAAAAATTACGGTTTGGTGCGGTTTATGGACCGGCGGCGTCATTAGGCCGTACTTCTTCCGTGATGATCAAGACCTGCACGTTACTGTGAATGGAAATCGCTACCGTGCAATGATAACCGAATATTTTTGACCCCAATTGGATGATATGGATTTGGAGGACATGTGGTTCCAACAGAACGGCGCCACAAACCACACAGCGAATGTCACAATCAATTTATTGGAAATCAAGTTTGGAGAACGTGTTATCTCACGAAACGGTCCAGTCGATTGGCCGCCTCGGTCGTGCGATTTGACGCCGTTAGACTATTTTCTGTGGGGCTACGTCAAGTTAATGGTCTATGCCCACAAGCGAGCGACGATTGATGAACTTCGTACGAATATCGAACTTGAAATTGCATCAGTATCGGCCGATTTATGCTTGAAAACTGTCGAAAATTGGGTTCAGTGTCTGGACTTCTGCAACCGTGTCCGTGGTGGCCATGCAAAAGAAATCGAGTTAAATGCATAATGGCATCGAACGTACTTTTACAGGAATAAAGAATTTCATTGATATCCAAAACCGTTTTTGTTTTATTTAAAAAAACTTTTGTAGCGTTCTTATTGAAAAACCCTTTACATTTCATAGTAGCATATAGTGAATAAAATATTTTGTCATATTTTTTCATCAGAAACTTAGAAGTGAATAAAATATTATATGAAATATTTTCATCTAAACATTTTTTTTTTACCTCAAACAATTTTTTTCATCTCAAAAATTTTTTACCTTAGAGTTTTTTTTCTTCACAAAAATTGTTTTCACATCCAAAAACGTTTTGCATCTCAAAATAAGTTTTTAATTCTGAATTTTTTTTGCAGATCTAAATTATAACACCAAATATTTGTAACAAAAAACACTGTGGGTAGCAGGGATGATAAAGTTGGTACTAAGTACTAGTTTTCGATACTTTGACTCATTTGGTTCTATTCACATATGTTTCCATTTTTTCCCTAAATTTTTTATTATGAGAAATTTTGTCTGAATAATATTTTGTAAATGCTGTTTTGCTAGAAAGTAACTTGATAAGGTGGGTACTATAGTATTTTTGTGGTACAATTGGAATCGCAAAAGTATTTTGGTGCTTAAAAAATTAACGTTATAAAGGTTTATCGTTTCTTGTTAAAGCTTTTAGATATCGAAGATTTTTATAAATACAAGGTGGCGCAAAAGTAATCCTCCTATCAGAAAATGCTATAAATTTTGCGATTGGCCCCTAATGTCAGTTCTGTTTTGACATTTGTGTAGTAAACACATGCGAAATACACGTTAATAAACAATGTTACGCTACACTGCTCCAGAACGCGGAATATTGGTGACTATTTATTTGAGCAATAATGAAGATGATTTTTCATCAAAAATAATCATGAGTGATGAGGCCCATTTCCATCTTAGCGGGTACGTAAATAAGCAAAATTTACGCTTCTGGGGCACTGAAATTCCGCGGTAACCCACGAAGAGCCATTACACCCGCTAAAAGTCACTGTATGGTGTGCTGTTTTCGCTGGAGGAGTCATCGGACCTTTTTTCTTCGAAGACGTCGCGGGCCAAACGGTTACTGTGAATGGTGAGCGCTACAGAGCAATGATCAACGAGTTCTTTTTGCAGCAACTTGATGAATTGGGATTGGAAAACATGTGGTTCCAACAGGACGGTGCAACGCCACACACTGCACGTGCCACAACCGATATGCTGAAGGATGCATTTCCCGGGCGCCTAATCTCCCGTTTTGGCGATTTGCACTGGCCAGCAAGATCGCCTGATTTGACCGCTCCAGACTTCTTTTTGTGGGGCTTTTTGAAGTCGCGGGTTTATGTCAACAAGCCTCAGACTCTTGCAGCTCTTAAAGACAATATCCGTCAAGAATGTGAGGACCTATCGCCGGAAGTTTTGGCCAAAGTGATGGAAAATGCCATAAAAAGGGCTCAAATGACAATCAACTGTAGCGGCGGCCATTTACATGACATCATATTCTCGACTTGATGTAAAAAAAATTAAAAGACCAAATAAAAATAATCCACAAGAAGAATCAAAGTTTTTCATTTTTTTTTTTAAATTACAGCCAAAAAACATCGGTAGGTTATTTTTGCGCCACCCTGTATAACGGCTAAAAAAGAAGCTTTAGCATACTACCTCAAGAGCGTACGATTTTGGTACTCAACGACGTAGTGCTTTATTTTCCATCAACATTAATCATGAGCGACGAGGCCATTTTTATGTCAGCAGCCACGTTAAGCAAAATTATTAGTTTTGGGGGACGAAAAATTTACGCATAATTCATAAAGCACTATTATTCCCTTTCAAGTCACCGTGTGGTATGATGTTACGTCGAAAAAGGTGATTGAACCTTATTTTTTTGAAGGAGCCGACGATAACGCTACAGCAGTGAAGTACGACCGCTATTGAGCCATGCTGGCTAAATTTTTCTTACCGGAAGTTGACGATCTGAATTCGGAGGATATGCGGTTCCAAATTTATAATAATTAAAACTTGTACATACAAACTTAATTTGCCTTAAAATGTTACATTATTTGAATAAAGGGATCGGAAGTGAAGATACTTTTCACAACCGACTCATGTCTAAAAATAGCACTCCCTCTTAAAGAAGCACTTAAAACTTTTTTAGTTCTAAAAATCAGCCCTTAAAACAATTTAAATTTGACCTTATAATCAGAAAAATTTAGTAAAAATAATTTTCAAAACAGAAATTAACAAATTAAAACAAAATAATAAATTCATTTATGTTTTTACTATTTTTTAAGCCTTTGAATTTATGTTTCTAATTTTGTCTAAAATATTTTTTGAAAAAAATAAAAAAAAATATATATAAATTTGTATATTCGAATTCGTAAGACAATTTCAAAAGAAAATTTGCAGCTTTAAAGTGTAACAAATGAATCTAAAAATAATTTAGTTAATTTGTGCATTTTAATATTTTTTTTTTAATTAAAATTTTGCTATATTTTGCAATTCATTGAGTTTAGTTCACTAATAATTATCAAAATTTTTTTGTTAATTCGAGATAATTTATATTAATAACATTTGCGGTTATTAAATTTCTTGCCATTTCCATTTTACTAATATTTAGTAAATTTTGGGCTCAAATTGGCAAAATTTCCCGTTATAACAGCAAAATTTTCAGATGGTATTAGACTTTTTTTGGTGACTGTACACTAGGGTGGGTCGAAAAAAAAACTTGCACCGGTCACACCCTAGAATTAAAGATAATGCGAAAACGATGTCAAAAAATGTTTTGCCACGCCCCTTAACCCGCGCTTTTACTTTTTTGTTTCCTGTGCCTCTATTTATAGTCCGATCGTAACGTGTGATATATCATTGTTCTTAGAATGAAAACAGCTACATTTACCACTTTGATCACTTTCGACTTCGACGTCAAGTTCTACACTCAGAATATTATGTAGTTAACTGTTTGTAGTTTAATAAAAAAGTTTTCTATTCCATTTAAAAATAAAGGAACATACATTTATTTTTCAAAGAAATATTAACTTTTTTATACATTTATTCGAAATAATTTACTATCATTTACCATTTTTTTTCTTCAGTTTCATTTATTTTTTTCATTTGTTTGAAATTTAATAAAAATTTGCACACAAAACGTAAACTTGTGGTTTATTTGTGTCCCTAACAGTTATTACAAATGTAAATTTTGTTTGCTGTCTGTTGTATATATACAAAATTATTTTAATTCAAATTACAGGAACTTTATAAACACACATACATACACAAACACATTCACACAAAAAGTGTCTATAGCTTCATATGCATACATTTTGTATTGTACGAGTATATTAAAAAAAAAAAAAAAAAAAATACAAAAACTGAAATAATTTCAAATAAATGAAAAAAAAAACAGTAATTTTTTAAGAATTGGTAGGTAAAATTTTGACATTTATTTTAACTGATTATATCATTTGTTTCTTACGGATGTGTCAGTTGTTTAATCAACATTTAAAAATAAATAACAAATGGCATTTAATTTAAATGAAAATTAAGTAGACCGGGTTTTTAATGAAATATCATTTTTTTAATGATATTTTCAGTTATTTTAACTTACATACAAACTTTTTTAAGTGTAGAAGTGACTTCTGGAATTATTATACGATTATGATCAAAACCAGTTTTCTTCACTTTTTCCCCACCCTGTATGTGTCTTTTAAAAATACTGTTACATAAAAAAATAATTTTTTATGGATGTCTGCAATAGACAGCTGTTTATCACTATCTAAAGTACTCGAGTACCTATGCACCTCCTAAATTGGGTTTGATATTTTATTTAAAGATTTTGTGAATTTTTAAAATGTAAAAATTTGCAAAAACTACAAAAATCCATATTTTATACATAGTACTATGTTTGGTACGCAATTAAAATTTTTGATTAATCATTCCTGGTGGAGTTGGAGTATATAAATTATTATATAATTAAACTAAGTATTATTTTAAATTCGTTATAATTTAAGTTTCAAAGAACTCTAATCTTTCACATGAAGAAGTAATAAAGGGGTTGATGATAAGTATATGGTGGTGTTTCCAGATCACGTTTTGCTTTAGACAAATAAAAATATAATAACATGCAACACCAAAACAAAATAATACATGAAGTCATTCATTCGTCTAGCAGCGAATGTCTTATGGAAACATCACCTATGATTTTTGTTCACCTCAATGAATATTAATTTATATGTTGCAGTAATATACATACGTTTGAGATTTATATGTGGAAATTTTAAAGTGTTTGTGTATGAAAACATCTATCAATAAGGCATCAATCACTTGTAATATAAATATTTATAATATTAATATATGAACTTTTTAATTAACCCTATAATGAAGCATAAGTTATTTTTATAGCAATAATATTTATATAATATATTTGGCATTGAAAACTTATTATGGCAAAAATATATAAATTTTAATTTTTTGCTTTATTAGGGTGAATCAAGAAATCCATTAAGAAAATTATTTTGGTTTACAATCATTATTAGAAGTACTGCTGTACGTTTGTACCTCCTAAAATAGGTGTAATGCTTTATTTAAAGATTTAATGTATTTTTAAATGATGCTGAAAATTTTTCATCCAGTATTCTTACTGTAGACGTTATGACATTTTTGCCTTAAAGATGAATATTTTTCGATGAAATCTTCTTACAACTTACTCTGAGTATACCAGATGTGCTTAATTTTAAAAAAATCGGGAGTTGGAGAGATATTCATAAAACGTGTCCTGATGGTATCCAATGAGTCCTGCAGCAAAAATAATAGCTCAGTGTATGAGTAAAAACCCTAAGCTAGCTTTTTTATTATTAATTTGTATGTACACTCTATACATTTGTAACGGTTTTTTTTAATACTCGTATGTTTTTTTCTGTTTAAAAAGTATTTTTTTTTCAAATTTACCGAAGATTGGCTTCTCGCTTCAAATTGTTTTATACCCTCCACCATATATGGTGAGGGTATATATCAGTTTGTCATTCCGTTTGCGAAATGTCAAAATATAGAGCTAAGACCCCATAAAGTATATATATTCGTGATTTTAAGTCGATTTAACGATGTCCGTCTGTCTGTCTGTCTGTCTGTTAAAATGGCGATCACGACGCGAATACACAAACGGGGGTGCTTATTTTAACCCAGATTATTGTACATCCTCCCGAGCAGTTTGGCATTGAAAATGAGCAAAATCGGTCCAGCCGTTAAAAAATTATGAGTGAAAATGTGAAGATACCTGTAAATTTTCCATACAAATTGGTGTATTTTAGTACAATTTCATAGTAGGGACTGGTATCTAATATATGTTCTCGTATTTTTTCACCAGTCGCTTAGAAATTTATAATATTTTGTATTCACCTCAAATATTTTTCATTTCAAAAAATTTTTTCACCACTAAAAATTTTTTTCACCTCAAATTTTTTTTTAAAACAAAAAATTCGTTTTCGCATCCAAAAAAGTTTTTCACCTCAAAAAATTTTTTTCACCTCCATAATTTTACTTCAAAAGTAAAATTTAGGATATTGGTGGAGGGTATTCAAAGATTCGGCACAGCCGAATTTAAGCCTTTTTTTACTTGTTTCTTCAAAAAAAAGTTTGAAGGTAAAAAAGTCAAAATATATTGTAGTTTACTGTTTGAAGTTTAATAAAAAAGTTTTTAGTTCAGTTAAAATTAAAGAAAAATACATTTATTTTTCAACGAAATATTTGTTTTAACTTTTTTATACATTTGTTTAAAATGATTTATTGTCATTTACTAATTTTTTTTCAGTTTCATTTATTTTTTTCGTTTGTTTGAAATTTAATAAAAATTTATCCACAAAATTTACAGATATTACAAATTTTAATTTTGTTTACTGTTAAAAAAAAATTCCAATTTGTTTTTTATTTAAGTTTTTTCTTTATATACAACATTATTTCGATTCAAATTACAACAACTTTATAAACACACACAAAGGGTAATTAACACAAATTATTTTTAACTGATAAATCATTTGTGTTTTACTGATGTGTCAGTTGTTTAAACAATATTTGAAATTAAATAAGAAAAACCAAGTGATTTAAATGAAAACATATTTTTCATTTAAATCACTTGGACCGGTTTTTAAATGAAATATCATTTCTTTTAAATGTTATTTTCTGTTATTTTAAATTACAAACTACGAGGGCCGATCAATAAGTCCGTGACTTTTCGAACTTCCTTCGTAGTTATATGAAATGCAAAACTGCTCCCATCAAGTACCATCTGTTAATAGACTACTGTCAAATTTTGAGCAAGTTCCGTCATTTATTTTGCGCTTAACAGCAGGACGTCCATAAAACAGGCAATTGTTTGATCAATAATTTCATCGTTGGGACTAAATCTGTTTCCACCGAGCCATTTCTTTAGGTTTGCAAATAGAAAATAGTCACTGGGGGCTGAATTCGGAGAATAAGGCGAATGAGGGGGCAATTAAAAAAGTCACGGACTTATTGATCCGCCCGTGTAGTATTTTTTGTGGTGCTATTTTAACCTCAAAAGTCATATGATACTCCTATGAAGTATTTGGTAAAAAGTGTTTTAATAAAAAAAATATTGAAAATTGATTAAAATTTTTATTGATTTGAATCTGGAATTTCAATCAAAAATTTTAATTGATTCCATGCTGGAATTTTAAAATTTTAATTGATTTTTGGTTAAAACTTTAATTAAAGTTTTAATTGATATAATTAAAACTTTGAAAATGTTAAAAATTTGTTACTAACAATTTAATTGATATAATTAAAAAAAAATTGAAAAATTGAAAAATTAAAAAATTTTCATTAATTTTAACAAAAAAAAAAAAAAATAATTGATATAACAAATTCTTTTGCTGGTCCAAATTCAATTACATTTTTAATTGTATTTACAAATATTTTAATTGAAACTCGGATTTTAGTTTTTTCTGTGTAGAAATAGCAGCACTTTCTAATAGGGTGATAGTTATTGCCCCACATTGGACATTCAAAATAATATGACTGATGGTTGAAACAAAAAAAAAAAATTGTTAATTGTACGAAATTTATTCCTGTGTTTTTTTGGCTTAAAATCGGATTTGTTAATGTAAACGGAAATTTTGTTATATCAAACAAATCCAAATTTAACGAAGAATAAGTAAAATTACAGTTTAATTTTTAATTTTACTTAGGTGTAAGACTATTTTCACATTATAGAGTCTCGACCCCCTCCATGGACCCTAGTCCATATCCACTTATAAGAGCAAAAATTGTTTGACCCATATCATGAAAACATAGCGATTTTATGATATGGGCGATTTTATAAAATGGAACTTTATCTCAACACTTATATTTTAGCTGCTTATCATTATAAGAATAACTACTTATATTGGTAACTACTTATTTTTTATATTTTTATAATGCAGCAGGTAAGCAGGTAGAGAAATTTTGTGTGTTTTTTTTTCAACCAAAAATATTTGTACCTAGTACTTTCATAATTACTGACACACTGTTAGTCGCCCCCAATGTAAGAAATCCACTGAACATACTCTCGTTACGTTGACAGTTTTTTGACAACTTCATTTTTGTCTAAAATGTTTTTGTCGTGCGTTACTTTAAATTATGGAATGGGGAGATATTGAAAACCGTATTGTCGTAATTGGCCTAAAAAAATGTGGAATGGAAACTGGAGACATTTATCGAACATTGCAGCCGCTCGGGGTTAGTTGTAGTTTTGTTTATCGTGCTGTGAAACTGTTTGGGGATACTGGTGGAGTAGCAGACCGTCCGAGATCTGGCCGTCCGCGCTCTGTGCGAATTCCCAGAGCCGTTAAAGCTGTACATAATCGAATTTATCGAAATCCACTCCGAAAGCAGCAAATAATGTCGCGGCAGATGCATATATCGAAGGTATCCATTTCACGCATCATTAAATATGACTTGGGACTTCGGGCTTATAAAAGACATCTACTTACGGCGGCGTTAAAGCAGTAACGGAAGCAAAAATCAAAAGCATTGATTCGCCAGTACGCCAAAAGCCGCCACAGAAAAATTATGTTTACTGACGAGAAAATTTTTACTGTGGAAGAGTCGTTCAATAAACAAAATGATAGAGTCTATGCTAAGTCATCTCTGCAAGCAAATGAATTGGTTCCTAGAGTTCAGAGAGGTCACCATCCTGCTTCTGTGATGGTATGGTGGGGAGTCGCCTATGATGGGGTCACCACAAAAATTTGGAATCGCATAAGCGTGCACTTATCCGCGTAGTGGACAATTTCCCCA
This sequence comes from Eustalomyia histrio, assembly GCA_949748255.1. Lineage (NCBI taxonomy): Eukaryota > Metazoa > Arthropoda > Insecta > Diptera > Anthomyiidae > Eustalomyia > Eustalomyia histrio. The sequence goes on along the minus strand of OX456527.1, from coordinate 18,066,621 downwards.
TGGAGGTCGTGCGTACTGCAATAGACGATTGGCCGGTCAGACTTCGGTCGTGTTCGAAGGCAAATGGCGGCCATTTTGAATATTTTTTTTTTTTTTGTTATATTCTTCAATATGTAAAAAATCAAAATAAAAAGAAAAAATTAAAAAACCTCTTGTTGTTTGTTTTTTATTAACAAAAAAACCATGTGTCAGAATAATTGAAAGTACTAGGTATGTACAACTACTTACAAAAAAAATTACATTGTTGAAGATCAGTTGATTAGCAGTTTTGATACCCACCAGTTATATGCAGTGGACCCTGATTACACTCTGCTTATAATAGTAATTAACAGCCGTTATTGAGATTTTGATGGGTTACTACACAATATTTGTTCACATTTCTTTTAACAAAAAAAAAAAGCAAAAATAAAAACAAGGTCTTTAAGTTTAAACACTTTGTGCTTTGTATTTGATTAAGTGTTTGTATCTGACATGTCACCAGATCTCTGTATTGTAGCTTAAATAACAAAACTGAATGAAATATTATTTATTTTGTAATACTTATAAAATCACGATAAGTCTTAATATAATTTTTGCTTTGATTTCACATTCACTAAATCTTTTGAGATTTATATACGCACTAATAATACACTTCAAAAAAAAAAATATGTGTATATAAATAGCAGATTAAAAAATATAATTTTAGTTGCAAGTAATTTAGAAAAAAACCTCAATTCTGATATTAATCTTTTAATTTTATAAATTTTATTACTTACAAAGACTTCTTTCAATTCTAAATGAAATTATTTATATAACACATTCAATGAATTATTTTTTTTTTTACATATTTAAAATTTTAATTTAAGAGAAAAAATTGTTTTCTTTAGGGATTGCGAGAGAAAAATAAATCACTTTTGTTGTGGAAGCATGTTATTTTTTTTCTTCAATGTGTTGTTTATAATATTGTCTACCATCTTTAAAATACATACATTTTATTTTACTTACATAGCGAGAAATTTATTGAATGAAAAATTATAATTTTTTTTAGTAAACTAATGAAAATTTTCTTCAAAAATTAAGCGAAACATTACTTAAAATTGGTAGAAAAATTTTAATTATTTTTATGAAATTAACATTCTAATGAAACTTTTTCTTTGAGTGCATAAAAAATTTAAATAAAAAAAATATATTTTTATAAAAACTTGCATTAACGTAATTAAAAGTTTTAATAGACGAATACCTGTACACTTTCAGTGTTTATATGCAAAAAAAATTCAAAATCATCATGCAGATAATTCTCTCAGTGGATACTGTATTATCCAACACGCAGATATTAAACTACCACTACCCAACCACAGGCATTTAATCAAATTATAATTTTCTTTTTGCTATATATTGTTGATAATTTGTTTGATGTTTGATTTTGTTTATGTGTATTTGCTGGTGTTTTATTTACTTTCGTATTTCTCTTACAAGTGTTTGTTTAGAGTCTTCATTCTGTTGAAAGCTTTGTTACCAATTTTTGAGAATTCCTTTGGTACTATTAAGAAATTTACAATGCATATTAAACAATGTATCCAGTAGGAAAAAAAAGTACGAAGTACAAGTTTATTATTGAGTTGAATTTAAATCACTTTGCGAGTGGAGCTTATGAATTTCTTCTTCTTAAATTTTGATAAATATTTTGAATATTTTGGCGAAATTTAATTACATTAACAAGTAAATATAGTGAAAAATTTTTTCCCGCCACTTTTATAACCATTTTTCTAACCCTGTAAGTAAATCAAACTTGCTCATTATTTTTCTGCATTTTCGTATCGAAAGTTTCCGACATGCTCCCGAACAAAAAAAGTATCAAATGAATTTCATGACATTCATCTTCCTAATCTCCCAGGTGGCCGATAATATAAGACTGGTTGTTTTAAGTTTTTATTTTCACATAACCCAACTTCATACAAATCGGAGAGTTTAACCATGGAACAGGGATGGAAAAGTTGATACAATTGTACTTTTTTGATACTCTCACACATTTTTCCCAAATAAAAATTTGATATTTACTTATTTCAAAATTTCCCCTTTTATATTCCATGTTTATGTTTTCGTATTTTCTAATACTATGAGATTTTACTTTTATTAAAGACAATAAACGCTACATTGTGTTTTTGGAAAAATTATATTTTTCATACCAAAACATTTTTGCAGTTGCAGTCCGTACACATATAAAAAATTTTTTATTTAGTAAATTTTTTTGCTATTTGCATTTTACAAATAACATAATTTTTACAGAATATTTACAAATTTTTGTTGCTAATTTCAGAAATTATTTTACATATTTGTGAATACCGATTTGCTAAAGTTAGCAAAAAAAATTACTAATTTTTAAAGGGCATATTGAAAGAAATGTTATTTCTAATACTATATTATTCCTTAAAATCGAGTTCAAGATCCTTTTATAAAAAATAATAATAATGATTATTTATTATTTCTTTCTTTCCAATATTTCGTCACCACATTGGGTGACTTCTTCAGGGAAATTATATAATTTTTTCAACAATAAAAACTTATATATATAAAATTTTTAAAAAAGGCGGGAAATTATAAAAATACTTTTTGACAATATGAAAAATATAAATATCATATGAAACAAAAATATTTTAAGTTTAAAAAAGATAAGGAAACAAAAATGTTTTTACAAATATTTAAAATGAAAATATAACACAAAACAAAAAACTATTTTGAATTTCATATATTATTTAAAATTAAAATAATTAGCTCAGTTCTTATTCACTAAATGTCTATAATTTTGGGCTATATTCGCTATATCTGTTTTATAGTTAATGCGTTGTGTGGATGGTATTTTCATTAACTGTAACATTTCTAACATGTATCTACGTCTGTAATTATTTTCTATGTTCAAAATTGTCGTATTATCAAAATCAGAATAATGATTAGAGTTATTGCAGTGTAATGATAATGCTGTTTTTTGTGTAGGAATGCTGTTCTTGTATTTTTGATCTGATTTATGTCCTGCAATTCTGGTTTTAAGTTTTTTTTTTTGTTGTACCTATGTATACCTTATTTAAGTTATTTCTAATAATTAAAACTTAAATTGCCTTAAAATATTACGTAGTTTTTAGTTTTAAAAATCAGCCCTTAAAACAATTAAAATTTGTCCTTATAATTCAAAAAAAATTACTAAAAATATTTTTCAAAACAAAAATTATCAAATTAAAACAAAATGATAAATTTGTTTATGTTTTTACTATTTTTAATTTAATTTTGTTTTTAATTTTGTCTAAAATATTTAAAAAAATAAATAAAATAAAAAATGTTGCTCGATAAAAAAAACATATAAATTTGTATATTCGAATTCGTAAGGCAATTTCAAAAGAAATCAGCAGCTTTAGAGTGTAACCAGAGCATCTGAAAATAATTGAGTTAATTTGGGCATTTTAGTAATATTTTTTTTTTTTTTTTGTAAATTAAATTTTTTCAATATTTTACAATTCAATGAGTTTACAGCAATTTACTAAAATTTAGTAGCGCTTACTAATTTTTTATACTAATTTGGTAGAACTAATATGAATAATATTTGGTAAATTTTTTTGCTGATCTTAACAAACCGATTTTAAATTTCACTTTACAAAAAGTTTACTAAAATTTAATAGCGTCTATTAATTTTTTTTACTAATTTCATTGTACTACACGTCAGCAGACATGTGTTGCTAAGATTAACAAAAAATACCGCTGGGCTCAAATTAGCAAAATTTCCGATAATAACAGCAAAATTTTCAGTTGCATTACAGACTTTTTTTTGTTATTTTGTAAATTTGTCTAAAAAAAGTTGTTAAGAAGGGTTTTTATGTAAAAATTTTGAGAATGATGTGTTCCCATTTTTCGGATAAAATTTTATAAACAATTTATAATTAAATTTAATTTAATTAAATTTATTTAATATATTTATATATAGTGCATTGTTTACAATACATGAATATAACTACACACAATTAGATTCTTCACTACATGATTAGTTTTAATTTACTTTTTGTTAGGTAACTTAAGTTTAATTACATTAATGTGTTTTTTTTTTTTTTTAATATAAAAAAAATATATTTTTAACTTATGTTAATTTTATTAAAATCGCATTTTATATACGTTTTGTGTTCATTTTTATTTTTATGTATATAAAGTTTATATAATTTTTTGTTAAAAAAAATGTTGTACTCTGAGAATCAAAAAAGTACCTTTAAATATTTTTTTTTGATACCGAAAAAATCCCATTTTCCATCCCTGCTATGGAATACCTTGTAAAATTAGCGAGCACGGTGACGTATGAGCAATATTATAAAAATATAATATTGCTCATACAACATGGGGTCCATTAAACTACTCATAATGAGCATTCTTCCATTCAACCATATATTAAGTAATGATTAATTTTTAAGGCGTAAACGAGAAAAATAACAAACAGAAAAAAAAAACGTTTTCAAGATCACTGGAATGCGGTATAAATGACTTAAATTTTTTTTTGCATGTATTGAATCATTTGGCGTCCTATATATAAAGACATTTTACTCCTTATTTAATTAATTAAAATATAATATTTTTATTTTTATATTTTGCTCAAATAGATAACATTTTAAACTCTAAAGCTTAAACCAGGTTGGGAAAGAGTCAGGGAACAGTCTTTAAAACTTTGTTTGAGAATTTCGCAAAAACCATATTTTTAGGAATATTTTATTGAATTTTTTGAAGGCAGCTCTGTTTATAAAGAAAATAAAAACCAACTTTATCGACAAAATGTCCCACTTCAGTAAAACACTATCTACACTTTGTTTTTAAGGGTTTACTTCCACTGAACATATCGTGATATTTTCTTTTTAAATAGTCGTCAGATTCGTCGGAAAAAACCCAAGATTATAAAGCATAATTCTTAAAAAAATCTCAGGATGAATTGTCAGATTGAATTGTCCTAAACAAACACTTTAGAAACCAACGCAATAAAGTTTACTTGATATTTCAGCAAAAAGCAGGTCTTTGTGTTCTTATGATGAATTTTGCATTAAACGATTAATCGACAATTTTTCCGATTAATCGACCCGAATAACCGATTTATAAATTTTCTTCATTTTTCGAATAATAACCTAACCGTTTAATCCGCAGGGTCGAATAATTGGAAACATTACTGAAAACACAAATATCCAAAAACAACAAAAAAATAAATTTTCGCATAATTTGCCGATGTATTTAAAACAGAAAATAATAGATTTTTAAAAATCGGTTATAAGGAATCGCTCTAGAATTTATTAAGCTAAATTTCAAAATTTTATTTTCTAAAATTCATTTAAAACCAGGGACATAACTGTTATAACCAATTTTTGAAAAAATCTTCAAATAATAATTTATCACGAATTTTTAAAACCTGCTCTCTGTAACCATTATGACAATTTTTTTTTTTCGGTCTTCCATATCCATTATGAAAGATTTTTATTTTTTCGGTATTCCTGTATACAAAGAAATTTTCATTATAAGAAACCAGAAGATTTTTTGGCCGCATGGACCAGGTTTTTTGAATTTTTTAAATGTTGTTCTTGCTTAAAGACGTGTTAATTTCCGTATTATTTCTTTTCAATTATTTTCTTTTTTTCGATGCTGTAATTATGGAATTATATTCATTTCATTACTGATTTTCTTCACAGATTTGATGAAAATATTCGTTGGAGTTTAGCCAATGACACGCTTAATAAAATCTATGAAACAGGTTTCGTTACAGTCAATTTTTATGAAAAGCTTCACAGAATTAATGAAACTCCTAATAGAAACAATAAATTGTCAGGTATTGAAGCAATCTATGAGACAGTTTCATAAAAGTCATTCCTAAAAAGAGCTTCATTAAATCCTTTTTGCAACAGAATTCTCATTTTTATTACCATTTGTATTACTAAAAATATTTGCATTTGTTGCGGTATTTCTTTTAGATTTCTTCATCCTCACTTTACACTCACAAAAAAATGTCAGTAGAAATAGCGAAAACCTTTGCAAAAATAACTGATAATAGTAAAAAATAGAAAAATCAATGAATGTAAGAATCATTGTCTGCTATATTGAGCCAGGAATCGAATCCGGGTCCTACTGGTTTTAGAGTCCACATCTTAGCTACTACACCAACAGCACTTACCACTAAATGGTATATAAATACAATTTTAGTGCGAAATTTCGTGTACTTAAAAAAAAAATCGGGAAAATATGCCTAAAACTGAAGTGATTTTATTCAAACTCAGCAGCATGATTGTGTGGCATAATTTGTTTCTATTTACCAAATATGAGAAAGATATCAAAAAATTTGCAGATCCTAACCAAAATCAATAAAATAGTTCGTCCTTGTGCAAATATAAGTCAGTGTGCAAAATTTTATAAAAATATCTGAAGATTTGCGAACTGTAACGTGGTTAGAGAAGACCAAAAAAAAATAATAATCTTTCATAATGTGTATGGCAGGACTACAATTTTCTGAATAATTTATAATTATTATTACAGGACCATTATTTTTCAGTTATTTTTTCCATAACCTATTGCATATTTAAAAAATAAGTTATTTCGGGTCCTTATTTAAAACTGTAGGCTATAAAATAAAGGGTGTCCCAAGAAGAACGCAATTTTTAAATTTTAAATAAAACAGATATTTAAAAAAAATCGTGAAACTTTATTATATCGTAAAGTAGACAGAATGAGGTTATGTATGGAACAATATATCGTGCAGATGGCCGCCGCGGCTTTGCTGGCATGCACGCGATCTTTTAATGAAATTTTCAATGACCGTTTTGCATGAATGCTGCGGTATTTCATTAATGCAGCGTCCAATTTCCTCTTTTAAGGCTTGAGTCGTCGCCGGCTTATTCGCGTAAACCATCGACTTCAAAAAACCCCAAAGAAAAAAATCTAATGGTGTTAAATCGCACGATCTAGGCGGCCAATTCTGATCTCCAAAACGCGAAATAACACGACCGGGAAATGACTGATGCAGCAATTGAATTGTTTCTCTGGCTGTATGACATGTGGCGCCGTCTTGTTGGAACCACATGCCCTCCACATTCATTTCTTCAATTCTAGGCAAGAAAAAACTGGTTATCATTTCACGATACCGAACACCATTGACTGTTTGCGCTTGACCTGCCTTATTTTCATAAAAAAAGGTCCAATGATTCCTCCAGCCCAAAAACCACACCACACAGTGACACGTTGAGGATGCATTTGCTTCTCGTGAATCACTCGAGGATTTTCCTCACCCCAAATGCGACAATTCTGCCTATTGACGAAGCCATCAAGATGAAAATGGGCCTCGTCACTGAAGATGATTTTATCGGCAAAATCAGCATTTTCATGTTGTCTCTCCAATACCCAATTAACGAACTCCCTTCGCTGTCCATGGTCAGCTGGCTTCAGTTCCTGAGTCAATTGAACTTTGTATGCATGAAGATGCAAATCTTTCGTCAAAATTCGCTGCAAAGTGGATTTGGAGACACCAATTTGCTGAGCTCGGTGTCGAATTGAGGTGGATGGAGTTAGAGCGACATCATCACGTACAGCTGCGACATTTTCGGTCGATCGACCTGGTCGATGGCGCGTTGTTGTCTTTACATCACTAACAGACCCAGTTTCGGCAAATTTATCCATTAATCTCTTTACAGTTGACTCTTTTGGAGCATTATTGTGACCCCAAATCGATCGCAATTTGCGAACTGTAGCCGCAAAACTTTCACCATTTTGGTAAAACAATTTCACAATGAGAATGCGTTGTTCATTCGTGTAGCGCTCCATTTTTACTAACCTCGTACCTTCTACTAGCAAACAATAACAATTGTTCAAATGTCAAACAATGACACTTCGAATGTTGCCAGATTTAAAGATTGCGTTCTTCTTGGGAAAGTACTCGTAAATTAAAAAAAAAAAAAATAATAACACCATTTTACCCACTGTGCCGTATGAGCAATATTTTTTTAATATATTGTATTGCTCATACGTCATGTGGTCTTTTACACATATGTTATTTATATGGACATAATAACTTTATTCACATAATCGTTTATAACTTCAAAATTAATAATTGATGTCACGATTATTCGATCATAATTAATTTAACATTCGCTTGTAATAGTAGGAAAGCATTCCTAGCATTGTTATTTCTTCCTACGGCAAGAAAATGTTAAATTCAACGATGAAAATACCAAATTAGAAGAACTTATTTTGGTGGATACTGTCGTCATATGAAATTTTCAAAAGTTTCCAATTTTCTTTGGGGAATTCTTCACGTCAATGTAACATATACAGGAGGTAATGTGTTATTTTATAGATTTCCTAATGGGATTCAGCAAGCATGTATTTTTTTTTTTTATAAGTATGTGAGTGTAAAAACAAGCAATTTTTTTGTTTATTTATTCATTTATTCACTCACAATCACATATTTCTTTCTTTTCTTTTTATATATAAAATCAAGAGTTATTTTTTAGAAACATGTAAATGTCATTATGTGTGATACAATCATCATCTTAACATTACATACAGTATGGGGTAAAGCAATAACCTTTGACAAGTTAATGAAACAACAATTTCACAACACAAAAAAAATTTTAAAGGGAAAAAAAATGAAATGAAATAACTTTTAACTGTTTAATAAAAATTATACGAATTTTAAAAATTTCATTTTAAAAATTTATATCCAGCAGAGACAGTATTGATTTATACTGTTTGTATATAATAAAGCTGCAACTAACATACGCGAATGTTCCCCCCCCCCCCCACCCTTTTTAAAATATTTTATACAAATTTTTAATAAATCCTGCTACACAGAGAGATATTTTTGCTTAGCCCCCAATACTGGGATTTTTTTTTTTAATTTAATACTAAATTTTTGTAAAGTGTCGAACTTTTATTTAAAATAAAACACACACTTACAAAATAAAAAAAATAAAAAAAACATTTTCCAATTTACAGTATATTTGATGGCAATTAATTATTTTAATTCAATTTCATTCACTCAAAATTGTTGCCAATTTGAAAAAAAAAAATTTATAGAAAATTCGGAAAAAATTTTCTATAGAAAATTTGTCGCTAATTTGGAAAAATTTTTCTATAGAAAATTTGTCGCTAATTTGGAAAAATTTTTCTATAGAAAATTTGCTGCGAAAATTTGTAGCGAATTTGGGCAAATTTTTTATACGAAAAATTTTCTATAGAAAAATTTGTCCGAAATTGTCATAAATTTTTTATTGACATTTTTTTTCCGAATTTCTACAAATTTTCTATACAAAATTTGCTGCGAGCTTCTAGCGAAAATTGTAGCGAATTCGTGCAAATTTTTTATACGAAAAATTTTCTATTAAAAAAATTTGTCAGAATTCGTCATAAATTTTATATTGAAATTTTTTTCCCCGAATTTCTACAAAATTTGTCCGAATTTGTCACAAATTTTCTATTGAAAGTTTTTTTTCCGAATTTCTACAAGTTTTCTATAAAAAATTTGTCTATAAAAAAATTTCTATAAAAAATTTGATGCGAGCTTTTAGCAAAAATTTGTAGCGAATTCGAGTAAATTTTCTATACGAAAAATTTTCTATTAAAAAAATTTGTCCGAATTCGTTAAAAAATTTTCTATTGAAAATTTTTTTTCCGGATTTCTACAAATTTTGTCCGAATTCGTCATAAATTTTCTATTGAAAATATTTTTTTTCCGAATTTCTACAAATTTTCTATAAAAAAAATTTGTCTATAAAATATTTTTTATAGAAAATTTGCTGCGAGCTTTTAGCGAAAATATGTAGCAAATTCGGGCAAATTTCCTATACGAAAAATTTGTCCGAAATTGTCACAAATTATCTATTGACATTTTTTTCCGAATTTCTACAAAATTTGTCCGAATTTGTCACAAATTTTCTATTGAAAGTTTTTTTTCCGAATTTCTACAAATTTTTTTATAAAAAATTTGTCTATAAAAAAATTTCTATAAAAAAATTGATGCGAGCTTTTAGCAAAAATTTGTAGCGAATTCGAGTAAATTTTCTATACGAAAAATTTTCTATTAAAAAAATTTGTCCGAATTCGTCACAAATTTTCTATTGAAAAATTTTTTTCCGAATTTCTACAAATTTTCTATAAAAAATTTGTCTGTAGAAAATTTGCTGCGAGCATCTAGTGAAAATTTGTAGCGAATTCAGGCAAATTTTCTATTAAAAAAATTTGTCCGAATTCGTCATAAATTTTCTATTGAAATTTTTTTTCCGAATTTCTTAAAATTTTCTATAAAAAATTTGTCTATAAAAAATTTTCTATAAAAAATTTCTCTATAAAAAATTTGTCTATTTAATAAATGTGTCTGCATTCGCGAGAAATTTTATAAAGAAACATTTTTCTATAGAAAAATAAGTCCGAAATTATTTCACGCATGCGGATTCCATCATTTTTTCTATACCATAATTTTTTCTATACTTTAGAAAAAAAAACTATCACTTTAAATTTAAAACTATGAAAATTTGATCCTAAACCTAACAAATGGACACTCGTCTTTTAACCTTAAAATACAAGTTAAATTTAATTGTCAATTATTTAACAAAAAATTTCATTGGCTGAATTGCAATGAAAGTTCAAGGATTTTATTATGCATATGTCTGTATCTTAAATATAATTTGTTCAGTGTACAAACAGTTATACTTAAATTAAACAACACTTCAGTTCTTTTTACAATTAAACCAAGGTTATTATTAAGTTTTTTTTTTGTAAGGTCACAATATGGAATTTAAGGCGGTTACTATACATACACATTCAATAACAGAAAGGTGTTGTGGCAAAATCAGAAAATCGAAAAAGAATAAACAAAAAAAAATAAACGTGAAAGAAACATATTGAGACATATGTACAATTTTATCTTTTGTGAAAAAAAAATATATATATATTTTACATGTAAAAAGTAAATACAGTGAAGTAGGTATTAAATGTCTATTCAGCATATATTATTAGTGTTCTACGGTAAAGAATTCTTTTTTTTTTTATTTCTTTTATACTATTATCATATTCGTGTTTCTTTGAGAAAATAAGCTACATTTCTTTAATATGTATCCACATGAGGGTTGTTAACCTATTTTTGTAAAAGTTAATGTGTTTCATCAAAAAAAAAAAAGTAGCTTTATAGAAATTTGATCTGTTAAGTAAAATATAAATGAAAATTTTCCATCAAACAAATAATTACAAGTATATAATATCACTGCCTACTCAAAAAAATAAAAAAATAATAAAAAAAAAATTAAACAAGAAAATAAGATCACAAAGAAAATTGATTTGTGCTGACAACCGAATTTATTATAGGTCATCACATATCTATTTTCTAGGTGTTATTATTTTCTAACGGAATATAACTTTAAATTATAATAAATTGTCTTAATAAAACCATATTTTGTATTAAAAATAATCATTGTCCAATTAAATATTTTATAGAATTTTAATATTATTATTAAGTCAAGATCTGGCCCCACGGCCGGCACTGCGACCCATATAAATCTTTTGTACCAAAGATCATAAAACTAAAACAAATTCTGTATTATATTTCCAATGGAAAAGAGTTTCTAATATCCTCTGGACCTAAAAATTCCTTATTGAAAACTTTCCTCCTGTTCCTATGCAAAATAACACACTCACACAAAATGTGGATGGTTGTTTCGTCTTCCTTAAGACATAGCCGACACAGAGGCGATTCCATCATTCATTCATCTTCCACAAATGGTAATTCAATCCGAAGTGTCCAGTAAGGAACCCTGTTAGTAACCTAATTTCGTTTCTAGCAAGGTCCAAAATTTTCCCATTGCAAAAGGGGTTGGCCAATAGTTTCGCCTGTGTCATCCCCAAAGAAGTGTTCTAAAGGTCCTTTGCCATTGGTAGTTCGCCCTCCAATTCATCCAGTACCGTTCAACAGTACAGTTCCGCTCACACCAAAGGTGTGGAAGAATTTTAATAAAAAATAAAATTAAATTTTTTCTAATTCTAATTTTTTTTATAGAAAATTGACACCAGAAATTTGTCAAAGTTTAAAAAAGTATACAATCAAATAAAATTTTCTAAAAAAAATTAGATTTCCTGTAGAAAATAAATTCGAATTCGAATAGAATTTTATGTAAAAAAATTTATCCGAATTTTAATTAAATTTTATATAGATTCGAATACGAATTATATAGATCCGATTTTATAGATCCGAATTATATTTTGTATTAAAAAGTTATATCGAATGTAAAGAAAGTTTTCTATCGAAAAATATTGTTTAATTTGAGTAATAGTTTCGAAATAATTTTATTACAAACACGAAGAAATTTTACTCCGAATTCAAGGCAAATTTCATTTATTATGGAGTACATGCAAGATTTCTATAGAAAAATTTTTCTGAATTCGGAGCAAAATTTTCTGTAAGAATGTTTATCCGAATTCAAATAAAATTTTCTATAGAAAAATTTGTCCGACTTCGCAAAAAGAAAAAATTCTATTCAAAAAATTTGTCTGATTTGGCAACAAAATTTTCTATAGAAAAATTTAAAAATTTTACCGAATTTGCAAAAAAAAAAAATTTTCGGAATCGATATCCAATTTTCTATAGAAAAATTATTCCGAAACCGCAACAAAATTTTCTATAGAAAACTTGTCCGAATTATATAGAAAATTTTGTCGGAAATCTTAGCAATATTTTGTCCGAAGAAGCAATAAAATTTTCTATAGAAAAACTTGTCCGAATTCTCAGCCATTTTTTTATAGAAAAATTTGTCTGAATTCATAACAAAATTTTCTGTAGAACATTTTGTCCGAATACCAACAAAATTTTCTGTAGAACATTTTGTCCGAATTCCCAACAAAATTTTTTATAGAAAAATTTACCAAAATTAAAAAAAAAAAAATTCTATGAAAAATCGAATTCAGACAGTTTTTTATTGAAAAGTTTGTACGAATTAGTTGAAAATTTTCTATAGAAAAATTTGTCCGAATTTGCAACAAAATTTGTCCGAACAAGCAACAAATTTTCTAAAGAAAAATTCATTCTAATTCGCAACAAAATTTTCTATAGAACAATTTAAACGAGTTTTTACAGAATTCGTAAAAAAAAAATTCTATAGAAAAATTTTTCGGAATCGTTATATCATTTGCTATAGAAAAACTTGTCCGAATTCTATAGAAAATTTTGTCTCAGCAAAAATTAGTACGAACCCACAACAAAATTTCTATAGAAAAACTTGTCCGAATTCTATACAAAATATTGCCCGAAATCTCGGCAAATTTTTTTTTATAGAAATATTTGTCGGAACTCGCAACAAAATATTCTATAGAAAAATTTGTCCGAATTCACTAAAAAATTTCTATAGAACATTTTGTCCGAATTCGCAAAATTCGAAAAAATGTATATGAAAAATTTATTTGAATTCAAAGACAGTTTTTTATTGAAAAGTTTGTCCGAATTAGCTGCAAATTTTCTAAGGAAAAATTTGTCCGAATTTGCAACAAAATTTGTTCGAATAAACAACAAATTTTCTAAGGAAAAATTTCTTCGAATTCGTAACAAAATTTTCTACAGAACAATTTATGCGAATTCGCAACAAAATTTTCTATAGAAAAATTTATTTTTTTAATTTTCAAATACAAAAATATGACTGGATTAGCAAAAAAAAATAAAAAATACCGGTTGACCGGTTTTTTTCTTCAAAAACCGAAACCGGTTTTTTCAAAAGGCCGGTTTTTTGAATACTATAGAAAAATTTTGTGGAATTGGCAAAAAATTTTTGAATCGGCAAGAAACTTTCTAAGAAAAAAAATTTTACCGGATTGGCAAAAAAAAAAAATTGTATAGGAAATTTTACCGAATTGGTAAAAAATGTCTCGGAAAATTTGACAAAATTCTAAGAAAAGTTTTCTGTCAAAAATAAATCCGAATTCAAAGACATTTTTCTGTATAAAAGTTTGTCTGAAGTACCCGCAATTTTTCTATACAAATATTTGCAACATATTTTCTATATAAAAATTTTCGGAATTCGAAGGAAATTTTTTTTATCAAAAACTAATCCGTATTCAAATCCAATTTTCTACAGATTTATTTTTTTTAATATAAAGAAAAATAAGTCTGAATTTGAAATAAATTTGTTGATAAAAAAAATAATTTGTGTACTAAGCCAATCAGCCATGGAAAGTTACTTCGAACTTGAAGCAAAACTTGTATATATGTAAAATTAGGAGAAAATACTCTGCATGAATATTAGTTCCAATTTAAAATTCGACCGAATTCGTATAAATTATTAGTTACATAGCGAAAAGATAATAGATTTTTAATAGGTTTTTTGTTCAGGCTCTGCCTATTTCTGGAGGCTTGGGTTCTAAAGAGATCTTTTGCCGGATCGAAATATATGTATCAACCTCGCTAAAAATCGTGAATTTGCTTTGTTTTTGTAATTATACGGACGTTGAAAGATCGCTACAAATAAGCAAGAATAACATTTTCTTTTACAAAAATTTATCCGAATTCAAAGCAAATTTTTAAAAAGATTGGAATCAAATTTCCATTAGAAATATAAGTTTAAATTTAAAAGAAATTTCTATACAAAATATATTCAAAATTAATTCGAATTAGTAGAAAATATTCTTTTTAAATATTAGTAACAAATCGAAATTTGTGCGAATCGATGTTACACAGCGAAAAATATTTGCTTTTTTAAAAATTAATTCGAATTCAATAAATTGTCCAAATTTAAGCGAATTTTCTATGCAAATTAAGTATGAGATTGAAGCAAATTTTTTTTATATAAAACAAATCTTGCTTCGAATGGAAATAAATTTTAAATTTCGATGGAAATTTTGTATACAAAAGTAAGTACGAGTTCGTTACAACAATTCTGTAAATAAGTCCAAATTCAAACAATTTTTAGATAAAAAAAAAAATTAGGCGAAATTCTAAAATTTTAATAAATAAACCCTCCGCCATATGTGTTTAGGGTATACGAGGGCGGATCAATAAGTCCGTGACTTTTCGAACTTCCCTCGTAGCTATATGAAATGCAACACTGTTTCCATCAAGTATCACCTGTTAATAGACTACTGTCAAATTTTGAGCAAGTTCCGTCATTTACTTTGCGTTTAACAGCTGTTCAAAACATACAACCTCGTGGATTTTTTTAAAAATGGAAAAAAGTGAATTTCGTGTGCTCATTAAACATTATTTTTTGAAAAAAAAAAACAGTCAATCAAACCAAGGAAAACCTCAATAAATACTATGGGGACTCTGCACCATTGATTTCAATGGTAAAAAAGTGGTTTACTGACTTTCGTTGTGGCCTTACAAGCACGAAAAATGCCGAACGTTCTGTACGCCCAGTTGAGGTCTCTACACCCAAAACAATTGAAAAAATTCACGATATGGTATTGGCCGATAGGAGATTGAATGAGCGATAGATTGTGGAAGTCATAGGCATCTCACATGGCTCAGTAGTTTCAATTTTGAACGATCACTTGGGTATGAGAAAGCTTTCCGCAAGATGGATGCCGCGTTTGCTCACAATCGACCACCGACGGAATCGTGCTTAGTTTCCATGGCAAATATCCATGAAGTAGACTAGGAATTGCCCCCCTCATTCGCCTTATTCTCTAGTATATTAGTTTGTCATTCAATTTATAATATATCGGAATATAGATCATATACCCCATATTCCAGATCCTTTAATTCTGACTGTCTGTCTGACTGTTTGTCTGTCTTTTGAAATGTAGATCAGTGCGCGAAGATGCCTTCAGAGTTTGTTATTTTTATTATTAAGATTAATAGACATGGACTGCTCAGCAGTTTGAAAATTAAAGTTAACATAATCTGTCCGGTAATTAAAAAGTTTTGATGGAAAATGTGAAGGAAATTCACAGAAGGTGCCTCTAAATTTTCCATACAAATTTGGATATTTTAAAAACATTTCAGAGTAGTGTCTTGTCAATAAAATATTTTATTTAGAGGTGAATAATATTTATATTCACCTGAAATTTTTTTCACCTTAAAATTTATATGTATAAAAAAATTTTTCAAAAGAATAAATTTCTTCTGTGATCTCGAACTAGACTAAAATACATTTTCATGTATGATCAACTACATATAAAAAAAATAAAAAACAAAATTTATATTAACCTGAAATTTTTTTCACACCAAATTTTTTTTCACCCTAAAATTTTTTTCACCGCAAAATTTTTTTTTTTTCACCACAGATTTTTTCTCACAGCCAAAGATGATTTTTTTATCTCGTTAATTTTAAGTCATTTATTTTTTTTTTTTTTAATTTTATTTGTAACACTTTAGAGGGTGTAAAAAAATATTCAGTTAAGCCCTATTTAATGATTTTACTTATTTTTGATATAACTAATATATACAAATTTAAATACAAATCTTCTTTTAACACATATCAAAATCAATGAGCGTACTTGTATAATTTGTTATCTTATTAAACAATCAAATTATCATATATATTTCCCAAATGATTTATATCAAACGAACTTTTGTATATTTTTCTTTTGCGAAATTTAAGTGAAAAATCAAAACAATATTTTCCACACTTTAATATGTTATTTACATTAAGAGATTCTATTTTACAATATAAACAAACAAACAAACAATTTTATAAGATGGTCATAATGATAATAATGAAGATGATAATGACGATACTTTTAGCACGTGTTGAGTTTAAATTTAATGCGCATGTAAACCAATGGTTAAATACTAGAAATACTATAAATATTGGAAGTTAATATTCCAATAACGTACTTTCGATATATTATAACCGAAAGAAAAAGAAAAACAATAAAACTTACGATATAAAATATACTTTCATGATTTTAATACAGATATTTACTGCAAAATAATAAACAAATGAAAGCCGACAACAGTTTGGCAATAGAGTTACTTAAGTAAGCATCTCATGTTGCAATAAAAATAAAAAAAAAAAGATAAAATAAAATCGAGAAAATATTTAAAATAATTAATATAAAATAAACATAAACATAAATTTGAAATTTAAATAAAAAAAAAATAATTATTAAAAAAAACTAGTTTGTTATATATAAAAATTATATAAAAAAAAATTTCAAATAAGATTAAATTTCTAAACAAAATCTAAACTATATTTAAATTTAAAATAGAAAAAAGAAAAAAAAAATAATATAAAAATGTTTTCAAAAAAATATCAAAATAATTAAAATATAATCAACAAACAAATACAATATTTATTTATATTGTGTTGATAAGTGAATTCAATATACAATTTAAACAAATTGTATTTAAAAATTTTATTGTTGCCATAATATGTTAACATATGTATGTGTATTTGTGTGTTCTTTGTGAATAAATTAAATATTAAACCGATTTAATAAAAAGATTTCAATAAGCTCCAAAAAAAAAAAATAAACAATCTTAATATCTTAATGGTTGTATTTTCTTGTGCAAGTGTTAGTGAAAATTTTTTAAAAATATTTTTATAATAAACAAACGTATATTGTTGTTGTTTAGCTAAGCGGATTTGTTAATATTTGTTTTTATATTGTTTGTTTATATTGAAACACAAGTATTCAGTGGAATAATTATAAGAAAACTAATTTATTATTCTTATTCAAAAATTCTGTTATATCGCAATATAAATATGTATGTATTGGATATTAAAACAACCAGCACTATTTATAAATTTCGAGTGTTGCTATGTATATTAAAAGGTAAAAATTAAAATTTTTCTTATATTTATAAATTTCTCAAGGCATAACGTTACTTACTGACTGACTCACCCTCTCACTTATTCAACATCGCTCAGCCCAAACCCCTGGAGCTAGGAAGTTTAAATATGGAATGTAGGTCCCCCCTACAATGTAGTTATGTGCTAAGATCGGGTTTTGGTTATTCTTACGTGAAGGGGAGAAACTCCCCTTCGGCGGCCTGACCAAACCCCTTTGACTAGAAACTTGAAATTTTAAATATATGTAGCCTAAAATATGAGCAAAATCACTGATAAGGTAGATTTTTGTATTTTCATCAAGGACGTGGCAAAAATGGGGTTCAAAGGGTAAAAAGTATTACACCGGCTGGTATTCTAACGGCCTGCCTAAATCGCTGGAGCTTAGGAAGTTGAAATTTGTTTTAAATGTTGTTTTTCCAGCGTAGGCATTAGCTAATACGGGATTTTCGACAAACCTACGAGGAGGGGCAAAAAGGGAAAATTCTCCCGCTTGACGGCCTGCCAAAACCGCTGGAACTAAGAAGTTGAAATTGAGCATGTAGTTTCATCTTTCTGCTTAGACATCTGTTCAGACGGAAAGAAACCTGAAATTTTAAATACCTGTTCGCTACAGGGAGGGGCAAAAAGGGTGAATCTACCCTTTTTGGTTAAGAAGCCTGAAATTTTCTTAACCTGTTTCTTCACTCACCAAAAAAAGTCTGTAATGGCACTGAAAATTTTTCTGTTATTACGGGAAATTCTGCTAATTTGGGCCCAGCGGTATTTATTGCTAATCTTAGCTAATCTGGTGAAGTAGAGTACAATGAAATTAGTAAAAAAATAAGTAGCCGCTACTAAATTTTAGTAGACTTTTTGTAAAGTGGAATTTTAAATCTGTTTGCTAAAATCAGAAAAAAAAATTACTAAATTTTATTAATATTAGTAAAAAGCTTTGAATTTATTTTTTTATCGAGCATCAAAAATTTTGATTATATTTTTTAAAAAACGAATTAATCATTTTGTTTTAATTTGATCATTTCTCTTTTGAAAAATGTTTTGGTCAATTTTTTTTTTTTTTTTACTTTTAAGGTTAAATTTTAATTGTTTTTATGGCGGATTTTTAGAACTTAAAAAACCTTTTTAGTGCTATTTTAAGTGGATGTCCACTTTTTAGACATCAGTCGGTATCTTCACTTCCGATCCCTTTTTTAATATATGTAACATTTTAAGGAAATTTAAGTTTGTAGGTGTAAGTTTTAATTAGAAATAACATTTCCTTAGCAAATAGGTTTTCAAAAATTTGTAAAATGATTTCTGAAATTAGCAACAAAAATTTGTAAATATTCTGTAAAAATTCTGTAATTTTTAAAATGTAAATAGCAAAAAGATTTGCTAAATAATAATTTTTTACTAAAAATAAGTACAAAAATAGTAGAGTGGGATTGAAAACCGTTTACAAATTTTTCTACTAACTTTTTGTTCTGAGTGTTGAAGTATGTTAGGTCATACTATGTTAGGTCGTACTCCAAGAAACAGGTACAGTGAATTTCAAGCTTCTAGCCAAATGGGTTTGAGTACCCTCCACCAATATCATAAAAAAATGTTCTCTATCATTTTTGATACAAATAATGTAAAAAACTTTAGAAGTAAAATTAAGGAGGTGAAAAAAATGTTTTGAGGTGCAAAACTTTTTTGAATGCAAAAACAAATTTCTTGGTGGACAAAAAAATTTTGAGGTGAAAAAAATGTTTTGAGGTGAAACAAATTTTTTGTGGAGAAAAAAAATGTTAGTGGTGAAAAAAATTTTTTTAAGGTAAAAAATATTTGAGGTGAATACAAAATATTACTCAATTCTAAGCGACTGTTGAAAAAATATGAGAAAATATATTATGTACCAGTTGCTACTATGAAATTGTACTAAAATACTTCAATTTGTATGGAAAATTTAGAGGAACCTACACATTTTAACTCATAACTTTTTAATCGCTGAAGCGATTCAATACCAAACTGCTCGGGAGGATGTCCAATAAACTGGTTAAAAATAGGCACCCCAGCATGCGTCTTCGTGCTGTGATCGCCATTTCAACAGACAGACAGACGGACATCGCTTAATCGACTTTAAATAGCATAAGGATAACTATTATATATACTTTATGGTGCCTTAGACCTACATTTCGACATGTTCCAAACGGAATGACAAACTGATATATACCCTCACCATATATGGTGGAGGGTATAAAAAGCCATGAACTAAAAATTAATCTAAAATATCCTTCAAAATAGTTTAAAAATTTTTCTCAATTTAAGTCAAATTTTATTTAAATTTAGAAAAATTTTCTTAAAATTAATAAAAATTCGTATGTTTGAGAAAAAAACGAAATAGTTTATATACTAAGAAATAGGTATGAACCTTTTCGAAGTAATATTTCTTGATTTTAGAAAAAAAAAACAAGTTCATTACATAAAAATTGATCAATTTTTAAAAAAAAACATCTTAGTTTTAAAAAAATTGCATACTAAAATATAATAAAACTAAGTTTAGTTTAAAAAAATAAAAAAATAACATAGTTTACTTCCATTTAGTTCAGAAAATGTGTCTAACTTAAGATGAGAAACTTAATGTTGTTAATCTTGAACTTAATGTAAGTTTATTTTTTTTTTGCGAGTAGTAAAATTTTAGAAAGTCATTTCTGAATTCAGTTTTAAAGTTTACCACTTTCTAATTTTTAAGAATTGTTTTTTAAAAATTAGTTCACACAATTAAAAACAAAAAGTTATAAAGATTTTCCTATAAAAAAATAAAAATTTATTTCCTTTTAGAAACTGATGAACTATTTTTAGAAAAAAAAAAAAATTATTGCAACTTAGTTCAGATTAATTTTAAAAATTTTGATAAATTTTTTTATTTAAGTAAAAGTTTTCTAATTTTGAGAAATAATAAACTTAAATATAGAATTTTGTTCATAAAAACTTTTTAAGATAAATTAAAAAAAAAAAAAAACTTAATTATTTTTTTTTCTAAAAGCGAGGAAAAATTTAGTTTTTCTAGGAAACGTAACTTATTTATTAAAAACAAATTAATAAATTTCTTAGTTTTAAAGAAAAAAAATATTATTAAAGGAAACAAATTAGGGTATCGAATAAAAAAAAAAAATGTTTGTGCATGATTGTAATTTTTGGTTTGTGATTGAGCGTGAGTCAAAAATCGCTCACATTCTTATATATTGAACTTAAAGAGCTTAACATTGAACAAATTCGGATTCGCGTTTTTATGTAATAACTTTGTTTGCTGACTACAGTACAAAATATCGCAAGCACATTTTATACATTACAGCATAATAGCTTTCCTATAATTGACGTTGCGCCTAATATTTTTTCACTTAATAATAAAAAAAGGTTAAAATTTGTATGTCAATTAAAGTTTTAGCTAAAAATGCCATAAAATAAACTTATGATATTATTGCATTTTCCAATAATAACAAGAAATGTAACTGTAACATATTGCATTTTTGCAATAATTTCTATAAAATAGTTAATTTAAGAAGACAAAGGACCCCCAGTGCTCCTTAGCCATAGATGCTGTGTGTCACTTTTTGTAGTTCTCTCGAGGGGAACTTTTAATTAACTACGAAAAGGATCTGACTTTGTCAAAATTTATTACATTTCAGGATATCCTGCAGTACATTTTTTGAATTTGTTTACCTTTTTACTAATGAAATTTAATTTATATTTTAATTTTAATTTAAAGACAAAAATGTATAGCAAAAATCTTGTTAAAAGCAGGGGAAAATACTTACACAATGAGTGTAAATTACTTTAAAATATGTGGTAAAAAATATTACCTTTGCCATAGAAAGAGTTTCATTTTTTTAGAAAATTTTTATCAAATTTAAGGATAATTTTCACTTAAAAGAAGTGCTATTTAACTTGATGTTGGAAAATATTTTCTTATTTTTAGAGAGTGTTTAGTGAAAAAAAAAATTATCTTATGAACTTAAATAAAATAAAATTTATCTTAAAATCAAGGAAATATTTCCTAACTAATAGTAAAATTTAAGATGATATATGAACAAATTAGGAGGAAATTTTACTGTTTTTTAATAAAAATTTAGTTCTCAATAGTTAAATTTTTTTACAATTTAGAAATTTTTACCAAATTTTAAGTAAAATTTGTTTCTTAATTTGAAAAAAAATTTAAATATTTTAAATATTCGCACATATAAGTTTTAAAAGATCAACTATAAAATAAAAACTTCATTGTGTTTGGCGCTGTTTTCATTAAAATTTTTCCTCCAAATAAGTTAATTTTTTCTAAATTTTAGTTAATTTTTTTGTTTTTGGTGTGCTTTTTAAACCATTTTCATCTGTATAGTCCGACAATCCCGGGCTTTAGCCCGCTGAACATTGTTGCTACGCCAACATTGTAGCGCGCTTTGCCCGCTAGTACTATGAAATATATAAATTAATTTTTTTAAGCAAACAACATATTCCCTGTTTTTATAAAACGAACGAAATAATTATTCCAAAGGAATTGTGTGAGTGTTTTTGTTTTTTATACAACAACAAAATACACATAATTCCTCAGGCGAAATTATTACGTTAGCTTAATAAAACCAGGAGTTTAATAAACCACACAAAACTGTAGACTAACACATGACTGTATTATAAATTGGATTTTTTTCCTCACAAAACAGCAAAATATTTTCTTAACATTTACAAAATAAAATCTTATTAGTAATTTATGTAGCTTTTTGTTAAATGTATGAAACATTTCATACACAATATATATATATAAAAAAAATTCCATGAAATATTATTGAAGAGCAAATATATATTTTATAAAATTGTATCAATTACTTAACTCTAATAATATAAAACCTTGTTAAATTTATAATCTTCTTTCTTCTATTAACTATGAAACCTTTAACTTATGTTAATTAAGTACAGCCAGCATAGTTCATGCAAAAACATATTTGTTGTCGTTAGCGGAAGAACAACGTTAACAAAATATTGTTGTAAATCAATAAACTTTCAAAATTTTCAAAATTTTAATAATAAACCATGCATAAAAATAACAAAAAAAAAAGACTTTTGTAAAATTAACAAAATTTTGTTGTTTTCACATTAATTTTGTATTTCTATGCATGGATTAATATGAGTGTATACATGCATATTTTGAAATATTTGGTTGCATATATTTTTTTTTTATAAATGCATATTTTACTAAAAAATTATAGTTTTTGATATTTTATTTAAAACTGAATATTTTTTTTTAATAATTAAAAAAAAACAATAATGGAACCCGTCATTACATTAAAACTTTTCAGGATTAACAAAAAACGTATTCTATGGTGGTTAAGAAACTGAATATAATATAATATATATAATTTTTATAATTTTTGTGCCATTTATTTATTAATTTAAAAAAAAAAACATATACACTTAAAAAAGTTTGTAAGTTAAAATAACTGAAAATATCATTTAAAAGAAATGATATTTCATTTAAAAACCGGTCTATTTAATTTTCATTTAAATTAAATGCCATTTGTTATTTATTTTTAAATGTTGATTAATCAAGTGACACATCAATCAGAAACAACTGATATAATCAGTTAAAATAAATGTCAAAATTTTACCCACCAATCCTTAAAATATAAATGTTTTTTTTTTTCATTTATTTGAAATTATTTCCGTTTTTGTATTTTTTGTTTTTTTTTTGTAATATACTCGTACAATACAAAATGTATGTATGCATATGAAGCTATAAACACTTTTTGTATGAATGTGTTTGTATATGTATGTGTGTTTATGAAGTTCTTGTAATTTGTATTAAAAAATTTTGTATATATACAACCAATTTAAATAAAAAAACAAATTAAAATTTTTTAAATATATTTTTTTTTTTTTTGAAACAGACAGCAAACAAAATTTAAATTTGTAATAACTGTTACGGACACAAATAAACCACAAGTTTCCGTTTTGTGGGTAAATTTTTATTAAATTTCAAACAAATGAAAAAAATAAATGAAACTGAAAAAAATGGTAAATGATAGTAAATTATTTCGAATAAATGTATGAAAAAGTTAATTTAGATATTTCTTTGAAAAATAAATGTATGTTGCTTTATTTTTAAATGGAACGGAAAACATTTTTTTTAAACTACAAACAGTTAACTACATAATATTCTGAGTGTATCATACTGATTTTGGTGGTCGAAATTTTCGGACCTATTAGAACTAGTTTTTTGGATGTAGTTCAACCTTGTTTATTTGTTTAGTTTGGTTTAAACTGGGAATGTTGTTTTTGAGATCCAGTTTATTTTGTTTTAATTTCAGTTTTTACTGGACAAGATTGATCAGTTAAACCTAAGTTACAGATGTCAAAACACACAGCTGATGAAAAGCGTCTCTAAATAAATCAGCTGATTCGTTAATACTAAAAAGTTGCTTACAAAAATAAAAAAAATTGGATTATTCTTCATATTATGAAGATTTCGGAGACATATGCAAATTTAAATAAGACCATAACAAGTAAGCCTAAAACAATTAGAACTCGTCCAAATAACACAGTTCAACAAAAAAAAAAAAAAAAATAAAAATTACGGGGTTCCGACGATTGACTCTTGTTAAGGAGACCAATAAAAAATATACGTGTGTCGGCGTTTTGATAGTTTACATCGGAATTTCATTTTAGAAGCGGTTTAAGTTTCCCAGCTCTGGCCAGTTCTTGCAGCATATCGGTATATAAAACTATGTTTTTTTTTTACATCTGAGGTGTAGGGTATGACAAATATTTTTTTTAACCCTCTAACTCCCCCTTATAACGACATTTTTTAGCTTTATTCTAACAAATTGTAAAAAATACCCTGAAAAGGGGAAGGGCGGGGATGAAATGTTCTGCAAAAATGTTGGCCATAAAATTCTACTATATATGTCAGAACGCACCAAAACCCAAAACTTAACACAAACATCAAAAACCAATCAAATTTAAGATTGGTCATCAGATTTCTAGTCACATTTTGGGATGACCAACATATTATAAGTCAGATTTTGAGATCACTTATATAATATTTAGGTCATCCCAAAATCTGACTAGAAATTTGATGAGCAATCTTGAATTTGTCTGGTTTTTGGTATTTGTGTAGTTTTGGGCTTTACTGTGTTCGGAGTATAATCTTATGGCCAACATTTTTGTAGAACATTCCATCCCCGCCCTTCCCCTTTTTCGGGATGTTTTTTACAATTTTTTAGAATAAAGCAAAAAAATGTCGTTATGAGGGAGAGTTAGAGGGTTAATATTTTGTACAAAAATATTTGTCATACAATTATCTACAAGGTTGCTGAACATACTCTACACCTTAGATGTAAAGAAAATATGGTTTTATATGCTGCAAGAACAGGCCAGAGCTGGGAAACTTTAACAAGAATCAGTCGTCGGAACACCGTAATTTTGAAAAAAGTTTGAAATTGTTTTACAGTGTAATTTATTTATATTCGTGAACACGTGCTTTTGTTTAAAAAATATTTGTTTTGATTTTTTACTAAGTACATACTTAGTATTTTTAATGCTACCATATGTTTGGCTACACTTATCTGTCAAGTCCTAAGCTACTACTGAACTGACAGTTTAAATTTGTTTTCAGCTTAACTAATAAGTCATTAAATCAAGTTTAACTCACATCAAAAAAACTAGCTCTAAGAAATAATCGCAAATCAAAAGATTTTCGGAAGAAGTGACATTTAATCATCGTTATTTTCTTCATACTGTTTATTAGCTGAGTTGTTGGCCATGCAAAATTCTATGTATATAAATTTTAGAACTTTTCTGAAATGTATTTTTCTAGTTTTTTTTTATTTGGTATTTTCTTTTCATTGATTGGCACTTTGCCAGCATACGCAGGAGTATCATTTGATGTTAAAGGCGGGCTGGTGCCCCATCTCTGTAAGAGCTGGAATTCATCACTGTTTAAACAATTTATAGATTCACGTGTTGTAACAAGACCTGGTGGAGACTTGAAAAATGTGAAATGTGACACTTGGTTTCTCTTTTGCCATAGAAATCCACAGAAAGCACCAGTTTCTTGTAATGGTTCGGCCACCATTTTTTTATGTCAATAATTTCTTCAGTTTTAGGCCTTCTAATTTCAAAATTTTCATTAGCCTCAACTATAAGATTTTCATACTCGGCTGGTGTGTATATCCTGTAATTTTTTCGAATATGTCTCTTTGCTGTCCCAAACATTCTATCGTTTGGCAGGAATGAATGACCTCTTTTGGCTATGTTATATTGTATCTCAATAATATTGCTATTTTGTTCTAAAACCAAAGATAAAGGAAGACGGACCATGGCATGATTCCGATTTTGGCCGGCACAACCATCTGAAAATAGGTGCGGTGCTTCGGCATCATGACCAATATTTTTTTTAATATAATCCAGGACAAAGATACCCACTTCGTTGGGATTTTTGTTAGCGACTCCTTCACAATAGAAAAAAAACTGATTTTCCAGTTTTAAGATCATAAATGCAAAACTCGTATAGCCACATTACACTGAAATGTGTGAAAGTGGCTAATTTTGCATATATTCAAATGCAATGCCATAAACTTTTGTATCATTCTTGCATTTACTTTCCACTTCTTGTATTTTTTTTTTTTTTAAATTATGACTTGTGCATCTCGAGATCTGCTTTATACGATATTTTTGCATCGTCATTAAGATGAGGGGTTCTTAGTTTAAGCTTTAACTCTTCACACAGTACAAAGACATCAATTTGCTTTCTACCAAACGATAAGCTAAAGTTTTTTTGAAAATATTTTAAGTAAATCTTATATTTTACTGGATAATCTGAATGTTTTTGTTGGTTTATTGTGTGTATAATTTTCAAGGTATTTTTCATCTAAATAATAGGATGATGTATCTTTGTTAAAGTAGTGTACACATGCATTGATCCGTGATCCCTTTGACTTAACTCTGTGATCAATGGGCTGCTTATTTGTTTTTTTAATAAATCACATAAACTTCTAACTTGTTTCTCGGAAATTCCATGAATGCCGCAAACTGCTTTTTTGCACCTTTAATCATAATGTGATCTATGTAGGTAAATTCTCTTTTCTTAGGTCCTTGATATCTGGGCCTTTTCTCTACATTTCTTTTTTTTCAATCAATCTCTGCAAGTATGTGTCTTGGGTATTTTTACCATCAAAATTTTAAAAAAAAAATATGTGGTACTTTGCCTAACATCTTTAGATATTTGTTATCTTCCATGTATTTTAGTTTAAATCTGTAAATAAATCCAAGAATCAACACTATCATGTGCTTGTAACCAAATTTGTGCAGATTTTTCTAATTTGAATGAATTATTGTGTCATGTAACACTCAAAACCAAAATCTCAACCAGACGTCTTTACCAAATATGAACTAATTTGTATCAATGGTTCCATATAACATTAACAACTCAAATTTTAACCGGATATTTACGGTTTTTGTGTGTCTAAATACCATTTAAGCCTAATTCAGAAAGAATCTTTCTATATGTGATAGGTCTGAATATCTAACCCAATTCAATAGAGAGTTCGTCCTTAAGTCAAAGGAGCTTTTGCACCAAAATAAGTTATATTTGCGATCTGTAATGACTACACGAAAGGACGGACATCGTTAAATCGGCTCTGAAAGTGATTCTGAATCCATTGGTATACTATAAGGTATTTGCAAACATCTGCAAAAAATCATAATATCATAATAATTTATAAATTAGGGAAGCCCAACGGAAAGTCACGGGATTGACAAATTCTGAATTTATTTCAACGAATCTCTTTTGCAATCTGCTTTAAAAATACTGGGTGCGTGCATGCTAAATGTGTACATAAGAGTGGATTCTGATACCTAAAAGGGTGTAGTAAGATGAAATCAGTTAGATTTCTGATAAAAATTTATTTACGAGCTGCTTCGTATTAGTATACGCACATCAACTCTTTGCTTAGAGCGAACAGAGCAGCAATAATAGCGAAAAAAATACGTCACCACATAGGCATGACGTCACCAAAGTCGGCACCCTATCATAACTAACCATACCAAATCGCATCTCCCAACTGAACGTGTGTTCACAGTGATAATGCGTTATGAAACTTTATATGCGTTTTTCTCAAAACTTCTTTTTCACACACTAGGTCCCTTTTCTCGGAGAAGGTTACATATATTAATATTAGCTGCTTAGTGTTGTTTTTCTTTGTACTAAAGTAATCTAAACTTTTTCTTTGGGTTACTTTGGTAAAATATTAAATTAACAACTGATGAAATGATAAACAAAAAACAAGTAAAAGCATTAATTTCGGCTACATAGATTTTTTTATATTCTGCAGTTTTTGTTACAGCTAAAATAAAAACTTTTAAAATCAAGAAAACAATGTCTAGGTGAATAAAATGTTAGGTGTGAAATCAATTT
This sequence comes from Eustalomyia histrio, assembly GCA_949748255.1. Lineage (NCBI taxonomy): Eukaryota > Metazoa > Arthropoda > Insecta > Diptera > Anthomyiidae > Eustalomyia > Eustalomyia histrio. Next base: position 18,038,457 of record OX456527.1, on the reverse strand, counting down.
TTGTGGGAAAAAATATTTTTAAAGTGAAAAAAAAAATTGTGGTAAAACTAAATATTTTTTAAGTGAAAAAAACAATTTTTTGAATAAAAAAATTTCAGTTGAAAATAAATTATTTTTCACCTCTGAATAACTTAAAATCGAACAAGGTACAGTAATTATATATACACGCAGAAAGAAAACATAGTTGGGGCAATCATATTCGAAAAGCATCATATATTTTTGGGATTATGATTGTGCCAACCATAGTCGTACTATAATATAGTAATCATATTATGATAATTTTACCATAATATGGACCATATTACAGTTATATTATGATTCGAAACTATGAAAAAAATTTTTAAGTTTAAGAATATTTCTTTGAGAAATATTTTTACTAAAGAAAAAATTTGTTATTAAGCACTTTTTCAAGAAAACTTCTTTGATTCTATGGACTTTTTTAAGTAAAAACAGACTTAAAGTCGGTTGTGCCGAATTTTTGAAAACCCTTCACCAATTTCCCTCCAAAAAATCTCTCTGTTTTTGATACGAAAAATGTAAAAAAACTTTAAAAGTGAAATTATGGAGGTAAAAAACTTTTTTATGGATGAGAAAACAAATTTTGCGGTTGGAAAAAAATTTTTTGTGAAAAAAAATTTTAGTGGTAAAAAAATTTTTTGAGGTGAATATAAAATGTTATTCAATTCTATAAGACTGATTAAAAAACAAGAAAAAATATTTGACTTGTCAGTCGCTACTATAAAATTGCAATTTGTATGGAAAATTTAGAGGTACCTTCACATTTTCACTCATATCTTTTTAACCGCTGCACCAATTTTGCTAATTTTCAAGATGTACATTAATCTAAGTTAAAATAAGCACCTCCGCGTGATCGAGATTTGAACAGACAAAAGGACATCTCAAAATCGGCTTCAAATTTTACAAGGATCACGAATATATATACTTTATGGGGTCTTAAACCTAAATTTCGACATGTTACAAACGTAATGAAAAACTGATATATACACTCACCATATATAGTGGAGGGTATAAAAAAAATATAGCTTCTATGGACTTTTTCTAATAGAAAAATTCTTAGATTCTAAGAACATTTTTAAGATTTTTATTAGATAGTCTCAGATTTTTTCTTTTAAAAACAATCCCTTAGAATCCAGGAAAAAAGTTCTTAGAATTTATGAATTTTTCATGATGAACATTTTTTAGAATCTAAATTTTTTTAAGACCATATAAATTTATCTAAAAAACAGTTTGCAGAATTTGAGGATCTAAAAATGTAGTATTTTGTATATGAAACCTTTTCGTAGAAAACAACTCTTGCACGCAGGAAAAATACATTTCTAAATATGTTTACAGGCAAATATATATTTGTTTAGAAACTACCATATGTATTTTTGAAGTAGATTTCCAAGTATTTTATATTTATGGTTATTATACATATGTTTACAGGCAAATATTGTAATATTTGTATTTCCCCACCTAAATAAACATATATTTGCAATTTTAATTTTATCATTATTATACTTGTGGGATGAAAACATAATATATTTGCAGGCAATTATATATATGTTTGCCGATGGATGCATTTCAATGATCCAAACTTATATATGTTTACAAGCAAAGATATTATATTTGTAAGCAAACATACTGTATTATAAATGCGGCAAATACAACTCACAGCTTTTACAAATATATGTATTCTGAGAATTTTTCCACAAGAAAGACATTATTTTATAAGCATATTTTTTTAAACAAATCAAAGTCATATTTCATTTGATTTATAATTTTCTATTCATTGATTGTTGTCAGCATTTTATAGTTTCATAATTATCACTTTTTTTCATAGTCAGGATTTTTGTTACCACAGTATGGTTACAGCCAATCATGTAATAGAATAGAAAGTGGCAATAATGAAATAATAAAATATTTACTATAATAATAATTGAAGCGACCATATTGATGGTTTGAACCTATTTACAAACCAATAACTTGATTATGAAAACCATACCCGTATGCACCAAATATAATATATAAACAGTGATCATATTGCAACCATGTTCTTGTATTTTAAGTTGCCTTTAACTTATATTACAAAGGAAATGATAAATTGATATCTAACCTCACTATAAAAAGCTGTAAATAGTTCTATTTGAAACTAATCAATAGCAGAAAGGTAATTCAAAAGTAAAATTGATATGTTTTGTATTGCAGTTAATCGGGAAATTACAAAAAAAAAATAAATTTACAAATATTCCACATACAGGTTGGTTGAAAAGTTCCTGCGCTCGAAATGAAAGAATACTGTTTTTGTTACAAAATATATTTTTTTATTCAATATAATCTCCCAGAAGCTCAATACACTTGTTCCAATGATCTTCCAATAATTTTATCCCATCCTTATAATGGTTTTCCGGGAGCTCTGCAAAATAACTGTCTACGGCTGCTATGGCCTCTTCATTCGGCGAAAAATGCTTTCCCTAAGAAATTGTTTAAGATTTCTGAAGAGATAGTAGTCACTGGAAGCCAAATCTGGTGGATGTTCAAGCAATTCGTACTTTAATTCTTTGAATTTAGCCATCGTCAAAACACTTTTGTGAGCAGGTGCATCGTCTTGATGAAAAATAATTTTTTTCATCATTAAACCAGGTCTTTTCTCACGAATTTTTTCATCCAGCTGATCCAAAAGGCTGAAATAATATTCAGAGTTGATTGTTTTACCTTTCTGAAGATAATCAATCAACAAAATTCCTTTTGCATCCCAAAAAACTGATGCCATAACCTTCTTTGCTGATCGTTGTGACTTCACCTGCTTTGGAGCTGAACAACCAGCTTCAGTCCACTGTAAACGTTCTTGTTTCAATTTAGGATCATGGTGGTAGATTCAAGTCTCATCCATAGTTATAAAACGACGCAAGAAGTCAGTTTAATTCGGCTTAAAACGCTCCAAATTACGCTGAGAAATTTGTTTTTGATCCAGTTTTTGTTGTATTGTTAATGTGTGCGGCACTAACTTTCCAAACAGTTTTTTCATACGTAATTCTTGATGTAAAATATGGAATACACGTTCGTCTGAGATGCCTATGGCATTAGCAATTTCACGCTTAGTCAAACTTGGATCTTCACTAACCATATTATGCACCTGCTCAATGATTTCTGCTGTGGTTGCAGTTTTTTGTCGTCCTTCGCGTGGATCGTCTTTAAGGCACGTTTAAATTCACCAGCCCAAAATTCAACGGTGCGTTTTGAAGGTGAGGACTCCTTATACACTTCTAACAATTGTTCATAAATTTCCTTTGCTTTTAAACCCTTCAAAACAAAGAATCTAATGACTGCACGATATTCAATTTTTTCCATATTAAAAAAAATCAATGACACGTCAACTTCAAATGGCTTGTAAACAAACAAAGAATTGACAGAATGACTTGCAACTTTGCATGTGTTCTCAGGACAGTTATACCAACCTAAGAAAAAAAGTTTGGAGCTAGCAGTGCCATCTCTTGGTGAGCACAGGAACTTTTCAACCAACCTGTAATTGTTGTAAATCTGAATACATGTGAACAACATGCAATTTGGTTTTAATTCTAAACAACAAATTTTCTGTTAATTTGTGTGTATACAGAAGATCACGATTATAATTTGTGTGGCAAAATTGCCTTTTTCTACTTTGAAAAAATTTAAAAATGATTATAATTTTGCCACATAAATTTCTTTAATTGGCTCTAATTCTACTTTTAAGTTAATTCTGGTTGCCGTGGTTCAAGGATATCAAGAAGGCTGCTGCAAAAATTCATCAAAAACAAAAACTTACTGTCTAAACAAAGAGAAATGCTTTAAAGGCAGATATAACAAAACATCCTGGTAAATTAAAATTGTGCACAATGAGCTGTAGTAACAAATAAGTGAGATCATTTTTTTTTATTAATTTTAGAAAATTTTTTTTGGTAAACTAATGAAAGAAGTGATATTTTCATAAAGTTTATGGAGAATTTTATGAATTTTTTTTTTATTAAAATACTTGTAAAAAAATATTCTTAAAAATTTTGATTAGTTTAATGAAGGCTTTAATTGACTTAATTAAAACGAAATCGAAGTAATTTTATGCATAAATTCAATAACATTATTTAGATATTTTTTTTAATTTTTGATTGTAGGGGAACTTGGGGTAATTCGGTAATAGTTTTTAACATGACCAAAAAGTACTTATATATTCTATACAAAGGTTTGTGGCTAACTTTCTTCGTTTCCCTTTTTGTTGGTTTTTCAAACCATGAAATTTTGAGGAAATCTTTTAAAAGTTGAGGGAAAGTGGAAATACGGCACTTAAAAAAAATTGTAAAAAGCCAAAGACTAAAAAAACTAATATTATTTAATTATATTTATGAAATTTTGTGAACATATTTATTACTTCTAGAAGCCTAAAAAATATGCAAAATTACATACTAAAATTTAAATTATGTAGTTTAATTTTTTTTTTTTTTTTTTGACATATATTTGCGTTTCCCATTTTACCCCAATTTCGCTATTTTTAGCGCCATTTAATCAATGTTTAAAGATTTTCTAAATATTTTTGCATATCAATAGATAAACAACAAGAGATTAGTTCTGATATATTAAAGCAATACAGATAGTCCAAGATTTGCAATTTTTGGCAACAAACACGAGTGCATTAAATTACCTTTTTTACATGTTTATTTTTTTACCTTGATCTTAAAAACCAATTAAAACCTATGCATTGAATTGCTACGATTAACGAAAAATCCGACGCCAATAAAGCCACCGCTAGCAGTAGTTAACTTTAAAAACATATTGAAAAATTGCGATTTCCCACATTAGCCCACTACTCAGGATATACCATGCTCTCCTATAAACAATTTTGATCACGGTTGGTTATTTCGTGTTAAAAGGTTAATAATGTACTAAACTATGATAGAAATCCAATAAAAAAATTAAATTTTGATTCCAGGGTTGCCACATATTTAATAAAAAAATTTAGATTTTTGGATTTTTTAAAAGCTTTAAAAAGACAAAGAAAAAAATTCTTGAAATTAAGTTTTAATTTTTTGCCTCAAATTCTGGTTATTCATGGAGATTATAGTATAGAGAACAAATTAAAATTAATTTTTTTAAAACTCTGCATCCATTGAAGAATTCAGCCGTTCAATGTTTTGTTTTGGTTGAAAATATCTCCGCTAGAGGGCGTGTTAGGCTAATAAAAAAATCGATAACAAATCTTTCTTGCTAAAAATTCAGGAGAATATGGGTTACTCAGTTAAAAATTTTTAGTGGGTCAGAAAATCACCTTTTGGCAATCCACTGAGTATTTACGGAATTTAAAACTTATTACTGGCTTTACCAGCGATTACAGAAAGTGATTTGCAAGAATTTGCTTAAAAAAATTCAGCGATTTATAAAAAAAAGCATTGGCAAAGAATTGGCTTAGTTTTTCCAGTACCATCCAGTCAGAAAATCAATAAACTGGTAGAGAATTGATTTCATAAAAATTGCCAAAAAAAAAACATTGTAATCGAAAGGTTACAGGCATAATTTTTTTTTAATTAATTTTTTTTTATTAAATTTGGAAAAGCTTTTTTGTAGTCGGAAAAATTCCAGTTCGAGTCCGGTTAAAGGCATAATTTTTTTTTAATAAAATTTTTTTTATTAAATTGGGAAAAGCTTTTAGGCCAACTTTTCTTTTAGTCTTCACAGCTTTATGCCGCCAAATTTGGGCTCTCAGCGGTTAGCCAGCAGTTATTATTACTTTACGTATAAAACTTTTATGTATTATACGAGGTTGGTCTCAAAATTAGCCGAGTTGACGTATGCTAAAAAGTGGCAACGAACATGGAAAAATTTGGTCACATGCAAAAAATTGGCCAAAATCACTGAATTAAAGTTTGAATTGCTTCTTCACGCACCTTATTCGCCAAATTAAGCTCTCTCGGATTATTTTCTATTTCGAAACTTAAAATATGGCTCGATAGTAAAAGATTTATGGTTGATGGCTATTTTAAGGGGCTAATACACTGCATGAAAAGGACCTATCCCAGGACACGTCACGTGACCGGTTCATTGTGATAGGGATCGGTTACCGGACCGGTTTTTTTATATCAAAAGAACCGGACACTTTTACATGGGCTTGTTCTAGGAGGTGATCTTATGCCCTCTGTGATATGTCACAGGACTGATTTAAAAAAAACATGTCACCCAAATAAACAAAAGAACATATCACAGGACCAACACAAAAGAACATGTTATGACTTTTAAACCGGTTACGTGGTAGGAAATTTTAGGAACCGGTCCTCTTTACACCTATTTCGTGATACGTATTTTTGGAATCGGACCACTTTTCAACTATCGCGGAACAGGTCCCAAATCCCAACGAATTCACAAGAAATTTTTCTCGCAGGACATAAACAGGGTATCGAAGCTATTGAATATCGCTGGGAAAAGTGTATCAAGCGAAAAGGAGATTATGTTGAGATATAAATTTTTTTTTTTTTCAAAAATTGTTGCTTTTTTGTTAGTTCGGCTGTGTTTGGGACCGACCTAGTATGTTTCCTTATCTTAATGGGTAGGACACTTATTTACCTATTTAAAGGCCTGGGTTCGAATTTCGGAATTACCAAAAAATTATTTACAATTGAACTTTTTATAATTTTGGTTTGGAACTTCTATTTTTGGACTACCTAATTTTTGGTTTTGCCAACATTCGATTTTTCTTTTGGCGCAGTGCATTTCCGACGCTTTTTGAACAGCCGGCTTTTTTGTCTAATGATGTTATAATTTTGGTATTGGGAAAGCACTTTTTATCATCAGTACTTGTAGCACCTGTTAAAGTACCCTGACAGCACTTTCCCATTTAAATTCTTCTAACTGGGTTAAGCTCGAAATGACTTTGGTTAGGAATGTGAGAAATATCACATAAGAAATGGCAGAATTATTATTAAAGTAATTTTAATTCTGCCCCTCTGTAGATTGGAAGTTTAGAAAATTCATATTTAACAGATTTTTTTTCCCAGAATACCCTACTGTTCATTATTTGAAATTGCCATCAAATTTAGCAAGTTGATTTCACTTTCTGGTTGTCTAAAATGTTGTTATTAAAAGCATCTACATAAGTAAAAAAGACAGAAATGGCAAATACTCTGCTAGACATAAAAATTTGATATTGGTTTATAAACTACAACATATTTTTTGGATAGAGTATCTTATTTAACGAGTTACCCAGAAAAATGTTGGTACATAATACAAAATACAAGTTCATATCTTACAATGTAGTAATGCAGTTTATGACATACCCCTGTGGCATCCAGCTTACTCATAAAAGTTAAAATTTTATAAAAACTATTTATGAAATAAACTTTGAATTTTGTATGAATTTTTAATTTTAAAATTTCAATAAAACTTTCATTTATTTACAAATATTTAAATTAGAAATGGGCACGTAAGCGATTTTCGACTCCCGCACTAAGTTTTTTTTCCACTCAAGCTCATGCCAGACCACGTGAGTAATTTAAATTTTTTAACATAAATTAATTTTTTATTATATCACTTAATTTTTATTATATCACTTGAACTCGCTCACATAGTAAAAAACGTTCTCTTGGTTTTATATGGGCAAATTACAAAGGTTGGGCATCTTTTCAAATTGGTTTTTTTGCGATTCCAAGTGATTTTCTTTGCAAATCCAATTCCAATTGAGCAGATTTTTCAATTGGATTTGAAAAAAGGTTTGAAAAACAGGAAAATTTGCTCAAATTATTGCAGAAATCAGGGAAATTTGCTCAATTTTCCCCTGTTTTCTCTCAGTTTCCGAACCTTTGTATTCTGTATAAAATTTTATTTCTGCCGGCGTTGCAATCTCTATACTTATTCTTCCTCTATGGTGTTACCATACTTAAATATTATACTTATAATTATTGTGTATATTGTGGAAATTAATTTCTAAGGGAATTAAGAGAAAAAGTCCTTAGGAAAATTAGCCAAAAAGTTAATTCCTTTAGAAACGAGGGCGGATCAATAAGTCCGTGACTTTTTGAATGAAACACGGTTTTTTTTTTTTGCAAAAAAAAAAAAATATTTTTCAACGAAATCTCCTTTTAGCTCAATACACTTAGTCCAACGTTTCTCCAATTTTTGTATCCCTTCCAAATAATAGGATTATCGATGTCCATAAAATAGGCATTTTTTGATCAATAATTTCATCGTTGGAGCTAAATCTCTTTCCATCGAGCAATTTCTCTAGGTTTGGATATAGAAATAGTCACTGGGGGCTAAACCCCGAGAATGTGGCGGATGAGTTACCAATTCGTAGTCCAATTCAAGGAATTTTGCCATTAAGACTACACACGTGTGCACCCGTGCATTATCTTGATACAAAAGAACTTTTATCTTGGCCATATGGGGTCGTTTTTTTTTAAATCCTCGTTAATTCGGTCCATTAAGTTGGGATAATATGCACCGTTTATTGTTTTTCCTTTTAAAGGTAATCGATGTGGATTATCCCGCGTGCATCCCAAAAAACTGTTGCCATCACCTTATTGGCCGACAAACTTTCCTTAGCGTTCTTTGGATCCGGTTCGGCCGGAAAACCCCATTGTTTAGACTGGTGCTTGGTGTGCGGAGTGTTGTAATGAATCCATGTTTCATCCACAGTTACAAAACGCCGCAAAAACTTATTCGAATTGCGGTTAAACAACTCCAAACAGTCCTTTAAAGTTATCACACGATTACGTTAATGGTCAATTGAGAGCAAAAGCGGCACCCATCTTGCAAACAGCTTTCTGAAATCCAACTGATCATTTAAAATCGAAACCACACTGCCATATGAAATGTCAATGACAACAACAATCTCACGCACTCTTTGATCGGCCAACACCTTATCGTGGATTTTTTCGACATTTTCGAGTGTATTGACCTCAATTAGCCGTCCAGAACGTTCAGCGTTATTTGTACTTGTGCGACCCCAGCGAAAGTCACTAAACCACTTTTTTTACTATTGAAATCGATGGTGCAGAGTCCCCATAGTATTTATCAAGCCTTTCTTTGGTTTGATTGACGGTTTTTTTTTCGCAAAAAATAATATTTAATGAGCCCTCGAAATTCACTTTTTTCCATTTTTAAAAAAATCCACGAGGCTGTATTGTTTGAACAGCTGTTAAACGCAAAGTAAATGACGGAACTTGCTCAAAATTTAAAATTGAAAATAAATTTAGGTGGTACTTAATGGGAGAAGTGTTGCATTTAATATATTACTACGAGGAAGTTCGAAAAGTCACAGATTTATTTATTCGCCCTCGAATTAAGGGAAAAAGTAAATTTATTTATAATTAAGCAAAAACTGACGAGTGAATTCCTTTGCGAATTTATTCTTAAATTTTATAATGGAATTAGAAAATAATGAATGAATTCCTTCAAGATAAATTGAATAAAAAAAAGGAAATCATTCAATTCCTTAACCCTTTAACCACTGGAGTCGAAATACGAAGTATTTTGTTATGAAAATTTGGTTCTAGTATCATTTTGGACTAAAAAGCACGAATGTGAAGTCCATTTGTCAAAAAAAACGAATCTGAAAGCGCCAGGTGGAAAAAATGAAAGACAGCCTAAAGACAAAAAGCTCGACTCAAACAAAAATATTTGTTTCACAAATCAAACACGCAACAAATTATCAAAATACAGCTTGAAGCTACTTCACAAAAAAAAAAAAAATTCGAGTCGATTGAGCTGTTGGAAAGTATGTTTTTTTAGTTTTAATTTTGCACCAAAATCATAAATAATTTTCGTGTCTGTTTTGACAAAAATGTTGACAGAAATGGGTGTATCTATCAAACTATTTAACTGCGCGTGTTCAAACCGGCGCTGTTCGAAAGGTAAATTCAAACAGACAAAAATCTCGTTGGCGATTATTGCACCAAAATTATTGCTTGGATATAATTGGACTTTAGTGATGACCTTAGTCTTAGTGGTTAAAGGGTTAAGTTTGGTTAGGGAATTAATTCCCAATATATCAATTCAGTTAAAAAAACAATTAGGGAATTAATTCTTTGAGGCTTTGGTTAAGAGTACAAATATATCGGTTTGTCATTTCGTTTGTAACATGTCGTGATATATATCTAAGACTCCATAAAGTGTATATATTCATGATCCATATGCAATTTAAGGTCGATCAGCGATATCCGTCCGTCTCTTTGTGTTTGGTTTGATTGACCGTAAATTAGTTGATTTGAGGTGAATTTGCCCTTTACTTTTAAAAATACAAACTTTAACAAAAATTCCAAAACACTTTATTTATTTATGTTATTTTTCTAAATCTAAAAGAATGTCAATACCATAAGCTGTATGAAATACTGGATCAGACTTGAGTAATTTAATACGCAAGCTATGATTGTAAATAAACGGTTTGAAAGAGATAATATTTTTTTTTCTAAATAAATGTCTGGAAAAGCTTTTCCAAAGACAAATAAAAACAAGTAAAAGCAATAATTTTTTATACCCTCCAATAGGGATGATAAATGAGAATTTCTTTTAGGTACCTAGCATCATTTAAAACAGTACTTTTTTGACCTCAAATGTACCAAAGAATAAATTTTTTGCAAATTTTTCCAATTTTTTCAAAATTCAAAAATATGATATATATAATAAAATTGTACCACAACACTCAAATTTAAACTGGCATCAGCTATTAAAAAAAATTAATATTATCCAGTTAAATGCGTTATGATTGTTAGGGCCAAGTATCAAATTCTCAAACTACTTTAACCAGCACTTAATGCAGTTAAAATAGAAAAAACGTGTAATATCTGTTCTCATGCATATTGTTTAAGTGTGAGTGACACTATCATAATATTTGTATTGCTATAAAAAGTTTTTTGAACTTTTTCCTTAAAAGTTTGCAAAGTTCTACAAATCCCAGTATAAGTTTTATAATGATTTTATTTTTTTGTTTTATTGCAGTTTAAAAAAGTTTTCTATTTTTTTTTTAATTTTTCTGTATAAAAGTCAACAAGTGCTGTTGTTTTGTATAAATAAAACTTAACTGTTTGCCATAAAGTAACTACAAAGACAATTACTTAGAAGTTTATTGACAAGTTAAAGAGATATTTTCACATTTTCACGATTGCGATGCAATTTTTCAAACAATTTTCACATAAAAAGTAATTTTGCATGAAAATGTATTAAAATGTACAGAGAAAAAAATTATAGCTTATTCAATTAATAAATAATTTGGAAAAATGTATACTGACAAAATAAATGAAAAATAACAACAGAGCAGAAAACTACTCTCACTTATTAAATGTAAAAATTAAAATGTGTATGAAAAGACATGATCATACATAGGTTTTTATATGATCATACATGGTAATATATGGTCATATACGTTCAAGGAGGTTCAGTATATGACCATATATCTCCGGATCCGAAATTTGAGGGTATATGGTCATATATGAGCATACATGAATAATATATAAGTATTAGACCGTACCACCTTACAGGCAAAAAAAAAAAGTTCACCGTACACCCTCAAATATAAGTTGTTTTAACAAGAAAATTTCGAAAAAAAAAACAAATATTTTTTTGTACTCCTTCATAAATCTTGTGAAAACCAATCTTTGTTAACACATCTCCGTAAATAAAGAAAATAAAAAAAGGAAGTTTTTATATATAGGCTTTTTACGTAGGTTTTACCCCTTAAGTGGTATAAAAGGGTGCTTGAGGTCAATGATTTTTGATGTAAAAAATTGGTATCATTGCGACAAAAACATTGATATATAACCCTTTAAGATCCGACTGTAAATACAGAAGATATGACAAAAAAATTAAAAATGCCCTACATTCGGCAACAAAAAAAATTAAAAAAAAATAAAATAATAGTTCCGCTGGAATTATTGGAATACCTTCCTAGCAAAAGTTTATTGCGTTTTTGCGAGCTTTCATTTTAAAATATTAGGGTAGCTCATTAAGGTGGTAGCAACTGAGGTCTGGTGGGTTAATACTAGAACGGGTTACTTGAGGTCAATGGCACCTTCGACGAAAACATCGGTCTCCGCGAGACAAAAAACATTGATATACAACACTTTAAGATCCGACGGTAAATGGCGAAGATATAAAGAAAAATATAAAATGGCGACCCCTACGTTCGGCCAAAAAAAAAAAAAACATTTTCGAAATTTTCTTGTTAAAATACTTTATATTTGAGGGTGTACGGTGAACTTTTTTTTTGAGGTACGGTCTAATGAGTATATATGACTATATGTATATGAATATATATGACCATATATGACCATATATGACCATATATGACCATATATGAGTATATATGACCATATATTACCATATAAGGCCATAAACCCCCAATTCGGAGCTTCAAAGCAGCTAATCCTTCATATTTTTATTTGCTTCTTTTTTAATTTTTTGCCTTAAAGAGCTTTTTTAATTTCATAAACAGAAACTTTTTTTAAGAAAATTTCCAAAAGGTCCAATTTTTGATAAATACGACTATTTGGCTCTATTTCCCATAGTTTTCCAGATAGGCTTATTTTCAAAATTTCGGAAAGGGCCGAAATAACACCAACTTTAAAACTTCGGATACACTGGAAGTGACCAGACCTTTAAAAACACAATTCCTTAAATAAATTTTCAAATATGATTTAAGTTTTGACGAATTAATTTGCGAATTAATTTTTCTGATTGAATTATTTCCTACCATAATTCAATCTTTATCTTATTAGAACAATCAAATTGATTTAAATAATTCTTTTTATAAATCAAACGAAATAATTCAATTTAAACTCGAAGAATTAATTCAATTTTGATTTGATACGAGAATCAAAAAATAATTTTTTTGATTCTTGAAATGATTTGATTCGCGATTTAAAACATTTTTTTTTTAATCACAAATAATTTGATTTCAAGCTCAAAGGGTTTCATGAATTTTCAATAAAACAGTCACAGGGTGACAAGTGCATTATCTTTGTTTTTGTTGGTTGACCAAAAGAAAAATTAAAGCTTTTATACTTCCTTTTTAATTTTCCTTTCAATAAAGTGTTTGGTCAACCATAACTAAGTTAAAAGATTTGATTTTTATTTGATTGAAAAAAAAAAAAAAAATAATTATATTAAAATGTAAATTATTTATTTTGAAAAGGGTTCATCATCGAACCAATAATTCAATTTTATCTTTTTATATGTATGCATAAGTATTAGGGTGACCCTTAACTAAACCAAACTAAAGTAAACGTTTTTACTGACGCAGGTGCTTCTATTAATATCGAGCCATATCAACAAAATAAGTGTAAAGGTGCATTTACATCTGCATCAAAATCCCATTTACATATGTACTCTCTGGTGTTTTGTGCAAAATTTAAAGTACACAATCTTTTCCCCATTGAATATCAAAATCTGTAATTGTAATCGAGATGTAATAAAATTTTATGGCAAAAGGCTTTTTTTTAATAATTTTCTATATTAGTCTGATAGAATATCGACTGCGATGAAATTGGAATATTTTATAGAAAATCAAAAATATATCAGTTTTTATGCCTGTTGGTCTGAATAAAAATTTTTACTATTTTTACTAGAATTTTGTTTTTAAAATTAGTTTTGACGTAAAATATGTTTCTATTTAGTATTTAAAATATTTTTTTTTTTTTTTAATTTCGCTTGAAAAAAATTTTTTTTTTTGTTTACTATTTTTTACTATTTTTTACTAAAATGTAAAAAACAAACCCCTTATCTTAAAAATGCGGTTAAAATTTACCCTATTTTATTTATTTTGTTGATATTTTATCAAAAGACTGTATCTGTTGGCTCAACAGAAAAATTTGTTATTTGAACAAAATTTATTTCTGTTTCTTTGGCTTAGAATCAGATTTGTTAATTTTAACGCAGTTTTTTTTTCAAATTTAGCAAATTAAAATTTATCAACAAAATTTGTGAAACTACAGTTTTTTTTTGTAATTATAATGTGGTATTTTTTTTTTAAATGATACACTCAAAAAAATATGTCTGTAATTTTTTTAGTTAAGACTCAAATTTTTTCAAATTAAAACAGTGCGTTAGAAATTAGTACATATACAGGTTTTGTGTAAAAATTAAGGACATCATTTTGCTTTAAAAATCTGTAATTCTACTATTTTTTTCCACAAAATAAGTTAATTTTAAAGAATTTGATTCTAAGCTGAAATTTAGAAACATTTCTGTAAAATAACAGACTTATTTTTTAGGTCCCATAATCCTCTCGGACCTGTTCCATCTCCAATAAGTCAATATGTATACTCCGCATTAAATTAAAAAAAAAATATTGTTAATTTTAACAAATTTGATTCTAAACCGATAACAAGAAATATATTTGTAAAATTACAGACTTAATGCTTTGAGTGTAATAAATGCAACTGTATGAAATGATTGGCAACCAGTTCAAACGGTTAATGTTATTGAACAACGGTATTTAAAAAATATTTTTTAATTTTAAGGTTCTTCGAAAGGGTTTTAAATCGGTAACGGTATTTTAAGGTTAGTGCTTTCCAACCATGAATATTTGAGACGATATCCAAATATCATGCCCCTATTGAAAGAAAGAATTCAAATATAATTCTGCTTCTCAATGCAAGCGTGGGCCACCCTTGCCACTAGAGTGTCCTAAAAAATGACGTTGTTTTTTCCTCTTCCGATTTTTGAAAAATACCTATATCTTGAAAACTAACAGAAGTTGAGGGTAATGAACTAAAATTTTGACTACTCCTAGACTGACTATAACTCCATTGAAATATCATCCCCATCCAAACAAAGATGGAAAATTATTCTATTTTATAAAAAAAAAAAAATATTTATAGATAATTTTTAAAATTAACGCTTAAAATATATTCAAAACACTGAAGCATTTTAGTATTGTGTTAAAAGAAGTTATTTAAAATTTTTGACAGTTTTTTTTTTACTGACGTATTTTTTGAAGTGTAATAACAGTGTAGATAATTTTTTGTTTTTAATTGGGGTGTTTAACTTTTCTTTTAAGGTTTTGTTAAAAGTTAAACCACCATATTAAGTTACAAAGTAAAGAAAACAAAAAAAGTCAAGCAGGAATATAAAATAGAAAACTTTTGTTTATTCGCCAACAAAAATAAAATATCATTGAATACCAAAATGTCTTTTAATATTAACTTTTCAAGGTTTTAGTTCTTTAAAAAAAAAAACAACAACAAAATGCTACATTAAGGGTGGCCAACCTATCTTAAAAATAACTACCAGAGTTTAATGTTATTCATAGACTTTTTCATATAAATTTGACATTTATAACTATGGTTAAGCGCTAAACCTTGATTATTGAAAGATAAGTTAATGAGCCTAAGGCATATATACAAATACATCGATAACTTGTTACACGATATTAATTTTTTAATATACATAGAAATTTGAAATTCATAGTGATCAAATTATTATCTCAGTGCTCATAATATATTGAAAAAGAATCATAAATATGATCATAGGGATCATATTATGATAATTTTATTCTTCAACTATACTATCGAATTATGTCAAATTTATGTTTCATTTGACTTTAAGTTATACATATTTTGATTGGTGACATCATTTTATATTTGCATAATTATTATTTATTTTTCGTAGCCACAATTTTTTTTTAAGTTTCTTCAAGTCGAAATGGAAAGTGACAATTATAAATTTAGCCAACATCACACAATTAGTGTTATTAAAAAATATTTATTTATTTCGATATCTTATTGATTAACTAATTAAATTAAATTAAAATAATAGAACGATCTTAAACGCGTGAGTTAAAAGGAATTAATGAGAATGATGGTTGGTTTTTAATAGTGATGTTGGTACTATGAGTAACTTAGTAGTTGGTACCACGAGTAACTTAGTAGTGGTTACTGTATCAGGGTGCCACATAAATTAATAAAATAAAATAACTTTTAAAATGATGGTAACCAATTAATTGCAGCGAGCATAATTTGGTAACTGTGATCTTGTAGCAACCATATTTTTCTTTGTTTGTAGTCTTTTTACACACTGAAAGAGTAAGAACTCTACAACGAATTAAAACGAACTGTCACAAGACCGGTCCCTTTACATGCAAATTACCTGTAATTTTACATATCGTGGTCATGTATGGGGGGAAATTGAAATCTAACCTCGGACGTGTATCACGAAACTCTAAAGAAAACATTGTTCGGTAATATGTCCTTACAATATAATTTCAATGGTAATAAAATATTCCCAAGTATGCCTACAGTGGAGACTAACAAAAAAAATAACAATTGGTATCTAAGAACTGATAGTTATCTATTGGAAGAAAAAACGGTCATAACAAAGATGGTATCCGCGGAGTCACCCCCCAATTTGCTGGAGTTTGAATATGTGTTAAAGGAAGGTAAATTAATAAATGCGTAGGTTTTGCAACATATGAACAATCATGGTCAATAAGAACTTAAGAACACATAAATTTGTATGGCGAAATTATGAGTTTAGCTACCAAATACTTTTATGAGGCTTTTCGATCTAAAAAAAAATCACAGTGAAAAAAATATCACAAAATTTTAACTAACCATGGCCGTATATGGTCATGTATAATCATATATGGCAAACACGAATAATATATGAGCATATATGATAATATATGACCATATTCGGCCATATACCCTCAAGTTTCGGATTCTAAGATATATGGACATATATGAGATCATATATGGTCATATATTGAGCCCTGTGTAGACATATATGACCATGTATGATCATATACAAGCCATATAAGATCATATACAAGCCATATAAGATCATACATGCTCATATATATTTCGATTATGTATTTCGAAATATATATGAACATGTTTGATCTTATATGGCCTTGTATATGATCATACATGGTGATATATGTCCACAAATGGCTCAATATATGACCATAGGTGATCTCTTATATGTCTATATTATCATATATGCTCATATATTATTCATGCATGCCCATATTTGATCATACATGACTATATACGGTCATATACCCTCAAATTTCGGATCCAAAGATATATGGTCATATATGAAATAATGTATGGTCATATATTGATGCATGTGTGGACGTATATGTCCATGTATGCCCATGTATGATTATGTATTTTCATATATATTTTAAAACACTTGCTTAAATTCAAATTCGATTTCTAACAATTATTTATTTCAAATATTTGTACATATAATAATTTTTACCCCTCATTCATTAACTCATTGATTTTTCTCTTCTCTATCACATATCTAAATTTCAGCGAAATCAGCGAATGATTCTGAGAATACCTTCTCTGTGTGTTAAAATAAAATTCGTTAAACTTACTGGAGCAGAATAGCAAAAAAATAAAAAACAAGAGAAAAAAAGTACAAGAAAAAGTTTAAGATGAAAATAAAACATTTTTATTATATTTAAAATTAAACTTTACAAAAATCTACACACAAAATAATACGTTTATGATTTTACCGAAATATTTCTAATTTTAGGCTTAGAATCAAATTTGTTAAAAATTAGCAACATCTTGTTTTAAAATCTAGTATACATTCAAATTTGTATTAAAAATAGCAAAAATAGCCATTAACAATGGCTGATATGTCATAATTCCAGCTGACAGGCGCATTCAGATTCCGAACGAAAATTGGGACTATAACCAACCAAATTTTGTTCGCAATTCTTAGTTGAAAATTGATATATTCCCCATGGTCAGGAAGACCACATTCCACTAGAACATAATCTCCAGTAAAGTTTTCTTTTGCAGTCTGCTTAAGGGATTTCCATTCTGTGGTTTGCCGAAATCCTGCTTTGCTAAGGCAGGTTTTCCGTGTAGCATCTTTCGGGAATAATGAACAAATATGTTTACTCATAATTCGCACAACAAATCTGTCTTAACCCCTGTGTGGGGGACTATGACAGTTTTATAAAAAAAAAAACTATTTTGCTTTGCATAAGAAGGAAAATAAACTAGAAAAGCAATTCTATTACTCAGTTATTGGTACAGGCTGACCAATAAGTCCGTGACTTTTTGAATGAAATGCAACATAATCTCCTTTTAGCTCAATACACTTAGTCCATCGTTTCTTTAATTTGTGTATCCCTTCCAAAAAATAGGATTTTTCGAGGTCCATAAAATAGGCATTTGTTTGATCAATAATTTCATCGTTGGAGCTAAATCTCTTTCCACCGAGCCATTTCTTTAGGTTTGGAAATAGTAAATAGTCACTGGAGAAAAATCCGGAGAATATGGCGGATGAGGTTTCAATTCGTAGCCCAATTCATGGAATTTTGCCATTGAGACTACACACGTGTGCACCCGTGCATTATGGCCAATTGAGAGCAGAGTCCCCATAGAATTTATCAAGCTTCTCCTTGGTTTGATTGACGGTTTTTTTCGCAAAAAATAATGTTAAATGAGCACTCAAAATTCACTTTTTCCATTTAAAAAAAAATCCACGAGGTTGTATGTTTTGTTCGAAAAGTCAAGGATTTATTGATCCGCCGTATTTAAAATCATATCGGGAAAGTGTGACGCATCCGCCCTGAAGTTTGAAACATGTGCAACTATAGCTGACAAAGTCAAAGACTTTAATATTTGGTAAATTATATTTAAAACATAATAAATAAAATAAAAATCTCTAACTAATTTTAAAATTTTTTTACCCATTAAAAGACAAATATAGACACAAGTCCATATTTTACCCATTAAAATTTCAGATCAAAACGCTAGTTGATTTTTAACCAGGCTGCTTTGGGGCATTTTTAGTCGAGATCAGAGACTTGCCGGCTAGTAGCCGCTAAGACGTCGCCAACGAGATATTTTCTTTTGTAAGTTGCAGCCGCGGCCGATTCTAACGGCTTCAACCGGCTGGTGGTTAAGCCATGTGACATATAAAAAACAGAAAGAAATCTTTTATTTTTTTAATTATTTCCTTAATTTATATTGCTTCTTTTTTTTGAAATTTTAATTTTTTTATCCACATATACGATATTTTCACACCACATTAGGTGACTTCTTCTTGGGAAACTTTTATGTCATTTAGATAATAAAAATTAATAAATTAAAACTTATATATAACAATTTTTTTAAAAAAAGGCGGGAAATTAAAAATAGTTTTTTACTATTTCTAGTTTATAGCGAGCTTACAACCTCCCTATATAAACAAAAAAAATCTCAAAAGAATAAAACAAAATTGGCCATAACGATTTATAGCTTTATTGATACATGTAAGATCTCTTCAGAACCCAAAGAGCCTCTAAAAGAGGCTCTTTGAATATAAATATAAATAATTATATTTAAAAAAAGAACGGAACTCAAGCTCATTTAAAATATAATTTAAATAAATTAGTACAAGAGCCGCAGCTCTAAAAAAAATCTGCCGATTTAAGGCCGACTAAGACCCTGCCATTGCAAGTCTTTGCCTTTAGCTGCCGCTGCTGCTATTTTAAGACGGCTTGCATCTCTAGTCGGCATGTTTGCCTTTAACTTTTTTTTAGCTGGTTTTCAATAATTTAGAATAGAACAATTTAATATGTTTATTTATTGTACATAAAGCACCACACAAAGTATTAAATTTCAAAATATTAAATTATTATACATAATTGCATCACTTAATCACAAGCGTAAAAGTTAAACCCTTTTGTTCAATAGTTTTATTAATACACTCCTTTTGTTTGCCAAAAATACATTCCATAAATAAATATTGATATGTGAAATGAACATACAATTTGACGTGATTGTGATTGATTGATTGATTAAATTAAGGCAATGAAAAAATATCGTTGGATAATTAAATCCTAGCAAAAAAAAAAGTAGCAAAAAAAGAGAAAAAGAAGCAGTGATTTTGATTCCGGTGTTATGAAAATTTGGATCGGAACCAATGAGGGTGGAAGTTTTCTTTTATGATCCTTTTTTATTGCATCTAAAGCAGTTCTTAGGGTTTAGTGAAAAATTAGATCTTTTGATGTTCTCAAATAAAGTTTCAATTTTGAATTTAAATTTTAGCAAGACATTAGAAAACGGGCCTTAGTCTCATTTTCACAATGTCCCGGTAGCTTCTACTTGGAAATTTAACTGACACATTTGTTGTTGCTGTTGTTTGAGTTTGACTGTTGGATAAACTATAACGAGTAATCGTGCCTTATTTGCCTTATATTTTACTACATATAATGAGCTTTTTAATTTTTGTATTGATAACTACGATTGTAAGAATTTAAAATCTGGTAAATTGTAAGTTAAAAATTGATACAAATCACTCAAACCTGATAACTTTTTTAAAAATATCTAAAGTTATTTATTTTTTTTTATTCATATTAATCATATAATTACAAATTATATCCTAATACCCTAACCGAGCACTAGCAACAAAGGCCATCAGCTCGTTGTAGGGAAAACAGACCAGAGCCTCTGGTGGGAATCGAACCCACGACCCCCGCACTGATAAGCTAGCACGCTATCAACTAGCTTACCGGGCTAGTTATAAATCTCAAATTTACATGTAAATATCCGTGGTTAATCACATTTTTGAAGTTGTGAAAAAGATCTGCTTTGGATGAGGAAAATCAGTACTAAATGATTCTTTGGAATCAATAAAAAATTGATTCCATAAGAATTACTTCCATTTATTTTTGCTGGGATTGGAATAGCGTCATATATATATATATATATGTGTGTAAGATTGCGGCAATCATAGTTGTAACAATTATATTCTTATTTTTTTTTTATATAGTATGATTCTTAAATTATCACATTATGACTCCAAAATGATCCGAATATTATCGTATTATAAACCTAAATACAGACCTTGAAAAAGATAAATCTTTATTGAATTAATTCGCGAAATAATAATTCTTTATGTAAATCAGCGAGTTGATTAAATATTTTATAAATCAATTTATTAAATCCGATTTAAAATCATAGTTGATTAATCAATTTCATTTAAATCTTTTTTGATTCAATTGAATCAAATCATTTCAATCATAATTCTTTTTTTTATTCGCGAATTAAAAAAAGATTGATAAAAAGATTGATTTGATTTGCGAATTAAAACAAAATAAAAAATTATTAAAATTTACTTGCAAATCTCGCTTTGTTTTCTAGATATTCGCCATTTTGTAAAATGTTAATATTTTAAAACGGACAAAATTTTTCTCTAGTAGAATATTAATATACTGCGATAATAATATACTGCGATATATTAATAATATACTGTATAATATACTGCGATAATGAAAATAGTCCAGGTCCGAAAGACATCGCGAGGTATCTTTTTTTATAAAACAGGCACAGGGCGACCCATTTTTATACGAACTAAATGGAACGAGAAACGAAATTAGTTTGTTCGGAGTTTGTTAATTTGTATTATCATATAAAATGATCAAAAAATAGTCACCGTGAGGTTGTTTAATAAAAATTCTACGAAACTGAGGTGCGGAAGACGTCCCGTGGAGGCTGTTTTATAAATCTTCTATGAAACCCTTCGGGTTAAAAATCAAATTAATCGTGATTTAAAAAAAAATATTATAATTCGCGAATCAAATCATATTCGAGAATCAAAATAATATATATTTTTTTTTTGCTTCGCGAATCAAACAAAATTGATTTGATTTTTTGATTTAATATTGAATTATTTCGTTTGAATTATAAAAAGAATTATTTAAATAAACTTGATTCTTCTAGTAAGATAAAGATTTAATTATAGTAATAGTATAAATAATTCAAACAGAAAAATTTAATCGCAAATTAATTCGTCAAAATTAAAATTAGATTTGAAAATTGATTTAAGAAGTTATGTTTTTAAAGGCCTGCCTACATATCATACTTGGATACCTTTATTATCCTCCCAGCATTTCCTATTTGTTTTTATTCAAAATAACTCATATATTTATTTCCAATAACACTGACCGACAAAGTTTAAGTTTTGATTGCATTTATAAGAAAATCCATTACATTCTGAAAAATACACAATTAATTCATTTCAACGTTTAAACTGCAGATAATATTAAGTTATTATAATTGTATGAGAAGCTGTCTCAATTTTTAAAAATTTTAAAATATTTTTAACAGCTTTGAAGTGCTCTTAAAAATATAAAGTTTGACACATTTTTAATTTATGTGTATCTATTAAATAAAATTAAAAATGTATGGTTTTTAAGAAAGTAATATCAGTAGCTCGTACTAAAATAAAAATATTTTTCGATCTCATAAATATCCTGCTCTGAATTCTTGATATGTTATACTCGTATTATAAGACAATACGGTCTTTCACCACAAATTGAAAGATATGCTAGCTAATGTTTTTATTTTTTTAATGCTTTTTTTTACTATTTCTGTAAAGAGTCATTTGCGAAAAAGATATCTAATAGAACAAAGCTTTCAAATGCGATATAATTAGTAAAAATCGGATAATTTAAAAGTTTTAGCAGTTTAAGCATCAGGTATTTCTCTCAATTGTGCCAAAAATATAAAACTTTGTGGCATAGACAAAATATATCCGAGGCCCGTTTCGAAAATTTTTTGAAGGACACCAAATAGAAACAAAAAAATTATAAAGCTAAAATTACTTATACGCTACGCTGATTCAAACTAGTTTCATGAGTTAAAAAGAGACAACCATAGGTCACGTTAAGTAGGGTGCATTTAAGCTTAACTATCAACTAATAAAAAAAAATTTAAAATAATATTATATAATTATTGTTTTTAATTTTTTTTTTATATATATAATGAAGCTGCTTCATAAATTGTTTTAAATTGTCTGTATCATAAATGTTACTTAAATTTTCATGAGTTTGTTAAAAAAAATGTACATTTTACCAGCAAATATAATTGCGGTATTATAAATTAAAATTACTATAAAAATACTGCATATTTAAGACCCGTTCACATTATCTCACCATTTGGCAGATACTAAACTCTTCACATACACATTATTATCCCAAAATAAAATTCATCAGTTGTTCGTCAATACAAAATCAATACGAAATCATGTTGTATGGACTGATTTTGATCGTAAGCTAATACTGGGAATACTATTCAGAAAAAAAACATGATTGGGGCAATTATCATATAATAATCATAATTTTACATATTATGTTGCCTACAGTTATATTATGATTCGAAACTATGAAAAAGTTTTTTAAATTTAAGAATATTTTTCTAAAAAAAAATTTGTTAAAGACATTTTCAAGAAATCTTCTTTGATTCTATGAACTTTTTTTAAAGAAAAATATTTGAAAAAAAATTTAAATCCTAGAGACTTTTTTTAACCCTTCGTCAGGCACATATTTTGAGCCCTTAGTTCTGGCACATGGTGCCTGGCCAGACCCCTATACATTTACATGCATTTGTATGGAAATAAGGGCTGTTTGCCGTTAAATTTTTTACTAAGATAGAAAAATATTTGTTATATTTTGTGTTTCTATTTCTTTTTACTATGTTATTAGCTACCTGAGAAAGAAAAAATAGACCTGAAAAATTCTTTGGAATGAAAAGGGCAACAATTTTTTTGTTCTATATATGTTTCTCTTTATTATGGGTAAAGTAATAAATGTTTATGACAAAATAGAAAATTATTATGAAGAATACATTGATTTTTTTATTCAGAATTTTGCGGAAGGCAACAAAAACATAAATAATCTACTTTTGAATGTTGCTGACAAACAGGATTGTTGCATTTGCAGCAAAAAAAGCGTGTCTTACGGCGTATTTTGTCACCTTGCTGCAGGCAAATTCTGCAATCTTTTTTGGCAGCTAGTGAAGCCACATTACGGTTTGCTATATTGAGAGGTCTCCCAAAGTACGCTTCAAATGCTATACGAGTTGTTGGTTGAGCCACAATGTGCGGATTATTGATGCGATTTTCAACGTTGGCCAGTACCAATTGCTTTGCAAGTTTATATAAAAATATGCGTCTTCTTTCTTTTCTTGTATTTTCATCATTTAGCTTACATATAATGTAACTTGCCAATGCCATCACATCAATCATGTTGCAGAAAAACGCGTATGTCCAGCGTCTGGTTGACCGTTTTGTTGTGTAATGAGTTAGCATTTGATCCATCGTATCGACTCCGGCTTTAGTTGAATTATTAAATAAAATTGCTTCAGGTTTTATGGCTACGCCTTCAACATATTTCGTGTAATGCACGGTTGAAATTAAATTGACTGCCTTATTTTTTTTGGGCACGTAGCTGCAAAGTGCAACAAGATTTTCATGAAAGCCAAACACACTTGAAAGAATTGGTCGTCTGGTGCTCTTCATAACTTCCTTAGGAAGACATCTTTTGTTTGCTCGAATGGTGCCAACAAATGCCAGTCCCATAGCAGCCAGTCGTTTAGCGCCGTTCAATGAGGTGAAAAAATTATCAGAAATAATTGTTCTGCCGATGTTTGCGTAACAATTTGCGAAATACATTAGAACGTTTTCACCTTGATTTATCTCCCGATTGTCTCCTTCCTTTCCAGTGTATAGTTTTCCTTTCAATGGAAATTTAGTCTTAGCATCGCATGCCCACCAAACTTTGATCCCATACCTTGCAGGTTTTGATGGGATATATTGGGTGAACTTTGTGCGTCCACGATACGGAAACAACTGCTCATCGATGGTGATATTTTCATAAGGTTCATAATAATTTTGCAGATTTTCATTGAGAAAATTCCAAAGGTCCCGGATAGGAGCTGCTTTATCTGTTTGCTGTCGGAATGCCCGTGTACGACTTTTATCGAAACGAATATATCTGGACAGAGTAATGAATCGTTTGTGCGACATAGCCGCACGGAATATGGGCAGCGAATCAGAACGCCACAATATACTGGAGTCTTGCATATTATTATGGCTGAGACCAGAAGCCAACAAAATCCCAATGAATGCATCTAGCTCAGAGCTTGTCAAATCAATCCATTTTCTTTGGGTAGACTCTGGATGTTCTTCATTCCATTTTCTAATTGATTCTCGCCCATGCCGATTTGTTTCACTAATGATGACGAACGTAATATTGGTTGAGAAAAATACCTTGAATACCTCAACTGGATTGGTGAGCCTTGTTTTTGTTCCAGATCGAAAACGCATGATATTATGCTGGCGCAAACGAGATGCAGGGGGTTCAGTTTCGTTCCATTTAGTACCGTCTTTACCATAAAAACAGCCTGAGTCGACTTCATTTGCTGCTTCAGCATCATTTCCACTTTCTTCTTCTTCATCTACGTCTTCATCACTATCATAAACTTCGTTAGGTTCAATTTCCAAATCATTTTCTATGTCTGATGCATCATCTTCTGGCACATAATCAGCAGTGTCGTCAACATCATAATTTTCATCAGCTTCTACCTGACTTTGAAAATCACGCACTAATGCCTCGTGACAATTGGGGTTGCAAATTCGCGCTACGCAAGCGTGTATTATAAATAAATTCCAGTTCATCAGCCATAATATACTAACAACGCAACAAATCTACCTGCGTAAAATTATTCACAAGTTCAAAATTACCGCACAAAAACTAGATTACTTCTTCACTGTTCAACGTTCAATGAATAACTAACTCACAAACAAAATCAGAAGAAAAAAAGAAGCATAAAAGAATAAAGTAAATACAAATTTCCAACTCGTGCCATGTGCTTTGCCTATGCGTTCATGCAAAATGCATAGGGGTCTGGCCAGACACCATGTACCAAAAGTAAGGTGAAGATTTTTTATTTGGCTTTTTTGTCCTGTTCCAAGGACTTTTTTTCAATTATTAATTTATACATCGAAAGCCAACAATATTTTGGGAGATTACCTGAAATTACAGCCATGTACCTAAAATAGAAGTATGCTAAATTGAAGCAGGAAAATTAAATATGTCCGGCCTTCTGGCCGAGAGGGTTAATAAAAAAACATAGATTCTATGGACTTTTTCTAATAGAAAATTTCGTAGATTCTAAAGACATTTTTAAATTTTTTTTTCAGATAGTCCTTATAGCCTTAGATTTTTCTTTTGAAAAAGTCCTAAGAATATTTCTCCTAGAAAAAGTTCTTATAATCTAAGTATTTTTTCTAAAGGAAAAGTCCATAGAATTTAAAAATGTTGCTATCAGAATTATTTATAAAAATCTAGTATTTTGAATAAGAAACCTTTTCGTACAAAACAACTGTTTGGCTCTACAGACTTTTTCTTTTCCACAACAAAGTTGTTACTTTACAAGAAAGGAATTATTAAACATATTTTTTTTTTTTAATTTATTATTGTTTTTATGATTTTTGTCGACAATGATTTGATTAGTGTAAATTATAATGTTATATGCATAAGGCGTTTTCGAAAATAAACCCCAGTTGAAAATGTACAAATATCATTTTTACACGGATGACTGAAGTAATACAGTTTTTTTATGAAAACAACACTGTATTATTGATTGTAAATGTCAGTCTTGTTTTCTTTGATTTATTCTTGTAATCATTTTATATTTCCATAGTTATTATATTTTTTCATCGTTAGAATTTTTGTTACCACTGTATGGTTACAGCCAATCATGTTATAAAATAATAAAACATTTACTATAATAATGATGGTAGCGATCATATTCATGGTAAGAACCTATTTATAAACCAATAATTTGATTAAGGCAACCATACCGGAATGCAACAAGCATAATATATTAGCAGTGACCATATTACAAATTTTATCTCAATACCCTAACCGAGCACTAGCAACAAAGGCTTTTGGTTCGTTGTAGCGAAAACAGACCAGAGCCTCTGGTGGGAATCGAACCCACGACCCCCGCACTGATAAGCTGGCACGCTACCAACTAGCCTACCGGGGCGCTCAACCATTGCAACCATGTTTTTCTCTGCTTGTATATAAAAAAGTGTTAACACATTTTTTACAAGCTCTAGTTTTTTAAAATATTTCATAAAATTAATTAAATATTTCATAAAAAAATAAATAACTAAAAGAAAAATATTTATATAGAAATCAATGTTGTTATACCCTCCACCATATATGGTGAGGGTGTATATCAGTTTGTCATTCCGTTTGTAACATGTCGAAATATACAGTCAAGGAAAAAAGTCTACATACACCCTTTGATTTATGGGTTTTACAGAGTTTGCGAAGAAAATAGAAAAAATGTTTATACAAATATTTAAGGCATTAATAAATAAGCTTATTTATAAAATAAAAAAGTAATTCATTTTTATAATAAATACAATAATAACAAAAACATGAAAAATTTATAAGAAAAAAGTGTACAAACAGCCCAAAAAAATTAATATTATTCGAAAATTTTGCAAATAAAAAGAAAAGATTTTAACTTTTAATACTTGGTCGGCCCACCTTGGACATCAATTACTGCTTGAAGACGACGGGGCATTAATGTCACCAAATTCTCTGTAATATCGGGTGTTATTTCGGCCCATGCACGAATAAGGGCCGTTTTTAATGTTTCACGGCTACTAATGTCGAATTTTCGTAGCAATTTTTCCAAAACGTCCCATATGTGCTCTATTGGGTTTATGTCCGGTGACTGGGGTGGTGAATTCAAATGTCTTGGGCCATAGTAAAGAAGCCAGTCTCGAACTACGTGTGCAGTATGCTTAGGATCGTTATCTTGTTGGACAATCCATTGATTTCCTAGGCCCAAGCAATCAACAGATGCCATTAGATTTTTTTCCAATATGTTTTTATGTTGATAGCGGTCCATATGGCCTTCGACAAAAACCAAATTACCCACTCCAGATGACGCAATGGCGCCCCAAACCATAACGTTGCCGCCAACATGTTTAACTGTAGGTATAATATTCTTTGGGTCAAGTGCAGTGTTTGATTTTCTCAAAACTTTGGATCGGCCATCACTTTCGAAAATGTTATACTTACTTTTGTCGGTAAATATAACACGCTTCCAAAAATGCATACCCTTGTCCAGATATGCTTTAGCAAACTCAATGCGAAGTTTACGATTCATCGCTGAAACTAGTGATTTTTTGCGTGCTAATCTGATTTTAAAACCATTGCCATGCAAAATCTTTATTATTATTCGTGAAGTAACAATTATATTGGAACATTTTTCGATGTGTTCCGCCAATTTTGGAACACTTATTTTCCGATCCTGGTTGTTAACTTTAAAAGTACTGCTAACATCGAGTCTCGAAAGCTTTTTGGGTCTAACAGATCGTGGCTTATTTTCGGTACTCTTGGTACTATCACAATTTCTAATGATCGTCTGCACAGTAGAACGACTTAATTTATCGATCTTAGCAATTTCTCGATAAAATTTATTTTCCTTTCGGAGATTTACAACCATATTTTTAACTGAAATATGAATCTCTTTCCGATTTTCCATTTTCAAGGATAAAAATTTAAATAATATCTTCTTTAGTTATCACTTTGTCAACGTAAACGATTGTAACGCTTGTAAATTTAATAAATTTACAAAGTTAACGGTTATTCCTTTTTCTTTGTTTTTAATTTTCAATTTGATGGTATAAGCTGCCACGCTGTATGTAGACTTTTTTCTCGCTAATTATTATGTTTTTTCCTAATAACTTCAATCTTATATTATTTTCATATCTTTTTTATACCCTCCACCATATATGGTGAGGGTATATATCAGTTTGTCATTCCGTTTGTAATATGTCGAAATATAGGTTTAAGACCCCATAAAGTATATATATTCGTGATCCTTATGCAATTTTAAGTCGATTTAGCGATGTCCGTCTGTCTGTCTGTCCGTCTGTCTGTCTGTCTGTCTGTCTGTTGAAATCACGATCACGACGCGAAGACGCAAGCGGGGGTGCCTATTTTTACCCAGATTATTGAACATCCTCCCGAGCAGTTTGGTATTTAAAATGAGCAAAATCGGTCAAGCGGTTCAAAAGTTATGAGTGAAAATGTGAAGGTACCTCTAAATTTTCCATACAAATTTGTACAATTTTTCTGTATCTATTTTTTTTGTCTGTTAAGTAAGTAAAAATATTATTAAGTCTTCTTATTGTTTGATTACATTTATTGTCTTACATACTATGATAACTAAGTTAACGTAAAAATGAACAATGTTAAAGTCGCTAACAGAGCAGACCTCTGTAAATAACATTGCTAAAACTAAATAACAAAAGTTCGTTACATAAATTGACAAAACATATTCATATTACAGTTCATGCAAAATTTAGTATATACGTATATCATCTTCATCCCCTTTGGTGCAGGGTATTCAAAGATTCGGCACAGCCGAATTTAGCCCTTTTTTACTTGTTTCTTTAAATATTATATGGGCATTTCCAGGATCGTGAACGGGACATTCGTACGCACTCAACTTGAAAAAAAATATGAAAACTCAAATTTTTTTTTAACTTTTTATAAATATTTAATAGCATTTTAGTAGAACAATTTTTGAGAACAAAAAGAAAATTATTAAATATGAACGTTCTCCAAATATTTTGGATAAACTTGCGATCGCGAACGGGACAAAAAATGTAAGTAATTTTTTTCGGTGTGTGGTTTTGTTTAATACTCTGCGAATTTCGTCAGTTTATTAAATGGAGATTATTTTTTAACTAAAGCAGAGATATAAAGATTTTATTTAGCATTTTGTTTTTTTTTTATTATCCTTATTATTATTTTTTTTAAATATTTTTTTTAGAATCGCGAACGGGACAATGATTCCAAAGGCATTTTTAGGTTTATTTATGGATCAAAATGTTTTAGGTTTGGTTTTTTTAAATGATCTCGGTTATTTTGTTTTGAATTGTAAATATCAAACTATTCCGATCAACGTTCACGGAGAACTAAACACAAATGCTTATTTTCGGTCGTGAACGGGATAGAAGAATTATACCGTTATTCGGAGTTTGCTTGATCTCTACTGTGGTGTTTTTAAATATTTATTGTTGGTATATTTAGTCTATAAGAAGAGTGCAATCGACATGATATGTAACACTTAGAAATAACTCAAGGAAAAATGTCAATTAAAAACGCTAAAACCAAAAAAAGCAAAGCTGCTCTTTGAAGACCACTTTTCTTAAATTACAAATGGTAATATGTATTTAATTAGGTATATTCTTAAAATCCAATGCTTTAACCAACTAAATTTTCTCAGAAAAGTATTTTTTCTTCAACTTTAATATTTTGGTAGCGGTTGACCTTTCTGTGGAAATACCCATATACTATACATGCCTTAAACATTGCTATAAAATCTTTTTAAATAATCGCTACTAATTCTCTAAAACTTCAAAATTGTAGGGTGTATGTAGACTTTTTTCTTTGACTGTAGGTCTGAGACCCTATAAAGTATATATGTACATACATTCGTGATCCTTATGCAATTTTAAATCGATTTAGCGATGTCTGTTTAATGAGCAAAATCGGTTCAAGTTATTTTTCATACAAATTGGTGTATTTTAGTACAATTTCATAGTCGCTTAGTAAGAGTTTTTAAAAAATTTATTTTGGCATCCGAAAAGTTTTTCACCTCAAAAATTTTTTTTCACCTCCATAATTTTACTTCAAAAGTTTTTTACATTATTTGTAGAGAACATTATTTTAGTATATTGGTGGAGGGTACTCAAAGATTCGGCACAGCCGAATTTAAGCCTTTTCTTACTTATTTTTTTTTCATTTATTTGTTCTGTGCATCGATACCAATCTGAACAATTAAAAAGATTTTCTGCTATAGAGAGTAAACACCCACGTTACTTTATACAATTTAATGCAAAAAATCGTGCACCGATTTCCGTAAGAGATACAACTTATTTTATCATCGGAATTCCTTATTTTCTCTTTGTGATTTTTTTTTTTTAAAAAGTAAAGGTTATTAATAAAATTTTATATCAAAAATTAAGGCAAAAATTGTTAACCAAAAATTACAAGTATTTCAATTTTCCTATTCTGATTCCATTTTGTTTGATTTTTATTCTGTCACGATTTAAGATTCCATTTCCTTTTGTATTTTGCTTATAATCATACGAGTACTTTGTAGAGAAACCGAAAATATCAACCTACCTTTCATCATACCTGTGTGAAGTAAGTTATTAACACTTGAGGGATAATGTGAACGGGGCTTAATTACACGTTCAATATTAAGTAGTGGTGTTATTATAATTAATTATTTAAAATAAATAAAGCAAATGCATTAATTAAATGTGAAAATGTAAAAATATTTTAACAAGTATTAATGTATTTATTTAAACCTATAAAAGTTAAATTTTTAGCACTACCAGCAATAAAATATAATTTTCAGAGATAACGCATCAATAGCAGAAACATATCGATGGCCATCAAGTGAAAACTTGAATCTGAAGATGAAAATTAAATTACCGCTGGCGATAAGGATGCCAAATTACTTCAGTGTAATAGTTAAATCGTTTGGCATATTTAACTCAAGTTAGAATTTAACTGTCAGTTACAAGGTGTCAACGAATGATCATTTGCAACATGTTAAGCTGTAAATAGTAAATAGAAATTGTTTATGTGGAAAAAAGTATCCCATAAGATTCACTAACATACAATTTAAATAACAGATCAGATCTGGCACGCTATCAGTGCAAATTTGTGTTATTGGAAAAATTTGTTAAAAAACTATATATAAAAGTAAATAAATATTGTGGTTTTTATATTAACATAAAAAGCTGTTTAAAATAACAGAACAGTAATTATGTAAACATTATTTAATATAAATACACTTAAATCGCATTTTAGTTTAAATAAATTTATATTGAAAACAAACTTAATTCCGTAAGCATTCTGAGGTTTATTAGAGTTAAATTTTTTTATATTTATATTGGTGCTGCATATAAGTCATTCCATTTCAGACCGTACGATTTTTGCTAAAAATTAATTTTGATGTCTCCGATGTCTAGCAAAATTTTAGTACGTATTCTTCCTTAAAAAAGGATTTAAACATGTTTCCAGAAAAAAAAAAATTTTTTTGAAAAAGTTATGTGCATTTGAAAATCGTCGAAATCGTGAAAAATCTTCCGACATGATAACTTTTAAACTAATGTTTCGCAAAAACTTGTGGATAGATTTTAAAGACCAATGCCTTATTTTAAAGATATTTGAACCTCCTTTTTAAAAATTATTTTTTTTAATATTTTTTTTTTTTATTTTTGAAATTTGGTTTTTTTTACTTAATTTCCGTTTTCCACCATCTTCGAACACTTCGAAAAATCTGAAAAAAATATTTTCTTAAAGCTCAATATAACCTTAATATTCCCTGTAAATTTCAGAATGGAAGTCGAATGGATACTATTTTTTTCCGATTTTTTTCCATTGTAGTATCACGACAAGTTACATTTTGTATGTCAACATTTCATTTTTAGTTAACATTAATTAAATTACATTAACATCTTCGACGATTTTCAAAAAAAAAAAAAAATTTAATTTTTTTCTGGAAACACGTGTAAAATATTTTTTTAATATACGTCTGCCTAATTTAAAGTAAATCGGAAGAGGTGTTGTAAAAATGGTGTTCGGTCTGACATGGAATGACTCATATAGGGTTTCTTCGATTGTATCGTTTACTACATTGGCTGTTAATCACAACGGAAAGTTTTTAATTCTTATTTATCTTGATATGTATTTATATACAGTAATATATTGGAGTATATGTGATTTTATACTTTATACAATACATAAATTTATAAAATATTATATAGAAGATATAAGTATATGTGAAGTTGTATATAACTTTGACGCTATATACAATAATATAAAACTATATGTGCATTCATATCTAAAATATTTTCCATCTTATTTTGAATGTAATTTTAGATGTAACCATACCTAACTACGTGTGGTATCATATTAAAATATATGTCCATTTTATTTTAGATAAAATTATATAAGACCCCTAATTAATCCGATTTGTATACAGGGTGATCCATGATTTTTTAAATCATAAGTTATTTTCATAGTCAGCATTATACTTCCGCGGACCAAAATCAGTCGCATTACGCTTGAACAATATATTATACAATATGTTTGTATAACTTTCTTACTTTCTGATAAATTAGACCTAGATATATACAAGGTGATTCAGTCACGAGCCGCCGAATTTCACCAGCGTATTACTTGGCTCATTTTATGAAAATATGTCTATTACGACCATCCCCAAAAACGCAAGTGTGCGAAATGGCAGCGGTTTGAAAATTTTCGGTTTGGTGGTCGGAGGGTAGTAGGGTAAAATCGCTAACTTCTAAACCAGTGATCGGATTTTTTTCATTTTTTTTAATTTTTTCAACAGAATTAAAAATATTTAGAAATTTGTTGTAAATTTTTTTAATTTTTAATAATTTAACTATTTTCTAGCAATTTTAGATGAAACCATATTTTTTGGTAAGATTTGGCAGCAAAAAAAAAATAAATTCAACTTATTTTAACGTCCTTTTAACTTAAAACCATGGAGCGGATAGTTGATGCCATGATTAAAAGTAGGATACCGGACAGAGACCTGAAATATAAGCAGCATGCTTATGTTAAGGGCAGATCAGTGGAGACCGCATTAAATTAGGTCGTACACTATATACGGAAATCCTTCGAGGGCAAACTGTACACACTGGCGGTGTGCATTGACATCGAAGGAGCCTTAAATAACGTACTGACCGATACTCTTATCCGATCCTTGAGCCGGTTTCGGGTTGACCGGGCGCTTAGTGACTGGATCACCCACATGCTAAGGAATAGATGGATTAGTTGCGAAATCTACGGTGTAACTATTAGGAGAAGGATACTTCGCGGAACGCCACAGGGTGGGATTTTATTTCCACTCCTATGGGTAACCGCGATAAATAGTCTCCTTAGGACCTTGACCGAAGAGGGATTCGAACCAGACTGCTATGCAGACGATGTTGTAATACTTCTAAGGGGCAAGGATCCGAACTATTTGTGCAGAAGAGCCGAGGCGGCCCTAAACACGGCCTTCGGCTGGGCTCAGCCTAGGAGCCTAAACGTTAACCCGGAGAAGACGGAAATATGTCTGTTCACGGGGAGAACGAAAATTCCTGTCTACAGGGAACCACGTTTCTCAGGCAGGACGATACCAGTGACCGACAGGGTTAAGTACTTAGGCGTAATCCTTGATCGGAAACTAAAATGGAAACACCACATAGAGGATAGAACCAACAAGGCGAGTCGGTGTTGGGCGCTATGTAGGAGGACCATAGGCCCGAAATGGGGCCTAAGTCCGAGTATGATACACTGGCTTTACAGGAGCGTAATAAGAGCGATCTTAACGTATGCCTCTGTAATCTGGTGGACTTCTTTGGACAAAAGGTGCAACATAAGACCACTTCAGGGGGTCCAGCGTGCGTGTTGCTTGGGTATAAGTGGGGCAATGTGCACCACGTCAACCAAGGCTCTGGAGACACTACTGGATATACCACCAATCGAAACGCAGGTGATGTACGAGGCGGCACTCGCGGCCGAACGCCTCTTATCTCTTGGCGAGCTATATATAGGTGATCTCAGAGCAGATCATCAGTGTATACTGGTCGTGTTGCCCGGTTACACACACTCATCTGACACGCCCGACCGCATACCGGAGGCGGAAATTGGCGGGAACTGCGAGATTATGATCCCTGATAGGGAAGAATGGTCGAGCGGAACTCTAGGGCGAATGCCCGTGGGGATCTGTTGCTACACAGATGCATCTAAGTTGAGGAATAGAACGGCTATGGGGGTCTATATTGAGAACCCGGAGACCGAGATATCCTACCGTCTTCCTGATCCCAATACCAGCTTCCAAGCGGAAGTACGTGCTATTACGGAGTGTGTGAGATGAATTGAATCGAATATGGGGCGAGTAGACGCTAACATATTCACCGATAGCCAAAGGGCGATTAGGGCGATATCAGGGTTAAGTCCAGAACCTTGCTGGACTGTATAAGAGCCATTACTGAGTTTTCCTCTGGGGGCAGGATCCATATTATATGGGTACCGGGCCACTCGGGGATAGCCGGGAACGAAAGGGCCAATACACTAGCCGTCGGGGGAAGAGAACTTGAGGCAGTTAACTTGGCGAACGCAAAACCGTTTGAGGCAACGAAAGCGAAATTAAAGTCGTGGGCAAGAGAAACACACACGGCCTGTTGGAACAACGGGACGGTGGCCAGGACCACTAGGATTTTGTGGGGTTGCCTAGACGAGAAGAGGACAAGAGGCCTCCTTAATGGAAGTAAGTCCGATGTCAGTGTGATGGTACGTATCCTGACTGGTCATGCAGGATTACGGGCACAACTGTACCGAATTGGACGTGCAGATTCTGACGAGTGTAGAGCGTGTGGCGAGGAGAGCGAAACGCTGGAGCACTTTCTCTGCCGCTGTCAGGCATTTGCAGAATTAAGATCCAGGCACCTCGGGGGCGATGTTATATCGGACTTGGAATACCTGAGGAACGTCGACTGGAAAACCTTGAGGAGTTACGTCCGGGAAACCAGGTTTCTGAAAACCGGACGTTAACAATCTCCATGTTCTTAGAGAGCGCACAACAGGCCCAGCAGAGGCCTAGGTGTATATCGTAGCGATATGAGGTTGCATTTCGATGCTTCTTCCTCCTTTCAACCTAAACTAACTTATTTTATGTCATCAGAAACTTTTTATTTGTTAAATTGTTGATTTTTACAATGATTATCGATAGTTACATATTTTGGCAGTAGTTAAGTGGTTTGATTAATTAAAACGTCAACTTTTTCACATAATTCAAAATAAATAATAAAAAAAATAATTAGTCCTGTTGTAACATTCAATTGATTTATTGGGGGTCTGCTTGTTTACATTTCCAGTAAAAAATAGTAAACTTAAAAATAACAAAATAATTGTCAAAAAATAAAAACAACTGCATTAAAAAATTTCAAATTTCACGTCAAAACGAATTTAAGAAAAAAAAAACTAGTAAAAATATTTAAAACCCCAGTATGTAAACAAAGAAAGAGCAATAATATTGTGAAGAATAAATTTTGAATTCTAAAATTTTATAAAAATATATTTTGAAAAATCTAATGAAAAGATAAATTTAAATTTCTTATATCTAATTTAATATAACTTTATATTGCTCCATATATATTTTTTATACGTGGGCATTTATAGACAAATATGAAAACAATCCCATTTTAACACAATAAATTTCAGACACAAACACTATTCGACTTCCAATAACTGACTCGAGTAGGGTATTTTAATGTCGGCATGGCGGACTTTAAATTTTTTACTCCTTTTTTCTTTTTAAATCAAAATCAAAACAATTTTTAATTTCTCCTCTTTCACACTTTTTAAACCTCCACTGTGCCATAAAAAGTTCTTCATAAAAAGTTAAAAAAAAAAGTACTTTATTTATATATTTTAGTTTCAAATTTAAAGTTGCTTTCGAAATCTCGGTTAAAGTGGATTTCGAAATCTAGTCTGAACTATATTTCTAGCATAATGTAAACCTAACCTAACAAAATCATTTAACACATTGTTTGCTTTAATTAACTGAATCATTATTATTATTTCTATGAATTCAATATTGTATTGACTCCTTTGAAGTTCCATTACATAGATGCTTATTGGGCTTTGTGATATGGTAATTACTGCAGGCTTATGCTATTAGCATTGCTATCTAAAAGATAATTAATTACTAATCAATAAAATACATAGTATAATAAGGTACTTATAGATATTTGTAGATATAAAGCTAGAAAATATATGATAGCTTTATAATTAGGGCAACAAAAATTCATACACTGGCAACTTTATTATTCGTTATAGGGGACTTTGTCTGCGTTTTCTTTGGTTAAATATTTAATTAAAAACATGTTTTTTTTTTAAATATTTAATATCCCATCTAAAAATCGAAATATATATGAGCATACATGATCATACATGTGCCTGTATATGATCATACATGGACATACATTGTCATATACGTCCATACATTGTTCAATATATGACCATAAATGATCTCATATATGATCATATATCTTCGGATCCGAAATTTGAGGGTATATGGACGTATATGATCATATACGAGCATACATGAATAATATATGAGCATGTATGATAATATATGCACATATATCACCATATACCCTCAAATTTCGGATCCGAAGATATATTGTCATATATGAGATCTTGTATGGACGTATATGAGCATGTATGCCCATGTATGATCATATACAAGCCCATGTATGATCATGTATGTTCATATATATTTCGATTTTTAGATGGGATTGTAAATAAAAAAAAAATTTAATAAAATTATGTTTTACAAATATTTTATAAATTTAAAAAAAAAAGTCTTAATTGATGCAAGATCCTGATGAAAATGTGCTTCAACACTGATTTCAAAATTTAACTAAAAGCGAAAAAATCAAAATTGCGGATCCAATATGGCGGACAAATTTTGTTAAAAATTATCTGATTTAACTCAAACTTAGTTTTAAGGGGGTCTTGGAGTTACTGCATAAGAATTTTTACTCGGAATTTTGAAAAACAAAATGGCGGACTAAATATGCTCCTTAAAGTTTGTCTCAAGTTATGCATAAAAGTTATATTCCTTGTCTTTGCTGGAGCTAGCTAAAAATATGAGTCTGGTGGTTTTCTGTTATCTAAAAAAAATTAACTGATAACTTTAAAAATCTCAATATGGCGGAAACAATATGGCGAATAAATTTTTTAAATTTGCCTGATCTACTAAAAATTAATGTAAAGTATTTAAGAGTTTCTGAAGTTGAATCTATGTACAATGTACATATAAAGGGTGGTTAAATTTAAAGGACCGATGTTGATTTTGAATAAAATACAAATTATTTAGGAAATTATTGTCATTTCTTTTTATTATGGTATGGTTCACTTATGTATGGAACAAAATATCGGCGAAATGGCCGCAGGGACCTCGGCGGCACACCTCCATCCAATGGTCCAAATTTTCGATGATGCTGAGGCATAATTGAGGTTCTATGCCGTTAATGTGCCGAATTATCTCATCATTTAGCTCTTGAATTGTTGCTGGCTTATCGACGTACACCTTTTCTTGCAAATAACCCCAAAGAAAGAAGTCCAACCGTGTCAAATCACATGATCTTGGCGGCCAATTGACATCGCCACCACGTGAGATAACACGGCCATTGAATTTGTCGCGCAAAGGCGCCATTGTTTCGTTAGCTGTGTGGGAAGTGGCACCGTCCTGTTGAAACCACATATCGTGCGCATCCATATCTTCCGATTCGGGTCATAAAAAGTTCGTTATCATCTCACGATAGCGAACACCATTCACAGTAACTGCCTGACCGGCCTCATTTTGGAAAAAAAATACGGCCCGATGATGCCGCCAGCCCATAAACCGCACCAAACAGTCCCTTTTTGTGGGTGCATTGGTTTTTCGACAATCACTCTTCGATTATCATTCGCCCAAATGCGGCAACTCTGCTTACTAATGAATCCACTGAGGTGAAAATGTGCCTCATCACTGAAGATGATTTTCTTCGAAAATTGGTCATCCACTGTTGCCATTTCTTGCCACCATTTTGACCATTGGCGACGTTTGGAATGGTCAAGAGGCTTTAGTTCTTGAGTCAATTGCACCTTGTAAGCGTGGAAATGCAAGTCTTTATGAATAATGTTCATCAACGACGAGCTTGAGAGGTGCAATTGTTAGGCACGACGACGAGTTGAGGTGGACGGCTCTTCAGCCACACTATCGCGAACAGCAATAATATTTTCTGCAGTACGAGCTGTACGAGCATGCACTGGTGTTTTCACATCTTCTACAGACCTGGTTTGCTCCAATTTTTGCACGATTTTTCCGATTGTACGCACATTTGGACGATTAAATTGACCGAAAAATCACGAAGTGCACGATATGCATTTTGATTTGAACGCCCATTTTCATAATAAGCCTGAATAACTTAAACGCGTTGCTCGATTGTGTATCTTTCCATGGTTCAAATTGAGTTAATCTGAAATTGAGAAATGTCAAATGAAATGCAGAAAAAAACTTGACTATTAGGTGTGGCTCACATTCAACATCGGCCCGTAAAATTTAACCACCCTTTATATATATTAAAACGGCATTTTTTTACGATAGACCAACACTCAGGGGATGCCCCCACTAATACAATGCATTGCGTTGGTTAAGAGGGTAGGGGGTAGTGTTTGACTTGAAATTCTCTGCACAGGAGGTTACAAGGAATACCTCTGTGGAAAGTTTATTCCATATACGAGTTGTACGACTAACAAACGAATTTTGCCTGTAATGCGTTTTGCAATCCATTATACATTTGACCACACGGATGTGCTCTACTAGTTCATTACCAATAATTAAAAAAAAAATCTAAAATCGACAATCTTCTTAACATATTTTTTTTTATGTTTTGATGAAATTCTTTATCCAGCAAAAACAATTAATTAAACATACGGGTTAACTCCCAAAGAGTAAATAAATGCAAATATTTGTCAACATATTTCGTATTTTGCAAAAAAAAAACACTCGAAAAAAAATGTAAGTTGAAAAATTTGTAAATGCTTTTCAGTAGCACTTTACTATTTTTGTATTAATTTTTAGTAAAATAAGAAAATATTATTAAATAGTTTTTTTTGCTATTACAGAATTTTCATGGAATATTTAAAAATTTTTGTTGCTAATTTCAGAAATTATTTTAGAAATTTTTGAAAATCGAAATGCTAAAATTACCAAAAAAAGTACTAATTTTAAAAAAGTGGACACTGAAGAAAATTTTATTTTTAATTAATAAAACTTATACATACTTTTAAATTTAAATTGCCTTAATATACAAATATATTATATTGGCATGGAAATAAAGGCTACACTCAGAAAAATAAAAGTTCGTAAAAAAATGTATAAACTGTTTTCCAGTTTACTATTTTTGTACTGATTTTTAGTAAAAAAATTATTATTTAGTAATTTTTTTTTTCTATTTAAATTTTGCAAATAACAAAGTTTTTACAGACTATTCAAAAATTTTTGTCCGTAATTTCATAAGTCATTTTACAAATTTTTGAAAACTGATTTGATAAAATTAACAAAAAATTTACAAATTTTACACTTTTTTTTTAAATTAGTAAATATTAATATTGAAGGAAATTTTATTTCTAATAATTAAAACTTATACTGCCTTAAAACTTAAATTGCCTTAAAATGCTGCATAGCTTCAAAAAAGGGATCGGAAGTGAAGATACAACCGACTCCTGTCCAATAACAGGACATCCACTTAAAATAGCACTAAATAGTTCTAAAAATTATCCCTTAAAACAATTAAAATTTCACCTTAAAATCCAAAAAATTTACTAAACATATTTTTCAAAACAAAAAAATTACCAAATTAAAACAAAATGCTAAATTCATACATGTTTTTACTATTTTTAAATTTGTCTAAAATATTAAAAAAAAAATAATAAAAAATAAAATAAAACTTGAGTGTTCGACAAAAAAACTTTGTGATTTTTTTTCGTAAGGCAATTTCAAAAAAATTAACAGTTTTTAAAAATAATTTAGTTAATTTGTGCATTTTTAATATTTTTTTTTTATAAATTAAAATTGTTCTATATTTAACAATTCATGGAGTTTAGCTTTCTATTATTTATCAAAAATTTATATTAATTAGAGCTAATTTATTTTAATAAGCTTTGTACAAAATTTTACCAATGTTTAGTAGCGGTTATTAACCTTCCTACTACTTTCATTTTACTAGTATTTAGTCAAATTTGTTGCTGATTTTAGCAGATCGAGCTTAAATTGCAGTTTACAGCAATTTACTAAAATTTAGTAGCGCTTACTAATTTTTTATACTAATTTTATTGTACTAATATTAATAATATATGTGACCTTCTCCGAGAAAAGGGACCTAGTGTGTGAAAATGAAGTTTTGAGAAAAACGCATTTAAAGTTTCATAACGCATTATCACTGTGAACACACGTTCAGTTGGGAGATGCGATTTGGTATGGTTAGTTATGATTGGGTGCCAACTTTGGTGACGTCATGCCTATGTGGTGACGTATTTTTCTTCACTTTTAGTGTGATAATACAATTGCTATTGTTGCTGCTACCAAACGAATTACCTCCGCTCATTGCATTAAGCGTTTTATCGTTAGATCGCAAATGTTATTTGTATGAGAATGTCAGGGTCTTATGTACTGATTCACAGAAACGGGATTTTGTATCTCCTAAACCGAGTAAACCCAAAGCGAAAAAAAAAATCGAAAATTAAATCTGAAGCTGCCAGTAAGAAAAAAAAAATCGAAGCACCGGATCACGAGAAAAAGAAAGCTGAAGTAAAAGCACTGAAAAAAAAACTGAAATTGTCGAACGGAAGAAAATCGAAGTACCAGATCACGAAACACCAAAAAAAAATTCGAAGACTGACAAAAAAAAACAATTTAAAACCAAAAAATCAAAAAAAAGTAAAATTTTTATGTTTTTTTCATTTTGATCGATTTTTCCAAGTTCGTTTTGTACGTTTTTATGGGGTATATAAATTTTTTATCAGAAATCTAAATCATTTCATCTTATTCTACACCCTTTTAGGTACCAGAATCCATTCTTAAGTCCAAACCCGGTTTTTGCAACACTAGGTCCCTTTTCTCGGAGAAGGTCACATATATGAAACTTTTTTGCTGATTTTAGCAAACCGATTTTAAATTCCAATTTACAAAAAGTTTATTCAAATTTTAGCGGCTACTAATTTTTTCTACTAATTTCTTTGTATTACTCGTTAGTAGAGAATTTATTAGTAAAAATACCTCAAAAATTTCTTTCCAATGATACCACACTTGCATATGGTACCTTAAAAACCATAAAAGTCCTCGGCCTAAAAGCCGAGGCAGGTGCATTTTTAATTTTTTTTTTTTTTTTTAATTTTGTGTTGAAATTACCATTTTTAAAAATTAGTAAATCTACTAATTTTTAACATAACAAATTTGATTTCAAGTCAAAAATAATGAATATCTTATTTATATTAAAAATTTGTAAATCTGCAAAGTTGTTTTTTCTTTTGTTGTTAAAATCAATAAAGTTCTGTTAAAATTTTTTTAGATTTACTTATTTGCAAACGAAAACTTGTTAATTATTTTGAGTGTACGATAAATTGAAACAAACCAACCGAAAAATAAACTTTGGCAAATAGTATTGTATTTTATATTTATTTAATTTATTGTATAAATTAAAAAATATATATATGACCAGAATTATTTACGCACATACTTGTATGTTATATGGTGAATTCCTCATTAAATTTCATAAAATTTATGATATGTTTATAAAACTGGTTTATATCAACTTTTTAGATTAAATGCCAATTTGTTTTTTGTTTTTTTTTTTATATATATATTCCAGAATGATAAGAATTTTTTTTAAAAAATAAAGTATTAGGTTGGTACACTACGATAGAGATTTATTTATGGCGGCAGAATTGTGGGTGGAACATAAATATTATTTTAATTGACTTAGGAATATATTAAATTACTACATCTAAATAATACGGTTACTGTAAATAAATCATTTAGTTGGCAAGATAAATTGTTCTCTATATATCGGCAGCTGTTTCAAAAAAATTGCGAATGCGCTCAGACTAAAAAATTGTACCTTGAAGTCTATCCCAACACAATGAAAAGACACTTTTGAAATTTCCTATAGGATCGAGGTAAAAACTGTGTTAAAAGTATAAAGGGTGCCCCTTAATCGTTTAGCTCTTAACACTGGAAACTTAATATTTAATATTTACAACCGATACTTTTTAACGTTTAATAAAACGTTCTCATGGGCTTTTAGGGTTTCTCCGTTTGAAAGAGTGAAATATTAGATTATAAATGTATGGTTTTGTAGGATCCTGATTACATATCTTAAGTCATAAGTGAAAAACTTAAAATGTCGAATGCAGCCGATTTAATTTGTTTTTTTTTTATTAGCTGGTGGATGAGTTAACGTAACTGATGTCGAATATAAATTAGATTTAAAAACATTGCAAAAAATTTATTTAATAGCCAAAAATTAAAAAAAAAAAAAATCTGTAAAAACCCATCAAAAAAAGAGATTCAGAAGCATTAACAAAAGCACTACAATTAATGATCTAGATGTACTTCTTTTTTTTACCAGAAACCCTAATGGTTTTAATATTGAGTCGCCAGCATTTTTGCAATGCTTTTTGAACGAGTGGAAACTTCTTTTCGTCAACCAAAAATATTTGTAAAAAAAATATATTTTTAATATATATAATATATATTTTTTATTTCAAATTTTGTATGTATTATTCGATCTCTTTGTTCTTAATTTTTATCAGGCTCGAGATCATAATTAAATGTTACTAACGAATAATAAACACAAATTTTTTTATAAATGGAAAAAATTGTGTGGACCAGGTCATCGTCAGCCTCCTTATGAACCTCCCAACTCACAAACATTTTTTTTATTTTTTAAACATTATTTTATTGCCGCCACCGGGTGTCGAATTCGCCACCTAAAAATTGCTAGTCTAACTCTCAACCGCTGAGCTAATCTTTGGCATGAATGTTGACTGGCTTAAAAACACCACTTTATTATTTAGAGTTATTGTTTTTTATTGCCTTCCAAAACATTATTTATTAAACAAGTGCAAATTAATTTTTTTTTAGTATTTTTTCCCGCAAGTGTTAAAAAGCAATTTTTGATCGTTTTTATTTTATGTATTTTTTAAAGTTTAAATATTAAAAAATATTAAATTAAAAAAAACAATTTAATTATAAATGTTTAAAGAAAAATCTAAAAAGATTGATGCC
The DNA here is from genome assembly GCA_949748255.1 of Eustalomyia histrio. Lineage (NCBI taxonomy): Eukaryota > Metazoa > Arthropoda > Insecta > Diptera > Anthomyiidae > Eustalomyia > Eustalomyia histrio. The sequence continues at coordinate 17,994,748 of OX456527.1, read as the reverse complement.
ACCAAGAATCGAACCCGCTATCATCTGTTGCGGAACAATGTGTATCCAAGTTATTTTTTAAGATCAATTTTAGAGCAGTAATGCTTCAGAAGTAATAATTAAAAGATTTTTTAAATACTTTTTAGAATTACTTTGAAACAACCCAGCAAACACACACATTACCAAATAATGGATAAAGTAATGTATAGCCATAGAGGCCGATGGATAACTTTACACCTTACTTCATTGATGAATTTTACTGACGATGAGCCTCAAAGTAATGTATATACCCATTACTTTAAAGGTGATAATGTAAGGGGTTACTTATATGGTTACAAGAATGGAAAAAGTAATGTGTCTAAAAATAGATTTTTAAAAAAGAGGAATTTTTATTAAAAAAAAAATATTACAAATATTTTAAACGTTATTAAAAATAATGTGGCCATGATGGGAATCGAACCAGGGAACTCTGGTTGCCGGCCAAGAACTCTACCCACTGAGCTTTCGACGCATATAGTATTTGATTGCTTTAAACTTAAATAAATTGTTGCGTTTCGTTTGTTCGCTAGTATTGTGAAAACATACATACATTACCCTTTTGCTTACAAAAAAACACAAAGTAATGTATCTAAAAGTTGATTTTCAAAAATATTTCAATATTTACTTTACATTTATAAATCATATATTACGTAATCAATGATCAGTAACTTATTACTTTATGCTTGCAAATAATGAAAAAGGTAACGAGCTATCATTACAAGGTAACGCATGAGTATATCGCACCCATTACCAAAGTTTTGCTGGGATATAACTCAAATTTGGTACAAAAAAGAAACTTGTATTCAAGCATTGCCAATGCGTTCAAAATTATTGCATTGCCAATGCTTTTATTTTATTAACTTTAGGAAGTCAAATAAAAAATATAAATTTTATTTTCAGAAAACAGTTGAATTTTTACAATCACCTTCGTACAAATATTTTTTTTTTTTCTTTTTTTTGCTGGAAAAATAAATTTTTAATTTTTTAAATAAAGAAAGAAATGCTAATTTTTTAAATAAAAGCAAAGTGGACTAGTGAGAAAACGGAGATGCTCATTCAAGAGGTAGAAGCAAGGGAAGGTACTTGGAATTTCCTGTCCTGAGAATATCGGGACAGAAATCTGAGAGATGCTCTCTGGCAAGAAGTGGCAGATATAATGAAAATGCCACGATCCGAAGTGGAAAGGAAATTTGCCTAATCCAAAATAGATTTTTTTAGGTGCTTTCTTTTATTTTTCCAAATATAAATTTTATTTTCAGAAAACAGTTGAATTTTTACAATCACCTGCGTACAAATATTTTTTTTTTTCTTTTGTGAATTCAATATCGGTTAATTTCACCGGATTTCGATTGGAACTTTACAGATCAATTGACCCAGGAATTTATTTCAGATATTTAAAAATATAATTTGTTAAATTAATCTTTTAATTTGATTCAAATCATCAATTTAAAAAAATATTTTATTTTAATATTTTGCTGTGACCTTTAATTCCGAGTCAATGCAATCTACTTGTATATTAAGGCAATTAAAGCTTACAAGTATAATGCACTATGTCATTTTTAATGTTAATTTGTCCAAATTGTTGGCAATTGTATGAAAACTGGTTGTCATATGGTGTCATCTGAGTTTGCAGTCAGTTATGCACACGAACTGCCGTCTAAAATGACAGACAAGTGAAAACGTCAAATTTCAGTTTGTCAACAGATATGGCAGCATTTTTTATCTAAAATAAAATTGACAAGTTGTCAATTTTTTTTATTGGCAATCGCAAAGCTGTTATTTTTTTTCTTTTTTTTTTTTGCTGGAAAAATAAATTTTTAATTTTTTAAATAAAGAAAGAAATGGAAATTTTTTAAATAAAAGCAAAGTGGACGAGTGAGAAAACGGAGATGCTCATTCAAGAGGTAGAAGCAAGGGAAGGTACTTGGAATTTCCTGTCCTGAGAATATCGGGACAGAAATCTGAGAGATGCTCTCTGGCAAGAAGTGGCAGATATAATGAAAATGCTACGATCCGAAGTGGAAAGGAAATTTGCCGTATCCAAAATAGATTTTTTTAGGTGCTTCCTTTTATTTTTCCAAGCCCTTAGTGTTGTAATAAATAATACAAAGCCCCGCACTAGCTATAGCCATTTGTTTCTTTTTTATAATTTTTAAATTTTTTCCACTTTTTAGCTTTCTATTTGACACAAATTAATATTTTCTAATCAGCTGTTCGCTCGCCAATAGTTTACACATCACATTTGACCTTTGTAATGAAAACGGCGTATCAGTCAACTCACACCAAAATTTGACGTAAGTCTTTGACAAGCTCTGCTTTATCGATTTATTGTCAGTTTTGAAGATGTAATGAAAACGCATTTGACACAAAATGACGAGAAGTCAATTGAGTCAGTTTTTGTTGACAGTTCATATGACATAATGAACACCAGACATAAGTTTTATCAATAAGAAATAAAATTGTCTTTAGTGGCACCTTTTTCAAAATTTGTAAAAATTCAGTAAATAGAAAAACAAAATTACTTAGAAACAAGTAAAAAAGCGCTAAATTCGGCTGTGCCGAATCTTTGAAACCCTCCACCAAAGGGGATGAAGATGATATATCTATATACTAAATTTTGCATGAACTGTAATATGAATATGTTTTGTCAATTTATGTAACGAACTTTTGTTATTTAGTTTTATCAATGTTATTTACAGAGGTCTGCTCTGTTAGCGATTTTAACATTGTTCATTTTTACGTTAACTTAGTTATCATTGTATGTAAGACAATAAATGTAATCGAACAATAAGAAGACTTAATAACATTTTTACTTACTTAACAGAAAAAAAATAGATACAGAAAAATTGTACAAATTTGTATGGAAAATTTAGAGGTACCTTCACATTTTCACTCATAACTTTTGAACCGCTTGACCGATTTTGCTCATTTTAAATACCAAACTGCTCGGGAGGATGTAAAAATAGGCACCCCCGCTTGCGTCTTCGCGTCGTGATCGTGATTTCAACAGACAGACGGACATCGCTAAATCGACTTAAAATTGCATAAGGATCACGAATATATATACTTTATGGGGTCTTAAACCTATATTTCGACATATTACAAACGGAATGACAAACTGATATATACCCACACCATATATGGTGGAGGGTATAATAACAATAACCGTTTGTAAAAATTTTTTCTGAGTGTAGCAACCTTTAAAATCCTATAGTTTATATTTTATAGTCACACATTCAACTTTGTCAAAAAAAAAAAAAAGTATTTAAATGACCCCAATACAAAGGTTTATTAATGGTTGAAAGGTCCTATAAAAATATTTGTTCTAAAATTGTATTATTGATACACAAACACAAAAGCTTTCTTAAAATTACATTTGCATATTTTTTTCCTACATGTTTTATACACTTTATAACAAAAAAATATGCAAGTTTCATTTTTCGATATCATAAAATTTCCAAAAAATTTCTAACCACCGCCAAACGCCTACGGAATTTTACTACACAAGCGTAATAAACGAAAAAAAAAAGTCGAAAGATTTTTCCTATCAAAGCATTATTCCCTTAATTAAGATTTCATAATAATTATTTATAATTCTTCGTATGAAATATATTTTTTTTTAAAGCTAAAATTGCGCTAAAATACATGTGTATGTTATATTAAAATTTATAATTTATATTTTCCTTAAAGGATTATTTTTTGTTCTTGTCAGAATTTAACATACATTACACTACTTAACAAAAAACAAAAATTTAAACAGTCTTCTACTAAATCTTTGTTCTAAAGAGTTTCATTTATCTAAACCCGAATTTAAATTCAGAAAAGTTCTTCCTGTCCTTTTTTAACCTTTGACCTAGAAAAAAATAATTTATGGATTAATATTGGGGAGCAATAGTTTAATTTTTTTTTTTTAATTTTTTATGGATTTATAATTCACATAAAATTACTTTTCATTTGAATATGATCATGTCTGGAAATGTTTCAGTGTGTTTTAAGTACCCAGTTAGGATCTCGAATTGTATTTTCAAGTGCTACACAACTTGAATTTGCAAACAAAAAAAAAAAATTTAATAAATAATACTAGGTGTCAACCACCTTCATTAGATCCCGAAATATTTGAAAAAAAATAGGTAAAAAAAATTTACTAAGTACACTGTACAACAATTTCAAACTTATTCCAAAAAAAACTAAAACTTAACACAAACAACAAAAACCAGTCAAATTCAAGATTGTTCATCAGATTTATAGTCAGATTTTGGGATGTCCTACATATAAAGTAGGTGATCCCAAAAACTGACTCATGAAATTCATCCCAAAATCTGACTAGAAATCTGATGAGCAATCTTTAATTTGACTGGATTTTAATGTTTGTGTTAAGTTTTGGGTTTTGGTATGTACTGAGATTTATAGTAGAATTTTATGGCCAACATTTTTGTAGAACATTACATCCCCGCTCATCCCCTTTTTTGGGGTGTTTTTTACAATTTGATAGAATAAAGCCAAAAAAATGCCGTCATGAGCGGGACTTAAAGGGTTAATATATTCTACAAAAATATTTGTCATAACATTGTCTACAAAGTTGCTTAACATACCCTACACCTCAGATGTAAGAAAAACATAGTTTTATATATCGATATGCTGCAATAACAGGCCAGAGCTGGGAAACTTTTTTTGGTCTCCTTAACAAGAATCAATCGTTTAAACCCAGTAATTTTTGTTTGTGTTGAACTGTTTTTATTTTGGAAATAACAAAGCCTAATGTCTCGGTAGATCGATCCGCCTGATAATTTTTCAACTTCAAATTCGTATTTAGGAGACTTAAATACTTTAAAAAAAATGTCTTTTAAGAAGACTGTGCAAAAAAAGTAAATTTTTGTTAAGTAGTGTAATGTATGTTAAATTAATGAATTTGAATTAATGGAAAAACAAACCAAAATTGGTCTTAAAAAGCTTTTACACAAACAAAAAATAAAGCAATTTAAAAGATTACTTAATATTAAAAAAAAAAAACAAAAGAAAAGAAATGTAGTATGCCTGTGGGCGAACTTGAACTCGAAACCTTCTGACTAATGCTTTTTTATAATTCACGGAAATTTTTGTAAATCCAATACTTAAATAAGTGTTCATTTTTAATCACACAGGTACCCAGTGTAAATGTATTGGTTATTTGGGTATTGAGTACTCAATACTTAAGTTTTAATTGAGTACTTCCAGAGTTGTATTTTTCTATATTTAAGCATAAGTATGCCATGGAAAATATTACGAAAATACAACACTATTTTTTCTTATAAAAATGCAACTCAGTATATGAATATAAAATCGAGTCAATACTTGATTATTTTTCAACTCTACTTGTACTGCTGACAATTTATGTCTAAGTATGTTTTAAAAATTTGTTTTATTATGCAAAAACCTCTCACATTTTAATAAAAGCTTACGAAGAAGATATCCTCGAGGTCCCCCACCAATTTGCATATGAAATTGAAGAGAAAATAAATGAACATTTATCCAATCTTATATTTTAAGGCTAAAAGGGTGGTGTAAAAAGTGAGTTTTTTTCTAAAGAATTTAAAGCTTTCTTTAGAAAAAAAATCACAAAATTTAAAATAAAATGGAATACCAACTGAAAGATGTTTAAAAGATATAACTAGTTGTATACAAGACATGCAAAATCATACAATTTTACACTCAGAAAAATATTTACCAAATATTAAGTAATTTAAATAAATGTTGAGAAATTTGGAAATTTTAACTTAAATCAAGTATACACTTTTCTTAAAAACAAGTACAAACAATTCACTTAACTTTTTCTTAAAATAAGTAAATTTCGTCTTAAACTTTTTGGACTATGACTAACATTTTTTACTTAAATTTAGTATAAATTTGTTCTTAAATTAAGTATAAAATTTCTTATAAACAAGTAAATTTTTCTTAAATTTTAAAACACTTGAACTTGTGCCTATACATAAAAAACTTTATTTTTAGTTTATAAATTATGCTGATATTTTGTTTATTAATATTTATTAACTTGTACTTCTCATTAACTACAAACTTTCAAATTTACAAGTATTTTAGTTGGCCTCATGAAATCTAATCAATTTCATTGTTTGTTTTTTTTTACTGAATATTTTTGAAAATAATTATAAAGGGTGATTCAAGTAGAGATACTTTTTTCAATAGCCTTTTTTTGACAGATCACGTGTGAGTCGTGTCATGCTGTCATTTTATTTTTGTTTAGTATTGTTTGGCATTTCATAATGGAAAGACTTACGGCTGAACAACGTTTACAAATCGTTCAATTTTATTACGAAAATTCACGTTCTGTGGGAAATGTGTTTCGTGCACTTCGCTCAACTTATGGTCAACATAATCGGCCTACTGAGCGTACTATTCGCAACACCATCACCCATTTTGAGACCCAGCATTCATTATTGGATAATATTCGACCGATTAGACCACGTCCAGCACGCTGTCAAGAAAATATAGCGGCCTAGCTGAGAGTGTACACGAAGACCGTGGAGAGTCGATTCGGCGCCGTTCGCAGCAACTCGGACTGACGTATGGAACGACTTGGCGCATTTTACGTCGAGATCTTAAATTGAAAACGTACAAAATACAGCTTGTGCAACAACTGAAGCCGCTCGACCTTCCCAAGCGACATCGCTTCGCTCTATGGGCTATTGAAAAGTTCCAAGAAGATCCGACGTTTTCGAGGCAAATCTTGTTTAGCGATGAGGCTTATTTCTGGCTCAATGGGTATGTAAACAAACAAAATTACCGCATTTGGGACGAACAGCAACCTGAAGAGATTCAAGAACCGCCACTTCATCCAGAAAAAACAACGCTTTGGTGTGGTTTGTGGGCCGGTGGAATCATCGGTCCATATTTCTTTAAAAATGATGCCGGTGCGAACGTAACCGTCAATGGCGACCGTTGTCGTGCAATGATAACCGACTATTTGATGCCTGAAGTTGAAGCTCGTGATCCCGACGACATTTGGTTTCAACAAGACGGCGCTACTTCCCACACATCGCATCAATCAATGGATATATTGGGAGAACACTTCGGTGAGCACATAATTTCACGTTTTGGGCCGGTCGATTGGCCACCAAGATCGTGTGATATCACACCGTTAGACTTTTTCCTATGGGGAGATGTAAAGTCTAAAGTTTATGCGGACAAACCCGCTTCGATTCAGACCTTGGAGGAAAGCATCACGCGTGTCATTCGCAAGTTACCAGTCAAAATGCTCGAGCGAGTCATCAAAAATTGGACTCAACGAAAGGACCATCTGCGACGTAGCAACGGCCAACATTTGATAAACATAATCTACAAAAAATAAATGGCAAAGAATGTTCTTTCAAATGATAATAAACATTCCCCATTAAATTTGAATTTTCTATGTTTTTTTCTTTAAAAAAGTAGGGAACCTCGAAATGGATCACGCTTTACAATTATTTTCATTAATACCAACAAAAATTGTATAGATTAAAATAATCGAAACCTCTTTTAGAATTGCTAAAGAAAACATTTCCTTAAATTTAAGAAGTTAACATACGTGGTTTAAATAACATAAGTTGAACTAAATTTACAAAAGGTTCTTATTCACATTTTGTCTCTTCATATTCTACAATGTTAAATGTCCTTATTTTTTAGTTCAAAAATTCTTAAAATTTAAAATTTTTTACTTACAACAAATAAATGTCTAAACGTTTTTAAATAACATTAAACCAAATCAAGAAAGAAAAATTATGGAAAATCTCACTACCCTTCCACTCCCCACAAAGAAAAAAACAAAAATTTTACTTAAAATTTGGTCAAAATTTCTAAATTATAGAACAATTTTACTATTGAGAACTGAGCGCTTCGGTAGGCTAGTTGGTAGCGTGCTAGCTTATCAGTGCGGGGGTCGTGGGTTCGATTCCCACCAGAAGCTCTGGTCTGTTTTCGCTACAACGCGCCGATGGCCTTTGTTGCTAGTGCTCGGTAAGGGTATTAGGATATAATTTGTAATTATATGATTAATATAAATAAAATAAAAAAATACTATTGAGAACTAAATTTTTATTAGAAAACATAGCAAAATTTCCTTTTAATTAGTTCATATCAGAGAACTGCAAAATCAACTTTTTTCTTGATTTAATCATACACAAAAATTCTTGTTCACTTTTAATAATTCAACAAAATTCACTGTAGAATAAAATCAGCATCATGTTACTGAACACTGTTAAGTGATTACATTTGCATAAAACATAAACGACAGATGATTCACACTAATTCCAATTACGCTTTCAGTAACATGATGCTGATTTTATTCTACAGTGAATTTTGTTGAATTATTAAAAGTGAACAAGAATTTTTGTGTATGATTAAATCAAGAAAAAAGTTAATTTTGCAGTTCTCTGGTTCATATATAATCTTAAACTTTACTGTTAGTGAGAAAATGTTTCCTGGGTTTTAAGATAAATATTATTTTATTTAAGTTCATTAGATAATTTTTTTACTAAAAACTAGGACATAACTCCCTAAAAATAAGAAAATATTTTCTAACATCAAGTTTAATAGCACTTCTTTTAAGAAAACATTATTCTTAAATATGAAACTTTTTCTATGGTAAAGATAAAATATTTAACCATGTATTTTAAATTACTTTACACTCATTGTGTAAGTATTTGCCCACTTTCGGAGGACTTCTGCTTTGTGAGGACACTGCTTTTAACAAACTTTTTGCTATACATTATTGTCTTTAAATTAAATTATACTAAACTCATGTATTTCAAATATAAATTAAATTTTATTAGCAAAAAGTTAAACAAATTAAAAAAATGTACTGCAGGATATTCTGAAACGTAATCAATTGTGACAAAGTCAGATCCTTTTTGTATTTATTTAATGGTTCTTCTTAAAGGAACTACAAAAAGTGACGAAATCTATGGCTAAGGAACATGGGGTCCTTTGTCTTTTTAAATTAACTAATTTAAGGAAAATGTTGCAAAAATACAAAATATCACAGTTACATTACTTTTTATTATTGGAAAATTAAAAAATGTCATAAGCATATTTTATGGGATTTTAAGCTTAAACTATATACAAATTTTAACTTTTCTAAGTAATAATTAAAAAAAAATTGTTTTAGTGCCTTCGATAAATATAAAGTTTAATAGGCACAACGTCAATTATAGGAAAGCCATTATGCCGTAATGTATATATATGAAGTGGCTTGCGATATTTTTTAGAAAAGTGCAAATTTTAAATTTTTTACGTTTTGCTAAAAAAAAAAAAATTAAAATATATTTTTAGCTACTTTAAAATCAATATTTAAGACTATTAAGATTTGAGATGGACATATGAGTGATTTTTGATTAAGGTCACGCACGATAACGAACCAAAAAGTACAATCATGCACGATTATTTTTTTTATGGATTCTTTAATTTTTTTCGTTTAATAATATTTTTTCTTTCTTATGAGGAAAATTAACTAGTTTGTTTTTAATTTATGTTTTTTTTTTTTTTTATTGGAAAAAAATATTGGAAATAAGTTAAACGTTTTCCCATAAATTATTTTTTCTCAAAACAAGGAAACTTTTACTTGCAAAAAAAATAATGTTTTTTTTTAAATTTACCTAAACTAAGATGCATGAAATTTTTCTCTAGAAATATTTCATCAGTTTCTAAACCCAAATAAATTTTTATTATTTAATAGGTAAAAATTTATTATTTGTTGTTTTAAATTGCCTGAACTAATTTTTAAAAAACAATTCTTAAAAATTAGAAAGTGATAAACTTTAAAAATGAATTAGAAATGACTTTCTAAAATTTAGTTAATTTAACTACTCGCGAAAAAAAAATGAACACACATTAAGTTCAAGTACTTTCTCGTTTTAAGTTAGATACATTTTTTGAACTAAATGGGAGTAAATTATGTTCTAATTTTTATTTTTTTGAACTAAACTTAATTTTATTTCATTTGAGTATGCAATTTTCTTAAAACTAAGATGTTTTTTCATAAAATTAATAAATTTTTATTTCATTGACCTGTTTTTTTTTTAAATCAAGAAATATTACTTAGGAAAATTATCAACTATTTCTGTTTATATAAACTATTTCGTTTTTCCTCAAACTTAGGAATTTTTATTCTTTTTAGGAAAATTTTTCTAAGTTTTAATAAAATTTTACTTAAATTGAAGACAATTTATAAACTATTTTATAGGAAATTTTTCATAACATTTTAGTTTTCTTAGTTTTATTAAAGTTTGACTTAAATTAAGGAAAATTTTTAAAATATTTTTAAAGGAAATTTTAGATTAATTTTTAGTTCATGTTTTTTTTTTTTACTTTTTAGCTACAGCCAAGTGCCGCTTATTATTTACATAATATTTTACATTGAGTCGATTTTGTTTTAAACTGTAATACATTTAGTGTGGAATACCTCTTAATAAATTTCCAGTCAAATATCATAAATTTATTACATAATTCAAAAAACCCATTACAGCTTTAAATGTTTAATCAAAATCAACTGCTTTTATGAACATAGTCAAAATTTTCCTTTGAGTGTATGTATATTTATGAATATTTTATAAAAAATACTTTGTTAATTAAATTTTTATTAAAAATTAATAAAACAAATATTAGTTATTAATTAATTATAATGTTAGGAATCTCAGCACAATAACAAACTGTTTCCCAGCAAAATCTCAGTAATGGATACACATTTTAAATATCTAAATTCATAATAAGAATGAGAATTACGATCTACTGTATAAAATTCGGCGTCAACACGTGCCAGAAGAGCAGCCGAAAGATCACGTAGTGCTCGTTTCCCCGAGAATATCGCCACTGTCAACGTCGACCAGGAGGCCCTTTTAAAGGATATATTTTTAGGTCGCCTAATGTCTCATTTTGGCAATTCGCTGTGGCCAGAAAGATAACCCGTTTAAACAGCTTCACACTTTTTTTCATTTCTGAAATCACGGATGTGTGACAACAAGGCAGTGACTCTAGAACAGTGGTCGGCACATCATTACAACCATATTGTTGCCATTGTATGGGTGAGTTGCGCTCTCCCTCTCTTAATGCACTGAAAGAAATGTGTTTGTAATTTTCCTAAAGTTTTATTTAAACAAAAACATACATTTTGTACTAAAAAATAATACATGTTGTACTAAAAAAAAAGCAAGTGGCAACATTGATCAGCTGATTTTATATTAGCCGAAAAAAGGAAAGTGTGTAAATAAAAGATTTGCAATTGCAAAATGTGAAAAGGAAAAACTTTATAAAAGAATGATAGAAAAGTGTATTTTTATTAATAAAAATCTTTTATTTTAATAAATATTATGCAAAAGCCCTTATTTATTGATATAATTTTCCTCTCTTTATTTTGCAATTTAAATTGGATAAAACCAATTTCAGGTTATTTTAATTTTAAAGCAGATTTTAACGATTAAAGTATACTTTTACTTATCTATAGTAGGCCTAAAGTATACTTTTAAGAAAAGTCGACATTAGAACTCCTAAATTAAAGCCTTCAAAGATACAAGTAGTTTTCAAGTTAAAGCTTGGGAAAAGCAACATGAATTTTAAGTAAATAAATAACCATACAAATAAATGAATAATAAATAAATGAAGAAATAAAAATAAATCGGTTTGACGAAAAAATTTTCGACTCCCGTTTTTCATGAAATTTCGTTCAGTGTAATGCTCGCAATATGTGTCGACACCACCTTACTGTACGAAAGCTCAATTGAGACTGATTTATTATTTTCATTTTTATGCTATCTGTGTTAGTATGTTGGTATGAGTGAGTCGCCCATAAGCGATTCTTTGCCGACCACTGCTCTAGAAGCTCTCAAAGATAATATCGGACAAGAGTGCGAGACCTTATTGCCCGAAGTTTTCTCTAGAACAGTGCTGTTCAAAAATAAAAATGTAGTGGTGTTGGTGAGAAAATGAGAATTGCACTGTAAGAAATGTTCAATGGGCTTAATAGCAGTGTTATCTGTATGAATTTATTTTTTATTGAAAATATGAAACAGTTAATGTTTTGTGTAAAACAGTTTTAAAGAAATATTAATTAAACAAAAGTAAATTTTTGAAAGGAAAATAATAAATACACATATACATTAGGGTGCCTTTTTTATTTTATAAAAAACAAAAAGTTGTAAATTTTTTCCAACAATATTAATGATTTTATTATATTTACATATTAATAAAATATCTGTAATATGTATGGATTTATTATAATAAAAAATATAGTACATTCGATCGGAATCCAATTTTTAAAAACATTTCAACTTTTATATTAAAAAAATGCGTTTTTTTATTAAGTTTATTAAAGATTTTTATAGATCTTGTATTATCATAAAATATTTTTCGTACATTGTTATTAATTTTTTTCAGTGCATTAAAGAAAAATCAGCATACATCCGCCACACGTGTTCATTGGTCGCTGTTTCAGTGACTACTAAAGGCAAGAGCGTAAGAATACATGTGAGTTGAGCAGGGGACAATTGTCCCATGAAATGAACACTGCTGCTCTAGAACGATGGAAAATGTGGTAAAAGAGACTAAATGATCATCAACAATGGTAACGCCCACTTGAGTGCTATAGTTTTCAAAAATGAATGGAGAAAACTTAAAAGTCCAAATAAGCATTTTAAAAAATTTCAATTATATCGTTTCATTTTAAAGATATAGCCAAATTGAAATTTTGGTTTCAAGTGTGTATTTTAAGTAAAACCAAAAAATATATCAAATATTGATTAAAAAAACTCTTTACTTGACAATACTCGCATTTGAACTTTTGGAATATAAATATTTTATACTTTTGCAAGGTTGGGCGATAAGAATCACTCTATTGGAGAGTGCTGCCATTTTTGCAAAAAGCATGGTATGTCACTTTGGTTTTGACAATCTTGAAGTAGACGCATGGAAAATTTATGGTGAATAACAATGAATCGTTTTTTTGAATTTGAATCGCAATTTTGGAACTCAACGAAAAATTATGATTTTCCATCAAACAAAATTCTCGGTTCTGGGAGATAAAAATCCACGCGAAATTCATACAGCACCATTATACCCTTTCAACGTCACCGTATCGTGTGATGATACGTTGCAAAAGGTGATTGGAGCTTATTTTTTCAAAAGAGCCAACTGTAACGCTATTATGGTGAATGGCGACAGCTATAGGCCCCCGCTGACAGAATTTTTCTGACCGAATGTTGACGATGGTTGTAACATGATCACTGCTACTATATTATGCTTGCTGCATTCGGGTATGGTTGTCGAAATCAAGTTATTGGTTTATAAATAGGAAATATCGCTACCATCATTATTATAGTAAATATTTTATTATTTCATGATTGACACTTTTTATTTTGTAACATGATTGGCTGTAACCATACTGTGGTAACAAAAATTCTTACGATGAAAAAAAAAATGATAATTATGGATCTGACAAAATATGAATAATTCATTTCTTGTGAAATAGCAACTTTCATGTGGAAAAGTACTCGGAATATTAATAAAATAATTTTTATAAGAAAAATAATGTAACATAGAACCCTAGTGTTATTTTGTACTAGATTTTTAGAAATTTTTCTGGTACAAACATTTTTAGATTCTATGTATGGACTTTTCCTTAAATTAAAATTTTCATATTACTCAAACTGTTGTTTAGATAAATAGATTCTTAAAAAAATTCTTAGATTCTGAGGACTTTTCATTATGAAAAATACTTAGATTCTAAAAACTTTTCCAAGTAGAAATATTCTTAGATTCTAAAGTCAACATTTTTGTCTTGAAAAAGTTTTTAATACACTCACAATATATTTTCCGTTACCAACTGTAGATTATTTAATAAATAATACGTAAAGTTTGTTTTTAAATGACGAATCAATTGGAATTCATAGAAATATATTTTTTAACTACTTGAATCAGTCATTCAAAAAACAAACTATAAAAATTTACAGACATTCAGTAGAAGTAGATATTTTCTGTTAAATGTAAAATTGTATGTTTTCTGTTTCTAAAAATGTAAATTCATATACATAATTCCTTTTTCTTTTTTTTTTAACAAAATAGTTTATTTATATACAAAGTTATTTCAATAACAATTACAAGAAATTATTCAAATATACAAACACACATAGCCAATCAAAAATAAATATATACATCTGTGTATGTTGTGTTTTATAATTACATACAAATAAAAAAATTTTCAATTTGAAAAACAAACAACAAATGTAGTTTTTTTCTAGCTTTTGGCAGTTAAAAATGTATGGCTATTTTAAACGACTTTCTATTGTTTTTACTACTTTTGTCGATTTTTAAACAATGATTGAAAATAAACAACAAAATGGGTTGAATATAATGAAAAATCAGTAGTCCTCTTTTTTACTGTATTTTCGATTAATTTAATATATATTTTATGTTGTTTTTAACCAAATAATAATTTTTTTTCTTTAGAAAAAACATTTCTTAAACAAATATTCTTAAATTTAAAAAACTTTTTTGTAGTTTTGAATCATAATATTTTATAACTGTAGGGAATATGTTATGGTAAAGTTAAAATAACTTTTTTTTTTGAAAATGCTATAAAAAAACTATTGAAAAACTATGAATATTTTTCAAATTTCTTTTTTTATTTGAAAGTAGAATCCTTCCGGTTAATAATGGAAAAATTTCATTCAAATGGCTGCCTCGGCTGGCCATGCAGTAGCCTACACGATCGGTCCAATTTTGAAGCACATTATCGATTGTGTGCAGCTGTATTTCACAAATAATAGTCACAATAATAGTTCACAAATAATAGGCTGCACCCCAAATCGCAGCTCCGAGTTGGCCAAACGACATCAGCTCTGCGGCTGATAATGCGATCTTCAAAAACAGGGCGCAAAACATCGAGTGTAGCTTCTGCTGTGTGGCACGTAGCGCCGTCCTGTTGAAACCAAATTGTTGCCAATATTCTCCTCTTCAATTTTTGTGAACAAAAATTCGTTCAACATGGCCCGATAAGGATCGCCATTGACTGTAACGGCCAGCCGAGGCAGCCATTTGAATGAAATTATTTTCCATTATTAACCGGAAGGATTCTACTTTCAAATAAAAAAAGAAATTTGAGAAAATATTCAGTAGTTTTTTTTTATAGCATTTTCAAAAAAAAAAAAGTTATTTGGCGGACCCTATATGATAACTATATTATAGTACGACTGTGGTTGGCACAAATATATATGATGCTCTTCGAATATGGTTGTTCCAAATATGTTTTTTCTCTGCGTGAAGACATGTGACAGGACGGGCCAGTTGTTATACTCACGCAGAGAAAAAACATGGTTGTAATATGATCACTGCTACTATATTGTGCTTGCTGCAATCAGGTATGGTTGTCACAACCAAGTTATTGGTTTTCTAACCATCAACATGGTCGCTACCATCATTATTTAGTAAATATTTTACTATTTTATGATTGGCACCTTCTATTTTATATCATGATTGGCTGTAACCATACTGTGGTAACAAAAATTCTGACTATGAAAAAAATATGATAAATATGCAACGTTAAAATGTTGGCAACAATCAATAAATAATTATACAATCAAAGAAAGAAAAGTTATTAAAGTCTGTGATTTTTTCCCTAACAATTTTTCTTCAAAAAGTCCTTAATATTATTTTTTTTATAGAAAAAACATTTCTAAAGGAAATTTTCTTAAATTTAAAAAGCTTTTTCATAGTTTCTAAGAACTTTTCCTTTAAGATTATCCAGGAATCATAATATGATAACATTTTGAGCATACTATAAGTACGTGCGATCATATTATGATAAATTCAATATAAAATGTTTATTTAGGACCATTGTATGGTATTTTTTGAATCATAATATAACTGTAGGGACCATATTATGGTAAAAATATGGTTATTTTATTATCATAATATGATAACAATAATATAGTACGATTATGGTTGGTACAACCATAAACCCAAAAATATATGATGCTCTTCGAATATGATTGACCCAACCATGTTTTTTCTGTGCATGCTGTCACAATGCATATTTTAAAGGACACCTTTCCCTGCACGTGTAATCGGTGATTTGGCTTAACCAGCCAGATGTGCCAATTTGAATATCCCAGATATTTTAAGTCGTTGGTGTACGCGAACAAGCCTCGCATCGTGGAGGAGTTAAATAAAAAACTTCCAACCAAAATTGTCAATGTAACACCCCAAATACTGCACACAGTTATGCCGACGGCGGCCACTTGTCGTACATAAGTTTTCCCATAGTATTTATCAAGCTTTTCCTTGGTTTGATTGACGTTTTTTTTTTTCGCAAAAATAAGCACTCGAAATTCACTTTTTTCCATTTTTAAAGAAATGCACGAGGTTGTATGTTTTGAGCAGCTGTTAAACGCAAAATAAATGACGGAACTTGCTCAAAATTTGACAGTAGTCTATTAACAGGTGGTACTTGATAGGAGCAGTGTTGCATTTCATATAACTACGAGGGAAGTTCGAAAGTAACGGACTTATTGATCCGCCCTTGTAACATAATATTTGCAGTTCAAATTTTTAAATATATTTTTAGGATTTTTAATAATTAAACCTGCTAACTTATCTCAGAATAAGTAAAACCTAATGCCTAACCATAGTTATGATTGTCAAATTTATATAAAAATGTCTGTGGTTAACGTTTTACAATTTTAAAAATCTTCCATTAAAAATATTTACCCAACTCTTGCTTCATTATATAATCACTTATTTGATGGAGGAAAGTGTTGCTGGGTTAATAATGTTTCATCTATAGCGAAACTTGTTTTCTTGTTGTTTTTGGAAGTGCTTGGCGCCATATAAACAATGGAATTACCAAAAAAAAAATGTATAAACAAATTAATTAAATAATAAATTAAAAAATTCTTAAATTAAGCAAAAATTTCTTCCAACACATACTTTTCTTTTCTAGTTTTTTTTTTACTTATATTGTATTGTATTATCGTCATATATAAATACCTTGAAAATCCTACAAAATTAAATTATTCTTTATTAAACCTTCATTAAGTTAAGAATCCTCAATTCTTAAAGAATTATTTTATATTTTTTTTTCTTTCGTTTGTTATTTGTTAACGTGCTAAATAATAACAAAATGTCAAAACTTGTGGTATTTGCTATTTTGTTGACATTCATTCTCTGTTTAACTTTGGTAAATGGTCGACCACAAGATCTAGATGCCAATGGAATTATACAAAAAATAATTGGTAAGTACACATTGTATATTGTAAGGGGGCAGAGCTGGCAAAGAATATGTTTATTTTGTAAATAATTGGAAAAGTTTTTTTTTTTGTATGAATGCTGTTGGTGTTAATGTTACAGATATCACTGACAAGGGAATTCTCCCCTTCCCCCTCTCAAGGCTTACATGCCGAATTAGTTGAAACTTTAACCATTTTTCCAATTTAAAAAACAATTCTTCTCGTTTAAATTTTATTAAATTATATGTTTCCTTAAAAGTCCTTAAAATTTAAATTTTGTAAAAAAAAAATTTTTTTTTGTTAAATGAATGTATTCTTTTAAAGCTCTGTTTGTCACTTTTTGTGCGTAGCAGCATAAACAAAAATTTTATTCCTGTAATTTATTCATGTTTTTGTTGTTTTTATTTTTTTCTAGGTGAATATGAAGCTAAAGTAAGAGGCCCCTCTGTGATACATCCTGAAGAGCCTGCCCATGTTATTGATCCAAATAATTTTCATTTACACTTCTAAGTTTTTATTATAAGTCTTTAAACCTTAACCATCATATTTTAGTTAGAATAAACGAACAAAATTATTAAAAATAAATTTCAAAAGTTATGTGTTTTTTTTTTTTTGCTTCTTGGAAACCATCCTTTCAAATCACTAGGAAAAAGGAATTAATAATAACACACTGTGTAACATGAAATTTGAAACTGATTGGCTTCAACACGAAATGAAAGTACATACACTCAAAAAAAAAGACATGAACTTAAATGTAGTCAAAAATTTCCTTTTAAAATAGTTTATAAATTGTCCTCAATTTAAGTAAAATTTTATTAAAACTTAGAAAAATTTTCTTAAAAAGAATAAAAATTTCTAAGTTTGAGGAAAAACGAAATAGTTTATATACTCAGAAATAGTTCATGTTTTTCCTAAGTAATATTTCTTGATTTTAGGAAAAAAACAAGTAAATTAAGTAAAAATGTACTAATTTTAAGAAAAAACATCTTAGTTTTAAGAAATTTGCATACTTAAATGTAATAAAATAAAATTTAATTACAAAAAAAAAATTCAGGACATAACTTACTCCCATATAGTTCCAAAAATGTGTCTAACTTAAATCGAGAAAGTACTTGAACTTAATGTGTGTTCATTTTTTGTTCGCGAGTAGTAAAATTAACTAAATTTTAGAAAGCCATTTCCAAATTCAGTTTTTAAGTATACCACTTTCTAATTTTAAAGAATTGTTTTCTAAAAATTAGTTCAGACAATTAAAAACAAAAAGTAATAAATTTTTTCCTATGTAATAATAAATATTTACTTGATTTTAGAAACTGATGAACTATTTCTAAGGAAAATTTTCATACAACTTAGTTCAGACAAATTTTAAAAATTTTTATAAAATATTCTTTTTTTTAAGTAAAAGTTTTCTTGGTCTTATTTACTTGATTTTAGAAACTGATGAACTATTTCTAAGGAAAATTTTCACACAACTTAGTTCAGATAAATTTTAATAAAATATTATTTGTTTTTAAGTAAAAGTTTTTATAATTTTTGGGAAATAACAAACTTAGATACAGGATTTTTTTCTAAATATTTCCTCAGATAAATTAAAGAACTTGAGTTTTTCTTAAAATCAAGGAAACATTTCCTAACTAACAGTAAAATTTTAGATAATATATGAACTAATTAGGAGGAAATTTTACTGTTTTCTAATAAAAATTTACTTCACAGTAGTAACATTTTTCTAAAATTTAGAAATTTTTAACAAATTTTAAGTAAAATTTGTTTCTTAATTTCAAGGAAAATTTTATTAAATATTAGTAAAAAGTGTCTTTCAATTTTTTCTCCAAATAAGTTAATTTTTCTACATTCTAGTTCATTTTTTTTTTTGAGTGTACCATAAGTTGTACAAAAGTTCCATGTGGTTTCCCAAAGTTATGTTGGATTTTTTTATTTAATGGCCTCTTGATATATTGGTCTGTTTTTAAATGGCTACCACAGTGCGAAGACACAAGAAAAGTTACTCATTTTTATACAGATTGTTTGTTGTTATTCTCTTATGTAATTAAATGATTCAAAAGCTATGGTGGACAATTCTAAAATCTCCATACAAAATTTTACATTAGCAATATTTTTCATTAGAACCATTAGGGTCGAAGGCGATGATTCAAAATTTGTTGCACAGTTTATCGCAATATTGATTTACATTAAAAGTTTTTATACAAAAAACAAAACGTTTTAAAGGAAAAAACATCATAGCTAAAGTAAACTATTTAAATTAACATCTTTTTTTTTAAGGAACATTTTTAAATTAACTATGAATTTTTTAAAGGTTATTATTATTCTAGGTTAAATAAACTTTTTCGTATTTAAATTAATATTTTTAAATATTATATTTTCGCATTTTAAAATAAGTAGAAAAGATACTCTTTACCAATATTTAATGAAATTTTCCTTGAAATTAAGAAACAAATTTTACCTTAAATTTGGTCAAAATTTTTAAATTATAGAAAAATTTTACTACTGAGAAATACATTTTTATTAGAAAACAGTAAAATTTCCTCCTAATTAGTTTATATGTCATCTAAAATTTTACTATTTGTAAAGAAATGTTTCCCTGGTTTTAAGAATTTTTTTTAGTTAAGTTCATTACATAATTTAACGTATCTGTGTTTTGGGAGACTAATCTAAAAGACATATTATGGTCACAAATTGGTGACAGCTATGATTTATTACCAGTTAATGTTAATAAAAATCATGAAATTAATTTCATTGATAGTATGTTAAGTTTAAATTTGAATCAAATTAATAACATTTCAAAGAAATTAAATCGTTTTTTGGATTTAATTTTTGTTCCATATAATTGTAAATTTTCCTTGCGCGAATGTTTACTGCCAATTTCTCCATCTAATATTCATCATACTCCTTTAGTGATTGAAATTGATCCCTATAATTTTTTTTAAATATTCAGAACATTTAAATTCAGTTAATTTTAATTTTAATAAGTGTAATTTCGATGTGCTAAATTCTTTGCTCAAAGGTATTGATTGGATCGTGTTATTTTCGTCTCATTCCACAGCTTTGTGCTATGAAAATTTTTTAAAAACTTTTTTGGATATATGTAGAGAAAATATTCCTCTTAAGAGAATAAGCTTCCATGGTACACTATGGGTCTTAAAAAGCTTAAGAATTTGCGTAACAAGTTTCATAAACGTTTTCTTGTATCGGGTAGTTTATATGACAACCAAAAGTTTATTCATTATAAAAGAGAATTTAATTTTTTAAATAAATTTCTATTTAAACAATTTATTTTACAAAAAGAGCGTGAGATAAAATCAAATCTCAAGTCTTTTTGGTCTTTTGTAAAAGCAAAGAAGCAAATTTCTGATATTCCTTCAACCATGTATTATGGTGATAGTATTTCCGAAACGGTTAGTGTGTACTCAATTCTTTAGTTCAAATTTTGATTCTTCAACGATTCATGCAGCTAGATACTCAAATTTGCTTGAGATGCTGGACATCGGTGTCTTAGAAGTTTCAGAAGATGATGTCTTGAACGGAATAAAGCGGATTTATAATAATTTTAAATCAGACTCCGATGGTTTATGTGCAAATTTATTAAAGATGTGTGCACCATCTATTTCTTTTGCGCTAACTTACATTTTCAATTTGTCTCTTACTGAAGGTAATTTCATTGATAAATGGAAGTCATCTTCAGTCACGTCGGTTTTTAAAAATGGGCAGAAAGATAACGTTGCTAGTTATAGGCCGATATATAAATTACCTTGCGTTTCAAAAGTTTTTGAACATGTGGTTTATGAAAAGTTATTTTTTCTAACTAAGTCTTATATATCAACTCGTCAACATGGATTTTTCTCCGGAAGGTCAACTACGACTAATTTAATGGTTTTAGTGAGTATTGTATGTCAGCCTTGGAGCAGGGTAATCCAGTTGAAGCAGTGTATACTGACTTCTCTAAAGACTTTGACAAAGTGTCTCATTATATTCTTTGTGCTAAGTTGCAGGCAATGGGTTTTCATTCAAATATTTTAGATTGGTTAAAATCGTATTTATCAAATAGAACTTGTAAAGTTGTAGTTGATGCTTTTGAATCTTCGACATACTTGCAAACATCTGGTATCCCTCAGGGTAGTATTTTGGGCCCGGTTTTATTTAATTTGTTCATTAATGATGTGACAAATTGTTTTTCTAAAGCCAATTTTATTATTTATGCTGATGATTTAAAAATATTTTATAAAGTATGCTCCATTGCTGATGTTTTGGATATGCAAAATGAATTAAATAATCTCCTTAACTGGTGTGCTGCTTTCATTTTTCTTACTCTCGATCTCGAAATCCAATTCGATCAGTTTTTAGGTTGGGGAATTATATTTTGGAGAAAACTGACACAATTACTGATTTAGGTGTTGTTTTTGATTCCACCTTGTCATTTATTCCACATATTAATTACACAATTCCGAAATCTTATGCAATGCTCCTTCGCAAGCATTGCATAAGAGAAGTTGTTCAGATTTTTCTGATCCCAATACGTTAAGATTGGTATACACTTCATATGTTAGATCGAAATTGGAGTATGCATCTGTAGTATGGAGTCCATACTGTAGAATTCATATCTCTCGTATTGAAAGAGTGCAACGAATATTTCTTAAATATGCACTTTCATCGTTTACGTTTGATAACCCTTTACCTTTTTATAGGTCAAAGAGTTTATTTTTAGGTTTAGAAACGTTAGAAAATCGACGTAGATTTCAATCTGCATTACTTCTATATGATATAGTTACTGGAAGAATTGACTGTCCTAAGCTGTTATCGCTGATATCGTTTTATGTGCCACGTAGAATACTTCGCTATAAGCATTATATTTTTAACATTCCTTTTCATCGCACTAACTATGCCCAAAATAGTATTTTAAATCGAGCGTGTAATGATATAAATTCTATTAATGAGATTGCTTTCAAAAAAAATTCAAACCATGTCATTGAATTTTGCACTTCGAAAGAAACCTTTAAATTGTTACTTTTTGAATTTTTTAATTTGTAATTTTTTTTTTAACTATAATACATATTGTATCTAGTCTGTAAGGAAATTTTATATATTCCATTGACTTAATAAACTGAAATAATATATTTTACACACATTGTGTAAGTATTTTCCCACTTTCGGAGGACTTCTGCTTTGTGAGGACACTGCTTTTAACAAGCTTTTTGCTATACATTTTTGTCTTTAAATTGAATTGAATTATACAAAACTCATGTATTTAAAATATAAATTTAATTTCATTAGAAAAAAGGAAACAAAAAAAAAAATGTATTGCATATTCTGAAACTTAACAAATTCTGACAAAGTCAGATCCTTTTCGTAGTTAATTAACGATTCTGCTTGAGATACCTACAAAAAGGGATGCCCTACGTGACACACGGCATCTATGGCTAAGGAACATTGGGTGTCCTTTGTCTTCTTAAATTAAATAATTTAAGGAAATTGTTGCAAAAATATATTTCTTGTTATTATTTGAAAAATTTCATAAGTTTTTTAAGACATTTTGACATATAAAAATTTAAACTTTTTTATTAATAATTAAAAAAAAAAACAATAGTTCGAAAAATATAAAGTTTAATAATTATAGGAAAACCATTATGCCGTAATGTATAAAATGTAATGTATAGCAAACAAAATTATTACATAACAACGCAAATTCGAAATTTTTAACCTTTTACTAACAAAATTTTAAAAAAATATTTTAAGCTACTTTAAGTTCAATGTTAAAGACTGTCAAGATTAGAGATAAGCATGTGAGCCATTTTTGAATCACGCACCATAAATTACAATCATGCACGATAATTTCTTTTAAATGGTTACTTTAATTTGTTTCCTTAAATAATATTTTTTCTTGAAAATTAGGAAAACTAACTAGTTTGTTTTTAAGTTATTGTTTTTTTTTTTTTTTTTTTTTTTTTTGGAATAGAATATTGAAAATAATATAAACGCTTTTCAACAAAAAATCCTATAACAAATTTTATTATTTTTTAAAAATTAGAAAACATTTACTTGAAAAGAAAATAATATTTTATTACAATTTTTAATTTTATTTGAACTAAGTTAAATGAAAATTTTCCCTAGAAATAGTTCATCAGTTTCTAAAATCAAATAAAATTTTATTATTACATAGAAAAAAATTTATAATTTTTGGTTTTTAATCGCCTGAACTAATGTTTAGAAAACAATTCTTAAAAATTAGAAAGTTGTAGACTTAAAACTGAATTTGAAAACTGCTTTCTAAAATTAAGTTAATTTTACTACTCTCGAAAAAAAAATTAACACACATTAAGTTCAAGTATTTTCTCGTTTTAAGTTAGACAAAATGTTAAAAAATTTTTTTTTGAACTAAACTTAATTTTATTACATATTAGTATGTTTTTCTTAAAAATTGATAAATTTTTATTTAATATAAAGGGTGATTAAATTTTAAGGGCCGATGTTGAATGTGAACCACACCTAAACGTCAAGTTTTTTTCTGCATTTCATTTGACATTTTTCAATTTCAGACTAACTCAATATGAACCATGGAAAGATGCACAATCGAGCAACGCGTTAAAGTTCATCAGGCTTATTATGAAAATGGGCGTTCAAATCAAAATGCATTTCGTGCACTTCGTGATTTTTTTTGGTCAGCATATCGACCAAATGTGCACAATCGGGAGAATCGTGGGCAAATTTCAGCAAACCGGGTCTGTGAAAACACCATGCTCGCCTATTTCTGCGGAAAACATTGCTGTTCGCGATAGTGTGTCATTAGGGCGGCCAAGCATTTACCGTAAATGGTGTTCGCTATCGCGATATGATAACGAACTTATTGTGGCCAGGAATTGAGGATATGATCCTGGACGATATGTGGTTTCAACAGGACGGTGCCACTTGCCACACAGCTAACGAAACAATAGCTCTTTTGCGCGACAAATTCAATCACCGTGTAATCTCACGTAGTGACGATGTCAATTGGCCGCCAAGATCATGTGATTTGACACCGTTGGACTTCTTTCTTTGGGGTTATTTGAAAGAAAAGGTGTACGTCGATAAGCCAGCAACAATTCAAGAGCTAAAGAATGACATAATTCGGCACATTAACGGCATAGAACCTCAATTATGCCTCAGCGTCATCGAAAATTTGGACTATCGGATGTAGGTGTGCCGCCGAGGTCGCGGCGGCCATTTGGCCGATATTTTGTTCCATACCATATTAACATAATAAAAAGAAATGACAATAATTTCCTAAATAATTTGTGTTTTATTCAAAATCAACATCGGCCCTTAATTTTTGAAAACCGATTTGCTAAAATTAGCAAAAAAAAATTTTAAAATTTAAAAAAAGTGGATATTAAAGGAAATATTATTTCTAATAATTAAAACTTATACATACAAACTTAGTTTGCCTTAAAATGTTACAAAGGTTGAAAAAAGGGATCGGAAGCAAAGATACTTTTCACAATCGACTCATGCCCAAAAAATTACCAAAAATATTTACAAAGCAAAAATTAGCAAATAAAAACAAAATGATAACCTTTCAATTTGTTTTTAATCTTGTCTAAAATATTTTTTGAAAAAAATAGTGTGATAAAAAAAATATAAATTTGTATATTCGAATTCGTACGGCAATTTAAAAAAAAAAAAAAATATCAGCCTTAAAGTGTTGTAAACTCAATGAATTTTACAATTAATTGAGTTTACAGCAATTTACTTAAATTTAGTAGCGATTATTAATTTTTTATACTAATTTAATTGTACTAATATTAATAATATTTAGTAAATTGTTTTTGCTGATTTTAGCAAAACGATTTTAAATTCCACTTTACAAAAAGTTTACTAAAATTTAGTAATGGCTACTCATTTTTCTACTAATTCCATTGTACTACACGTCAGCAGACATTTGTTGCTAAGATTAGCTCAAATTAAAAAATATCCCGTAGCAAAATTTTCAGTTGCCATTACAGACTTTTTTTGGCGAGTGTAATGTAATGTGCATAAGGAAGGTGAAAATGATCATATGTATATTATCCCTTTTTTATAGAAGCAAGAGAGTATTATGACTGTAAATATTAAAGTCATGTTTTATAATTATTATCATTTTTATTTTTCATATTCAGAATTTTTGCTACCACAGTATAGTTACAACCAATCATGTTATAAAATAGAAAGTGGCAATCGTGAAATAAAAAAAATATTTACTATAATAATGGTAGAAACGACCATTTTTATGGTTGGAACCTTTTTTAAAACAATAACTTGATTGTGACAACCATACCCGAATTCAGCAAGCATAATATAGTAGCATTGATAATACTGCAACCGAGTTTTTTTCTCTGCGTAGTGGTATAATTTAATATAAACAGTGGTGTTTAAAATATTTGGATATGGATATTAGATTTGAACATTTCGTTGTTTTATTTATTATTGTTTTGCTGACATCATTTATTGTTGTTTGTTAAACAAATAAGAAAAAAACTTTTCCGTTAAATTACTAAATACAACAAAAAATTTATATCAAAAGAACCTGACGAAATTTAATCATTTGCAAGTGTCATTTCTCTTGCCGCTAACAAAGGAATTAACACAAAAAAAAAAAAAACTTTTTAATTATGTATTTAATATTATTGTTTTAGCATTTTATTATAAAACTCTTTAAAGCTATTGCATTTCAACAGTATTAATTAAATGTTGAAAAAATAATTTTCGTCATAGTAATTTTAGTACAAAATGGCTGGAACTTAAAAACAGAATTATACTTGAATTTTGGTTTTAAGTCCAAAATTTAAAATGATTTTTAAAATGGACTTACTTAAAAATAAATTTCTTTAAAATATTCAGTTTGAAAAGTAACGTTTGGCAACATCCATACAATTCATAAAGGAGGGAGACCCCGTGTAACAACTGTAAGAGAAGATGGAATGGATGGATGTGTAAGAAAAAAATCAAAAAGCTCGACTTGACTTGACTTTGCCCGGGCCAGTGGCGTAAGTTAATGGTCGCTGGGCGGAGCACTGTACAAGGGCCCATAGCCGACAGGAGGGGCCCTTTGTTGAAAGTAGTAAATAGTTTTTTTTTTATAAATTTATTTATTTGTGTACTTAAGTAGTTCCAAATAATAATCACAGCACTGTCATGCAGACCTGCAAAAAGACAAGCTTTATTGAATTAATTCGCGAAAAAAAATAATTCTCTTTGGAAACCAGCGATTTGATTCAATATTTTATAAATCAATTCATTAAATCATATTTAAAATCATAATTCAATTGAATCATGTCATTTCAAACATAATTCATTTTTTAGTTCGCGAATTAAAAAAAGATTGATTTGACTTGCGAATTAAAACAAAATAGAAAAACATCAAGATGTTTTAAAGTGGCCGGTATCTCGAAAACTAAGTGAGATAGGGCAAAACGGGCAAACTTTTTGCTTTACCATGACAATTGCGTTAATAAATATAGACCAGGTTCGGGAGATATCCCAAGTGATCCATTTTATAAAACACCCTATGTTAAGTCAAATTTTATTAAAACTTAGAAAAATTTTCCTAAAATGAACAAAAATTTCTATGTTTGGTTTAAAACGAAATAGTTTATATACACTCAAAAAAAAAAGACATAAACTAAAATGTAAACAAAAATTTCCTTCAAAATAGTTTATAAATTGTCCACAATTCAAGTAAAATTTTATTAAAACTTAGAAAAATTTTCTTAAAAAGAATAAAAATTCCTAAGTTTGAGGAAAAACGAAATAGTTTATATACTTAGAAATAGTTCATATTTTTCCTATGTAATATTTCTTGATTTTAGAAAAAATTAAATAAAAATTTATTAATTTTAAGAAAAAAACATCTTAGTTTTAGGAAACGTTCAAAAAAAAATTAGGACATAATTTACTCCCATTTAGTTCAAAAAATGTGTAACTTAAATCGGGAAAGTACTTAAACTTAATGTGTGTTCATTTTATGTTCACGAGTAGTAAAATGAACTAAATTTTAGAAAGCCATTTCTAAGTTCAGTTTTTAAGTAAACCACTTTCTATATTTGAAGAATTGTTTTCTAAAATTTAGTTCAGGCGATTAAAAACAAAAAGCAATAAAATTTTTCATATGTAATAAAAGAAATGTATTTGATTTTAGAAACTGATGAACTAATTCTAGGGAAAAGTTTCAAGTAAAAGTTTTCTAATTTTTTTTTTCAAGTAAAAGTTTTCTAATTTTTAAAAAATAATAAAATTTGGTATAAGATTTTTTTGTTGAAAAACGTTAAAATTATTTTCAATATTCTATTCCAAAAAAAAAACAATCACCCTTATTCTAGTTGTCGTCATCGACACAAGACAATGTTGTGTTGGGATTTTTTTTTTGAAATTGGTATTCCCGTTATCGTTATCGAAAATAATCGATAACTGTCGACAAGTATTTGGTATTCTGTAAGAAAATGTAACGCCGATATTGTCTTGAAACGACTCTGATTTTGTCGACACAATTTTTAGTAACGACTTGAGGAAAAGTAATGACTGAAAAAAAAACGGAAAAAATGGGAAGAAATATCAAATTTATTAAATGCACTTGGCCCACCGAGAATAATGTGAGATGGATGGCAGAAGGTAAAGAAAGCATGATCATATAAAGTGCATTATAAAAATATAACAAAATTATTTATAGGTTTGGCTAGACTTAAAATTTAAAGTTAAAAAGAAAATGGTAGCCAGCCAACAAAGCCGAGTGTAATGCTACAGGTGGCGGAAGATTCACGCAATTTATATTGAGCCCGCTGGAGGAAGCTGTGGCAAATCTTCTACAGTTTCAGAAACAGCTGAAGCCTAAGTTAAAGTCGTTTCCAAAACTGAGCTGGTACGACCCCTGGGCTAAAAATCTTAATGTAGCTGCCAACTTTATTGTTTTGGAAATAAATGTGGATTTGATTCCGGTTTTCAAATTAGGTGCTATTGTTTCCAGCACATCTTTGAAGGCTGTTTTATTCAGCCGAAAGTAACTTTCAAACCTTTTAAAAAAATTAGAAGATTAACATTCTTTAAAGTAACAGACTTTGATTTTGCTACTCACTTGTTAACCGGCAGATTAAAGATATTGGATTTCTGTATGAGAAGTCTTCTTTCCAATACTAGATTTTCTTTATTTTCTTCATCACTGGTATCAGAATTTAAATTACACATAAAAAACATTTTTTCGTAAAAATAACAAACAAAATAAATCTGCCGACTCAATTTTTAGAGCTGTGTTTTTGTTTAAATCGATAAACTGTCAACGTCGTTACAACACTGTTTTAGAATACCAATTTGGTGTCGAAGTGATGTCGACGTCGAAGCAAAGTGATGTTGACTCAAAAACGACGACGACATTGATAACGACAACTAGAATAAGGGTGAATAAATTAAAAACAAACTAGTTAGTTTTCCTAATTTTCCAAAAATAAATATTATAAATGGAAAAAAATTAAAGTATTCATTAACAAAATTATCATGCACGATTGTAATTTTTAATTCGTGATCATGCGTGAGTCAAAAATAGCTCACGTGTCCATCTCTAACCTCAACAATCTTATATATTGAACTTAAAGTATCTTAACATATATTTTAAAATTTTATTAGCAAAAGGTTGAAAATTTCGAATTTGCGCTTTTATGTAATAATTTTGTTTTCTGACTACAATACAAAATATCGAAAGCACATTTTATACATTATGGCATAATGACTTTCCTATAATGGACGTTGCGCCTATTAAACTTTATATTTATCGAAGGCTTTAAAACTATTTTTATTCACTTAATATTAATTTTAAGCTAAAAATGTCATAAAATAACAACAATTTCAATAAATTTGTTAATTTAAGAAGACAAAGGACCCCCAGTGTTCCTTAGCCATAGATGCCGTGTGTCACTTAGGCGTCCCTTTTTGTAGTTATCTCAAGGAGAACTATTAATTAACTATGAAAGGGATCCGACTTTGTTACAATTTATTACGTTTCAGAATATCCTGCAGTACATTTTTTTCAATTTGTTTGCCTTCTTGCTAATGAAATGTAATTTATATTTTAAATACAAGAATGTAGTATAATTGAATTTAATTTAAATTTAATTTTAAATGTATAGTAAAAAGCTTGTTGAAAGCAGTGTCCTAACAAAACGTAAGTCCTTCGTAAGTGGGAAAATACTTACACAATGAGTATAAAGTACTTTAAACAGTTTCATATTTATTACAAACTTTTTATCAAATTTAAGGATAATTTTCACTTAAAAGAAGTGCTATTTTACTTGATGTTAGAAAATATTTTCTTATTTTTAGGGAGTTAAGTCATAGTTTTTAGTAAAAAAAAATTATCTAATGAACTTAAATAAAATAAAAATTTCTTAAACCACAGAAACATTTCCTAACTAACAGTAAAATTATATATGAACTATCATAATTAGGAGGAATTTTTACTGTTTTATAATAAAAATTTTGTTGTCAATAGTAAAATTTTTCTATAATTTAGAAATTTTTACAAAATTTTAAGTTAAATTTGTTACTTAATTTCAAGAAAAATTTGTTAAATATTGGTAAAAAGTGTCTGGCGCCATTTTCAAATTTTTCCTCCAATTAAAGTAATTTATTAATTGGCCTCTAGGCTTTGAAATTACAAAATGTTGAATAAAAAAAAAAAAAAAAAGTTAATTTTTCTAAATTCTAGTTCACTTTTTTTTGATGAGCTCAATGAATGATGATAACTTTTAATTTTTAGTTAATATGAGGTTTCAGTGGCAAATGTTTCGACCATCATTGTATCCAACAGATTCATTCTTAATATCAAAATTTTGGGTAAAAAGAAATTTTGAAAATATTCAAAACAAACCGAATATCTACGTAGTCTTGTTTTCTTGCCTCTAGTAAATTATTTAAAATTGGACTTATGCCCTTTTCACACTCAGCTAACAATATCTGGTTTATTAACTTTATATACATTTTTTTTGATCTTTTCTTTTTTTCTTATTTCTTTTTAGCTTCGACTTGGTAATTTGTTGATTGTTTGGTAAGTTTATATGTGGATTAAATGAATTATGTAGACTTAATTTGTGGTGTGGTGCTTGTACTGAGGTGTTTTGTAATTTATCATGAATAACTTGTGTAAGGTTGCATAGTAAAAGTTATGAATCCAATTAAATATTACCAGAAAACTGTTTATAAATTAGCTTTTTGCTCTTGTAAACTTATTATTTTTATAATAATGTTAAAGGTTTTGTATTTAGCCAACATTATAATTATGAGTATGCATAAGATTTTAGTTCAAACATAACTAAATTCAACAAAAAGTTGTGCAGTACATCTCATCATTATTTCTGTGTCATATTCCCAGTAGCAAATGTCTGAAATAACTAGTTTTTGAACTAGAAATTACAAAACTAGTTTTTAAAGTAATAATTTTGAACCAGTTGTATACAAGTTAAATAGTATCAATGAAGGGACTGTTTAAAAAAAAAATACCCAAATTAAAATACATGTTTTGAAATACAGGTTGGTTGAAAAGTTCCTGCGCTCACCAAGAAATGGCACTGCTAGCTCCAAACTTTTTTTTTTCAAGTTGGTATAACTGTCCTGAGAACACATGCAAAGTTGCAAGTCATTCGGTCAATTCTTTCTTTGTTTACAAGCCATTTGAAGTTGACGTGTCATTAATTTTTTTTAATATGAAAAAAATTAAATATCGTGCAGTCATAAGATTCTTTGTTTTGAAGAGTTTAAAAGCAAAGGAAATTTATGAACAATTGTTAGAAGTGTATAAGGAGTCCTCACCTTCAAAACGCACCGTTGAATTTTGGGCTGGTGAATTTAAACGTGGTCGTACCAGCCTTGAAGACGATCCACGCGAAGGACGACCAAAAACTGCAACCACAGCAGAAATCATTGAGCAGGTACATAATGTGGTTAGTGAAGATCCAAGTTTGACTAAGTGTGAAATTGCTAATGCCATAGGCATCTCAGACGAAGGAGTACTTCATATTTTACATGAAGAATTACGTATGAAAAAACTGTTTGGAAAGTTAGTGCCGCACACGTTAACAATTCAACAAAAACTGGATCGAAAACAAATTTCTCAGCGTAATTTGGAGCGTTTTAAGCCGAATTAAACCGACTTCTTGCGTCGTTTTATAACTATGGATGAGACTTGGATCTACCACCATGATCCTAAATTGAAACAAGAACGTTTACAGTGGACTGAAGCTGGTTGTTCAGCTCCAAAGCAGGTGAAGTCACAACGATCAGCAAAGAAGGTTATGGCATCAGTTTTTTGGGATGCAAAAGGAATTTTGTTGATTGATTATCTTCAGAAAGGTAAAACAATCAACTCTGAATATTATTTGGATCAGCTGGATGAAAAAATTCGTGAGAAAAGACCTGGTTTAAAGAAGAAAAAAATAATTTTTCATCAAGACAATGCACCTGCTCACAAAAGTGTTTTGACGATGGCTAAATTCAAAGAATTAAAGTATGAATTGCTTGAACATCCACCGTATTCACCAGATTTGGCTCCCAGTGACTACTATCTCTTCAGAAATCTCAAACAATTCCTTCGTGGAAAGCATTTTTCGTCGAATGAAGAGGCCATAGCAGCCGTAGACGGTTATTTTTCAGAGCTTCCGGAAAACCATTATAAGGATGGGATAAAATTATTGAAAGATCATTGGACAAGTGTATTGAGCTTCTAGGAGATTATATTGAATAAAAAAATATATTTCGTATCCTGCTGTACATTTTTTTTGTTAATTTTAAATACATATTTCAATTTAATTTAAAGACATAAATGTATGGCAAAAAGCCTGTTAAAAGCAGTGTCCTCACAAAGCGAAAGTCCTTCAAAAGTGGAAAAATACATATGTACACAAAGAGTGTGAAGTACTTTAAAATATATGGTAAACGGTTTCATTTTAGAAAATTTTTAAGGAGTTGTCATAGTAAAAAAAATTATCTAATGAATTTAAATAAAATAAAATTTTGTCTTAAAATCAAGGAAACATTTCCTAACTAACAGTCAAATTAAAGATGATATATGAACTAATTAGGAGGAAATTTTACTCTTTTTTAATTAAAATTTAGTTCTAAACAGTAAAATTTTTTTATAATTTAGAAATTTTGACCAAATTTCAACTAAAATCTGTTTCTTAATTTCAAGGGAAATTTTATTTAATTTCGGTAAAAAGTATCTGGCGCCGATTTCATTTCAATTTTTCCTTCAAACAAGTTAACAAACTTCTAAATTGAGCGCCCCGGTAGGCTAGTTGGTAGTGTGCTAGCTTATCAGTGCGGGGGTCGTGGTTTCAATTCCCACCAGAGGCTCTGGTCTGTTTTCGCTACAACGAGCCGAAGGCCTTCGTTGCTAGTGCTCGATTAGGGTATTAACATATAATTTGTAATTATATGATTAATAAATAAAAATAACTTCTAAATTCTATTCATGTTTTTTTTTTCGGTGTATCCTTTTTTTAATTGGTAATCAACACGATAATACTAACCTGCCATTACCATGTTTTTGCTGAGTACATACTGGGAAAATATTTATATTTTCTAGTTTAGTAAATTAAATGAAGACTTGAAACTTTTAAAATTCAAGTGAATTTTTGTTTAGTGGGAAAAGGAATTATCTCTGCTTTATGTAAAATGTTGTATCTACGAGTATTTACATGAGTTGTGAGTGGGAAAATACAATTGATGTTGTAAAAGATTTATAAAAAAAATGAAAACTTTTCAGAATATTTATATGTGGGTGTCTCGCATGTTATGAAATATAAAATTTAAATGCACATATCGCAAGCTTAAGCCATTTTTATATTATTACATTTTAAGTTTAAGTATCAGAGCTGTATTTTGTTGCCCACTTTCGTTGGCAAGTAATTGATAGTATATCAAATAAATGGGATATAAAGGGAACGAGTGGAATTAAAAACATTAGACTAGGAGAACGAAATGGAATGCAAAAGAGAAACGAGTGATATTGAAACAGTTAACACTGGGAACTTCCGCCTTGAAATTCATAATCAAAAGTTAAACAAATTAAACTTATTGTAGGTCTATTTGTTTACTTTTCACAGTCAAGTTTAATATGAATTACTCAGTAACAAACTTACAGAAAAATTAAAATTTTTTAAAAAAGTACGCGAACGGAAAATTTGCAGTAAGAATTTTGTAAAACAGTTGATTGTAAAACCAAATGCAAAAATTAATATAACTGGTCAATATGAAAAAAAAGTATTATTGTTGTAAAATATTAAGCAGAAACATTTTAGAAGATTTTCTTATCTTTTCTATAATTCATTTAACAATATTTGTTGCTTTGCATTTCCATAAAACAACGTATCTAGTTGTAATGTTGGCACAAATTTCTCCAGTAAAAATATGCAAACTCTCAACAGCGAACTGTCACTTTATTCGCTCTTTTTTCTTTCTTTTTACTGAGTATTTGTGTAAATCAACGCCAACCAGTAAAAATTTGTACAATTTATTGAGTAAACGAACGTAACTTGTAATTTATTAATTGGCCTCTAGGCTTTTAAATTACAAATTAAAATTTAATTGATATTTACAAATTTTAAACATTTTTTTTATCATTAAGTGAAAAAAAAATTGTTTTAGTGCCTTCGATAAATATAAAGTTTAATTATAATAATACACTCAAAAAAAAATGAACTAGAATTAAGAAATAATTAACTTATTTGGAAGAAAAATTAAAATGTAAACGGCGCCAAAGAAACTTTTTACTAATATTTAATAAAATTTGCCTTGAAATTAAGAAACAAATTTTACTTAAAATTTGGTCAACATTTCTAAATTATAGAAAAATTTTACTACTGAGAAGTAAATTTTTATCAGAAAACAGTAAAATTTCCTCCTAATTAGTTCATACATCATCTAAACTTGTGCTGTTAGTTAGGAAATGTTTCCTTGGTTTTAAGAAAAATTTTATTTTATTTAAGTTCATTAGATAATTTCTTTTACTAAAAACTAGGACTTAACTCCCTAAAAATAAAAAAATATTTTCTAACAACAAGTTTAATAAGTGAAAATTATCCTTATCCGGCTTCTATGGTACACTCATTGAGTAGGTATTTTCCCACTTTCGGAGGACTTCCGCTTTGTAAGGACACTGCTCTTAACAAGCTTTTTGCTATACAATTTTGTCTTAAAACTAAATTGAATTATACCAAATTCATGTATTTAAAATATAAATTAAATTTCATTAGCAAAAAGGTAA
Source organism: Eustalomyia histrio (assembly GCA_949748255.1). NCBI lineage: Eukaryota > Metazoa > Arthropoda > Insecta > Diptera > Anthomyiidae > Eustalomyia > Eustalomyia histrio. The sequence goes on along the minus strand of OX456527.1, from coordinate 17,960,221 downwards.
ACAAATTAAAAAAAATGTACTGCAGGATATCCTAAAACGTAATGAATTGTGACAAATTTAGATCCTTTTCGTAGTTAATTAACGGTTCTGCTTGAGAGAACTACAAAAAGGGACGCCCTACGTGACACACGGCATCTATGGCTAAGGAACACTGGGGGTCCTTTGTCTTCTTAAATTAACTAATTTAAGGAAATTGTTGCAAAAATACAAAATATCACAGTTACATTTCTTGTTATTATTGGAAAATGGAAAAGTTTATTTCATGGGATTTTTAGCTTAAACTTTATTTGACATATACAAATTTAAACTTTTTTTATTAATAAGTGAAAAAAATCGTTCGATAAATGTAAAGTTTAATAAGCGCTACGTCAATTATACGAAAGCCATATGCCGTAATGTATAAAATGTGCCTGTGATATTTTGAATTGTAGTCAACAAACAAATTTATTACATAAAAGCGCAAATTCGAAATTTTTTACCCTTTGCTAACAAAATTTTAAAATATATTTTAAGCTACTTTAAGTTCAATATTTAAGACTGTTAAGATTAGAGATGGGCACGTGAGAGATTTTTGACTCAAGCACGATCACGAACCAAAAATTACAATCATGCACGAAAGTTTTTTTAAATGGTAACTTTAATTTCTTTTATTTAATAATATTTTTTCTTGAAAATTAGGAAAACTAACTGGTTTGTTTTTAATTGATTGTTTTTTTTGGAATAGAATATTTAAAATAATTTAATCGTATTCCAACAAAAAAATCCTATACCAAATTTTATTTTTTTTTTTAAATTAGAAAACTTTTACTAAAAAAAAGGAATATTTTATTGAAATTTTTAAAATTTATCTGAACTAAGTTGCATGGAAATTTTCCTTAGAAATAGTTCATCAGTTTCTAAAATCAAGAAAATTTTTATTATTGCATAGGAAAAAATTTATTATTTTTTGTTTTTTATTGTCTGAACTAATTTTTAGAAAATAATTCTTCAAAATTAGAAAGTGGTATACTTAAAAACTGAATTTGGAAATGGCTTTCTAAAATTTAGTTAATTTTACTACTTGCGAACAAAAAATGAACACACATTAAGTTCAAGTACTTTCTCGATTTAAGTTAGACACATTTTGTGAACTAAATATTACATTTGACACATTTTTGTGAACTAAATATTACATTTGAGTATACAATTTTCTTAAAACTAATATGTTTTTTATTAAAATTAATAAATTTTTATTTAATTGACTTGTTTTTTTCCTAAAATCAAGAAATATTACCTAGGAAAAATATGAACTACTTTTGAGTATATAAACTATTTCGTTTTTCTTTAAACTTAGGAATTTTATTCTTTTTAAGAAAATTTTTCTAAGTTTTAATAAAATTTTCTTAAAATTGAGGACAGTTTATAAACTTTTTTGAAGAAATTTTTGGTTACATTTTAGTTGATATCTTTTTTTTGAGTGTAAGTTTAATTATCGGAAAACAATTACGTTTTGCTAAAAAAAAATAAATAAATATAATTTAAGCTACAATCATTTATTATCATTTATTATACAATCATTTATTATAATTTTTTTAATAAATACTTTAATTTATTTCCTTTAATAATATTTTTCCTTTAAAATTAGGAAAATAATAATAATTTATTCTTTCCTTTTTTTTTTTGGAAAAAAAATATTGAAAATAAGTACCCATGTTTCAACAAAAAGGTTATAATTTCTCAAAATTTAGAAAACTTTTACTTAAAAAAAAATATTTTATTAAAATTTATCTGAACTAAGTTGCATGAAAATTTTCTCTGGAAATAGTTCATCAGCTTCTAAAATTACGAGTAAATAAATTTGTATTATTACAAAGGAAAAAATGTATTACTTTGCCTGAACTAATTTTTAGAAAACAATTCTTAAAAATTAGAAAGTCGCAGACTTAAAAACTTAATTTAGAAATGGCTTGCTAAAATTTACTTAATTAAGTTCAAGTACTTTCTTATTTTAAGTTATACATTTTTTGAACTAAATGAGAGTAAATTATGTTTTAATTATTTTTTTTTTTTTTTAACTAAACTTAGTTTTGTTATATTTTAGTATGCAATACTAAGATATTGTTCTTTAAAAATTGATAAATTTTTATTAAATATTCTTATTTTTTTTTAATCAAGAAATATTACTTAGGAATGACATGAACTATTTTTTAGTATATAAACTATTTCGTTATTTCCTCAAACATCGGAATTTTTATTAATTTTAAGAAAAATTTTCCAAGTTTTAATAAAATTTTACTTAAATTGAGGAAATTTTTTAAACTATTTTAAAAATTTTTTTTTTTTTTTGGATTAATTTTTAGTTTGTCTTTTTTTTTTTTTTGAGTGAAAAAACTTGATATCAATGGCGAGTCGATGTTTTGGACACTTTCGGGGACAGCATCCACATTCTCTGCGGTTCGCACCGTACGACGGCGGGGATCATGAGTGTTGTCCACTAGCAGGCCAATCTTAGGAATTTTTTGCACAAACTTGAATACAGCATGCGCGGTGGATGCTTCATTTCAACAAAAATTCTTTTCAACAATCATACAGTTTGGGTAACACAGCACTCACTTCGGAAACAAGTTTGCAATATGTCCCAACGTTGTTGAAGCGTAAAGCGATTCATTTTGGTCCGCGGAGGTATAATACTGACTTCTCAATATTTTCAACAGAAAGAAATCTATTTAAAAAGATACCTGTATTTGGAGCACCCTGTATATATTTATATAAAAAAAATTGTAAATCCATCGTACCTTTGAATAGAACATCAAAATACATACCCAATTTTCCATGGTTGGTAACCGAAATGCGGTTATTGGTATTTTAAGGATAACGGGTTTTCAATTACTTCTGTAACGGTATTTTAAGGCTAACGATATTTCTATTATTTCGGTAGCTGTATTTTAATCGATTACGGTATCTAATCGTTACTGTCTGGCAACCCTGCTTTTTTGATACTCAATTTGTTGATAGTTCCTTTAAAACAAGAGTGCAAAAAGGCATAAAATAAAAAAAGTGCATAAAATAAATGTGGTGACCCCACAAGAATTCATCCCCCTTATATACATACATATGTACATCAGCATGTAACATAATCAAAATTTGAGAGTTCAGCCTAGAGTAGTTTGCTTGTTATTTGAACAAAAACTTTTGCATGTGTTGGCACAAGTTTTTTAAGTGGTTTATAAACCATCATTAATTACTCAAACATAAAAGTATTTATTTAAATTTGACAAAGTTTTGTTGGAAATTTAAGGGAAAACTACACTCAGAAAAATGTATAAATTAAAATTAAGTTTATATCCTATTAAAATAAAAGCTATGAGTTTTTCCTTAAAATTAATAAAAATCCTTTAAAATAATTCAAATTTATTTAATTTTAGTTCACAAAAAACTTTCATTAACTTAAAAATAGTGAGACATTTTCCTTAAATTTTTTTTTCTTTATTTAGATTAAAAGTTTCTTTAAAAACGTTAAGAAATTTATTTCTTTTTAGTAAAAAATCGTAAATTTAAAGAAATTATAAACTAAATACAAACTAAGGAAATTCAAAATTGTATGAAAATACAAAATCTTAATATGGAAATTTTTTAGATTTAGTTCAAACATTTTAAATTATTTACACCAAGTGTTATGTTAACTTCTTAAATTTAAGGAAATGTTTTCTTTAGCATTCCTAAAAAGGATTAGAAAATTTCTAACTTATACACTTTTAATTGGAGTAATTTTGGTCCATTATTGCTTCGTTGATAATAAGAAAACATGCATGAAAAATAAAGTTTTACTTAAGTTTCTTCTTTTTAAAGTCTTGGAGACAAAAATACAAAATTAATAGGCTCGCCTAACTTTTAAGGCCCACCACTTCGTCAAAAAGTTCAAAATTTGCACGCTAAAAAACGAAATGGTAAACAAATTTTCGAGCTTGGAATTTGGATTCTCTGGCCTGTGGTGAACATTTTGGTGTATTTCCCATGGCCGCTGTGTATTTTGAATGGTATTTTTTGGGATAATAAAAAAGTTGGAAATTTAAATTTGTCTTTTTATTAATTATTTTAAAAATCAATTCTTTTATGAGCAAAAAAAAAATGTAAATATATATATGTAAATTTAAATGGAGAATAGTAGAAAAACAATAAACTTAAAATTAGAAATTTAATTTGGAGATCAGTAGAAAAACATGTTTTATGTTCTCCCAGGCCATGTCGCACGAAAATGTGCGACACCAAAAAACCGTTATAACTTCAAAATTAGGGACCAAAATAAAGTCGAGAGTAGTCAAAACTTATTTTTAGGCACTAAGAAACAAAATAGAACAAAAAGAAGTTGTTGGCCTCAGGTGACCAAAATTGTTAAATGATATTGCTACTGAACGATCAAAATTCTAAAAAGGCTTTGGCAGCCAACGTGTTAAAAGTCACAATCAAAAAGAACTGAAATGTCTTTTACGCTGCATTTAGCGTTTTTGATTTCTTTTAAAATCGATTGGCAAAATAAGAAAAATTTAATTTATCAGAAACTGGGTATCGTTTCCGAATGGTTTTATCACTGCGAAGTAATAAAAACTGTCATTTCTTACAATTGTTTTTAAATGAGTGAAGAGTAATTTTTCATCGCCCTCGCAGCCTCACAAATCAATTAGAAATCGGTTCACTGTGACAAATTATACAATATGAAAAATAAATTTATTTAAATATTGACTAATTTTTATTTAATTAAAAGGTCTGAAACTCAGATTCCTGTATCCATGAGTGAACTGCTTGATGTGTAAATAAAAATTTGTCTATAAATTTTCAAAACTTACTGTTAAAAGTAAAATTATACAAAAACTATATAAAAATGTCATTATTCTCACGATTATGAGCGATATTGAATAACTATTCTAAAAGTGGCAACACTGATATATATGTAATAAAACAGCCGCAGTCACGAATATACTATAGGTGTCTCCTTTTAACAGGCGCTTACTAGGCAAATAAAAACTTAATTCATATTAGTATGTAAATGTGTCTCTCTCACACTCACACACTATGCATAACAACCCAAATTTAACAACGCAAAACATTCACAATAGCAAACGCCAAACACCAAATTCGGTAAAGGTGGATAGTGTACAGAAAATTGCAAAGAAAAATAAAATTACTTTAAAATAAAAGAAAACAATAAATATAAATAAATTTTTAGACTTAACAAAAAGTAATCCAGTGCAAACAAAATATAGTATAAACAAGTGCTAAACAAATAAAGTTTTAAAATGAATGAATAATTCTGCCAAAATACCTGCCCAAGAATAGTGGTTGTGTCGGTGGATATACATACAAAGTGTATTTTGTATTTGTAAGATACAACAGAAATTTAAATATTACAATAGAAATTGTATAAAAGGCAAAAAAAATAAAACAAAACTTATACATTTTATATGAAAAAGTTTGCAAAAATTTATAAACCATCTTAAAAACAAATAAAGCATTTATCTTTCAGATACATATTTTTATATATGTGCGTGAAAAAAGAGACGGAGATAATTTGCGACCTCACTCTTTATCACTAAGAATATAGAATTTCATTAATAATTTGCAATATTTTGCCAGACAATTTATAATTTCACAAAAAAAAAAAAAAACAAGAAAATTATAAAATACTTTTAATATGGATGGTGAATTTAATTTATCCAATACCATTGGTATTGGTTTAAATATCGGCGAACAAATGTTATTGCCGGTAGCGAATGGTGATGAATTACATCAACAGCAACAACAATATTCCTCTCTTCATGTTGACTATCAAACAAATGTTACTGCAAATCCCACAAATCTTAGCGAAACAGAAAATCCTATTGGAAATTATTATCAACAAGGAGTAAGTATACAAATTTTTATTTCTATATATTTATTGACTCTTAAGATTTATAATTTTTTACTACAAAAAATTACATTTTGAAATTTTTTCTTCTTTACTTTAGAAAAATATTTCATATTCTAGCATCCTTACTGACAGATTCTGTAATTTCTTTCTATAGAAATGAATTACAGATTCTGTAATATTTTTTGTAGAAATGTATTACAGATTCTGTAATTTTTTCCATAGAAATGAATTATAGCTGCTGTCATATTACTGACATTTTTTACTATAGAAAAAATTACAGATTCTGTAATTTTTTTTTTTTTTTGCTTAGAACAGGGATGGAAAATATGTTTTCTGTTATTGTACCAACCAGACAAACAAATTGTACTTTTTCGATCCTCACGGTACCAAAATTTTTCCGCTTTTTTTTTAAACAATTTTATCGTATTGAGTCAGATTTGCTTAGACACTAAAAAGACTTGAAAAATTTAAATTGACCGGGTGTAACAAAATTTATTGTTAATTTTATGTAGTCGTATAATTCCCACAAAACTTTGTAAAATTTTACTCTAATTTTTATGCACCTTTTCTCTGGTTGTCCGCCTTCCTTGGAGGGCAATTTAACATTTCCAGGATTTTCTATTAAAAAATTTAAAGGCACTTTTTAATAATACACTTTTTCTTAGTTTTTTTTTTTTTTTGTTTTGAGAGGTAATTTAGAAACAGCTGTTCAATGTTGCCACTTCCGAATATTTTAGTACAATGGAAACATTTGGTACATTTGCTGTGACACCAATTTACAGCCGGCTCAACTTAAAACTGACTATGTTTACTATAGTAGCTAAATAAATAAAAACAGGTTTTTAATTTAAAGTTGCTTTTAAAAAAAGTTAGAATCTGTCACTTTTTCCTATAATAAAAAATTAAGGAATCTGTCACTTTTTTCTTCAATAGTAAAATTAACGAATTTGTTACTTTTTGTAACAAAATCTATAGTAGAAATTTCTATAGTAAACTGTCATCTTTTTCTAAAGTAAAAATGACGGAATCTGTAATACATATCTATAGAAAAAAATTACAAAATTTGTCCCTCATTTCTATACAAAATATATTTCAGAATCTGACACTTTTTTTTTTTCAGAGTAATAAAAAAATTTACAGTAGAAAAATTACCGAATCTGTCACTTTTTATAATAAAAAAAGTGACAGAATTTTTCCTACAGTAAAGTAAAGTAATGAAGGAATCTTTTCAGAATCTGCTACTTTTTTCTATAGTAAAAATGTAATTTATTAATTAATTCTACAGAAAAAAATACAGAATCTGTCACTTTTTTATAGAAAAAATGACAGAATCTGAAACTTTTTTCGAAAGTAAAGAAGACAGAAGGAAAATTACAAAATCAGTAGTATTTTCTATAGTAAAAAATTACATAATCTGTCACTTGTTTTAAAGCAAACAATTACGGAATACGTTACTGTCAAAAACATTGTAACATATTGTAATAGTTAATAAAAATATACTATTTCTACAGACTCTAGTGACTGATCTATAGAGAAAAGTGACAAAATGTGTTATTTTTTTCTACAGAAAAAGTCAAAAATTGTGCATTTTTTTACCATTGGAAAAGTTGCAAATTTTGTCATTTTTATTACGGGAAAAAGTAGCAGATTTTGAAATTATTTGTTATGTTTTTATAATTTGATATTTATGATTTTTCTTTTTAATATTATTTTAGAATACTGACTTAGAGGATTTAAATGCAAAGTTGGCTCAAACTACGGAAATGCTTGAAAATGTTCAGGAAGAGACAAATCAGCAAGAACAACAAAATCAACAAGTAGCCGCAGAGCCAATACAGGAAACTAAAAGTGGTGATATAGGTGAAGAAGTAGTTGCTGAAGGAGAAGCTGAAGAAGAAGAAATTGAAGAGGATGAAGAAGTTGAACCAGATGAAGAAGATGAAGATGATGAAGAACCCGAGGAAGAAGAAGTTATAGTGCCAGAAGATGAAATAATTGTTCCAGAAATTAAAAACAAAGACAGCGAAAATGGTGAAGATATAAAAGATGCTGATGAGGAAAAGGAAAAAGATGTTGAAGAAGAAGAAGGAAATGAAAAGGAAAAGGAAAATGAAGATGATGAAAATAAAGAAGCCAGTGAAACCGAAGAACCAACAAGTTCACGTGCTACTCGCCGCAGAGAAGAAGAAGAAGTTGATGAAAATCAATGCCGCATATGTTGTGGAAAAGATGATTTAGTTAGTCTTTTCAAAAAAGTTGAAACGCAAACTGTAGCAGAAATGATAATGGTTTTATGTCCTTCATTGTATATAACGGTTAAAGATTTCCTACCACAATACATTTGCAATTCCTGCTCGGATAATGTAGTCAAAGCCGTACAATTGAAAAATCAATGTGAAACGACAGAAAAGGAACTACGCAAGAAACTGTCCCGTCATAAGAATAAAATTAGGAGACCCGTGGGTTATGTGGTTATAGATGCTCCCTTAGATTCTGATCCACCCACAGATGAAGAACAAAATGATGAGGAATTCAAGGTTTCCGATATTGCCAGCGTTTCGCCCAGCGAAGACTCGGATGATTCGGAATATAGTGAGAGTAGTAAGAAGAAAAAGTCTAGAAGTCGTAAAAGACGCAAGTCGGCCGTAGTTACACCGACATCTAAATCTAAAAGTGTAACTGACAATCAATCATCCGATGACGAAGAGGAGGATGATGACGAAGACGATGGCGATCCAATAAAAAATGTAAAACGTAAACGGTCTAGCAACAATTCTTCACCGGAAAGTTATGCATGCGATGTATGCAATAAATCATTTTCACGCAAACAATCTTTAATTTTACATAAAAGACAACATGTTTATGAAGTAGGAGATCCCATAAGCTGTGAGGTATGTGGCAAAAAGTTTAAAATTAAAGGTGCCTATCGTACCCATTTGGAAAAACACATGGACGAGAAACGTACTTGCAAATGTTCTAAATGTTCTCGGATTTTTAAAAACAGTTCCGATTTAAAACGCCACATAGCTGAGCATCATAAACAAAGAGAAGTAATTGTGTCCTGTTCGAAATGTAAACGCCAATTTAATTCCACTGAACGTTTAAAGCGTCATAGACAAGGACGTTGCCCGGGTTCTGATCCAAATAAACATCGAAAGAGTGAAGGTAATCCATTTGCTGTAGGTACGGATCTTTTTAAAACCGTAGCACCGCTTCAGACAACTTACTGGAGTGATAGTTTTTCAGACTAATTTTGAAGAAAACTAAAAGTTATCATTTTTTTTTTTTAAGAAAATACTAGTTGGTAAGATTTTGAAATATTTTGTAAAATGCAAACCGATAAATCGATATTTTGAATAAAGATTAATTTGATTAATAATGTGTATACAATAAATATATACACTTAAATAGTATCAGCTTTTGGTATTTTAAAAACTAATATAATAAGTCAATATAATGTAAAGAAATAAGTTTAAATAAAATTTGAAGACAAAAATAATTTTTCTAATATAATTTGTAGGAACATAAAATGATGTAAGAAGTAGTTGTGTTTTCATTAAAAAATATTTTACTTTTTTTACCGAAATCCGTACCAATACCGTTTAACCCCTTTTAACTGACTAGCGTTGCCCTTAAAAACGTAGCCGAAATAATTGAAATACCGTTACCGTTAAATATTGAATTTTAAAAACTTTACTCCTTAAATACTGTTGAGAAAACAATTTAAAATAGTTTCACCGTTACCATTATCGGTAACGGAATCTCACAGATTATAATTTTAAACCTTCTTAAGTGCAACTCTGTATGAGCAGTTAATCCATTTTTCACTTAACTTATTTTAACTCTGCAGTGTAAATTGACTATTTAACCGCTTTTTACGTTTATGAATTTTAAGGCACCCAACTTTTGACATTGTGAAAAAAAGTTGTCAGTTTGTATGTCATATTTAAAGGTTGTACAATATATTACAAAAAAAAAAAAATCAAAAATAGTTTGATTCTTATTCCGCCGCAGACAATAAAAGTGAGAAATATTTAATAGCGTTGTATGTAGGTTGTATTGGGCAAATTTATATATCTCCCAAATATATTTTGTGCAAAAGTTTTGTACAACTTATTGCAATGTGTATGTCAAAACGGGAAACCAGGGCTTCGAAGATTGAATTCTATTTCTAATGAATTGCTTAAAAATTTAATTCGATTTTTTAATCGAATGAATTTCCTTTTATACATTCGCAGAGAATTCATTTGATCGAATCCACTTCTAAGGAATTCAATCAATTTATTATTGAATTTCCAGCTAAAAATCATTAATTTGTAACAATACATCGCAAAAAGTAAAAAAATCGAAATAATTAAAAAAAATCGCCAAATTTAAAACAAAAAAAACCTTAAATTAAATAATCGCTAATAATCTACAATACATGTATAATTGGCCTTATAGGGTTCCTATGTATTGAAATAAATTTAAAATTGAAAAAAATTACTTAAATTGACAAAACTGTTAAAAAAATAACAAACAAAAAAATAACAAAACCAAAAAACGCTGAAATTGGAAAAAAAATTTAAATTGACAAAACGGCCCGACTTAAATAATATCCCAATACGAATCATCTCCAAAAATTTACAAAATTGGGCAAAAAATCGAATATCACTAAGATCGTGCTTTTGGGATAAATAAATTTGTCGGAACAACTTTTCGTTACTTAAAATTTTGGTATTCATTGAAATAAATTAAAACAAATTTCAAAATCCATATTCAAGTTATAAACGGCGCTAAACTGAGTTTAAAGGTAATCTACATTCTAAAAACTCGGCCTAAATATATCTCCTCCCAACAATGAACTCGATAATTTTCTTTTTCTATTTTTGGCTCCTTTTTAATCTTGACGATCTCTTAAATTTTGGTGGTTTCATTCAACTAAGGCGATTATTATTTTATTTAATATTGAATTTTTGCTAATTTTGGCGATTTTTTTTAAATATAAACCGTTTTTTGGTTGTGACGACGATTTTAAATTCTTACGATTATTTTTGGTCGTTGTTTTTCAATTTGAGTGTTTTTCTAATTTAGTTTTTCAAATTGCGGCATTTTCTTATAATCTGCGGGGTTTTTTTTCAATTTGGGGAGTTTTACAATTTTTGCGATTTTTTTTAATTTTAACGATTGTTCCGATTTTGGTAATTTTTAAATTGAGCGATTTTTTCAATATTAACATTTTTTTTAATTTTGAGAAATATAAGCGTTTTTTGTGACTTTTTAATTTTGGTTCTTTTGTATGCATCTGTAAAAAATATTCATTTTCCTTAGAATATAACTTATAACCAGTGTACAGGTTCTAACATATAAGACAAGCGACTATTGTCGTCCACTTTCGAAGTCAAAATTCTATAGTTTTAATGGTATTACCAAACTGTTGAATTATAAAATTTTGCCAAATTTGTAACAGTTTAAAATTTGTATGAAATATGGAAGGCATTTAACTTCGAAAGTAGACGATAAATGATAATTGAGTCAAAACATATGAACTCAATCACTATTTGAATTTCAATAAAATTCACCATAACTGTCTTACTATACAAGTTCATGGGAAAGCTCAAATTCCAGAGTCCAGACTCTTTCGGTTTGCGAAGTATGACGTCATGAAAATGGCAAAAACGATAAAATTTGAATTAAATTTGAATCGTCAAAAAAGGACTATAACTTTAAAACTATAAGAGATAAACAAATTTAGGTGAGAAAGAGCTCTTTAAATGATATGCTGGAAGGGTCAACAGTAATTTTTTTTTTGTCAAATATCTCAAAATGCTAATTTTTTTGTTTTTCTTAAAAAAAATATTGGTTTAAAATTGAAACCTTATCTAAGTAAAAAAATTAAGGCGGGCACTCGATTCGTTTCTGAGTTATAGCCAAAAACGTGGTCTCAACTATGTTTTAAAAATTATAATATATAAAAATCAGCAAAATTTGAGTAATTTTTTTTTTTATCTTTGTTTTATATTTTTAAATTATATAGTTTTTTTGTGCATCTTTTTTGTAAATGCATATTTTTTGCATTTTCTTATTGCAAATTTTAAACGCATGAAAGTCGCTGCCCTGCTAATAACTTAGTAATTTATTTTCTAAATTTTAAAATCGAATGTTATTACCAAATAACTCAATCGATTGAATTACAAACGATTGAATTCATTGATTAAACAAATCCAATGATGAAATACGAATAAATTCTTTTAAAATAAAAACTAAGAATCCATTCCAATCAGAATTGAAAATCAAATTAAGTATTTTGAATTTTTTTAGAAGCTATGATGCTGACTTTTACAATCATTTGAAAGGATTACATTTGAGACTAAATGTAAGCAAGTTTGCATTCAAATTTAGCGTTTTTAACTAATTTTCTTGTTGGCAACATTGAAAAATAGATACTACAAAAAATAGTTTGCTAATTTTTGGCAGATAATCCCATAATTCGACTGATTATTAACATTATTTTAAACTACATTTAGACTGTATAAAACTGCATTTAGATTATATAAAACTTGTTTTTAGCCAAAAACTACTTTTTACTCGGTCTAAATCAGAGGTATGAATATAGCTTAAAATATATGGGAAAAACAAGTTTTGCTGCTGGCGACAACTTCATTTGATGTGTTCAATTAGTCAACTTTTGAAAAGTTACATCTCTATTTATTTAGTTAATTTTCAATCAACTGAATCAAATTAAAAACATTTGAAAAAAGTATTTAAATAAAATTCAAGAAATACAAAAATAAAAAGTTTAAAAAAATTGTGTAAAGGTGCGAATCTCTGCTAATAAGCCAAATATGGGTGCCGTATAATTTGGAGTTAACCTTAAGTCTAATTTTGTTGCCTTTTTTTGGAATAATTTGCATATAAGGTAAGTCAATTGCGGTTTCAGCTTTACATGTTTTTTTTCACAAGACGTTCGTCACGAGACGATTGAGCTTACTACATGTATTTCCATCATCTTGGTATTCCAGATCACGTTGTGCTTCAGACTAACGAAAACACAGTACTAAAATACATGTCGTGCATAAACAAAATACATGAAGTCAATTCTTCGTCCGGCGACGAACATTTTGTGGAAACACTATATAAGCATGGAAAATTCGATCATTTCTTCAATCTAAATACCATGTAAGATTAGTTTCCAAAATAAAGAATCATTCGCAATGCTGGATTAATCTACGCTAGAGATTTTATTCATATAAAGAAATAAAACGGACACAAAAAGTATCCCTACAAGAAATTGATGACTGAAACTAACACATAAACAAAATAAAATATCTGTCATTTCACTCTTGCATATATGCAAGAGTGAAACAACTAATATAAATTGCATTTTTTGTTGTTAAAAAAAATAAAGTTTCGGTCAAGTTTTTCATATTGTCTTTAAGAACTTGATATAAACTTTGTTCTACGCATTGACGGGTATTTCCGTCAACACTACCAGTCAAATGACCGGTCATATAACAGGTCGTATTCTTGTAGGGATGTTATTGCGATGGAGAAAGCAACAAAATCCTGTCTGCAGTGTCAATCAAATTTTATGCGATTCAAAAATATTTTAACCAATTTTGTTTATTAAACATTTTGAAAGTTTATTGAATATTTTTTTTTTTAAATATTTTTAATAAAATTACAAAAATAACGTGTTTATATACGAGAAAATATCTCTTAAATATATACATGAATTTATATCTTCTATATCACAGAATTCCTTGAGACATATATAATTTGAAGTATAAAATAGAATATAAAATATCTGTAGTAAAACACATTTATCGAATGATTTGTTTTTTAATTTAATACCACAATTTGGACTTATTACTAAACTTTTCAAGAATGTTTTAAAAAAGATTTGTATACTAGTTAAAAATTCTTGATTTTTTAAACATTTTTTATAAAAAAGTTTGCCACTGTTAGAACTTGATAGGCATATAAAAATTGATTTTATAAAATATTTTGTTATAGAGTTGGTCATGTTTCTGATATAATTACATATAATATCTACTAAAATAACACATTTATCGAAATAAATACTATCAGAAGTTTCACAAAATATATAACCCAACACTTCAAAACCAACATTGGATATTATTCTTTCGATTGCAATGTCTATTTCGGACGAAGGAAGTACAAAAACACGTTCAATTATAAGATACAACTTTTTCCGCTTAATATCTAAATACTGATCATGATCTGTAAAGTTTTCTATGCTTAAATTATAATTTGCATATTTCTTTACATAATTGAAAATGTTATCCAAAATCACAGCATTCCTTGTTAAATTTGATGTTTGCAATAATTGCTTTGCCAAAAAGGGAAAATAAGTAAATACTTTTAGTTCCTGCAAATGTTTCTTCATTTGTGTTTCAACAAAATATTGGTCGGTATTTAAATTGTTGGTGGATGCATCTGCATTGTGATCTGTATCATAAAATGGACTTTCATGAATAACTACAGCTGTTTTTATAAGAGCCTCTATCTCCTGCCAATCGTATCCCAACTCGAAATGCGTTGAAAGGCAATTAACTAATTTATAACATTTCTCTAGTACTCCTGAAATTGTGTCAACCGAAAGATCTATGTCTCCAAATTCCATAGTAAAATATTTGATATGTACACTGATTTAATTTTGTTTGGCGTTTTATAAACAAGTAATGTTGAGTTGTTGTTGATCACACAGCTGTTGATGTTATCGATATTAGAGTTCTAAAAGTGCTTGATTACTTTTAATACTGATTACTTTTAATAACCCATGTTTTTTTTGAGTAATATACTTTCAGGCAGAGCTTTTAACAGTTTAATTCTTTTAATTTTTTATAAATTTACTATAAATAGGATTAAATTTTTAAAGTAAACGAATTATTATAACCTCCACCATATATGGTGAGGGTATATATATCAGTTTGTCATTCCGTTTGTAACATGTCGAAATATAGGTTTTAAACCCCATAAAGTATATATATTCGTGATCCTTATGCAATTTCAAGTCGATTTAGCTATGTCCGTCTGTCTGTTGAAATGGCGATCACGACGCTAAGACGCAAGCGGGGGTGCCTTTTTTTACCCAGATTATTGAACATCCTCCCGAGCAGTTTGGTATTGAAAATGAGCAAAATCGGTCCAGCTGTTCAAAAGTTATGAGTGAAAATTTTAAGGTACCCCTGAATTTTCCATACAAATTGGTAAAATTTTTCTGTATCTATTTTTTTTCTGTTAAGCTTTGTTGGTTTTTCGTTTCATTTCATAAAATGTATTTTTTGTTTTTGTAACCAAAGACATTTATATATAAAGAAAGAGCAAAATACATAATTTCTTTAGTGCCGCTACTTTTGAATAGGTGGCGCTGAATTAACTTTGACAATATCCTGCCCCATGGCTAGGTCCAAAGAAATTTATATATAAAGATAGAGCAAAATGCATAATTGCTTTAGTGCCGCTACTTTTGAATAGGTGGCTCAGAATTACATTAAAAAAATACCCTGTCCCATGGCTAGGTCGATATAGCCTTGGATTAGGTTTTCAGTTAATTTATTTACCAAAAATATTAAATAAACTACATACCTCAAATTCTAATGCAGTAAGATTTTACTAGTAGACTTATTTTTTTAAATTTTTGACGTAATAAAACCATTTGTTTCACATTTTTATGTCAAAAAAGAAATTTTCATAGAGGAAAATGGTATTTTTTTTTATTGCACTTGTATAATTTTTGAGAATTGAGGGATTGGCAAATTATAATTTATGTTAATTTTTTCTTTCATAAAAAAATACACATGAATAAAGTGCAATATTGTGCTCTTAAACCTCTAAATGAATATTGATTTAAAAAATTTAGGTATAATATGCACATAAAACATATATTTTTTATAGGTTATGTTACGAAGAAAATAGAAAATCAATAATACTCTACTGCATATTGTAGCACAATATGGCTAATGGAGACTAGCTCTGCAGAAAATATGCCTAATGGAGAGAATGCACCTTTTAATGTGCCATCTATTGACAAATAGTTACAACTCATGTTAGTTTTTCAACAAATTAATTTCTTTGCTGTATTCTCTCCATTAGACAAACACACTTAAATTTTTTAAAGAAAGAATATTCGTTGCAACTATTTATTAATACAATAGAAAGTGCATTCCTCCATTAGGCATATTCTGCTGCTGAGCTAGTCCCAGTTAATTAGCCAGTAACAAAATTGAGTATTTGCCAAAAACTATGCTTTAAAATGTGTTTTTTGTGCATTCCAGGTTAAAAAAACTAGTGAAAATGTAAAGGTGCCTCTAAATTGCCCATACAAATTAAGTACGATTTTATAGTAGCGACTGGTACATAATATATTTTCTCATATTTTTTTCACCAGTCGCTTAGCAGTATATAATTTGTACTCACCTCAAATATTTTTTCACTACTAAAATTTTTTTTCACCTCAAAAATTTTTTTCACCTACATAATTTTACTACAAAAGTTTTTTATATTATTTGTATCAAAAACAGTAGAGAACATCTTTTTAGGATATTGTTGGAGGGTATTCAAAGATTCGGCACAGCCGAATTTAGCCTTTTTTTACTTGTTTTTGTATCCATATCAAATGAATTCATTCAATTCAACATCGTTACAGTTCCTTTAATCAAATGGATAAATTTATTGGGGAATGCTTTAAACTTTTATAAATCGTCGGAAAAAAGAGTTCTTCAATTTACCAACCGTTTAGTGATTAAAAGAAGAAATATCTTCTGCGATTTAAAATTATGTTTTTATCGTTCTGTAAATATAAAAATAAAAAAAAAAATATATTCGTTAAGCAATTTTAAACCTAAATAAGCCAGACGACATAATTGATTTAATTAAAAAAAACTAACTTCAATGACATTCAATTTTCTTCATTCTATTTTAAAATTAAGAAACTAAAAAACTATGTTATTAGGAAATCAAAGAATTTGTTTACAAATTTAAAAAAAAACAACTTGTTTTCTATTTTATTTTTGCTTCTTGGCTACAGCAAAGGAAATATTGGAATTATTTGTTTCTCTCATTTACATATATTTACATTTACATTTTATTATTCTGTTTTTATATAAAAATTATTTTAACATTTATTATTGTTATTAATATTTTGTATGCTAATTATTTTATTGTTTTTATTAAAAAGGGTGGTTAAATTTTAAGGGCCGATGTTGATTTTAAATAAAGCACAATTTATTATGGAAATTATTGTCATTTCTTTTTATTATGATAATATGGTATGGTTCAATTATGTATGGAACAAAATATCGGCCAAATGGCGGCCGCAACCTCGGCAGCACACCTCCATCCGATGGTTCAAATTTTCGATGACGCTGAGGCATATCGAACACCATTCACGGTAAATGCTTGGCCGATCTCATGACACACTATCGCGAACAACAGCAATGTTTTCCGCAGAACGAACTGGGCGAGCATGCACAGGTGTTTTAACAGACCCGGTTTGCTGAAATTTGCCCACAATTCTCCCGATTGTGAATACATTTGGTGGATTATGCTGACCAAAAAAAAAAAAATCACGAAGTGCATTTTGATTTGAACGCCCATTTTCATAATGAGCCTGAACAACTTTAACGCGTTGCTCGATTGTGTATCTTTCCATTGTTCAAATTGAGTTAGTCTGAAATTGAGAAATGTCAAATGAAATGCAGAAAAAAACTTGACGTTTAGGTGTGGTTCACATTCAGCATCGGCCCTTGAAATTTAACCGCCCTTTATATAGCAAAAAAAAAAAAAAAGAAATCGCCGAAAATAAGGATTCCCCAAAAAATAAAAATTGATAAAATTGGGGAAAAATAAACTTAAATTTAAAAATATTGCCAAAGCTAAAATTAAAAAAATTGTTAAAATTTTAAAAAAGCGCCAAAACTTAATTGCTACAATACGAAAAAACATTAAAATTGAAAAACCCCAAAATATAAAAAAGTCGCCATTACCGAAAAAACGCTAGAATTTTAAAAATCGCCAAAAATGAAAAAAGCTAAAATTTGAAAAATATTGCAAATTAAAAAAACACCAAAATTTAAAAAAAAATCGAATTGAATCCCTTAGATACAATTTTAGTCGTCCATAAAGCAAAACTTTTAGCACCAGAGGTCACAAGTTCTGAATAATTTGGCAATATTTTAGATCGTGCTCCTCTCGAGAATTCTTCATTGCAAAAAGATAGGGCTATAATTGGCTGTAGTAAAATAACATAAATGTTGATTTTTTCAATTTATTTTTAAATCGAATAAAGAAAATCGAATGTCATTCCCAATTGGCTCAATCTCATGAAACAAAATTGAATGAACAATAAATTTCCAATTTGCAAATCTATTGAGCCGAAATCTATCAAATTCACTTCGAATGATTGAATGAATTCCCAAATTGTAAACCGAATAAAAAATCAAATGAATTTCAATGATTGGTAAAATCGAATGAGGATAAATTAATTGAATTCCTTAGATGTAAATTCGATCAAATGCATTCCAAAGAATGAATTCTCGCAAATGTTTAAAAATTAACTCTTTCGATTAAAAAGTAAATCGAAGTAGATTCATTCATAACAGAATTCAGTCTTCAAAGCTCTGGTTGGGGGCAGTATCAATATATTTTATTAATACGTTAAATTTACATAATATGCTTTTCTTTGCGTGTATACTTTCAATAAAAAATTCTAGGAATATTTAAAATTTCGTTGAATATTCTTATTATTTTTTAGAGTTGTTGTTAAATAATCTAAAAAAAATAAATTGCTAATTTTTCCATAAAAGTTATGTGTTTTTTATCTTTAATTTGTTGCATGCAAATGGCGGCATTTCATTGCACATCACTTGCACACTTAACAGAAAAATTTGTTGTTTTTACCCTTTTTTGGGCTTTGTTAATGTTAACGCAAATTTTGTTAAACAAAAAATTAGTATCTTGCTTATTTTTTTTGTAAAATAAAACTTTTAAAAATAAATTCCTAGGGGTCCATTTCTGAATAAATATGATTTTTTCATGATGGTGAGGTAAAGCTGGGGGTAGTCGAAATTTTTATCCGTTTTTTCTAACTCTCTTGGTTCTCGAGATATGGGTGTTTTTAAAAATTGAAATAGCGCCCTCTCTAAAACTTCGAGGACATGAAAATATTTTATATTTTAACAATAAATTGTGTAAAATTTCAGATTAACGCTTAAAATTAGTAAATGGATGAGAGATTTTTAGTTTAGTGTTAAATGAAAAAAACCCAGTATTTTTTAACAAATTTACAGTTAATAAATTAATTGATTTAGCAAAATTCTGATTTATTATATTGTTTTATTAATCAATTGATTGTTTTTACTTATTGTGAAAATTGAAAAAAACAAACTCTTAAATGTTGACATACGAATCAACATATTAATTTCAATCGTATTAACTGTAATACTTATTAACTCATACTTATTGATTTTTATTTTATTAAAAAAAAAATAATATGTGTATACAATTACAAGAATCATACCGTATTTACTTTAATAGGATTTATACTTCCATATTTATTTTTATTTTATTTAAATGAAAACTAAAATAACATGTTTATTCAAGTGCAATATAAAAATTGATTTATTATTTTTATACTCTAACCCATATATGGTGCGGGTATACAATATCAGGGCGCTATGAAATTAGCCATCAAAGTGAGAAATGAAAAAAGGCTCTAAAAAGGAGGGAGAAAATTTGGGGCGTATTTTCATCTCTTGGGTCCTTATTTCATTTTCGGAAATATAAAATAAAGTATGACACAAGGAATTTTGAGGCTAAAATTAATTTTTAAATGTGGCGCTGACAAGCGCTATGAAATTTATGAATTTTAAAAATGAAAAATGTCCCCAATTGTGTTATAAAATTTCATTTTTCTTAAGTTTGCATTTTGTTTTAGTAAAACACAAAAGATCTATTTTTGGTCACGATGTTTTTCGCCTAAACAATATTTTTTCACCTCTAAACTTTTTCACATTATTTGTCACAAAAACCCTGTGGAGGGCAATGATGATAAATTTGTACTTAAGTACTTTTTATGAACCTTAAAAGTACTATAGTACTTCTTTGACTCATTTGGTACTATTAACAAATGTTCTTTTAATTATTTTTTTTTTTATTTATGACAAATTTTGTGATATAATTTATTTTAAATACTGTTTTATAGAAAATAAATTTTTCGTGCATAATATAATTGATACTATAGTACATTTTGTGCCACAATTTTGAAATGTACTTTTATGCCTAAAAGAGTTCAAGATATATTGTATGTCATCTCTAATACTATATTAATTTCTATAACATGGATATATCGGATATATTTAGGGATAAGTGGAGTGTAAAAAAGTTTCACGTACTACAGGAAAAGCTATGGGAACATGTGTCTTGGTGTTATTTCAATATTGTACCAGTCCCTAAAGTTTGCATTTGTTTAAGTGATAATTTTAGTCGCTAAAACGACTTTTTTGTAGTTTTTGTTTTTTAGCGGTTAATTGACTTCTTATGGGTCCACTAATTCCCAACGTACACAAATGTTTACATGTGCTTTTAAGAAAGTTTGGTAATTTTTATATTTTTGGAATCGATTACATACGAGGGCGGACCAATAAGAATGAAACAAAAATTTTTCAATGAAGCAAAACAAAAATATATTTTTCAACATAATCTCCTTTTAGCTCAATACACTTAGTCCAACGTTTCTCCAATTTTTGTATCCCTTCCAAAAAATAGGATTTTTCGAGGCCCATAAAATATTCATTTGTTTGATCAATAATTTCATCGTTGGAGCTAAATCTCTTTCCATCGAGCAATTTCTTTAGGTTTGGCAATTGGAAATAGTCACTAGGGGCTAAATCCGGAGAATATAGCGGATGATGTACCAATTCGTAGCCCAATTCATGGAATTTTGCAAATCCTTTAAAGTTGTCACACGACTATGTTTATGGTCAATTGAGAGCAAACGCGCCACCCATCTTGCAGACAGCTTCCAACTGATCATTTAAAATCGAAACCACACTGGTTTGATTGACGGTTTTTTTCGCAATTCAAAATTCACTTTTTTTCCATTTTTAAAAAAATCCACGAGGTTGTATGTTTTGAACAGCTGTTAAACGCAAAGTAAATGACGGAACTTTCTCAAAATTGGAGCAGTGTTGCATTTCATATAACTACGAGGGAAGTTCGAAAAGTCACGGACTTATTGATTCGCCCTCGTGTACATATGTGAAGTTAACAAACATATTCAACATTTTTTGTTATAAATCATTCGTGCAGGTTCTGGAATTAGTGATTAATTCAAAACATAAAATTATTTAAATTCACGTAATTGAAAAAAAAACGGTGTTCTTGAATTCGTAGGATTTTTTAGTGTTTATTTTCGAAGTAAATTTTAGTTGTCAAAAACAAAAAAATCTTGTATTTTTATAAAATTTCCTTCAGTTTATTGCGAACAATAAATTCCAGTTTATTTTTGTCAACGAAAAATTAACTTTTCGCTTTTTTTTCTGTCTATAATTTACTAAAATAGACCTAACGTGAATTCTATTTCCCGGATCTATGCATTTAATTCATCACTTTTGGTGTGTTTCGATTTTTTGGGAATAACGGGTCCCTGGTGCCCCAGTTCCCTTAAAACAAATTTATTTTTTAATTCCCGAGAAGGTCATATATATTTTTTTAGTTTTAAGGGCTGCCTTAAAAAGCAAACGTTTGGTAAAAATTTACATATTTTAGATGTTTCTTAAATAAATGTTTAAATCGTAAAAATACGCTAGAAATTAATAAAAAAAAGGTTCGGTACAGCCTAATTTGTAATTTTACTTTGTTTTTATCTGTGTACGCTGTTCTTACTCAAAACCACAAAAATATCAATTGAAGTTCAAAAAGTATAAATTTATATTCGAAATTCAGAACACATCAATTGATATTTAAAAAATACTAAATGAAATTCAAAAAATATCAATGGCAATTCAGAATACATCAATTTGTTTAAGGGTAAATTGGGTTTAAAGCTTTTGTTGCTATTAATGAATATTTGCCTTAAATAAAAGAAAAGTCGGGCCCCAAAACCTAAATCTCTGGCTCCGGCCCTACTTTATACTCTTCGAAAATTCCTCTGAACACAGCTCAACAATAAAATATCATTTATAATTTTGTAAGGAAGGAAGGAAGGATAAAACTACATGCAAGCAATATGTAGAAAAAACGTGATGTTAATTTTTTATCAATATTTTTTTTTTTTTGTTTGTTTTATATTTTTTTTACCTCTTAATGTTGTTGCACAAGTAGTTATTTGTGTATTGTGACAAAAACATGTTTCATACGCAGATCGTTGTAACAACGATTTTCATCTCATGTACAAAAAATGAATATATCGTTAGCTTATTATTAGTTGGAACCAATAAACATTAAAAAAAATTAAATTAGTAATGGATTATATACATGCATATATTTTTAATACATATTCTCTTTCTCATTCCGAAACCCATTTATTGATATCTTGTTTCACATCTAAGATGTCCAGCATCGAGTTAGCCCTACATCAGTAGTTTTTAAATTTAATTAACATTTATTTGCTGCTAACATCAATGTTTGGCATATACAGCATATATTTTGCATACAAAAATAAAAAAATCTACTATTTTGCTGCATTTTTCATATGCACCAAATTTGCATAAAAAAAATTAAAATACCAGGGCGGATCATAAGTTCGTGACTTTTTGAATAAAACACAGTTATTTTTGGGAAAAACAAAATTTATTTTTCAACATAATCTCCTTTTAGCTCAATACACTTAGTCCAACGTTTCTCAGCGTCATGTACTTCTGCGACCACAACGAGAGTCAGTAAACCACTTTTTTGCCAGTGAAATCGATGATGCAGTATTTTCCTTGGTTTGATTTACGGTTTTTTTTCGCAAAAAATAATGTTTAATTAGCACTCGAAATTCACTTTTCTCCATTTTTTAAAAAATGCACGAGGTTGTATTTTTTGAACAGCTGTTAAACGCAAAGTAAATGACGGAACTTGCTCATTTCATATAACTACGAGGGAAGTTCACAGACTTATTGATCCGCCCTGGTATATATCAAAAATGTATATACATTACAAATTTATATACATTACAAAACAGAAATTTATTCTTTTGTAAAAGGTTTATAAATTTTGTCTTATAGCCTGTTCCTCTATTTCAAAAGAACACGTTCGTTCGCTTTCTAGTCGAAAGAAAACTGATTTGGGTTTAACTAACTCTATTTCTATGCGAACGATGACTCGAACGACAAGTCGAATGAAAACGTAACTGTTTTCATACAAAATTTAGTTTCTCTATTTCGAACAGCTCGAACGCAAATGTCAAAATCAGTCACTTGCTATTTTTTTATCGGGTAAATATATATTTGATATTTTTAAAAGCAAAATGAATTAAAAAAAGCAATGGATAACAAAAGGTAAGTACAAAATAATACAATTATTTATAGTTTATTAAGAATTTTAAATTTTAGTTAAAAAAATCAACAATGGACCAGCGGAAGACGCATGTATTTTATATGGAAGAAAGGCCTGATTTTGCCAGGGGGACTCTGGTGTTCGGAGCAAACAAATTTTCTGCAGAGGAGGAAAATTTTACTAAAAAAACTAAACTCCGTTTCATCCCCTATTACGCTGTTGCTGAGTGGTAAAAGGTAAGTGTATATTGTTTGTGACTTACGTTTGCCCAAGCAGCTCATATTTACATTTTTTATTTTACAAGAGCTAACAGCACTGTAGCAGTGTCCGCACCGAACAGACAACAGCAACAGGCAACAGAAAAGCTTTCCGATTAACAATCTCACCCAAAACCAATCGATAACAAAAATTTTTACAAATAAACACATTCTCAAATAAAAATTGATTTCTTTATTGTTATTTTTTTATTTCATTTGTCATATACAGCTGATCACTGTTTAACAGGGTTGTTTTTGTCTTTAAGCAATTTAGTAGTATTTTTGCAACTTTTAAAGAAAATTGTAACAAATGCTCAAAATATATGATCTGGCATCTCTGTGATTTGTAAATGCGTAAGAAACAAAAATTGACACACGTAAGTCAAGTCGATCGAAGGCTTTCGAAATAGAGAAACCCAAATTGATTCGAATTCGAGTGACTTGCTTTCGTTCGACTAGTTTTTCGTTCGAGATCGAGGAACAGGCTATTAGTGTGTATAAATGAATAAAAATTATGCAGATTTTAAGAAAAAATTATGTATACCTTTATCGTTTTTGTCGATACCGACTTTTTGGTATATAGGTGAAACTAATAATAAGCTGACGATATGCAACCTTCATTTTAATGCTGATAATAAGGGCAAGGAATTCATAGAAACGAATCATACAATTTAGAACAAAAACTATCGATTTGTAGTTGCATATTTTGTCTTTGAAGAACCTAAAATATATAAATACAGAAAATAGTTATATTAATAATTATACCATATTTGAATTATCATCTTATTTTGGTGCTATGAAATGAGGCTCCAACAAATTAGGGTTAAAAATAGAAACGAAAAATTGCCCAAAAAAAAAAAAAAAAGGGGGAAAAATTGGAGGGATAGATTGGATTGCAGGGTGTCGAGGGCGTTATGGCCGAGATTGGACGCAGGGGCAACCAGGGTCCTATTAGGATTGGATAGGAGTGGTCTCAGGACCCTTATAGGGTTCTTGACGGGGCATTGTTCTGTTAGGGCTTTTACGATTAAATGGGATAATGCCATACCACACTTCTGCAGACTGTGCAGGGATGCCGAGGAGCTAGAGAGGATTTAGCATGTAATGTGCCACTGTCCTAGGATGCAGGGTCTCAGGCAGAAATGGCTACGGGATAGATTTCACGACGAACTGGGGTGTATCGCTGGATGTAATCCAGCCGATCTACTAGTGTTTGTCAGGGAAATAGGACAGCTGTTCCTGATGGGGGGAGTCTTGTCCTACATAGTATCTTTATTTCTTTTTACTGTCTCAAACCTGACAACTATTTCCTTCTTTACTTCTTTCTTTCTTCTTCCTCTATACTGAAGGGATTCGCAATGGACCGCATTGGTCTCCGGGTGGAGATACGCCCTTGGACACATAACCCTTCTTAACTTAACCTAACCTTCATTTTGCTTTTCCTATATTGATAGTCGACAAAATTCAAGTGATTTTTGTTCAAAAAGTTTCATTTTGTTTTTTATACATTAAGAACTAATACAATTCTTAACAGATTTAATATTTCCAAGCTCTAAGGTGCAATGCCATAAAAAATCATTCGCTCTAAAATTTTATAAGACAGTCGGATGCTGCAAAAACCTCATATCGGAAATTGATGGTTCTTCTATTGTTAACAGCAAATTTAATAAGAATTGGAAACACTTTACTCTTAGATGGGGCTTAACTAAATTTTAAGCTTGGGGTTATATTTCTTGGGGCTATTTTGCACAACGCCCTTATTTTTTACAAACATTTTTAAATTAAGTATGAATCTTATTTAAGTTAATATGATTTTAGTTAAAATAAACTTTTTTATATTTAATTTAAAATGTCAGCATTTTATTTTTATTTATTTTTTTGCATTTTTAAAAAAAGTAAAAGCTTATTTAAATCAAAAAGAAAACTAACTTTAGTTTGATTTCAAAGCTGTTTCTAATTAATTTAATGTTTCTGATTGTTTTTTAAATATTTTTTTTTGGTATATTATTTATTTATGTGTTTTAAAGTGTTTTATTTTTGCATAAATAAAAATTGTTATTGCATATAATTTTTGTTTAAAATACTTATTTTTTTAGTCCAATTTGTATGCGCATATCGTCATTTTTAAGTGCATGAAATTCCTTGCCCTACTGACAATTATTCACCTCGTTTTTGTTGCTGTTTATTTCTCCTCCTAGACAGCATCATGTCCCACAGCCATAATGTGTAAACTGGGATATTGTCATACAGATAGCTGTAAATAATGAATGAATGCATTTTTTCATGGTTGGTTTACCAAAACGAATTAGGGCAATTTTTACACAGAAAATAATCCTCAATAGTTCAGTTAAAGAAATCCTTAGTTAATTTTCAATAATTAAAAATATGCTGATGTGTTGGTAAATAAAAACCTTTTTTAGTTACTGTGTAAATTTGAATATGTACACCCTATACATCAGTTTGTCATTGCGTTTGTACCATGTCGAAATATAGGTTTAAGAACCCATAAAATATCTAGCGATGTCTATCTGTCTGTGCTTGTTTTTACCTTAATGAATGTATATCCTCCCGAGCAGTTTGGTATTGAAAATGAGCAAAATCGGTCCAGCGGTTAAAAATTTATGAGTGAAATTGAGAAGGTACCTCCAAATTTTCCATACAAATTGGTGTAATTTTGTACAATTTCATAGTAGCGACTCACAAGTAAAATATTTTCTCTTGTTTTTTAACTAGTCCCTTAGAGTTGAATAATATTTTATATTACCCTCAAAATTTTTTTTTCACCTCAAAAATTTTTTTCACCTCTTAATTTTTTTCCAATTCCAAATTTATTTTTACATTCAAAAAAATTTTTCACCTCACAATCTAAAGTTTCTTACATTATTTCTATCAAAAACAGTGAGAACATTTATTTAGAACATTGGTGGAGGGTATTCAAAGATTTGTCACAGCCGAATTTAAGCCTTTTTTACTTGTTTTAATGTCAAAGAATTTTCGAAAAAATAAACAATATGAAAATAAGAAACATTTTTAAATTTTCTTAAATTTTTTTTTAATTGCATCAATATTTTATATATTATTATTTCAAATTGAAATGCTCTAGAAATGGTACGCCCACGAAATGGAATGTCCAACGAATGATCCCTCCATTTCGAAAAGGTTATGAGTCCATACATTAAAACTTTTCAGGATAAACAAAAATCGTATTTGATCTGGAAAAGTGTGTGGTGATTAAGAAACTGAATATAGAAGTTAATAAAAATAAAACATATAAAATTTTTGTGCCATTTATTTATTTTAAAAAAAGCATGTATCATACAGATTTTGGTGGTTGAAATTTTTGGACTTATGCCCTTTTCGAATTGACCTCTTGAAAATAATCGTAAACCAAAAGATTTTTGGAAGAAGTGAAATTTTATCATCATTATTTTCTTCATATTATTTGTTAGCTGAAGTTGAAGCTGAAGTCTGTATACAAATTTTGGTACTTTTCTGGAATGTATATTTTTCTATTTTTTTTCAAATCTGGTATTTTCTTTTCATTAATTGACACTTTGCCAGCATACGCAGAAGTATCATTTGATGGTAAAGCCCATTCTCCGTAAGAGCTGGAATTCATAACTGATTAAACAATCTATAGATTCACGTGTTGTAACAAGACCTGGTGGAGACTTGAATAATGTAAAATGTGACACTTGGGAAAGAACAAAAGTTTTATTTTGGTTTGATCATTTGATTCGATTTGAAAATTAGCCGATAAAAGGGCATAAGTCCAGGACTCATGTCCATTTCATACAGACTTTAGATTTGGAGGGCCATATAAGGTGGTTCGTAAAACCCTTAAATGAATTAAATGGCATCGTGCCCTTTTCGAAATTACAGGTTCAAATGCCAGTACTGCATCTTATTTGTTTTTGTTTTTATTTTTTTTATTAATCATATAATTACAAATTATATCCTAATGTCCTAACCGAACACTAGCAACAAAGGCCATCGGCTCGTTGTAGCGAAAACAGACCAGAGCCTTTGGTGGGAATCGAACCCACGACCCCCGCACTGATAAGCTAGCACGCTACCAACTAGCTTACCGGGGCGCTCTTAAAGCAAATGGCACACACACTTTATTATTTTTTAATGTTAAAATTAACTCGTATGTAATAAATTTCAGTTCCTTTAAAACGGTTATACATCAACGTTGACTACAATAATTAGTTGTATTCAATTAATTTATTTAACTGATACAGTAAATAATATTTAACGTAATGTTCAGTTGAAAATTTAGTAACTGATATTTTTTTTTCGGTGCAGTTAACATTAACAGCATAATATTATTTATCTTCAAGGACTCTTGATCCATTAAAACGAAATGCGATTTTAATAGCATTTAAGGGGACAGCCTGAATTAGAAGTTTGAAATAATTTATAAATATTTTCTTTATAAATCAATAGCACTTCTCCCCAAAAATGTCATAATAAAATTTTAGAATTAAATTCCAAGTAAATATTGGCAAAGTTACATTATACGAGTATTGAACTTGAAAGCCGCAGTTCATTGCATGCATAGTAGGATTACATGGTTGCTTTCGTCAATCACATGTGTTAGTGACAGCAAACGGTTTAGAAAATACATGAGAAAACACAACGTCAAACATTTGCGTAATTTTTTCTGATTTTTTGTTGTTATATTTTTGGCCACGTAGGTGCCCAAAAGCAAAGAATTCTAGACACCCAAACGTTTACAATTACGGAGTGTGAGACCAACCTCTTCACAAGGTAGGATTGCATCGCCGCAATCATTATAGTGTTTTCAATTCAAATAATCAATTAACCGATTCCTCGATTAGACCCTTCTTTAACTCAAATAATTATTTGACCGATTAACCGGTTAAATTTTTATATGGATTTTCCTATTAACTTGTATGCTTTGGGGAACAAAATTTACAATAAATCTTAGAAAAAAAGCACTCACAATATATTTTCCATTACCGACTGTAGTTTATTTAATAAGTAACACGTAGTTTGTTTTTATATCAGAATCAATTGAAATTCTTACAAATATATATTTTTTTTGTATATTGTATTTGAAGCAGTCACTTAAAAACAAACTATAAAAAAATACAGACTCAGTAGGAGATGATATTTTCTGTGAAATGTAAAATTTTATGTTTTTTGTTTCTAAAAATAGAAATTCAAATAATTCCTTTTTTTTATCAAAATAGTTTGTTTAAATACAAAATTATTTCAATAAAAATTATAAGAAATTATTTAAATACACATACACACATAGAAAATAAAAATATATCCATATGTGTGTTGTGTTTTGTAATTACATACAAATAGAAAAAAAAACTTTCAATTTGAGAAACAAACCACAAAAATCGTTTTTATACCCTATGGTGAGGGTAACATGTCGAAATATAGGTTTAAGACCCCACAAAGTTTATAAATTCGTGATCCTTATGAAATTTTAAGGCGATCTAGCGATGTCTGTCTGTCCGTCTGTCTGGCGATCACGGTGGGAAGACGCAAGCGAGCAGTTTGGAATTAAAAATGAGCAAAATCGGTCCAGCGGTAAAAATCTATGAGTGATAATGTGAAGGCACATCTAAATTTTCCATACAGTTTGATGTATTTTAGTACAATTTCATACTAGCAATTGGCGAGTAAAATATTTTCTCTTGTTTTTAACCCGTTCCTTAGAATTAAAGATTTTTTCACCTCAAACATTTTTTTTCACCTCAAATTTTTTTTCCAACCACAAAACTTTTTCACCTCAAAAAATTTGTTTCGCCTCCATATTTTCATTTCTAAAGATTTTTACACAGGAACCGAAACTAGTTCACTTTAACTTAAATTTAATATAAATATACAATAGAACAGGTTCCAGGAATACCTGTTTGGAGTAATATTTTAAAGCCGACGAAAAAAAAACAGATAATAAAAAAGACAAGAAGTTGTTCTACCAGTCGTTCTTTCTAAGAGATTATTCACTTTCAAAAATTCTTAGAATTCGAAGCTATTTCAACTTAGAAATTTGAGATCTTTTTTTCTAATAACATCGAGTTTATAATTCAGGATCATAGCTTCAACTAGAACACTTATTGCAGCAAATTGGACTTATTTTGGAGTTTCGAAAAATTTTTAAAAAGTTGAAGTCGAAACATTTTTTTTTTCTCAATAATAAGAAAGGAAAAATTTCAGAAAATTTTTGTTGCAATTTCCCACCAAAACTTTGGTAATGGGTGCGATATTCTCATGCGTTACCTTGTAATGATAGCTCGCTACCTTTTTCATTATTTGCAAGCATAAAGTAATAAGTTACTCATTATTGATTATGTAATATATGATTTATAAATGTAAAGTAGTAATTGAAATATTTTTGAAAATCTATTTTTAGATACATTACTTTGTGCTTTTTTGTAAGGTAATGTATGCTTGTTTTGACAACACTATCGAAAAAACGAAGCGCAGCAATTCATTTAAGTTTAAAGCAATCAAATTCTATATGCGTCGATAGCTCAGTGGGTAGAGTTCTTGGCGGGCAACCAGAGTTCCCTGGTTCGATTCCCATCATGACCACACTATTTTTAATTACAAATATTTTAAATAAAATATTTGTAATAATTTTTTTCAATAAAAATTCCTCTTTTTTAAAAATCTAGTTTTAGACACATTACTTTTTCCATTCTCGTAACCATATAAGTAACCCCTTACATTATCACCTCTAAAGTAATGGGTATTTACATTACTTTGAGGCTCATCGGCTGTAAAATTCATCAATGAAGTAAGGTGTTAAGTAATCCATCGGCTCCTATGGCTATATATTACTTTACCCATTATTTTTTTTTTTTTTTGGAAAGAAGCAACACTCAGGAAATTCTACCTACTAATTAATGTGTTGCTTTCTTTGGCAAGGGGATAGAGGAGAGATTAAAAGTGGCTAATGATAAAGGTCCTCAAATATGAAAATTCCGTTAATGCACGAAATGATAAATCTGAGAACAGTTGAAGACCGCCATCGAATCAAGAGGGTTGGCCAAATTGAAGAAGCTTTTTTTACTTCATAGTCCTTTTATGTTATTTTACCTCGGTAAGGTTAAGTGCTATGGGAACACCAATGGAAGATGTTGCGTTATGTAAGAGGGATAGAACACTCATATATCTTATTTTCCTAAATTATATGTTGCTGACGCTGGGGATCCAAACCGCAGACTGTTATGTGTAACAGTCTAGCGCGCTATATTTTGAGAATAGAAACAAGCAAGCACGCAGGATGCCAAAACATCTTTTCAATCACTCAGTTTGGGCAACATAACACCTACTTTAGCAATAAGTTTGCAATATTTCCCAACGTTATTTAAGCGTAAAACGACTAATTTTGTTCCGCGGAGGTATGATACTGACTGATAGTCAATATTTCGAACAGAAAAAAATCTAAAAAAATGAAATTACGTTTTCGTATTCATTACAAACGTATTGCAAAATTTTAATTGCATTTTTATAAAAGTTTCTTCACTGCGTACATACACGATATAGGGAGCAATTTTGACACATATTCTGGTATGTGATGAAAATCGATCGATTTTGATAGTTTTTGTTAAAAATCTTATTTAAAAAAGTGAATAGAAAAATCAAGAGGATTGAAATTATATTTAATCGGTGCAGCTAAATTAATTATATCAATGTACATCTTTTTATAATTTTTAAATTAAAAATAAATCGAAATATTAAAGGTTCCATCCACAATTCTGGAGTAATACAAGGTGCAGATTGGGTTGCACTAAAATAGCATGATAGAACAAATTTTTAAGTACAAAACAGAAGGCAACAACAAAATCTACTCAGCAAAGTGGAGTTCTCCATAACTATGAATGGGGCTTAAGGATTAAAGAAATTTTAAAAGAGAACGAGTTTTCATCACAAGTCAGATTAAAACAAATTAATATGGATGGAGAAAATTTAATTAAATTCTTAGAAACACATAAAAATAATGTGACCAATGTCGTTTAAGTTCAATAGAATAAATTCTTGAAATTTGGTTCTGTAAATTTTTGTATACAATTTTTGTGTAGAAATATGTATTGATTTAGGAAAAAAAAGTCCAATTATTTTAATGTTTTACTTCAGGCTGTCCCCTTAAGTATTACTATAAAATCGAGCCTATATTGTTCGTAACCAACCTTGCATTTTTTAATGACTGTGTCTTACAAACTGCTGCTCCTTTTGTTGACGGTGATGAAGAAAAATTGTTTTTTACTTTGTTGCTTAAGAGCACGTTGACTAAAGTACATACATAAAATGTTTTTATTTGTAAATTGTTTGCATAGTCCTTGCCATAGGGACTACAAGTAAGTCGTTACACTAGGCTTTTCGAGTTGTATTAATTTTATTGATTTCAGTTTTATGTTGATTTGCATTCTCAAGTAATTTCTAAGAATAAAGACATCAGCAGGTAAAATAAGAGATAATTTAATGAGATAAAAAATATATATAAATATATTTTCTAAATTCACATACTGTAATGGTAATTCAAATGATTTAATTCTAAACGTGCTTTGTTATAATATATTCATTCTTGATCCTTATAGAAAATTTATGTCTCGTTTACATTTCCATTCAAATCACTAGAAAAATTGAGATTTCAATGAAAATCTCGTGTAAAATCTTAAGATTCCCAATACAAATGAAATCCCACAATTTGTAAGAAATCTCATGAAAATCTAACAAATGTGGAGATTTTTACAGAGTACAACACTGCGTTTCATTTATTTTGTAGAGTTTTTTGAAGAGCGAAGTTGATTTAACGATGTCCGTCTGTCCGTCTGTGCGTCTGTGTATTTAAATGGGTTTTCCGAAGAACCCAGACATGATGAGGACTTTATTGTTATTTATTTCTGTTAAATGTGATCCATTTCTGTTTGCTATTAAAAATCAGCCAGATCGGTTAATAAATGGCTGAGATATTAGCAAAAAACCAGGACTACCTCTAATTTTTTCCGTAAAATTCCTTTGTAATATGTATGTTGAATATTACGCATAACAAACACATCAATTTCTTTTCTTTCACCTCTTGCCCTCTTCACCATTTATACACACAACAAACAAATACAAAGATTTCTCATTTAAATAAAAACCAAACAAATCCCTATTGAACGAAAACTGTTCATTTAACTCTATAAACGATTATTCCATATAGCCTTCATAGCCGAGTCGTCTAAACGCTATGTCACAAATACTTTTTTTCTCTAAGAACGCGAGTTCGAATTTTATTCAAGACAAAATTCAACTTTTTTTTTGTACATTTTTTTTTATTTTCTAGACTTTTTTATTTTTTGTTTTTTTTTTTTTTTTTGAACATTAAATAATTAATTTAAATAAAATTTTATATTAATAATTAAATAATCCATAAATAGGCTAAAAACATCAAAATTTGTATAAAAACCCTCTGATACAAACAAAATACAAACGGTTTTATTTCTATTTTTTGCTCCGATTTAAAAGAATTTATAAAAAGATTTTTAAACCATTTTATTTCTCATATATTAAGAAAATTTTATACATAATTTCCCTTTGAGTGCAACTATTTAAGGTCATAACTTATAATAATTTATAAAAAAACAAGTAAGAGCGGCTAAATTCGGCTATGCCGAATCTTATATACCCTTCACCATAGTATTCTGAAGGAGATGAATACATCGTTGGAATCTACTACCTCATAGCTCTCCACAAACAAGCGGTATCCCCATTTATTTTTTCTTAAATGTCCAAAAATTTTAATCCAAAATAATATGTCATGTAAAATCTCAAATTTATATTTTTCCATATGTTTCAGCGCTTTTCTTGTCAAATTTGGCATTTTCTAGGCAAAAAAAAGTTGGCGACACTACTATTTATTTTTTATTTATATCATTCACAATAGTTGTGAAACGTATTTAACCTACGTATTTATCTTCACACTCTTATTAAACAAAGGGATTTTACTGGAAAAATTAGAGGTAGTCCTGGTTTTTTGCTAATATCTCAGCCATTTATTAACCGATCTGTCTGATTTTTAATAGCAAACAGAAATGGATCACATGTAACAGAAATAAAAAAGAATCAAGTCCTCATCATGTCTGGGTTCTTCGGAAAACCCATTTCAACACACAGACGGACAGACGGACAGACGGACATCGTTAAATCAACTTCGCTCTTCATATGGACCCAGAATATATATACTTTATAGGGTCTAAGATCAATATTGTAGAAATTACAAACGGAATGACAAACTTATATATACCCTTCCACCTATGGTGAAGGGTATAAATATAAACTATTTTCCTTCAAATTTTTAAAATTAAGCTAAATAAATTAATAAAAAGCGAAATAAAATCCCAAATGCAAGTTTGCCAGCTAAATCAAACATATTTGTAGAAATAAAACACATGCAGTTCTAGTGATTTCTTTTAACGATTTGTAAAAAAATATTATTTTTTTTGTCGAAAAAAGCTTTTTTTAGAAATAAAAAGATTTTTGAAAAAAAATATGACAACACTGATTGGCATTATGATCGTGATTGTTGTTGTTTTTATTTTATTTGTTGAACTTTTTGTCTTTCACCTCCTCACCTTTTACCCACAAACAACAAATCTATACAAAGGTTTGTCATTTAAATAAAACCCAAACAAATCTGTTTTAAACGAAAACTCTTTATTTACTTCTATTAACGACGTTTGCTTATGTCCTTCAATGGCTCAGTGGTCTAAGCGCTTTCTCACAAATGCTTTTTCAACTTTTTTTATTTTTATATTTTTTTAACACTTTTTTTATTTCCTTAAGACTTTTTGTTATTTTTTTATTTTTTTTAACAAAACAAATGCGTCCAGCACAGTTGTTTTAACGATGTTGGTCAGCTTTTCTGTATAATTGGAGAACGGAAAGAGGAAAACTTTCCAAATAAGGTATAAGCATCTTGGTTATCAATACACAACATCTGACCAAATGTGGGCGGTAAGAACGGTAAGACCGTAATTAAATACTCCATAAATGGGCTAAAAACATAAAAATTTGTATACCATAAATCTTCCCAAATCCAAGTTTTATCACCAAACTAAATGGTAAAATTCCTCTTAAAGATGTCCGTATATAAATCTGTCCATTCCATATATGTCCATATATAAACTTCACTAATTTCCCAACCATGGTGAAGGGTATATAAGATTCGGCATAGCCGAATTTAGCTACTCTTACTTGTTTTAAATTACCGACGTTATGCCAACGGTTGATCGTTGTTATCTATCGGGTAACAGGGCAATTATTTCAAGATTATTAATCCCACGTTTTGCCATTAATATGCCGATCGTAATTTTCTTTCTGTGAATCATTAACACCCATTAGTTGGGATGTATAAAAATTTCTTGATTTTGAGACAAGGTATACATATGTTAAAGTCCATATTTTCCCAAATAAACATGCATAAACGTAAAGTAACATTGATTGTTAATTTTTCCCCAGCAAAATTTTGGTAATGATAGCTCATTAACTTTTTCATTATTTGCAGGCATAAAGTAATAAGTTACTGATTATTGATTACGTAATATATGATTTATAAATCTAAAGTAATAATTGAAATATTTTTGAAAATCTATTTATAGATACATTACTTTGTGTTTTTTTGTAAGCGAAGAGTAATGTATGTTTGTTTTGACAACACTAGCGAAATAACGAAGCGCAATAATTCATTTAAGTTTAAAACAATCAAATACTATACGCGTCGATTGATCAGTGGGTAGAGTTCTTTACTGGCAACCAGAGTTCCCTTGTTCGATTTCCATCATGACCACATTTTTTTTAATAACGTTTAAAATATTTGTAATAATTTTTATTTTAATGAAAATTCCTCTTTTTTAAAAATCTATTTTTAGACAGATTACTTTTTCCAATATCGTAACCACATAAGTAACCCCTTACATTATCATCTCTAAAGTAAGGGGTATATACATATTACATTGAGGCTCATCGCCTGTAAAATTCATCAGTGAAGTAAGGTGTAAAGTAATACATAAGCCCCAATGACTACACATTACTTTACACATTATTTGGTAATGTGTGGTTTTGCTGGGAAGTTAACTGCAAAACCCTAAATTAGTTCTAGTACAATTTCACTAAAGTGTATGTCGATTCAAACAATTCCACACCACCAATGTTTTTTTCGTCAATTAAAACTGTTTAACACAAACAATATTTTTTATCCCGTTTAAAATTATTATATGTATTTTTGTATTTAAAAAAAAAAAATCATAAGGTCTTATGCCTTGAATGGCCAATGCATAAATATCATTTAACACAAAGTCTATTGTAGTAAATTTTATTCTGAACTTAACATTCAATCAGGTGTTTGTCAAAGCGATTAAATATAATTTTCAATTTGCCACATTAAAGTCTTCCTTTCCCTAAAATACAATGGATAGAGTGTAAGTGTGAGGAAGAAAAGATAAAAACCCCACTCCATAGATTGGCTTACTCTGTCTGTCATTGTTAATGGGCTTAATGAGTGAATACATTTTTTTTCAATACGATGGCTTTTATTCATTTTTTTTTAATAAAATCAATTATTTAATGGAAATTTTTACTTTTTTTTTAAATAAACTTAATTTATCTTAAAAGTATGCTTTCTTTTGTAAGTATTAAGAACTGCCTTTAAGTATACTTTAAGATTTTCTTTTTAATCATTTTAAAAAGTTTCTTATGCAATTGACAGTTATGTGAGATAAGGGAAGAAAATGACAAAAACATCAGTTCATCAAATACAACCAAATATAATTGTTTTTTTTTTTTTCTTAAAGCAAAACATTATAAAAATAATGATAAAGTTATTTTCTTGTTACTGAAAAAGAAAAAAACAAACGGTTTTTCTTTAAAATGCTGATTTTTTTTTAAACTAACATTTTCAATTTATAAAGAAAGAAAAAGCAAATACATTAACATTAATTGTTTACTTACTTAAAGAATCATATTAAAAGTTTATACATCAACAATTCTTAAACAATTTTAAATTCCTTGAAATTGACCTATTTTTGCAATAATTTTAAAATAATTTTAAACTGAACGAATTACGGCTGATAGATTTATTTAAAACATCCCAGCAAAAATATTGTATCAACTACTTACCAGGCTATTTACTCGCTAAATTACTTTTGTTCGCGATGTTCAAAAAGCAATGGCTATTCATTATTTTTTGGCTATTTGTAAGCGAGAGGATAATGACCACCCAATAGTTTGTGTTTTTTCTAAGTGAGAAGATAATGACTACTCATTACTTTTCGGACATCACCAACAAAAGTAATTTAACGAGTATATAGGCTGGTAAGTAGTTGAAACCCTGTTTTGCTGGGATGATTCACACGCCAGCCATTCCTGACCATGCATATCAATTATTACCAGTATTTTGGACATCAGATGTCATTTTAAAAACAAAATTAATAAAAAATTTGAAATATTTGAAATATTTCCCAATACTAAGTATTTTTTTATTCTTAAGCTGGTATCTACATATGGACTAATCCAGCGTGACGAACGCTACATTCGTACGCGTTTTTGGATTAAAATATATAAATTTCTTGGTCTTTTAAAAGATATGATACCTTCAACTTAAACATAGTGTTTAGTGGGATTTAAGTGTACGTTCGAATGGCATAAAACTTAATGTTTTAACAGGTATTTGTTGCGAAATAATGAATCACAAAGTTTTGTGACGCACGCAACAAAAAATGGAAGTAACTTTGAAAGTTGAGGTATATTTTCGTAGTTTTTAGCGAATTCTTCATAAGAAAGCACACAAAATTTAATACTTAAAAGTAAGATGGGTATAAGAGAATTCTAAAATAACTTATTTGCACGCTACGTGACGCATGCTGCATTTTTCCTAGTAGTATATAAATAAGCACAATTGAATTTATTTTAACAAAAAAAATTATTTAATTTTTTAATAACATTTCTTAATACAAATGTTTAACCAGCCAACTCAAATAGGAAATACAGTAGAACATTTTTAATTTTTTGTTCTAATTCCTTAAAAAATTCTAAATCATGTAAATTATATTTTCATGTATTTCAAGACAAGGTTGCATTGCAGAAAATTAATATTTTAATTCTATGAATTCTGCCAATAAAATCCCGTTAAAAAAGGTTCCCAACCAAATGTATTCTACAAAATACTCTGTTAGAACGAATTTCAGGGAACCAGAACCGGCTTACCCTAACTTAAATGATAAGATACAATATAACTAACTAGAACCAGCTCCAGAAGTGGTTCTAGGAATAAGAGTATCTGGTTACTTTTTAATTTCAAACAAAAATTTTGTTTAACACGTTGTTTTTAGAAACAGAAAATTTACCTGTTAAATTATTATTATTGATCTATTGTTCAGATTCTATAAGACGAGCGAGGATTATTGTCCAATACTTATCAAACTGTTGAACTATAAAATTAAAAATTACTGTAGTTTACCAAATTTGCAACAACAGTTTACAATTTTCATGTAATATGGTAGATATTTAATTTTGAAAGTGGAAGATAAACCATAATCGTCTTACAAAACCTGGGCACTCATTCTGAGAAATAATAATTCACTCCCAAAAATTCTTAAATTCTAAAGATATTTCAATCTTATAATAAAAGCTAAAACCCCTAGGATGGGCAGATGTTAAACAAAACATTTTAAAATGCATACTTTGTTGCAATAAATCAAACGCGTGGCTAAGTATTTTTCTAAAAAGCACTATGACGTTACTGTTTTATTTATTTATATTTACATTTCATGTACAGTTAAAATTCAGTATTATTTTGGCCTCAGCGCCAAAACAACATATTAAAATTGTATTCAATTGGAAATAACAAAATGTTTAAGAACTGAAAGTAGTTGATTTGTCAACAAATTTTGAAAGAATAGAAATGCTTAAGTAGAACCCAAAAAAGAAATCGTTAGAATTTACTAGGAAACGGACTTGGCAGGAATATGCGTACTCAAAAGTTTTATAAACACCGAGGATTTCTGAGCTTTTTTAATAGAAAACCTCTTTAACTTTAAAGCCCAAACCAGAAAATTAAAGTGGCAGCTACAGTTCTATCAAACTTTGTAAATTTCGCGAAAATATTTTTAGGAGCTATTTATTGAATAGTATTTTAGGACAGCTCTGGTTTATTTATAAAATTTTCTACAATAATTTCTCCGCCGTAAAACAATGTATACACTGCATTTTTCTGTTTTCGAGCACTCTATGTCCTTACTGGTGAAAGATATACTTTTATTTTTCATTTAACGATTAGTCGCCAAATTTTTCGATTAATCGACCCGAATAACTGATTAATAAATTTTCGTTATTTTTTAACCGACAGGGTCAAATAATTGGAAGCATTTTTTAAAGCAATAATTATTTTTAATAATTTTTGTATTAATGATCATCCAAATGCATTTTATTTTTATATTTACAATATTATATATCTAGTCTAAGTTCCATTAAAAAAAAAAATAAGTTGGATAAATTTCAAAAAATATTGTTTGGTGGATTTGGTTTGGTTTCTGGGATTTGCCCATGTCTTCATCATCTTCTGAAAAAGAAGATATTGATTCTCTCTAGAATTCTCTTTTTCTCTTTCCATTTGAGAATTTGAATTGTTTTTAAAATATGTTTTGTTAGCATTTTCAACATTTTCGGGACTGCTAAATCTGCTATCCAAATATAATGCTGCAATCAAAAGTGGATTATTGGTAAAGTGGTTTTCTCTTTTTATAATATTTAAATATAATTCTTGTGAACATTTTTTTTTTGTCATCTTTTGTTAGCTCTAATTTAAAACTAATCCAGATTCTATAAAAATCGCCTCAAGTCATCTGTTTTTCTTGTAGTTTCAGCGTTTTTTTTTTTAACAGGTGCAAAAACTTCTACGAATTCTTCACAAATATTCCAAATATTATCATACATAGTTAATGTAGCATCCAGTAATTCCGAACAAAAGCTTCTGTATTCCAAAAAGGCTTAAACCATGTCATAACTGGAATTCCATCTCCATGACTCAAGTTTAGCTTTTTAGCTAAAGAATAAATTTTTGGTGTTCGCAATTTTTTTCAAATTTGTAGCTCTGCATTGATCAAGTATTTGCTTAAAAGAACTAGATATTTCTCTATCAAACATTTCTCACGCCATGAATAGCAAGAATATTTGTTTATATTTTTAAACCCGAACCTGGTTAAGTATTTGGGTTCAGCAGGTTCGGGTTCAAAGTTGTTATAAACAGCGAACCCATTTGGCTTCGGGTTCGGTTACAGTCCTTGATTTTTACCGTACGTAGCGAAAAACTTTTTTTTACATGGGGGAATTTTTTGAGGATTTTTAAATTTTTTTGGGAAGAAGCTTGCTGGGTTTTTACATTCCTCTCTTTCATTGTAACGTCTGTATCAGGGATGGAAAACATGGTACAATTGTACTTTTTTTTGGTACATTTTTACCTTGGTTGGTACCGTGGTACTACCGCGGCTCATTTAGTACAATTTGAAATTTTTGAAAATTTTCAATTTATAACTTGATAAAACAACATAACATAAAGTCGACTTTTTTTAAAAGCAACTTTAAATTAAAACCTGTTTTTAATTATTTAGCTACTAAAGTAAAAAATAAAGTAAGTTTTAAGTTGAACCGGCTCTAAATTGGTGTCACCTCAAATGTACCAAATGTTTGCATACACATTGTACTAAAATATTCGGAAGTGGCAACATTGAACAGTTGATTTTAAATTACCTCTCAAAACAAAAAAAAAAAAATAAGAAAAAAGTGTATTATTGTTAAAAAGCAATAAAATGACTTTAAATTTTTTAATAGCAAATCCTGAAAAAGTTAAATTGCCCTCAAAGCTTTGTGGTAATTGTACGACTACATAAAATTAACGATAAATTTTGTTTCACCCCGTAAACTTAAATTTGTTTAAGTCTTTTTAGTGTCTAAGCAAATCTGACTCAATACGATAAAATTGTTAAAAAAAAGCGGAAAAAATTTTGGTACCGTGAGGATCGAAAAAGTACAATTTGTTTGCCTGGTTGGTACAATAACAGAAAACATATTTTCCTTCCCTGAGGGTCAATTCTCGTTCTGTGAAACGGTGAAATGAAAAGTTTTTTCACGTTTTCATAGTACTTTTGATTCGCGTTCTGTGAAAAAATGTAAAGAAATATCAAAACGTTTTCATATGAAAAAAAAAAGTGGAACGAAACAAGATTTTTTCACGATTGCACAGCACTGGCGATTCTTGTTTTGTGTAACAGTGCAAACAACTGTCAAAATATTTTCATATGAAAAAATTGTTTACACAGACTATTTATAAGTGAAATAAACATGGAGAAGATTGTCAGAGGAAAACGTGCCAGCGAAAGCCAAAAGGAGTATATAATTAATTATTAAGAAAAGCATGTGGACATTGCAAACGATAAGTAAGTAGTCTAATTACCATAATCACACTTTTATTAATCCCATATTTACATATTTGTAACTGCAGATGGTGCCAAATTTAGAGACGAAAAGTTTAACGAATTAGCGGCGAGCCTTAACAGTTAAGTGGGACCCAAAAGGACAGTGAAAAATGGCAAAAGTATGGCATATTTATTTATAGTTTTTTTATATTCTTTATGAAATTTTTTTTTTCTTTAAGTAATATTAGACTTCATACGCGCAGCAAATATAGTTCACTTAAAGTAAGCCGACATAAATCCATGAAGTGCTTGTCGGTTGTCATCTCGAATGGATTGTGGTCTGCACGAAGTATGCGTCTCAGCACTCTCAAAAAATTCCTATAAATTATTAAATTATTTACTGCAATGAAATGCTTGTAACATCATTGTCTTACCTTTGTTCATCCGAAATTCTTTGAGTAATATCCAATAATACAATTAATCCATATATTTTTATATAATTATTTAAAATAAATTTTCACTTTTGTTTACGTTTTTCTCTGTTTTGACATTTGCTTTAAATGTTGGATAACACAGTTACAAAATTTTCATGGGTTCAGTGCGAATGAAACATTTTTTTCATAATACATACGAGAATCGCAATTTATGTATTTGTGAAAAGTTCGAGTGAAAAGTGCTTATGAAAACGAAAATGAAAAGTTTTTTTTTTCACTTCACATTATCACAGAACGAGAATTGACCCTCTGGTCTGCATATGTAAACAGCATTAAACCTGTTAATATTATCAGCATGCTGCTACCTCTGTTAAGTTTTGTTTTTTTTTCGAGTTTACGGTTTCACACGTTCATACTGCAATTCTTTTTTTTCCAGATTTAAAATTTGTATAGAATTCAATAGTCAAAAACTTGTAAAAGAAAAAACGAAAATACTATATACGGTTCAGTATCAACATAGATCAGGTCTCTTTAGGTCTGATTGTACCAGATCCAATTAAATCTCAAAATATGGAGCAAATTTGAGATATAATTATATCTGATCAAATCTATTCAGATATATCACATATAATCAGATCCAATTTGATTTCCATTTATAATATCTTATCGATAAAACAAAAAAAAAAAAAATAAAAATTTGAAACATAAATATGACATCATATTTTTACCAGGTAATTCTTTAAACAAAACTTGTAAACGGCTCAAATGGCTAAGATTTTTTTCTTT
Source organism: Eustalomyia histrio (assembly GCA_949748255.1). Taxonomy (NCBI): domain Eukaryota; kingdom Metazoa; phylum Arthropoda; class Insecta; order Diptera; family Anthomyiidae; genus Eustalomyia; species Eustalomyia histrio. The sequence continues at coordinate 17,917,935 of OX456527.1, read as the reverse complement.
CATTATTCCTTTATTTTATTATTGTTTATAAATAATATAATAATGTACTGGTTCTACTGTTGAAAACCCCTATGCTAATAACATAAGACTGTAGTCTTACAGTACAGATTACCAAATAAATAATTAATAAATAATACCCATCTAAAAATCGAAATATATATGAGCTTGTATATGATCATACATGGACATACATGGTCATATACGTCCATACATGATCTCATATATGACCATATATCTTCGGATCCGAAATTTGAGGTTATATGGTAATATATGTGCATATATTATCATACATGCTCATATATTATTCATGTATGCTCGTATATGATCATATACGTCCATATACCCTCAAATTTCGGATCCGAAGATATATGATCATATATGAGATCATGTATGGTCATATATTGAACAATGTATGGACGTATATGACCATGTATGCCCATGTATGATCATATACAGGCCCATGTATGATCATGTATGCTCATATATATTTCGATTTTTAGATGGGTATACAAAATATGGGCATAGATATTACGAAATTTAGCATATATTTTCAAAAAAAAATCACCCAATTTTCTAGATCCCTTGAACAGATATAACACTATACCTGATCAGACCTGGCCATATATTATTATATATGATATCTGGCACTAGATCTAATTCGATTCAATTATATATAATTATAGATCTTAACATTTCTTATCAGATCTCATCCTTTTTACACGGGCCCACAGGCTCCGTAAAATCTTTAAGAGTTAAAAATTTCCCTAAAAATTGTTGCTTCTCTCGTTATTTTAATTTTTATACAAAATTGATTATTTTTTCACAAGTCTTTCGTAATTTCTTTTGCTCATTGTATATTTTGCTTAAATACCTTTGAAATTCGCTTTTCATTATATTTTTATTAAAAACTTTAATTTTGCATGCAGCTGTGCACTCACAATATATTTTCCGTTACCGACTATAGTTTATTTAAAAAGTAATACGTAAAGTTTGTTTTTAAATGAAGAATCAATTGAAATTCATAGAAATATATTTTTTAACTATTTGAAACAGTCATTCAAAAAACAAACTATAAAAATTTACAGACATTCAGTAGGAGTTCATATTTACTGTTAAATGTAAAATTTGATGTTTTCTGTTTCTAAAAATTTAAATTCATATAATTATTTTTTGTTTTTATACCAAAATAGTTTGTATATATACAAAATTATTTCAATAAAAATTACAAGAAATTATTCAAATATACATACACACAAAGCCAATAATAATACAATCTGTGTGATGTGTTGTGTTTTGTAATTACATACAAATTAAAAGAAAACTTTCAATTTGAAAAACAAACCACAAAAGTAGTTTTTTCTCACTTTTTGTCAGTAAAAAATTGATGGTTATTTTAAACAACTTTATATTGTTTTTACTACTTTTGTCGATTATTAAACAATGATTGAAAATAAACAACAAAATGGACTGAATATGATAAAAAATTAATAGTCTTTGATTGTATTTTAGACTAATTTAATATGTATTTAAAGTTGTTTTTAACGATATAATATTGTGAGTGTATTTTCAACAAAATGAAACAAATAAAATATCAAGAAGAATCACAGCTTTGCAGCTGCAAACAAGGAATGTAAAAAGTGTGGACACTTTTGTGACATGTCACCAAAAAGTCACCTAAGATAGTTGACAATAATTGTGACTTGGGGACACTTGACCCCAGGTTTCCTACAGGGATGTTACTTTCTAATCACAACCGCTGCTAAAAACAAATACACTGACTGAGAGTGAAAAGCTAAATTACTAACATGTACATTTTTTTGAAACCAACTGTATAAATCGCACTCAATTATAACAATTGTTTTCCAAGCTTTCGCTTTTTGTGTTAAATTCTTCTGTTATTTTTTGGAAAATTTGGAAAGCATGTAACATTTTGAGATCACATGAAATCATACCGGTTAAAGTTATAGCCTTGAGAACATAACTGAGTTGACTTTATCAAAGTGAAGTAATTAAAAGCGTTTAGTTCTTTAATACAATTTAAATATGTATTAAAAAATTTACCAAAGACAATAAATCTAAAAAAGTGATTTATTGCCATTGTTGTTTGTTAGTTAATTTAAATTAGTTGCATTACATTTGTCGATAAAAATTAAATGAAAAATTAATAATGACTATAAATTTATAAGAAATAAAGAATTCTCTACAAGTGTTGTCTATTTTTTAAATATTTGCCTAAATCTATTTTTATAAATAATAAAAAAAGAATTAATGGTGAGTACATAAAAATATATCGTTAGCTGAAACACAAAACTACTTTAAACAAAAAAATAATAATTTATAATTGCTAGTGCATTTTCAAAGAAATAAAAACATTATCTGTATGTACATTGTTGTGCTATAAAGAAAATAATAGATTAATTAAATTTATTAATTATATTTTCTCTGTATGAAAGATAATTATTATCTATAAAAAATATTAAAAATATTAATTTGGCATTTCAGCTAACTATACTATGTACATACATACATTTATTAAAAAAAAAGAAAATGGATGCATTTTGAGTTTTTTTAAGGTACTTTTCTTTACTAAAATTCCGTTATTTTCTACAAAATTGTTGCTTTTCTAGCATTTAAAAAAATATCACATGCATATTTCTCTAAGGTCCGATAACACAATGTGCCGTTAAAATCTAACTTACAATTAAATTAAAATCGTATATGATAAACAGTTAAAGTTCCAGTTGGCTGCTAACTGAAAATTGTATAAATGGAGCTAAAAGTACCGTTTTTATTACATGGCATAGCAGTCATGGTCGGTCATGAAAAAATTTAACATTTTTGCGGTTGTTAAAAAAGTTCCCTCACAAAATGCGTTGAAATTGAAAAGCAGATTTTTTTCAATTTGTCTTTTTGAAACAACTTCTCATGAAATACATAATTTTCAAGTACATAATATCATTTTGTTAAATCCGAGTTTGGTAAAAAATTTCAACAAAATCGAATGATTTTAAATTCAAGCGATTTTATTTTTTTTTATCAGTTGTACTCAATTTCGAAATTGGATATTTTAGTCTAGAATTTTTGAATAGTTTTAATAAACTAACCTTTCATTTAAGTGTAATAGTGTCTGCAATTGATCGATGTTATTTTCAAAAATATTTTAAGAAATCGGTAAAAGCCTGATATTTTGGAAATTGGATTCGGTGCGGAAGATTTTTTCCTTAAAATGATGCAAGAAAAAGGTATCAGTACTAGTTTACCATAAAAACTGCCCTTCTCGAAAATCCGGGTTTGGGTTTATTTAAAAAGTCGTTTGTTTTTAAACGGTTTTACAAAAGAAAACTGTTAACTGGTTTTGTAATTTATTTTTACATTAAAACGGCATCGAAAAGATTAATGAACGGCTGTAAAAGATTAAAAAAAAAAATCTTAAAAGAATTGTAATGTTTTCAAGAAATATCTAACAGTTTCACGGATTCATGTAAATTGTATTCACTCAAATGTCAAATTTTTATCACATTTGTGACACGAATGTTTTAAGAACACTGCACCCTATTTCAGTTGTTCTCGCATCGAATAAGTTTTTGTAAGTTTCTCGTGAGATCTAGCTCCCAGCAAAACTTTGGTAATGGGTGCGATATTCTCATGCGTTACCTTGTAATGATAGCTCGTTACCTTTTTCATTATTTGCAAGCATAAAGTAATAAGTTACTCATTATTGATTACGTAATATATGATTTATAAATGTAAAGTAATTATTGAAATAGTTTTGAAAATCTCTTTTTAGATACATTACTTTGTGATTTTTTGTAAGCAAAAGAGTAATGTATGTTTGTTTTGACAACACTAGCGAAAAAACGAAGCGCAACAATTCATTTTAGTTTAAAGCAATCAAATACTATATGCGTCGATAGCTCAGTGAGTAGAGTTCTTAGCTGGCAACCAGATTTCCCGGGTCCGATTCCCATTTTAACCACATTATTTTTAATTTAAAATATTTGTAATAAATTTTTTTAATAAAAATTCCTCTTTTTAAAAAATCTATTTTTAGACACATTACTTTTTCCATTCTCGTAACCATATAAGTAACCTCTTACATTATTACCTCTAAAGTAATGGGTGTATACATTACTTTGAGGCTCTTCGCCTGTAAAATTCATCAATGAAGTAAGGTGTAAAGTAAAGTAATGGCTATACATTACTTTACACATTATTTGGTAATGTGTGGTTGGTTTTGCTAGGCGGTTTTAATTATGCTTTTAGCAGGTAAAATTGTCGGTTAGCTATTAGCTAATGTAATTTGATAGAAGCCATTTAAATTTTCAAAAATGTCATAAAATTCGTATACTGTTATTTCTTTTTTACAAAGCCATGCATTGTTAGATTTACACGAAAAAACTTTTTCCGAAACTGATTTAAAATTGGTAGAAAATCTTCCACAAACGTTGAAACCATTAAAAATTGCAAAAAAAACTGTCCAGCGTTACGGTTACATTATTATACCTGGAGGAAATTTTTGGTTTTATTTAACACCATTAAAACCCGGTTATTTGAACCGGATTTTAATGAAAAAGGCCAAAAACCGGTTTTTAAAAAGAGACGGTTTTTAAAGTATTCAAAACCCGGTTTTTTAATAGGTCGAATATTTGACAACTCTAGTTGAAATAAATAAATTAGAATAATATATTTAAGATATCTGATTCTTTTTATAAAACGGTTGCCAACCCTGAGAAAAAAATTGTTCCGTTGTTTATTAAAAAGAGATTTAAAATTGTGTTATAAAAAAAAATTATCTGCACGTGTCTTTTATTTTCAACTTAATTTCTAAATCTGTTAAATTATTTCATATTGGCAAAGAACTTAGTGTACGCAGCACGGTGTTATGTAAAACACAATTGTAAAATCAGTAAAAACTACTGAAGCACCCGCGTTGTTATGGAATATATTTTATTTAATTTAGAGAAAATCAAATTAATTTACATATGTATGTTATTTTGTAGCTTTTGAAGTCTATATTAAAAATATAATATAAATAAAAAAAAAACATTTAACACAAAGAAAAAAATGTTGCAATTTGGTTGTGAAGGGAAAAAATGTGTTAAAATAAAACTTAAAAGTAAGTGAAAAGTTAGTACTTAAATTAATTTTTACTTTTAAGTCACATTGATTTTCATTTGCTTCTAACCGAGTTCATGCACAAATAAATGGAGAGTTTTAACAAGACTTTGAAGCATGGAAATCCTTTGATGTTACATAAGGTGTGTGCTATTAAATGAAATTTAAGGGGAAGGATGGCTCCAATTTGTCAAAATCGTTTGAAAATTTGTTTAGTGTTTACAACGCAAAAATATTATTTTTTATAAGTGTTATCAGTTAATTTTAGGGCCTAAGGTCAAGACTGGTATTTCAATTTGACCGGGTAGACCGGCCTACCCGTAAAAAGTAGTCAGTGCGTACTTTTGCAAAAATAAATTAAAAAAATACATTTAATAAAAATGCTGTTTTATTTTTTTTTAAAGAAAAAACAGTACTTCCTATAAAAAATTATTTTTTTTTTAAAAGAACGTGCAGTAGTTTCTGAATTCTATTGTGTTTCGGAACATTTATGTTCCACGACCAACAAAAAATTTGTATAGTTCTTAGTCGAATTTATGTCTAAACTATTTCTGCAAAATTTTAACCCATTTGAAGCTTCGGTGTAAAAACGCCACACTACTACCTGAATAGGACCGTGACATTTTCGATCGAAAATTCAACTTATTATATTTATGATTTTTATGGGACCTTTTTAAAAAAAGTATTTCTTAAAAAGGTAAATAAGTACTTTATTTGGAGAAAAGTATTTTTTTTTTTTCAAAAAGTACTTTTTTTTAATTAGTACTTTTTTAAATAAGTATTTTTTTGAAATAAGTACTGTTCAAATCTGTAAGACAGTTTGATGACAACCCTAAAATATCGGTGTACTGGCATATCTGTGGACTAATTTTTTCCCGCCAGATGGCTCTGGTGTCATCATTTATTTTCTTTTGAAGTTTATTCGTAAACTTAACGAAAAGGTTTTCATTTTGTTTTTTCTTCACTCTCGATATAATTTTCCTTAGAAAAGAAGTGTTTGTTTTGCTCGCGCCAAAAAATCCCTAATTTTATTTAAAAATTGTGTGAAAAGAGGAGAAAAAATAAAGGAAAGTATTTTGTACTTCGCAATAATAAAAATAAAGAAATTTTATTTTGTATTTATTTCGTTGTGGATTTTGCTTCCTTTGGTTCCAGATTACCACCAGGCTTTTTTTGTTGTTGTCAGAAAAATCAAATCGGATTTTTTTAAGTACTTTTTTAAAAAAGTACTTTTTTTAAAGTACTTTTTTTAACATAAGTACTTTTTTAATTAGCTACTTTAAAAAAAAAATACTTGTTTATGAAAATATTGTTCTTTTTTTTAGAAAAAAGTACGTTTTTTTTTTAAAAAAAAGTGCTTTTTCAAAAAAATTTTTAAAAAGGCATTTTTTTCAAATAATATTTTTAAAAAGGTGTGCTTTAGTTTTAGAAAAAACATTTAATAAGTACGTATTTTTTTTAAGAACTTGTATTTTTAAAAAAGTACGCACTGACTAGTTTAACCTACTAGTCTTTTGGTCTGACCGGGTAAAACGTAAGACCAATTTTGAGACAGGGTAGACCGGGTAGATCAAAACTCGGGTAATAGGGGCTCTAGTTAATATATTTTGTTTGCGCAAATAATCCTTACGTAAATAGATTTCTAAAAAAATGTGGGAAATTCAAAAATCAATTATAAAACATTACAGTTATTCCAAATCCTCAGGCATTATTGCGTCAAATACAAATTGAAATTTAAAAGCATTTTTTTTTTATTTTCTATACCACCATTATTTTTTAATTTTAGATCTAAATGTATTCAGATTGAATTTCTTCGGCCTCTTCACTATGGAATTTGACTGCATTTCAAGGCACATTTTTTACTAAAGCTGCATTTTCATCCAAACGATTTGATTTGCATTTCAGAAAAATAACAAAACGGTTCACATTTGGTTTTAGTTGGATTATTTTCACAAAATTTACAAATAAATTTTTGACGTTCTCCTCCTTTCAGTTTTAATTTGTTGATCTGAAACTTAATCAAGTAATTTTAGAAATATTAGCGCATAATCATAGTTAAAATAAAGTATACTTTAAGAGTTCTAAAGTCGACTTTTCTTAAAATTCTACTTTAGGCATAATATAGACAAGTAAAAGTATACTTTAATCGCTAAAGTCTGCTTTAAAATTAAAACTAGCTGAAGTTGACTCTATCCAATTCAACAACACACAACAGCTGTTTTCCGCCAAGAAAATTTTTGTGAAAAAAAAAAAATGTTTGAATTGCAAATTATTAAAAGGAACATTATATCAATAAATAAGATATTTTGCATAACATTTATTAAGTTAATAAATTTTTATTAATAAAAATACACTTTTCAATCCTTTTTTTATAAAGTTTTTTCCTTTTTACATTTTGCAAATCTTTTATTTACACAATTTAAATTTTTTTCGGCAAATATAAAATCAGCTGATCAATGTTGCCACCTGCTTCTTTTTTAGTACAAAATGTATGCGGGCAAAATGTATGGTACATTTGATGTGATACCCATTTAGAGCCGGTTCAACTTAAAACTGGCTTTAATTCTGACTATAATAGCAAAATAGATAATAACAAGTTTTTAATTTAAAGTTGTTTTTTAAAAAAACCGACTTTAGTGCGGGACTATGATTACGGGCCATTGTGTTTTGATATTGGCAATTAGAACATATTTTAATCCGCATACGATAACTTAGAACACCTCCAAAATGCGGGGTTTCGAATGTATCCTGCGAAAAAAGGACATACCCCACTACATATCCCAATCACAATGAACCGATCATGCAAAAAAGCATGCCATGACTTTTATACCGGTCACGCGGTAGGTACTTTAAGAACCGTTCCTATTTTCACCTATCTCGTGATATGTTTTTCGGTTCAGTTTTCACCTATCACGGGACGGGTCGCAATTTCCAACTGACCCGTTTTTCCAGCAGGGTTGATTCTAAAATCTGGTACATCTAGTGTTAATATTCATATTATTCGATAATTTCTTTCATATTACAGCTTAAATTAATCCATTTTTTAATCTTTAATGAATAACAAGTAAAGCTAAATATTTTCATCCTTTTTGACATTAATTACATATAAAAGCAGCTCTAATGATTTTTTTTTTTCTTTTCATTATAATGATTTTTACAAACCTACTTAATATGTATGCTAAGCAAATCGTTCGGCTGCTATCCCACATTCACCCCCATCACATCAACAAACACATTTCGCATCAGTGACAGTTTAGTGATTTCTGTGGTAACCAATTTTTTCATATTATCAAATTTTTTTTTATTGGTATTTCTTTTAAAATTTTCTTCTTGGAATATTAAATTAATATTTTGTGCATCTTTTACGCTGTAAAGCAAATTAATTAAAAATTGGGGTAAACAGAAAGGCGGTATTTACAGACAGCGATAATAAAAAAGTTGCTATAAGCTATTTGAATTAACTACTTTGTATTCCAAATTATAATTAGTGTTGCCGGGAAAGTTTTTGTTTATATCCCCATTTTGGAAATTCATCTATACCAGTTTAGGACAATCTCAATTACATTTGGCAATTATTCGCTTGTGTAATTTTTTCATATTAATAATCAAATCCTACATACGCTCGCATTTATGGAATTACAAAATTCTTTGGAATATTTGATATTGTTGTAATACCAGACATGGGAAATAAAAAGTATTTCTGTTTTCTTAATTGCAGGACAATTACTCAATTACATCCATTACATGTAATTGAAGTAATTAAATTCAATTTTTAACACCACAAAAATTTGAAAATTTCCAATTAAACGTTTAATCCCACAAATGTGAGAGTAGATCTGTTAGGATTATTAGTATGAATAAATTACACAAGTGAATAATTGCAAAATGTAGTTGAAATCACCCAGCTCTGCAATATACCACACTTATTTCACATTTAATGTTTTCTCTACCTCTTTCCAAAGAAAGCCACACATAAATCTTAAAAAAAATAAAAACAGAATTAAATGATTATTTCTGGGAAAATTCAAAAATTGTTGGTACAAAATTCACAATAATATTTGTTTTATCTGATTTTTTTTTTCTAAGTAATTACGGATAAAGCTTATTCTATTGTTCATATCCATTTTCATTTGTAGGGCAAGGAATTTCACACATTTAAAAAACGAAAATATGCCAGAAATGCAGCCAAAACAAATGTGGATTTAATAGTAGACCTTTAAAAACAAAATTCTTTAAATTAATTTTCAAATCTGATTTAAATTTTTAAGAATAAATTCGCGAATTTATTTTTCTGATTAAATTATTTGCTACCATTATTCAATCTTTATCTTGTTAGAAGAATCAAGTTGATTTAAATAATTCTTTTTATAAATCAAACGTAATAATTCAATTTTAATAATTAAAGTTTTTGATTCGCGAATCGAAAAAAGAATTATTTTGTTTTCCGAATTTGATTTGATTTGCGAATTTAAATAATTATTTTTAAATCACGATTAATTTAATGTTAAACCTAAAGGGTTTCATGGAATTTTTATACAATAAAAAGCCACAGGGTGACTATTTTTATTCATTAATTTATCTCGGAAACTAAGCGAGATAGCGCAAAACGGACAATATTTTTGCAACTTCGGTAGATTCGGTAGCCACAAGGTGACTATTTGTTTTTTTTTTTTTATCAATTTATATGATACACTCAGAAAAAAAAGTTAGTAGAAAAATTTGTAAACGGTTTTCAATCCCACTTTACTTTTTTTGTACTGATTTTTAGTAAAAAAATTATTATTTAGCAAATCTCTTTGCTATTTACATTTTACAAATTACAGAATTTTTACAGAATATCTACAAACTTTCGTTGCTAATTTTAGAAATCATTTTACAAATTTTTGAAAACCGATTTGCTAAAATTAGCAAAAAAAAATTACTAATTTTAAAAAAGTCGATATTGAAGGAAATGTTATTTCTTATAATTTAAACTTATACATACAAACTTAAATTGCCTTAAAATGTTACATAGGATTAAAAAAGGGACCGGAAGTGAAGATACCGACTCATGTCTAAAAAGAGGACATCCACTTAAAATAGCACTAAAAAGGTTTTTTAGTTCTAAAAATCAGCCCTAAAAACAATTAAATTTAACCTTAAAAGTAAAAAAAAATTGACTAAAATATTTTTCAAAACAGAAATTTCCATATTAAAACAAAATGATAAATTCGTTTATGTTTTAACAATTTTTAACATTTTTAAGCCTTTGATTTTTTTTCATTTTGTATAAAACATCTTTTAAAAAATATCAAAATTTTTGATGCTCGATAAAAAAAATCTAAAACTTTGTACTAATATTTTTTGCTGATTTTAGCAAACAGATTTTAAATTCCACTTTACAAAAAGTCTACTAAAATTTAGTAGCGGCTACTAATTTTTCTACTAATTTCATTGTACTACACGTCAGCAGACATGTGTTGCTAAGATTAGCAAAAAATACCGCTGGGCTCAAATTAGCAAGATTTCCCGTAATAACAGCAAAATTTTCATTTGCCATTACAGGCTTTTTTTGGTGAGTGTAACATAAATTAACAAACTCCGATAATACAAATTTCATTTAACGTTCCATTTCGTTCGTATAAAAATGGGTGGCTGTTTTTTTAAAGTAGATAACTCGAGATGTTTTCCGGACTTGGCCTATTTTTTTTATCGCGGTATATTAATATTCTTTCAGAGAAAACAATTTGTCCATTTTGACTTATCGCGCTTAGTTTTCGGGATACCAACTATTTTAAAAAATAGTCAGATGGGTGCAAAAAGGACAATATTTTTGCAAAGCTCGACAGGAGGTAGCCTTAGAATAGATCATGTAGGCCCCAAAGGGTTTCATGGAATTTTTATAAAACAGCCTCAGGGTGACTATTTTTTTTTATAAATTTATACGATAATATAAATTAACATACTCCGATAATACAAATTTCGTTTCCCGTTCCATTTCGTTCATATGAAAATGGGACACCCTGTGACTGTTTTATAAAAATAGATACCTCGAGATGTCTTCCGAACCAGGTCTATTTTTATTATCGTAGTATAGTAAGACATTAGGAGAGCAAAAATTTTGTCCATTTTGCTCTTAGTTCTCGAGATATCAGCAATTTTTAAAAATTTGCATTTCACAAAATGGCGAATATCTAGGAAACTAAGAGAGATTTGCAAATCAATTTTAATGTTTTTTTTTTTATTTTGTTTTAATCCACAAATCAGTCTTTTTCGATTCGCAAATTAAAAAGAGAATCATGTTTGCAATCAATTGATTTAATTGAATCAAAACAAATTCAAATGAAATTGATTAATCAATTATGATTTTAAATCTGATTTAATAAATTGATTTATAAAATATTGAATCAACTCGCTGATTTACAAAAAATATTTTTTTTTTCTCGCGAATTAATTCAATAAAGATTTATCTTTTTCAAGGTCCGTTTAATACAAAACATGCATTTCAAACGGTTATTTTTACAAAAATAACACATTAAAATGTCAAAAAACAAAAATAGTTATTTCATATATTAGAAACAGAATTGAATGCTTTTTGTAGATTTACACAACATTTCTGAATGTTAATTTGAAAAATGAAAATTTTGATTATATATACACTGTTATATATCGACAGCCTAATATAGAACGGCCCAAAGGTCGTTTATTTTTTTTAAGAGGAAATCAAAAAAATTTTCTATGGAATTGAAAAAACATCAAAATTTTTTTTAATGCACTACAGACAAAAATAACATTATTCTATTTAGTTCATTCCTTCACCACTTAAGAAATAAACAATCGAGTTAACGCTTTTTACATTTATTTAGCCATCAAAATAGTTTTTGATTCAAAATTTCTAGGGAATTTGATATGTTAAAGTCACTTGTTTAAAAAACAGGTTTTCGGTTTATTCGAAACATCGCTAAAAAACGGTTTCGATTTTTACAAACAAACTGCCTTAACCTTTTTTCGGTGTTTTATTTAACATTAAAACAACATCGAAAAGTTTTTAAACGGTTTACACCCGTTTTAAAAATCAATTAACGATTTAAAAAACTAAACACTTGAAAGAATTGTAACATTACAAAATTATAATTCTTACGTAATGCCGCCAAGTTTATGTTATTTTTTTACAATTCAAAATATTAAAAGTTTTTCAATGAAAAAATTTCTCTTTAAAGTTGAACAAAATTTTATATTTAACATTTATGTACATTTTTTTTATTTAACTACCCAGCAAAAATGAAGCTGCCAAAGAAGCAATAAAAGCATCACTACTATGGCAAAGGCATCACTTCTTTTCTTATGGTTTCATCGATGAATTTAACATTTGCGTGTCATAGGATGGAAGTATTCAAATATAGCTACTTCCATTACTCTAACTTTACTCTAAGGAAGCAATGACAATGCAATGATTATATATTCTGATGCATTAGTGGAAAATGTTTATATACTTTGTAATGTTTAAGCTTTGATGAAAACTTAATTCATAATAATGCAGAAAAATAAGTTTACAGAAGCGAACTTTATGGACTGATATGCAAATACTCTTTATCATATCAAATACATAATTCTGCATTAATAAAAAAGCTTTTTTGGGCAACTTTGAAATATTTTTCAAAAATTTTAATGACTTTTGGACAAATTTTACATATTTTTGAATAATTTAAAAAATTGTTTAGACAGTTTTGAAACATTTTTAGACAATTTTCAAATATTTTTGAACAATTTAAAATAATTTTTGAACAATTTTAAAACCTTTTTGGACAATTTAAAATAATTTTTAGACAATTTTAAAATTATTTTGGAAAATTCTGAATTTAAGCTGGAAATGGTGTAGTGTTAAATAAAATGCAAAGTAATTTAAAGAAAAAAATTATAAAAGGTCTTCAGAACTATTTTAACATTAAAATTTTTGTCTTGAAAAAACAGCAGACAAGATTTTGAATAAATGCTTTAGATTCATAAAATACGAGGGCGGATCAATAAGTCCGTGACTTCGAACTTCCCTCGTAATTATATGAAATGCAACACTGCTCCCATCAAGTACCACCTGGTTATAGACTACTGTCAAATTTTGAGCAAGGTCCGTAATTTACTTTGCGTTTAACAGCTGTTCAAAACATACAACCTCGTGCATTTTTTTTAAATGGAAAAAAGTGAATTTCGAGTTCTCATAAAACATTATTTTTTGCGAAAAAACCGTCAATCAAACCAAATAAAAGCTTGATAAATACTATGGGGACTTTGCACCATCGATTTCAATGGTAAAAAAGTGGTTTACTAACTTTCGTTTAGGCCTTACAAGCACGAAAGATGTCGAACGTTCTGAACGCCCAGTTGAGATCTCTACACCCAAAACAGTTGAAAAAAAATTCACCATATGGTTTTGGCCGATTGGAGATTGAATGTGCAATAGATAGTGGAAGACATAGGCATCTCACATGACTCAGTACTTTCAAATTTGGGTATGAGAAAGCTTTCCGCAAGATGGCTGCCGCGTTTGCTCACAATCAACCACCAACGGAATCGTGTCACAGCTTAGTTTCCATGGCAAAAATCCATGAAGTAGATTACGAATTGCCCTCCTCCCCCCCATACACCTTATTCTCCGGATTTAGCCCCCAGTGACTATTTCCTATTTCCAAACTTAAAGAAATGGCTCGGAGGAAAGAGATTTAGCTCCAACGATGAAATTATTGATCAAACAAATGTCTAACCGAAACCGGTTGGTTTTTAAAAAGTTAACCTGTTAACCGGTTTTGAATACTCTACAAAATATGTAACAGCAAATTAATGCAATTTTGTTAAAAATTTTGTAATTCGAATGAATATTATAAACATACAATTGTATACCTATAGAATTCCTTGCCCTATTATTTATATTTGAGTTTTCCAACATTCTGCCACAAGACAACAAATGTAAATATGATTTTTGTTTTAAACTTACACACCTGAATAGGTGTGGTTTGATAAAAATAGAAGTAAACCACAATAAAATGCAAAATAAAAAATCAAGAAAATTTTATTTATTCTTAAAGTTTTTTAATTAAATTACAAATTGTTAAACAAAGAAAATTTCGTAAATATTTATTAATTTTTTTTTGTAAATTTGTACATGGTTTTTGTCAAGGATACATTTTTCAACTTTACTTTAATTGCTGCACAAATAAAGTAAAAAATAAATTATATAAATTATTAATGTTTAAATTTAATAAAAACATATTATTCGTCATTCGAATACTTCTCTTATTCGTAGTATTAAAGTATCTTTTTTAATATTATTTTCCCACAATTACTTCTTAGTTATGTTTAATAAACTATTTTAACTCAAAAATTATTCTTCTACGATTAACAAGTCAATCGTTTATTAAGTTTATCCCAGCAAAAACATTTCATCAACTACTTACCAGGCCATTAACTCGCTTAATTACTTTTGTACGCGATGTCTAAAAAGTAATGGGTACTCATTATTTTTTAACTGTTTGTAAGCGAGAGAGTAATGACCACCCATTACCTTGTGTTTTTTGTAAGTGAGAAGATAATGACCACTCATTACTTTTGGGACATCGCGAACAAAAATAATTAAGCGAGTAAATAGGCTGGTAAGTAGTTAAAACCATGTTTTTGCTGGCATGAATCACTAACAATTTATTTGAAAGAGGAGAGAAAATAAATAAAGGTGTTGCCAGAATTAAATGAAAATTAACAATCTGTTATTTTACAAGTATGCAGAACATTTTTGATTTAAGGTTTAATAGAGAAAATGTGTTCTCTGAAAAATCTATATCTTAACACAAAATTAAGAAATTTTTATGCATTCTAGCCTAAAAAAAAATTACAAATTTTCAAACTTAATGGAATTAAAGGGTGGTTAAATTTTAAGGCCGATGTTGATTTTGAATAAAACACAAATTATTTAGGAAATTATTGTCATTTCTTTTTATTATGATATATGGTATGGTTCAACTATGTATGGAACAAAATATCGGCGGCACACCTCCAACCGATGGTTCAAATTTTCGATGACGCTGAGGCATAATTGAGGTTCTATACCGTTAATGTGCCGAATTATCTCATCCTTTAGCTCTTGAATTGTTGCTGGCTTATCGACGTACACCTTTTCTTTCAAATAACCCCAAAGAAAGAAGTCCAACGGTGTCAAATCACATGATCTTGACGGTCAATTGACATCGCCACCACGTAAGATAACACGGTTATTGAATTTGTCTCGCAAAAGAGCCATTGTTTCGTTAGCTGTGTGGCAAGTGGCACCGTCCTGCTGAAACCACATATCGTCCAGGATCATATCCTCAATTCCTGGCCACAATAAGTTCGTTATCATCTCGCGATAGCGAACACCATTCACGGTAAATGCTTGGCCGACCTCATGACACACTATCGCGAACAACAGCAATGTTTTCGGCAGAACGAACTGGGCGAGCATGCACGGGTGTTTTCACAGACCCGGTGTGCTAAAATTTGCCAACAATTCTCCCGAATGTAGACACATTTGGTCGATTATGCTGACCAAAAAAAAAATCACGAAGTGCACGAAATGCATTTTGATTTGAACGCCCATTTTCATAATATGCCTAAATAACTTTAACGCGTTGCTCGATTGTGTATCTTTTCATGGTTCAAATTGCGTTAGTCTAAAACTGAGAAATGTCAAATGAAATGCAGAAAAACTTGCCGTTTAGGTGTGGTTCACATTCAACATCGGCCCTTAAAATTTAACCACCCGATACAAACAGCAGTCTTTTGAAACCGAAATAGATAATACGTAAGAGTTTTTTGTTTATTAATTCTTTTCTGGGTAATAAATATTCAATACCAAGGTCAATTTTATAAAAGCAATTATTTATTTTTAATCCAATATTTCGCTATCCCAATGGATAGCTTTTTTTAAGGGTTTTTTCCTCATTATACATTTAAAAAATTTTTAAAAAATAAAATTTAGTGAAACAACAAATTTGTCAATTATTTTTATTAATTTTAGAAAAATTATTATTATGTATTAATTTTTTTTTTATTAAATTTTAAAGATTTAAGAAATATTTGTCATATGTTATGAAATTATAAAACACTTCATACATATGATTAATAATTTATGACAAACACTTTATGAAACAGTTTCATCTACAGTTGGACAATAAAGTATACAAACACTTAAGAAAAAAATTGTTATTTCATTGAAAATACTCTTTTGACTGTTTAAATTGGTTTCATTATATTTGATTATATATAAAAGATTTACTTCTGGCACTTTCAGACCCAATACGAGATAGAGACTTTATACCGATCACGTGATAGGTACCTTAGAAACCGCTCTTGTTTTTCCCTACCACAGGACTGGTACTTTCAGACTTTTAAACCGTTCACTTATCACGGAACAGGTCCCAATTCTCAACTGACCCCTTTTTCCCGCAGGGTAGTAATGTGAGTATGCTGTATGTAGACTTTTTTGGGTTCCAAATCTCAAATTTTACCAAATTTACTGCATGCAAGGACTATTTATGAGACTTTTTGCCATGTGTTTCTAATATTAAATTTATTTATTCATTATAAAAGAGAATTTAATTTTTTAAATAAATTTCTATTTAAACAATTTATTTTACAAAAAGAGCGTGAGATAAAATCAAATCCCAAGTCTTTTTGGTCTTTTGTAAAAGCAAAGAAGCAAATTTCTGATATTCCTTCAACCATGTATTATGGTGATAGAATTTCCGAAACGGTTAGTGGTGTTGTGAGTATGTTTGCTCAATTCTTTAGTTCAAATTTTGATTCTTCAACGATCCATGCAGCTAGATACTCAAATTTGCTTGACATGCTAGACATCGGTGTCTTAGAAGTTTCAGAAGATGATGTCTTGAACGGAATAAAGCGGATTAATAATAATTTTAAATCAGACTCCGATGGTTTATGTGCAAATTTATTAAAGATGTGTGCACACATCTATTTCTTTTGCGCTAACTTACATTTTTAATTTGTCTCTTACTGAAGGTAATTTCATTGATAAATGGAAGTCATCTTCAGTCACGCCGGTTTTTAAAAATGGGCGGAAAGATAACGTTACTAGTTATAGGCCGATATGTAAATTACCTTGCGTTTCAAAAGTTTTTGAACATGTGGTTTATGAAAAGTTATTTTTTCTAACTAAGTCTTATATATCAACTCGTCAACATGGATTTTTCTCCGGAAGGTCAACTACGACTAATTTAACGGTTTTAGTGAGTATTGTATGTCAGCCTTGGAGCAGGGTAATCAAGTTGAAGCAGTGTATACTGACTTCTCTAAAGCCTTTGACAAAGTGTCTCATTATATTCTTTGTGCTAAGTTGCAGGCAATGGGTTTTCATTCAAATATTTTAGATTGGTTAAAATCGTATTTATCAAATAGAACTTGTAAAGTTGTAGTTGATGCTTTTGAATCTTCGACATACTTGCAAACATCTGGTATCCCTTAGGGTAGTATTTTGGGCCCGCTTTTATTTAATTTGTTCATTAATGATGTGACAAATTGTTTTTCTAAAGCCAATTTTATTATTTATGCGGATGATTTAAAAATATTTCATAAAGTATGCTCCATTGCTGATGTTTTGGATATGCAAAATGAATTAAATAATCTCCTTAACTGGTGTGAGCTCAATTGCCTTTATTTAAATTTATCGAAATGCTCTCACGTTTCTTACTCCCGATTTCGAAATCCAATTCGATCAGTTTTTAGGTTGGGGAATTATATTTAGGAGAAAACTGACACAATTACTGATTTAGGTGTTGTTTTTGATTCCACCTTGTCATTTATTCCACATATTAATTACATAATTCCGAAAGCTTATGCAATGCTTGCGTTCATTAGGAGAGTTGTTCAGATTTTTCTGATCCCAATACGTTAAGATTGGTATACACTTCATATGTTAGATCGAAATTGGAGTATGCATCTGTAGTATGGAGTCCATACTGTAGAATTCATATCTCTCGTATTGATAGAGTGCAACGAATATTTCTTAAATATGCACTTTCATCGTTTACGTTTGATAACCCTTTACCTTTTTATAGGTCAAAGAGTTTATTTTTAGGTTTAGAAACGTTATAAAATCGACGTAGATTTCAATTTGCATTACTTATATATGATATAGTTACTGGAAGAATTGACTGTCCTAAGCTGTTATCGCTGATATCGTTTTATGTGCCACGTAGAATACTTCGCTATAAGCATTATATTTTAAACATTCCTTTTCATCGCACTAACTATGCCCAAAATAGTATTTTAAATCGAGCGTGTAATGATATAAATTCTATAAATGAGATTGCTTTCAATAAAAATACAAACCATGTCATTGAATTTTGCACTTCGAAAGAAACCTTTAAATTGTTACTTTTTGAATTTTTTAATTTGTAATTTTTTTTAAATATAATACATGTTGTATCTAGTCTGTAAGGAAATTTTATATATTCCATTGACTTAATAAACTGAAATAATAATAATAATTTTAATGCTATAAACTATGGCGCATAATCATAGTTAAAATAAAGTATACTTTAAGAGTTCTAAAGTCGACTTTTCTTAAAAGTATACTTTAGGCATACTAAAGACAAGTAAAAGTATACTTTAATCGCTAAAGTCTGCTTTAAAATTAAAACTAGCTGAAGTTGACTCTATACAATTTAACAACACACAACAGCTGTTTTCCGATTTTTGTGAAAAAAAAATGTTTGAATTGCAAATTATTGAAAGGAAAATTATATCAATAAATACAATATTTTGCATAACATTTATTAACCCTTTAACCACTAAGACCGTCTACATAAGGTCATCACTAAAGTCCAATTATATCCAAAGCAATAATTTTGGTGCAATAATCGCCAACGATATTTTTGTCTGTTTGAATTTACCTTTCGAACAGTGCCGGTTTGAACACGCTTAGTTGAATAGTTTGATAGATACACCCATTTCTGTCAAGATTTTTGTCATGATTTATGATTTTGGTGCAAAATTAAAACTAAAAAAAAAACTTTCCAACAGCTCAATCGACTTGAAATTTTTTTGGAAAGTAGCTTCAAGCTGTATTTTGATAATTTGTTGCGTGTTTGATTTGTGAAACAAATATTTTTGTTTGAGTCAAGCTTTTTGTCTTCAGGTTGTCTTTCATTTTTTCCACCTGGCGCTTTCAGATTAATTTTTTTTTTAAAGGACTTCACATTCGTGCTTTTTAGTCCAAAATGATACTAGAACCAAATTTTCATAACAAAATACCTCGTATTTCGACTCCAGTGGTTAAAGGGTTAAGTTTTTAAATTTTTATTAATAAAAATACACTTTTCAATACTTTTTTAACAAGTTTTTTCCTTTTTACATTTTGCAATTGCAAATATTTTATTTACACACTTTTCATTTTTTTTTGGCAAATATAAAATCAGCTGATCAATGTTGCCACCTGCTTCTTTTTAGTACAAAATGTATGCGGCCATTTGGTACATTTGATGTGATACCCATTTAGAGTCGGTTCAACTTAAAACTGGCTTTAATTCTGACTATAATAGCAAAATAGATAATAACAAGTTTTTAATTTAAAGTTGTTTTTAAAAAAAGCCGACTTTAGTGCGGGACTATGATTACGGGCCTATATATTTAAAAACTTTTTAAACTGCTTTAGTTTCATTACGAATGCATTTTATATGACTGTATGTATAATTTATTGGGTAACTGTATGTAATAAAATGTTTCCCCTAAGTGTACTATTATAACGACTTAAATAGTTATTTAGATGGGAACATTAATAATATACGCTACATTTTATATAATCTCTTTTATAATTTTTTTTTTCTTATTTAAACCCTCATCTTGTGAAAATTGTATATATTACTTTTAACGTTTAATGTATGAAACATTAAAATGTATTAAATATTAATATGTTCCTTATCATATTAATTATTACTCATACACCTTCTATTATCGATTTATCTTTTGCTAAAAGTTTATACTAACAGTTTAATAAAAAAAAGACATTTAATATTAAAAACTCATAAAAAAAAGACTTTATAATTACTGCTGCCACTTGACATAACACATGAGATATCGCACACGCACGCACTAATGTCAGAGCTTGAAAGAAATTAATTCTTAAATTCACATTATTTAAATGAATTAAAATTAACCAAAATAACATTCCTTATTTATTCTTAGGGAATAAATAATTCTCAAAAAAAATTAGGGGATTATAGAACTACTGATTATGTTCGAAAATTTTTCGGTCATAACCCCCAACCAAAATGGGGACAATAACCAACATGATATTATTTATAATGCTCAATTAAAAATTAATATATTCCCAATGGGCATTATGTAAGAACGTTTTTTAATAGACTTTATCTCTATTGTGGATATACGCATAATCCCCGCCCTACTACCGGGCATAGTAATCTTCTTTTCTGTGGTATGTCCGAAGCCGATTTCGCTAAGAAAAAGTTTTTCGCATAAAGGCTTTTGTCTGGGAGTAGGGGTTTTCTCCTTAATTGAATGTCAAGCTTTTTTGTGTTGTGGCCTTCGGCTAGAAAATTACCAAAAATTTTGTCCACAATCAGTATGGGGACTATGACTGTATTATAAGTGGTCATTTCCTGTTTGCGAAATATGTTAAAAAAAATTCAAGTCATAATCTCTTAAGTGGAAATGGCGATAATGTCTGTGGTTGTCATGACATAACATTTAAATCATTCGAGTAATAATTCTTTCAATAACAATTAAATCTTTAAGAATGCAGCTAATGAATGAATTCTTATGAAATGTGGTATACGAATATACTTTAATGCTAATTTAAATTTTTGGTGAATTAAGCTCGATTTGAATTAATTCTTTCGTATCTCTGACTAATAAACACATTATAATTCAACCATTGCATACAGATATAGTTATACAATGGGACAAAAATTTCATAATTTGTTTGTTGATGAACAGCATGAAAAAAGTAAAACAACTATTGCAAATTGGGTATCAAGAGAAAGGTATAAACAACAAGTAAGAGCGGCTAAATTCGGCTATGCCGAATCTTATATACCCTTCACCATGGTTGGGAAAAAACTGAAGTTTATATATGGACATATATGAAATGGACAGATTTATATACGGACGCCTTTAAGAGGAAATTAACCATTTAGTTTGGAGATAAAACTTGGACTCGGGAAGATTTATGGTTCCAGAAAATATGTATTTTAAAAAAATGTATGTTTTGGGCATAACTTTTTTGTATCTGAACCGATATTTCCGAGTTTTTCAGCAAATATGTTATACTAAAGATTTTCGATCTTTTGCTATAGGTCATAATACAGCTCTAGAATAGTGTTTGTTGTTTGTGTATAAAAGGTTAAGAGGTGAAAGAAAAGAATTTCAACAAATCGTTAAAAGAAATCACTACACTCAGAATATTATGTAGTTAACTGTTTGTAGTTTAATAAAAAAGTTTTCCGTTCCATTTAAAAATAAAGGAAGATACATTTATTTTTCAAAGAAACATCTATATTAACTTTTTTATACATTTATTCGAAATAATTTACTATCATTTACCGATTTTTTTCAGTTTCATTTATTTTTTTCATTTGTTTGAAATTTAATAAAAATTTACCCACAAAACGGAAACTTGTGGTTTATTTGTGTCCGTAACAGTTATTACAAATTTAAATTTTGTTTGCTGTCTGTTTCAAAAAAAAATATTCAAATAATTTCAATTTGTTTTTTTATTTAAATTGGTTGTATATATACAAAATTTTTCAATACAATTTACAAGAACTTCATAAACACACATACATATACCAATACATTCACACAAAAAGTATTTATAGCATACATACATTTTGTATTGTACGAGTATATTAAAAAAAAACAAAAAATACAAAAACGGAAATAATTTCAAATAAATGAAAAAAACATTTATTTTTTAAGGATTGGTGGGTAAAATTTTGACATTTATTTTAACTGATTATATCAGTTGTTTCTTACGGATATGTCAGTTGATTAATCAACATTTAAAAATAAATAACAAATGGCATTTAATTTAAATGAAAATTAAGTAGACCGGTTTTTAAATGAAATATCATTTATTTTAAATGATATTTTCAGTTATTTTAACTTACAAACTTTTTTAAGTGTACAACTGCATGTGTTTTATTTCTACAAAATAGTTTGATTTAGCTGGCAAATTTGCATTTAGGATTTTATTTCGCTTTTTTATTAGAAATATTTGTAATTTCTTTAGCTTAATTTTAAAAATTTGAAGGAAAATTGTTTATAATTTTTTTTATAAATTATTATAAGTTATGACCTAAAATAGTTGCCCTCAAAGGTAAATTATGTATAAAATTTTCTTAATATGTGAGAAATAAAATGGTTTAAAAATGTTTTTATAAATTCTTTTAAATCGGAGCAAAAAATAGAAATAAAACCGTTTGCATTTGTTTGTATCAGAGGGTTTTTATACAAATTTTGATGTTTTTAGCCTATTTATGGATTATTTAATTATTAATATAAAATTTTATTTAAATTAATTATTAAATGTAAAAAAAAAAACAAAAAATAAACAAAAAAAAAAATCTTAACGAACCCGCGACCCTTCCACCTGTGGTGAAAGGTATAAAAACGTTTGTATTTTGTTTGTATCAGAGGGTTTTTATAAAAATGTTGATGTTTTTAGCCTATTTATGGATTATTTAATTATTAATATAAAATTTTATATAAATTAATTATTAAATGTTAAAAAAAAAAATAAGCAAAAAAAAAGTCTTAAGAAAATAATAAAAAAAAATGTACAAAAAAAAAGTGAATTGACCTCACCGAGATTTGAAACTCGAACCCCACGGCCTTAGAGAAAAAAAAAAGTATTTGTGACACAGCGTCTAGACAACTGAGCTATTGAAGCTCACACAAAATCATCGTCAATAGAGGTACATATATAAAAGTCTTCGTTAATTAGAGATTTGTTTGGTTTTTATTTAAATGACAAATCTTTGTATGTGTGTTGTTTGTGTATTGAATTTTAACACATGGATGTGTTGTTATGCTCAAAATTCTACATACATATTAAACAAAGGGATTTTACTGGAAAAATTAGAGGTAGTCCTGGTTTTTTGCTAATATCTCAGCCATTTATTAACCGATCTGTCTGATTTTTAATAGCAAACAGAAATGGATCACATGTAACAGAAATAAAAAAGAATCAAGTCCTCATCATGTCTGGGTTCTTCGGAAAACCCATTTCAACACACAGACGGACAGACGGACAGACGGACAGACGGACATCGTTAAATCAACTTCGCTCTTCATAAGGACCCAGAATATATATACTTTATAGGGTCTAAGATCAATATTGTAGAAATTACAAACGGAATGACAAACTTATATATACCCTTCCACCTATGGTGAAGGGTATAAAAAGAGACAAAATTTTTTTCCGAATGATTTGAAATTTCATTCATTTATGTCCATTCTTTTTTTTTATAGTATAACACTTTATAAACAAAGTTAGTGCAAACATTTTTAAATATCTTCTAATTCAATTGAACACATTTTTTATTTAATTTTGTTTTGAACCTTTTTAATTATTGTTTTGAACTAATTTTATTTTAAAATTTAGGTTGTAACAAAATTTGTTTTTAACCTTAACTTAGCGTAACTTTGGATTTGAATTTCTTAAATCATAAAATATCCCATATCTCCAACTTTGTGCTTCTATCATTATTTTTGGGGCTTTTGTGTGGCCGAAAATGTCAAATTTTTACTCATGGGGCGGATCAATAAGTCCGTCACTTTTCAAACTTCCTTCGTAGTTATATGAAATGCAACACTGCTCCCATCAAGTACCACCTGTTAATAGACTACTTTCAAATTTTGAGCAAGTTCCGTCATTTACTTTGCGTTTAACAGCAGGATTTTTCGTGGTCCATAAAATAGGCATTTGTTTCATCCATTTCTTTAGGTTTGGAAATAGTCACTGGGGGTCAAATCCGGAGTATAAGGCGATGAGGGGGCAATTCGTAGTCTACTTCATGGATTTTTGCCATGAAAACTAAGCTGTCACACGATGCCGTTGCTGGTCGATTGTGAGCAAACGCAGCAGCCATCTTGCAGAAAGCTTTCTCATACCCAAGAGATCGTTCAAAATTGAAATCACTGAGCCATGAGAGATGCTTATGCCTTCCACAATATATCGCACGTTCAATCTTCAATCGGCCAACACAATATCGTGAATTTTTCAATTGTTTTTGGCGCAGAGACCTCAACTGGGCGTTCAGAACGTTCGGCATCTTTCGTGCTTGTAAGGCCACAACAAAAGTCAGTAAACCACATTGAAATCGATGGTGCAGAGTCGCCATAGTATTTATCAAGCTTTTTCTTGGTTTGATTGACGGTTTTTTTTCGCAAAAAATAATGTTTAATGAGCACTCGAAATTCACTTTTTTCCATTTTTAAAAAAAATTCACGAGGTTGTATGTTTTGAACAGCTGTTAAACGCAAAGTAAATGAAGGAACTTGCTCAAATTTGACAGTAGTCTATTAACAGGTGGTACTTGATGGGAGGAGTGTTGCATTTCATATAACTATGAGGGAAGCTCGAAAAGTCACGGACTTATTATTATTGTTATTATTATTTTATAATTATCATAATATGATAACTATATAATATCAGGAGTATGGTTGGCACAATCATAATCCCAAAAACATATGTTGCTCTTCGAATATGATTGCTCCAACTATATTTTTTGAACTTTAAAACCTCCTTTTTTATTAAGGCCCTGTGCGATGTGGCTAAATAAATTGTAAGCTAAATGCAATTTGAAAAACAGTTTAAAATTTTCCTGAAAAAGAAAAATATTTGCAAAATTTTTCAAATGTTATAGAAATTTTGAAACCTGAGTTTAGGTTTTATTAGCCACCTCACAAAGGGTTTTATAGTTTTATTTTTGCTGTAATTATCTTGATACTGATGCTTATTTCAGCAGTTTTTTCCGTAGGATTCTTAGTAACTAGCAACATTTTTAAAGATTTTTTTCTATAAACGTATATTTTAATTACTCGTAAAACCCCCAAAATTAAGGGATTTTATTGTTCAAGAAATATATATTAAAGTTTAATTTCAAATTTTTTAATATTTTAAATGTTTTTGAATCATACAACTTTTGTATTTATTTTGGTTTTAGCTGTGCCTTCCCGTTTGACTTTTTATTACCTAAACTAAGAGATTTTATTCATGATTATAATATCAGGCCTTAAAGATAAAACTATTTTAATAAATCTTTTACCCAATATGCTTAAGTAAACTTTAACAGTTTAAATGGGTACTTTACGCTACATCATTAAGATAAGGAAATAAAAAAAAAACATTAAATGTAACAATTATAATAAAACGATAATTTTGTGCTATGTCAGAGTTTATACATAAAATATCACTATGAGTAAGTCGTTAATCGATGATCATAAGTTGAATCCACGTAAGAATATCTGAAATTATAACAAGAGTTAAGCTGTCGAACGTAGTTATTTGGCTTCCTTGTAATTAACTCGCCAGTTACACTTTGCCAACTTATGATCTAAGTATGCATACATACACTGATAAAATTTTTGTTTGTATTAATAATCAATCGATTTGATTGAATTGAATTGCCTTCATTGATTTAATGAACAATTTTCATTAAGTTAATAAAAAAGATCATTATAATGAATTTTTTCATTATAATTATCATTATCTTGCCTTAAAATTAGTTACAATTTTATTAGGGTAACTAACGGCTGCTACGTCGCATTGAACAATTTTTATTTTTAGATTAACAATTTAGTTCCATTTGAATTCTGCATTTAAAATATTGTTGTAAGTACAAAAGTCTAAATATTGAGATTGTTTTGATTTTGTTACTTAGGTGAATATTGGTAACGCGGTAATACTTACATTCAGGTCATTGCAAGTTCAAGTCTAGTTCAAGATGATCAAACGAAACGCATTTTTTTGTATGGAAAATCCTAGACACCCAAACGCTAAATCAACTTCTTACAGGGGGATTTTAAAATATATAATAAATAATTGAAAACAGTTTTGCAACCTAAAATCCTGTTTTTATTTTATATTTATTTTGATAAAAAAAATCGTGCTTTTTAGTTATCAAGACAGACTAATTCGGAAGGCGTCATGCCACCCCTTCAGTATCCAACATAGTAACTATAATTAATTTAAATAAATAAAAACATAACTTAAGGCAGAAAAATTGCTCTCACGTATAAATATTTGCGATATTTTACGTATAAATATTTAATTAAATAAAAAAGTTTTGTTTTCTATGAAAACAAAATATTAAATTTAAAACAAATAATGATTATAACACAAAAAAAAAAAAACAAAATTACTCATAGAAAAAAATATTTTTCCATTAATTTTTATTTAACAAAAACATTTTGTAAATGCAATGGACGTTGCATTAATTCAATGAAACCGTTCTTTGGAGATATTACAATGAAAAAAAACTCATTTAATAAATGAACAAATTCATTAGTACTACGGTACAAAATTCGATCAGTGTACACATACAGTACATGAAGTAACATATAAACAGAATGTGTACGTGTGTATTCATCTACTGCAAAAATAACACTACTCAACAAAAAATTTTTTATGAACTGTTTTGGTCTCCTAAATCAAATGAATCTGATCGCCATCAATATTGAGGAGAGGTACTTTTAAATATTTTATATATATGTATTGATTTGCAGTGCACAAAGTTATAGACTAAAAACACAGGACCACAAGTGACAGATGTCAAAAAAGTTTTCATATGTCATAAGTATAATGTATATGTTTGTTTCATTCTAACTCCAAATAATAAAAAGTTGCTAACGATAGTATTTTTGGGCAAAATTTTCAAGAGTTGCCAGACTTAAAAATCTCGTGTCTTGTCTTTTTAGTTTATGACAGAGTCATTGTACCAAGGACCCTATAAACCAAGATGAACAAACTACCAAATTTTTGGCCAACCATGATGCCAAATGGTGCGACTACAAAAAAAATTCTTAGCCGAGACCACGAAATTCTAAGCCCATTTACCTACCCTCTAGCAAGGGTTGTACCAATTCAAACATGTATACATTCACATCACAATCACTGTACTTGTGCTACAACCCTTGCTAGAGGCAAAATGTTTCTGTAAATCGGCTAAAAATTTCGTGGTCTCGGCTAAGAATTTTTTTTTAGTCGCACCATTTGGCATCATGGGTGGCTAAAAATTTGGTAGTTTGTTTATCCTGGTTTATAGGGTCCTTGATTATACCTTATTACGCATAATTCTATAAAAATGCGTTCAAATTTCTATTTCTTCGATATTGAAACTGATGCAGTTTTCATTCTATATAATGACTGTTACATATTCTAGTTTTCTAATTGGTACTTTTGCGTAAATATCGGATCGACAGTTTTCGACATAAATCCAAAATAACGATCATGAATTTTTTGGAATTTTTTAGGTTTTGTAATTTTTCTAACTTTTCAGCCTTCAAAAAGCTCTAAAACATAAAGGGCTATACTCTGACTATATCTGCACTCAGATAAAAAAGTAAGTGGCAA
Organism: Eustalomyia histrio; assembly: GCA_949748255.1. Taxonomy (NCBI): domain Eukaryota; kingdom Metazoa; phylum Arthropoda; class Insecta; order Diptera; family Anthomyiidae; genus Eustalomyia; species Eustalomyia histrio. The sequence goes on along the minus strand of OX456527.1, from coordinate 17,890,202 downwards.
AAACTTGTAAACGGTTTTCAATCCCAATTTACTATTTTTGTACCAATTTCTAGTTAAATTTAATATTATTATTTAGTAAATTTTTTTGCTATTTCATTTTACAAATTACAGAATATTTACAAATTTGTGTTGCTTATTTTAGAAATCATTTAACAAATTTTTGAAAACTGATTTGTTAAAATTAGCAAACAAAAATTTACTAATTTTGCACTTTTAAAATTAGTAAATATTATTGATATTGAAGAAAATTTTATTGCTAATAATTAAAACTTATACTTACAAACTTTAATTGTCTTGATTGAAAAAGAGATCGGAAGTGAGATACTTTTCACAACCGACTCATGTCCAAAAATAGGACATCCACTTAAAAAAGCACTAAAAAGTGTTAAAACAAATTAAATTTGACCTTAAAATCCAAGAATTTGACTGTAGAAAAATATTTTTAATAAAAAAATTAGCAAATTATAACAATGATAAATTGTATTTACTACTTTTAATTTTGCCTAAAAGATTAAAAAAACAAAAAAAAAATGTTATTGCAAAAAAGGCAATTAAAAAAACTAGCAGCTTTAAAGTGCAACAAGTGTATTTAAAAATATTTCAGTTAATTGTGTATAATATTTTTAATAAACTAAAACTTTTAGAATATTGAGTTTAGTTAATTTAATTTATCAAAAATGCTTGTTAATTAAAGCTTATTTAATTTAATAAACTTTGTACAGAATTTTACCAATGTCCATTAGCAGTGATTACTTTTCTGCTATTTCCATTTCTCTAATATTTCGTAAAATTTGTTGCTGTTTTTAAATTGCAGTTTACAGCAATTCACAAAAATTTTGTAAAGCTTTCTAAAATTTATACCCTCCAACATATATGGCGAGGATATATATTAATTTGTCATTTCGTTTGTAATTTGTCGATATATAGGTCTAAGGCCCCAGAAAGTATATATATTCGTGATCCTTTTGCGAGTGAAAATGTGAATGCACCTCTAAATTTTCCATACAAATTGGTGTATTTTAGTACAATTTCATAGTAGGGACCGGCAAGTAAAATATTTCCTCTTATTTTTTTACCAGTCGCTTAGAATTGAATAATATTTTGTATTCACCTTAAATATTTTTCACATCAAAAAATTTTTTTCACCACTAAAATTTTTTCACCTCAAGAAATTTTTATCACCTCAAATTTTTTTTTCCACCACAAAATTTGTTTCCCCATCCAAAAAAGTTTTTCGCCTCTTTTTACCACCATAATTTTACTTCTAAAGCTTTTTACATTATTTTTGTCAAAAACAGCAAAGAAAATTATTTTAGGATATTGGTGGAGGGTATTCGAAGATTCGGCGCAGCCGAATTTATGCCTTTTTTTTACTTGCTTATACTAATTTCATTGTATTAATATTAATATTTAGTAAATTTTTTTTGCTGATTTTAGTAAACCGTCTTTAAATTCCAATCTAAAAAAGTTTACTTAAATTTATTAGCGGCTACTAATTTTTTCTACTAATTTTATTGTACTACACGTCAACAGACATGTGCTGCTCAGATTAGCAAAAAAAAAAAAAAATACCGCTGGGCTCAAATTAGCAAAATTTTTCGTAATAACACAAAATTTTCAGATGTCATTACAGACTTTTTTTTAGATATTGTGTCATTTTCAAAAGAGAATTAAAAAAAAAGTTTAAAATTCAAAAATGATCCAAAGTTGGTCGACGATAAAAAGTAATGTTCGGGTTTAGGAGACCATAATACTAGTTTTAGTAAAACTCTGTGAAAAAACCTTGTCAAGTAGTGTAATTGCATATGTACATTGTAAAAAAAAAAAGATTAGGTGTTATTAAGCACTTCTTTTTATAATATCAACCAATATCATCTAATTCATGTGTATTAGACTGGACCGTAACTGTGTAATTGGCGATTTGGTGCAAACAAAGTGGGTGTTCTTGATTTTCCAAGACATTCGATCGTATGTGTGTGTCAAAGCTAATTACTTTTGGTGTCGGTGATGACTTTTCTTGATTCATATCTAGTTTTTTTGGGATCGCACTATATAGACGAGTTTTAGCAAGTTCCATTCTTTCTCCCTCACCTTTTCCTATCTTTATTAATGAACTTTTGGGTCAAATTTTAAATCTTATCTAATTATCGCAGATGACAGCAACAATATTGAGGAATTGGATGCTCTTGATGTTCGGGACATGAGAATTCATAGTGATATACGCTGGAAAAATCACATTATTTAGGTGTCGAAAGAAGCATAGACTCAGGTTTTCTTAACCGGTTCGAGAATTATTTCACTTCATCAGATATTTTTACTATCTATAACCCTTATACTCGTCCGATAATTGAATAAAACTCTCAGGTGCTTTAAAGTCTATTTTGCAGCTCTTCATAGGAGGTTTTCGGGGCTTTTTCAATGATCCCACTGATAACCAGCTCAATTGACTCATTGTTGGAGCGTGGTTTGTGTTTTGTACTTGATGCCCTTTTTTTTGTAAGAAATACTCGCTTATCTAATAGCGCACATCCGTTTGTTGTCGATTGGCCAAGTGGCAGACCGCATTACAGGGAAAATTCGTCTTTTTCTCGTACAATTCGTTTGTGGAATAAACTCCTCGCAAAAGTTTTTTCCGTCAAATGTCCACAGTCCTAATCCCTCTTTATAAAAAAAAATCCATACATTTAATGAAAAAAAAAAAATTATTTAAATCCATTCAAAAGATTAAATTCAAATTTTGGAAATCGATCCAAATTCTTTAAGTGGTTCTGGTTATTTTTTATGGGAAGAGCGCAAAATAAAGAGATAAATTTGCATGATTTGGACTGAGTCCAAATAGGGTTCGATATGTTTTATATTTGGTGGTATGATTTGTGGTCTAACTTTGTGGTCACGAAAATGTAAACAAAATCTGTGTGTATGCGGTAAATTATGTTCGATAATCCCATATAAATTTTATATTTGTTCACGTTAAGATTATATCACGTCTGATTATTGACGTTATTCTCAATCTCGTTTACATGGGTGCTATCAATTTTTAGTTTTAAGCTGTTAGCACCTTGCTGCACAAACACATTAAAAGTTTATCATATAGAAACTAACGCTTAAGTCTATTGATGTTCATCAAAATCTAATATTGAAAAATCGATACTTTGGAGATCAGAATTTATTTAATTTACATTTTTTCATCTTTTATAAAAAAACAAGCCTTGGCTTGGTTAAAAATACACCTATTCAAAGTTTTGGCCCACTCTAGTTAATGTCTACGAGTGTATAAAAAATCATCATCATCATCACGAGTGTATTAAAAATCATCATCGATTTTAAACTTGCTTTATAATTGCAGAAGGGTGTAAATGTCATTTTTATGAATAGAGTTAAACTATGACAAATCAACTTAAAAATATATGGACCCTATAACTTTTTTTTTTTTTTGAAAATGCTATAAAAAAAACTACTGAATATTTTCTCAAATTTCTTTTTTTATTTGAAAGTACAATCCTTCCGGTTACTATTGGAAAATAATTTCATTCAAATGGCTGCCTCGGCTGGCCATGCAGTAGTCTACACGATCGGTCCAATTTTTAAGCACATTATCGATTGTGTGCAGCTGTATTTCACCAATAGCTTCACGAATATTGCCCTTTAAAGCGTCAATTGTCTCGCCATTGACTGTAACGGCCATTCCTTGCTCATTTTCGAAGAAAAAGTGCCCAATTATGCCTCTGGACCATAATCCGCACCAAACAGTGACTCGTTTTGGATGCATCGGCTTTTCAATGTATGCGTGCGGGTTTTCTGTGCCCCAAATGCGACAATTTTGCTTGTTTACATAGCCGCCAAGATCAAAATGACCTTCATCTGAAAAGATGACATTGAAAAGATGACATTCTGCAACATTACCATGATTTTCAAAGTAATGTCGCAATATTTCCCAGCACAACCATATTCGTTCAGCGGAAGGATACAACTAATTATCTGTCAAATCAGACATGAGCTAAGTGTTACCATTCACGAAATAAGCACTAGTTGAAAAAAAAAACGTTAGATGGCGGACCCTATATAAGTTTGTAGCATCACCTCCCAAAACTTCGTAAATTTTGTGAATTAGTCTTTAAATACCTGAGTAATTAAAAAAAATTAATAAAACGCGTTGAATTTTGTATTAAAAAAGAAAAATTAAAAACATGTTACATGTTTAAACATATTTTTATGACCATAGTCAAATAAATTTAGATATATAATTGCATCAAGTTACAGGTTGGTTGAAAAGTTCCTGCGCACGAAATGAAAGAATACTGTTCTTGTTACGAAATATATTTTTTTATTCAATAAAATCTCCTAGAAGCTCAATACACTTGTTCCAATGATCTTCCAATAATTTTATCCCATCCTTATAATGGTTTTCCGGAAGCTCTGCAAAATAACCGTCTACGGCTGCTATGGCCTCTTCATTCGACGATAAATGCTTTCCACGAAGGAATTTTTTGAGATTTCTGAAGAGATAGCAGTCACTGGGAGCCAAATCTGGTGAATATGGTGGATGTTCAAGCAATTCGTACTTTAATTCTTTGAATTTAGTCATCGTCACGAAAAATGTCTTCCACGAAGGAATTGTTTGAGATTTCTGAAGAGATAGCAGTCACTGGGAGCCAAATCTGGTGAATACGGTGGATGTTCAAGCAATTCGTACTTTAATTCTTTGAATTTAGCCATCGTCAAAACACTTTTGTGAGCAGGTGCATTGTCTTGATGAAAAATGATTTTTTTCTTCTTTAAACCAGGTCTTTTCTCACGAATTTTTTCATCCATCTGATCCAAAAGGCTGCAATAATATCCAGAGTTGATTGTTTTACCTTTCTGAAGATAATCAATCATCAAAATTCCTTTTGCATTCCAAAAAACTGATGCCATAATCTTCTTTGCTGATCGTTGTGACTTCACCTGCTTTGGAGCTGAACAACCAGCTTCAGTCCACTGTAAACGTTCTTGTTTCAATTTAGGATCATGGTGGTAGATTCAAGTCTCATCCATAGTTATAAAACGACGCAAGAAGTCAGTTTAATTCGGCTTAAAACGCTCCAAATTACGCTGAGAAATTTGTTTTCGATCCAGTTTTTGTTGTATTGTTAATGTGTGCGGCACTAACTTGCCAAACAGATTTTTCATACGAAATTTTTCATGTAAAATATGGAGTACTCGTTCGTCTGACATGCCTATGGCATTAGCAATTTCACGCTTAGTCAAACTTGGATCTTCACTAACCATATTATGTACCTGCTCAATGATTTCTGCTGTGGTTGCAGTTTTTGGTCTTCCTTCGCGTGGATCGTCTTCAAGGCTGGTACTATCACGTTGAAATTCAGCCCAAAATTCAACGGTGCGTTTTGAAGATGAGGACTCCTTATACACTTCTTACAATTGTTCATAAATTTTCTTTGCTTTTAAACCCTTCAAAACAAAGAATCTAATGACTGCACGATATTCAATTTTTTCCATATTAAAAAAAATCAATGACACGTCAACTTCAAATGGCTTGTAAACAAAGAAAGAATTGACAGAATGACTTGCAACTTTGCATGTGTTCTCAGGACAGTTATACCAACTTGAGAAAAAAAAAGTTTGGAGCTAGCAGTGTCATCTCTTGGTGAGCGCAGGAACTTTTCAACCAACCTGTATATATGACCTTTTTCGTCGGATACACATTCCATGATTATTTTTGTTTTTGCAGTTATCTCGATCGATCAAATGAAAACATTTTTCAAAATTCGAAAGGTGTACGCTTTCAACCCCAGTTTTTTCAGCAACATGGAAAAACCTGGGGAATTTATTTATTGAATTAATTTATAATCAAAAGCCCAAAGGCCTCTCGATTTCCTCTTTTTTCTTTAGATCGAATTTTCATGTTTTATTTGGTTATCAAAAAAAAAAATAATAATAAAAATCACGGATTCGCGAACAAATAAAACGAGAGAGGGTTGAGCATGACGGAAATTGATAGAGACCCTTGGGTAAGAGAACAGTTGTTACACGGCATCTGGTGGAAAGTTGGATAACTTAGCTGAAGCTCGTACCCGTAAACACTCTAGTAACAATCCAACGCAATAATCACAATGCATAAAGTAGATTTCACTTAGCATTGGTTTTATGAATTCATCGTCCACATACAACATCTGTAGCTATCTCTAAGTAAGCGAACGAAAACAAAGCCCAACCGAAAATCCTCGTTGTAGTGAAATAAAAATTTAAATTACTCTGTTTCTGAATACTGAATACTTAGTACATCTCGTCAATTCCTTTAACCTTCAATTGATTATTAAAAATGAAAAAAAAACATTAAATATATTTTTCATACAATCATTAATAACATTTAAAATTTTATTTTATTACAAAAAAACAACTGATATTTTTTTTTTGACATGCTAATTTTCATTATAACATTTTTCATTTTGTTTTATACAAATAACAATTTTCCATTATTAAAAATGATGATAAGAAGGATAGGAAGGTAAAATGTGATGGGATGTATAAATGGGTGCATGAGCAATAATGGGCGCATGTGTATAGATGGGTGCGTGATGGTATACAGCTGGTGCTGCTGCCACATATGAATGTGCTACCAGGGGTGCATGATAGCCAATACCTAAATGTAAGCCACGTTTGGCCTTTGATGATTGTTCCTCAACTGGTGCAGCATGACAAACAGCAATGGCCAGTAGTAAAATTACCTGAAAATAGAAATTGACAAATGTGGTTAGGAACAACATTTACAAACCAATATGCATATCGATGATCATAAATTGACAACTCTCCTTTAACATAGTTTGCAATTTCAAATAATTGCTAGTGCACCGGATGACTTTTGTAATAGACGTTTGCGGTATAAAAATTTAAATTGTCAATTTATGATCGTCAATTAAATGTCCTTTGTGCTGTTAAACACTTTATATATATTATTTGTTGTTCTTTAATTACTTTTGACATTTTGTGTTATATGAACTGTGAGCGTCAAAAGAAACTGTACACGTTAGTTTGTTATGTTGACAGTAATATTTCAGTCTCTTGGAATTTTATTTTTTATAATTCTTAATTTAGAAGAAAAACAACTAAATTTTTATAAAAACAAAAAGTAAAAATACTTGTAGTAAGCGTCAAATGAAAATGTACCGTTATTTTTGCTAATTCCTTTTGGTATTGTATTCCAGACCTTATTAATTATTAAATTATCAACTTTTTTTGTTCGCGATCGTTACAAAGCGCACTTTTCTTATATATCAAGCTTTATTTCGAAAATGTGTCTAAAAACCTCCCGGAATGTTCTAAAATTTGTGCTCTAATATCATTGGTTTATTTATTGACATAATCCACAAAATAGTAAAAAAAAATATATTCGAACATGTTCTGAAATTAGTGCGAATTTAAATCCTCATGAAATTGAAATTTATGGCACCTATTTCACTGTATTTATTTGATTCAATTTCATCTTTACTATATTAAATGACCACTGTACAATCACAATTCACTTAAATTTTTACCGAACCTAAACGAAATTGAGAAAAAAAAATTATGAAATTTTCACTTTCACCTAAAAGTGAAATCCAAAACATGCCCCATTATAAGTAGATAAATTGAAAAATCGTTATAAATCGGATGGGAAAAAGACACTGAAGAAATATCCAACTCCAAATGCTTTTAAAATATTCAAGAAAAGTTTCAGAATGTTCAGATGTCACCGTTAGCGATATTACAATTCATCGAGCAAATACAAATACATATTAAATGAGTTCCGAAGAGAAAAAATGAAAATAATTAAAAACTAATTTGATTGTCCCACTCCCAAAAATAATTTACAAAACTTAACATAACTATTGCTCTATATGATACTAATTACTCGTATGGGGTATTGTAGGCGGGGCCAAAAACACAGAAAATTTTATGATTGACATAGATGTTTTTTCTTCACAAATCGTTCATATACATAATCCATTAGCATACAGTGCCCGACGAATTGAAATGATGCTAGTACCGGCACCTGAGCATCTGAAATATTTTTAGTTTCAACGTTTTTTCAGTTAGATTTTTCTTCACATTTTGTACAATAGATCGTACTTCAGCCTAAATTAGTGTATATGGCCTTTTAGATTTGCACCAATTTTTCAAATTTTTTAACTATTTCTATAGCGTGATCCATTTCGAGGTTCCCTACTTTTTAAAAAAAAAAACAGAAAATTCAAATTTAATGGGGAATGTGTATTATCATTGAAAGAACATTCTTTGGCATTCATTTTTTGAAGATAATGTCTATCAAATGTTGGCCGTTGCTACGTCTCAGATGGTCCATCCGTTGAGTCCAATTTTCGATGACCCGTTCGAACATTTCGACTGGTAACTGGCGAATGACACGCGTTGTCCGCATAAATTTTAGACTTTACATATCCCTACAGGAAAAAGTCACACGATCTTGGTGGCCAATCGACCGGCCCAAAACGTGAAATTATGTGCTCACCGAAGTGTTCTCTCAATAAATCCATTGATTGATGCGATGTGTGGAAGTGGCACCGGCCCACAAACCACATCAAACCGTTGTTTTTTCTGGATGAAGTGGCAGTTCTTAAATCTCTTCAGGTTGCTCTTCGTCCCAAATGCGGCAATTTTGTTTGTTTACATGCCCCCATTGAGCTAGAAATGGGCCTCATCGCTGAACAAAATTTGCCTCGAAAACGTCGGATCTTTTTGGAACTTTTCAAGAGCCCATAGAACGAAGCGATGTCGCTTGGAAAGGTCGAGCGGCTTCAGTTGTTGCACAAGCTGTATTTTGTACGCTTTCAATTTAAGATCTCGACGTAAAATGCGCCAAGTCCTTCCATACGTCAGTCCGAGTTGCTGCGAATGGCGCCGAATCGACTCTCCACGGTCTTCGTGTACACTCTCAGCTACGGCCGCTATATTTTCTTCACAGCGTGCTGGACGTGGTCTATTCGGTCGAATATTATCCAATAATGAATGCTGGGTCTCAAAATGGATGATGGTGTTGCGAATAGTACGCTCAGTAGGCCGATTACGTTGACTATAAGTTGAGCGAAGTGCACGAAACACATTCCTCACAGAACGTGAATTTTCGTAATAAAGTTGAACGATTTGTAAACGTTGTTCAAGCGTAAGTCTTTCCATTATGAAATGCCAAACAAAAATAACATGACAGCATGACACGACTCACACGTGATCTGTCAAAAAAAGGCTATTGAAAAAAGTATCTCTACTCTCCCTTTAATTATAAAATATATAATTTTTTTCTTTTTTGTGGATGCTGTCAATAATTTAAACAGGTAGGATTTTCGAACCATTTGTGAAAAAAGTTAGCTACACCAGAAAATTTTGTTAGCTACCGGCCGCGAACAAAAAAAGTACACAATCTACTAATCTAATAATTTATATTATGTGGAAAACAATACTAAAAGAAATTAGCAAAAATAACAGAAATTTTAACTAAAAAATCTTAAAACTACTTGATGGTCGAATATTTTCTTTTGACGTTTAAAATATGCAGAATTTTTAGATTTTGTTGTATATTTTTTGTTTAGATTAAAAAGAAGAGAAAGCATATTATTGTAAAACCGCAAAATGTTGAATTATATATAATTGCAAGACACTGCAATATTATTGTACACTTTCTTTTGACGCTCACAGTATATCAAACTTAAGTGAAGATTTTCATTGAGTTAATTCCTAAGAATTTACCCTTTTGTGATTTTTCTTGTCGTGTTTATTATCTTGTCCATGTTCAAGTTAATTAAAAAGACATCAAGTATAAAAGAACAAAGTACTCTAAACCGAACACTTAAATGAATTAAATTAAAGAAATGTTTTGTAATTTTAGTGAAAGGGATTATTATACAAATTAATGATAGTTACAAGGCTGAAAAGAAAAATGATTTAAATTTGAGTAGGTATTATTTATTTAGCACCATATGTCTTACTAATTTTCAGTTGCTACGAACTGGTTGTCGAGCAATTAATGCTTTCAAAGAAATTATTTAGTGCATTTATTTTTTACAGCTTAAGATAAGGATTCTAAATGATTTCTGTTTGATTGAGAAGTGGTTTTTTCACACTTAACTCAAGTTGCAAGAAAATTATCAGTAACACTGAGAGAATTATTTATCTGCTTGATATTAATGAATATTTCCATAAAAGCAATAAAGTGTAGCTGGTGGAACTCATTCATTGAAACTTTTCATTAACTAAATGCTGTCTATGAAATTTTAAAAATTTAAAAATAAAGAAGTTTTTTTCGTTAAATTTGCGACATTTTTTTTATTAGTTTTATTAAGAAAATTTCATTCGTTGCCTGAAAATTTTATTGAAAATCATCCAACAAAATTCTCTATTCTAGAATTAAGATTTAAAAATGTATTTAAATTATAGATCAAAAATATGTTAAAACAAATTTGAATTTTGAATGAATAATTTTTAATGCCTTTAAGTAATGAACTGTATGCAAAACTGATGAAAAAGGCAAAATTGTCCCTCTTAAATAAACATGATTTTTAGAAGCAATGCAGAGATAGGAACGCATTTTATAGTGCTACTGTTTTTCTATCCCTTTCAAAAATGCAATAAAAACAAAGTCAGAGTTTTTGATGTTGTTGTATTTTTGTTATTTTAAAAGTAAAAAACTAACACAATAAACTCAAAAATTTATTTTTTTTAGCTGAAAAATAATAGGTTTGTATATTGAATTTGCGTGAAAACAAATTGTACTATATTTCCACGTGAAATTCTTTATAGTGAAAAATATTTTTTTTATAACAGTTTTTTCACTTAAACCCCACTTTACTCTGTACCTTACCTAGTGTTTCCAATTATTCGTGCCTGCCGGTTAATCGGTTAGGTCATGAATCGAAAAATGAAGAAAATTGATTAATCGGTTATTCGAGTCGATTAATCGGAAAAATAGGCGATTAATCGTTTAATGCAAAATAAATGTATTTCTTTCATCAATAAGAACACAAAGAGTGGCTTTTTGCTGAAATATTAAGTTAAGTCTATTGCATTGGTTTCAAAGCGTCCTGAGATTTTTTAAAGAATCATTCATGCCTTATAATCTTGTTTTTTAGAGGAATCTGACGACTTTTAAGAAGAAAATGTGAGAAGTAAACCCCTTAAAACGCAGTGTAGATCTTGTTTTACCGAAGTGGAAAATTTTGTCAATAAAGTTGGTTTTTATTTTCTTTATATGACACTGCCCAGAATAAAAAAAAAAATGCCTAAATAAGCAAGAGCTGCCTTCAAAAAAATTAAATAACAAATTCTTAAAAATATGGTATGAATAATTTTTGCGAAATTCACAAACGATTATTCGGCTCGAATAATTAATATTTAAGTTTTAAATTATTTGTTTTGACATAAACCGAAATAGAGGAATCGGAATTGGAAAAACTAACCTTACCTCACTTTTTTGACCAAATACCACCATTATAAATGGGCTATCTTAATACAGCAATTTTTCCGGTGTGCTTTAACAGCTTTCGGTACTTCATTTCTAAATAATTTCAATTTTTTGCATAACATTGAAATAAATTTTAAGGTTTTTGAGACTTTTTAAAAATCGGGCAACTAACATTTTATTTTAATCAAAAGGACTTTTCATTAATTTTTAAATATTAATAAATTAATTAACAATAATAAATGATTTAAAATTTAATACAAATGTTAACAAACTAAGAAATTATATTTACTTTTATTTATCTCATTTAACTGTCAACTAATTAACTACAAAATTTGAAAAAAGTAATGTCTTCTTCTATATTTAGTTTTTTAAAGATTGTCAAATTGACTACAAAATTTCTAAAAATAAATGATATTTCGTTGTTTTAAATGTCATAAAATTAAACTACAAAGTCTGTAAAAATGAACGACTTTTTAGTTATTTTTTTTTTAATAAACTATAAAAAAAAACTTTAAATATTAATTCTTACAGAAAATCCGTATTTATTTGTAATTTATTCTTTAAACATTTCTTTATGTTTTAACTATTTAATCATTTAAAAACAAATGTAGGTATAATTTTTTTGTTACTGTAAAAATATTTTGGGTGTACTTATCTGGCTTTACTAAAAAAAAAAATCGGATAATGATTGTGTTATGATGAGCCGCTTTAAAAAGGCATTATGGCATTTTAATTAAGGTTTATTTTATGTAGATTCTGACAGTGTCAAGCAGACATTTTTAGGATTTTATTAAACTTCTTGAGTAACGATCAAAAACAACATTTTCATTAAAAAAGAGTGGACAACTTTTCAAACAATTTAAAAAAATGTGTCATATTCCTGTTCAGCGTAAACAATATAAATTAACTGTTTGAAATTTTAGCGATTTTTCGAAACTTTGATCGATTGTAAAAGACGGAAGTTATTAACCAATTTATAAAATTTTATTTTTTTCTGGATTGGGAATATATTTCCACAAATTCTCCGCAATGGTAACTACAACATCTAAATCGAAAAATTTTTAATTTCGGCAGATTAAAGCTTGAAAGAGAAAAAATCAAAGTTTTAAAAAATAATTTATTTAGATTGAAACTAAATTTCAAGTAAATTACAAAAGTAGTAAACCTTACTGGTATACGATAATAATGAACACGAAATTAGGTTGAAGTGTGTTTATTGAAAATAAATTATTATTTTAGTCGAAGTAATCTCAGGATACACTTAAAGGACATTCTGTTAACTCGCAAATGGGTAAATGAATTTTTTCAATTAAATTTAGTAAAACCGATATATTTTATATTAGTAGCAAAATATATAAATTCAAAGTATTATTGAAGTTAAGGTAGGTTTTCATAAATTGCGAATAGCAACACTAAAACTTTAATTCTTATAATTATATCTTGATAAAAGGTATAATTTGAGCAAAATCCCCTGGCAGGATTATATTTTTTTTTGTTTAACACTTACAATACACTTCATTTTGGTTTTAATTTTTTTCAACACTTAAGGATTTATGCTGTTAAATTTTTTATTGTTCTGAAATTTACGCACTATGTTTTGAGATAAAATGGAAACTATTTCATGTTCTAAAACATGCAACAATATTTATAGTTAATGTACCGTATAAGTACAAATTTGAAAAAAAAAATAAAATGCAACATAAAATCAAAAAAATCAAATTGCTAATTGAAAATTCAATAAGCAGCTGTAAAGTAGTTTAAAAGTTAAATACCAGCACGTAAATACTCCAATTTGTTTGAGTAAGGACAATAATTTAGTTCTTAGCAAATAAAAATATGATTTTAAACTTAAACGCCTACAAATCGATTTTGATGAATTTTGGATAAGTGATAAAGAATAAAAATTCAGTTTCTTGTTTGGGTTCATAGAAAACCGAAATTTTTTACACACATGTCCCACAAAGTAAGCAGTCTATTGCCCCAATTATGTTTATTGCCCATGCACTATGGGCTAGTTTCGCCATTTTTTGGCCAAAAGTCCAATTCAGGTAAAGGGAAACAATTTTTATATTTTCAAAATCTAGTATTCTTGAATATTTTGGAAGTGAAATATTGTATCATTATGGTTACACGTTGTTAGATGGCGGGTGTTCAAAGTTAAAGTTTTATAATTTGTAATGATACAAAAAAAAAAAAAAATCGTAAATAATCAATAATTTTTTCCAAAACTAATCTCCAATTATAAAACTGAAACTAGCTCTGAAACAAAAATAGAAACCTGTTAAATATTTATGGTAAAAGTAACATAATTATTAATTTAACCTAAAAAATATGTTTTTTTAAATCCTAATTTTTTTTTTTAAAAAGCTCCAAAATGTTCCAAGAGAGATTGAAAAACTTGAACGCCAATGTGTTCCCTTGATATCTTCTACCTAGGTTTAAGCTTCCGAGATTTTCTCCTTAATCTAAAAAACGGCCTGCAGATTAGATTTCATTGTAACAATTTTCGGCTTAGAAGTATAGTATACTCACCAAAAAAGCCTGTGATGGCAACTGAAAGTTTTGCTGTTATTACGAGAAATTTTGCTAATTTAAGCCCAGCAGTATTTTTTGCTAATCTTAGCAACACATGTCTGCTGACGTGTAGTACAATGAAATTAGTAGAAAAATTAGTAGCCGCTACTAAATTTTAGTATACTTTTTGTAAAGTGGAATTTAAAATCTGTTTGCTAAAATCAGCAAAAAAAAATTACTAAATATTATTAATATTAGTACATTTACAATTCTGTTTTTATCGAGCATCAAAATTCTTTTATTTTATTTATTTTTTTAAAAAAAATATTTTGTACAAAATTTAAAAAAAAATCAAAAGATTAAAAATATTAAAAATTGTTAAAACATAAACAAATTAAGCATTTTGCTTTAATTTGGTAATTTCTGTTTTGAAAAATATTTTAGTCAATTTTTTTTACTTTTAAAGTCAAATTTTAATTGTTTTTAGGGCTGATATTTAGAACTAAAAAAAAAAACTTTTTAGTGCTATTTAAAGTGGATGTCCTTTTTTCAAACATGAGTCGGTATATTCACTTCCGATCCCTTTCTTAATATATGTAACATTTAAAGGCAATTTAAGTTTGTAAGTGTAAGTTTTAATTAGAAATAACATTTCCTTCAATATCCACTTTTTTAAAAGTTAGTAATATTTTATGCTTATTTAAGCAAATCGGTTTTCAAAAATTTGTAAAATGATTTCTGAAATAACCATCAAATATTTGTAAATATTCTGAAAAAACTCTGTAATTTGTAAAATCTAAATAGCAAAAAGATTTGCTAAATATAATTTTTTTACTAAAAATCAGTACAAAAATAGTAAAGTGGAATTGAAAACCGTTTAGAAATTTTTCTTCTAACTTTTTTTCTGAGTGTATTAATACAAAACGATCCCTTTAATTAGTTTTGCAGGTTTTTCATCTCAAATCTGAAATCAAAATCCAAATGAATACCAATGACGAAAGCACTACTCGACGTGCTTTTAGAAATCCAAAGCTGTTTGCTAACATTTTGGGACTGAACACACAATTAGTTTTTAATTTTTTTTTAACAATTTTAATTGCATTTTCATCTCATTTTCCTTTAGTACCAGAAAAAATCGAATTATTTGGTTACAAAACGCTTGAAATTATATGTCTCTAATTATAACTGCAACTATATGCCTGCAACCCTACACAAAATTTTGATACATGGCTAATCAATCATCAAAAATAGCATTTTACCAGTTGTAATTCTAGCTAAAAAAACATCTGAAGTTTGAAATAAACTTTATATACGCTATAGAAAATTTCATAGTAGAGGGATTTCACATAAATCCACAATAGAAATTATGTTTTTAAGAACAATGGACACATCCGATCTCAAAATCTCGACAGAAAGTCTACGCGTTAGAATAGATGAAAACAAAAAATTGACACTTTTGAACGGAGTTCTTCACCATTTGGCTATTCTGGAAATAAACCAATAAAATACTGTAGTAGAATACGACGATGAAGACGATAGTTCTGAACTGCAGTATGTTTTTAGTGAGCTGGATAATTTGGAACTTTTAAATATAACTAATTATGAAACTAAATTGTGAAAAAACAAATAAAAATGCAAAAAAATTTAAAAAAAAAATTTACAAACAACAAAAAGCATAAAAAAAAAAAAATACGCAAAAAAAAAACAATTTGAATTACATTTTGAATTAAGAATATTTGATTTTAGATTTGTGCTTAGCAACCGAAAAATACCCTACAGTGACAATTTTACTCAAGTCAGACATAACAAACAATTTTATAAAAATTACTAAATCGCCATATTGCAACCGCCATTTTTTTTTTCTAGATTCGGAATCAGCTACCCCAAATCCTTCAAAAACTATTGCTTAAAGTTCACTATATGTAACCTTCTCCGAGAAAAGGGACCTAGTGTTTCAAAAAACGGGTTTGGACTTAAGAGTGGATTCTGGTACCTAAAAGGGTGTAGAATAAGATGAAATGAGTTAGATTTCTGATAAAAACTCATTTACCCCATAAAAACGTACAAAACACATCAACCCTTTGTTGAGAGCGAACAGAGCAGCAACAATGGCAAAGGTATTGTCTCACTAAAAGCGACAAAAATACGTCACCACATAGGCATGACGTCACCAAAGTCGGCACCCAATCATAACTAACCATACCAAATCGCATCTCCCAACTGAACGTGTGTTCACAGTGAAAATGCGTTATGAAACTTTAAATGCGTTTTTCTCAAAACTTCATTTTCACACACTAGGTCCCTTTTCTTGGAGAAGGTCACATATAAAAATTTTAAAAATAATGGTCGCCATATTGGATCCGCCATTTTGAATTTTTTAATTCTTATTTCATATTCGTGGCCAGCAATCTCTTAAACCCCCTTTAGGGTGGCTTTTAGACTTTTATCCTGCGTATTCTAGTTTTGGCCAAAATTCAGTCTTGCTAGCCCACAGTGCAATGCTACACAAGTAAAGAAACCATAGTTAAATCAGTAACTATATAATATTTGATTTACCTATTTCGGGAACGGATCGGATCTGATGCTATTTTTGGTTTACTTTAAACATTATAAAATCATGAAGAAAATTTATATCCTCAGCTTTAAAATAAAGGAGGATCTTGCCAATTTATTATGAACGCGTACCAATTTTTAAACATTTCCAATAAAAGACACGACACTTTTTTGAGTAGAATTGTATGTGATGTAAACCCTATTCAATTCCTCTAAAGTGTTTAATTTTTTTTTATTTTGCTTTTAAAAATACCAAAAATAAATTTTTTTTTTTTTTAAATAACATAAAAACTCAATCAAATTTGAAGCATAAGTATAAATATGCAGCATAAACAATATAAAGACAAATAATGCCCACATTTAAATGGCGCTGCGTCTGTTAAATGTGCGTATTATTACGAATACGCAGGAGTGTGTTTAAATCAAATGAATTATTTGTTGGTCTAATGTGGTTAGATTTTGGTATGACATGTAAAACTGGTTCAATTTACCAAAACAAAAAACCTAAACATTTATTTTTCTCTTCAACGTCACAACTTTTGAGTTTCTTTTTTCAGAAATGATTATCAATGCAATAAAATACATTTACATTTGATTTTGGTTAAAAATTCAATTGCAACAACAAACTCAGGGTTGCCATTAAAATGAATACAAAATATTGTGCGACTAAAATTTAATGCTAATTCTTTTTTCATGTGACTCCCGGTCTATCTTAGCAATAAAAATGCTAATTGCCTTGCTTATGTTAAGGGTATGATAACATGTATTTATGTTAACTCATATTTTAAAAAGTTTCAAGGAAAAAGGCTCTTCTATGATTACTTGTATATACTCTTTTTTTCTTATAATTTGTTTAAATTTATTTAATTCTTTTAAATTAAATCGTTTTATGCATGTTTCTTTACATTTAAAACAATTTATAAAAAAAGAATATGATTATATTATCTAAAATCCTACTAAATATTATTCATTTATGTACTTTAATCTTTTTTTATTTCCTTAATTTTTCTATTTTTTTTTCTTTTGTGCACTTAAAAAAGTTTGTAAGTTAAAACAACTGAAAATATCATTTAAAAGAAATGATATTTCATTTAAAAACCGGTCTACTTAATTTTCATTTAAATTAAATGCCATTTGTTATTTATTTTTAAATGTTGATTAATCAACTGACACATCCGTAAGAAACAACTGATATAATCAGTTAAAATAAATGTCAAAATTTTACCTACCAATCCTTAAAAAATAAATGTTTTTTCATTTATTTGAAATTATTTCCGTTTTTGTATTTTTTTTTTTTTAATATACTCGTATAATACAAAATGTATGTATGCATATGAAGCTTTTCTTTTCCTTTTTTTCTTTTCTTTGGACAAAAACTTTGAAAAATTTTTAGAGATAAAAAAAATAAAATTAACTACTTTAAATAACTGTTACTACATCACAGTACTTTTTTGTTAGTTGTTCAAAAAAACGACTTAAAATAACTAACAGAAATAGTTGTTTGATATTTTTCATACAAAAACAACTGACTTTGTAGTTGAAAACAACTATCTACTGTAAAATATACATATAACTAACAAGTAGTAACTTACATAATTTTCTGAGTGTATTATTTATATTTTGCTTGATTATCATAAGGTCTAGCCAGCCTTGAAAAAATGGGCATTTAACTTACATTTTAATATTACTACAAATGTTACTCTTTTACGTTTATCAAACTGATGATATTTTTATGTTAACTTAATAACCTGAAAAAATGTGCAAAATATTTAATTTTTAAGTTATTTCCTTTTGTATTATAAGTATTATAAAAAATAAAACCAAACAAAAAAACTAATTTGATTTAATAGTACTTTTCACTAGAGCAACAAGAGAGTAAATCGACGTATTATGGGAAATTTTTCTATGCAAAAAAACTAGTTCTAAAGCACCCAATTGGGTCCAAGTGTACTAGTACACGTCTAGAACAAATAATACTAGTGATTTTCCAATCACAAAAGAACTAGTAACAAACTGGTTCCAAACAACCCAATTGGGTCCATGTGTACTAGTACAAGCTTAGAATCAATTGTACTAGTAATTTTCCAAGCACACTCAATGCTAATTTGAGCATTAAGATGGTATAGAAAAGTTTACAGTTGAGAACTAGTACTGGTGATTTTTGTACTAGTTTAGTACTAGTTAGGTACTGGTACTACCTCCGGCAGGGTATAAACACTTTTTGTGTGAATGTATTTGTGTATGTATGTGTGTTTATGAAGCTCTTGTAATTTGTATTGAAAAATTTTGCATATATACAACCAATTTAAATAAAAAAACAAATTGAAATTTTTTGAATATTTTTTTTTTGAAACAGACAGCAAACAAAATTTAAATTTGTAATAACTGTTACGGACACAAATAAACCACAAGTTTCCGTTTTGTCGGTAATTTTTTATTAATTTTCAAACAAATGAAAAAAATAAATGAAACTGAAAAATCGGTAAATGATAGTAAATTATTTCGAATAAATGTATTAAAAAGTTTATATAGATATTTCTTTGAAAAAAAATTGTATTTTCCTTTATTTTTAAATGGAACGGAAAACTTTTTTATTAAACTACAAACAATTAACTACATAATATTCTGAGTGTGGTGTCTTTTTTATAATTGTCAAATGAAAGTGACAGCTGAGTTTGACGTTTTATCTTAGCAATAAATTGTTAAAGAATATTACCGAAAAACTATTAAGACATATATTGCCGGCAATAAATATGTACGAAATCGAGTGGTCCACACAAAATATGTTTACGTTTTCATCTTCAGTCTAGACTGGGGATAAGCAAATTTTATTATATGTAAAAATTGTAAATATCTGTTAAATCACTGATTTGCACATTTTTAGTTAATATTAAGATTATTATAGTTAATTTTAAATTAAATAATTACAACAAAAAGAGAAAAACTTTGCAAACAAAACTATCCTAGAACCAGTGGTTGATAAATTTTGGTTAGTTCATATTTAGATTTTAACAACATATTTTTACCATTTTTTTTGATATGATCTTGAACGGAAAATAGAACATTTCATATAAATTTTTTTTAGCTAAAAAATAAGTATGATTTTGAACCGAAAAAATTTTTTAGCCAAGAACTTTTTTTCAGTTCAATATCATATAAATTTTTTATTTTCGAAATACGTTTTTTAAAAGTAACTTTTACTAGCATTGTACAATTTCATTAATATTTCTTATATATTTGTAATATATAATTCAATAGCTAAAAACTAATATAAATATATTTTGACTGTCTCTCATATTAATAAAATAAATTATATGTTGAGTATGACGCTTCAGTAGCTCTGACTGATTTTATTATGTATTGCATAACAACAGGCTACACTATTTCGCCAGCATCATAAAGTCCAACAGATTCTGAAACTAGGTCAAAAATAAAAGTCAGTTTACTGCTGGTTTAACTTATGTTATATGCTAAAATATCGGTATCGGGAAAAGAATAAAAAATGTTTACGTTAATTTTTCTTAAAATCTACATGATAAATATTTCTTTTTTACCATCGATAACGGCATGTAATTTGAATACAATAAGTCTTAATTATTTAAGCTTTTACAGAAAATAAATTCCTTGATTTGCGCTGTATATCAATTTTTGCATTTGACTTTCTTTGCTGCATATCCATACTTTTATGTGCGCCTTAAGCCAGTTCTGTTTTTTGTTTTAATCTACATTCGTTGTTATGACAATACTGAAGTATATTTTTTAATTTATGTATAAAAGTTTGCTGCATATGCCAAACGAAGCAAAACAATAATGATGTTCTTTTTTTTATTTTTCGTGTGCAAAGTTTTCTGCATATGCCAAACAGTGGTAATGCAGAAAAACAATGTTCACTAAATATTAAAATTAGGGATATAGAGCAAATTTAGTGCTGGATTTCTTAGATAAGAGGACGGATCAATAAGTCAGTGACTTTTTGAATGAAACACAGTTTTTTGCAAAAAAAAAATTATTTTTCAACATAATCTCATTTTAGCTCAATACACTTAGTCCAATTTTTTTCCAATTTTTGTATCCCTTCCAAAAAATAGGATTTTTCGAGGTCCATAAAATAGGCATTTGTTTGATCAATAATTTCATAGTTAGAGCTAAATCTCTTTCCACCGAGCAATTTCTTTAGGTTTGGAAATAGGAAATAGTCGCTGGGGGCTTAATCCGGAGAATATGACGGATGAGGTACCAATTCGTAGCCCAATTCATGGAATTTTGCCATTGAGACTACACACGTGTGCACCCGTGCATTATAGTCAATTGAGAGCAAACGCGGCACCCATCTTTCAGACAGCTTTCTTAAATCCAACTGATCATTTTAAATCGAGACCACACTGCCATATGAAATGCCTATGGCATCAAAAATCTCACGCACTTTTACTCTTCGATCGGCCAACACCATATCGTGGATTTTTTTGACATTTTCGGGTGTATTGACCTCCAGAACGTTCAGCGTCATTTGTACTTGTGGGACCACAACGAAAGTCAGTAAACCACTTTTTTTACCATTGAAATCGATCGTGCAGAGTCCCCACCATAGTATTTATTAAGCTTTTCCTTGGTTTGATTGACGGTTTTTTTCGCAAAAAATAATATTTAATGAGCACTAGAAATTCACTTTTTTCCTATTTTTAAGAAAATCCACGAGGTTGTATTTTTTGTACAGCTGTTAAGCGCAAAGTAAATGACGGAACTTGCTCGAAATTTCACAGTAGTATATAGGGAAGTTCGAAAAGTCACGGACTTATTGATCCGCCCTCGTATGATAATATATAGTATATAATCAATTCCCAATTCAATTTTCTCAAAAAAATGGTCAGTGGGTCAAACCAATAATAAACGAATCCAAAAATGTCTAATATTGTGTGATTTTATATTAAAATTGATATGCGCACTTTAAGTCCGCATTAAATAGCTGTTTAAATCATAAAACTTGTATAATATTTCTATTCTTAAAGAATTATTAAAAAATAAACACCATTTCCAAAATGTCGGTACACTTAGTGTTAAGTTACCTGTATATCTGCCTACTTTATACAATTGTTCCTTTCACTATATTTTATGAAAAAAAAAATAAACAGAACAAATTAGACATTGATCTATGAATGTGACTACAGTACACTTGTTGTAATTTATTTCAAATATAAAATATAATTTTATTTGACAGTTACAAATCATATTTGTAAATCAACCTGTTTTTATGAATTGACGTAAACAAGTTGAAGTTTTTGTATTCAAATTATTTAAATAAAGTAGCATTGAGGCGTTAGAAATATGAGAACTTATAACGTTACGATTTAGATAATCGTAAATCGTAATAAATTTAAAATTATTATACTTAAGTCTGGTTTTTGTATTTTGTATTTTAAAAAAATTAATGGATAAGTTAAATATCCTGTTGGTCATGTCTAACAAGATGTCTGACTACATTTTAGTTATAAAACAAAATTTCTTTGTATATAAACTTTAGTTTTAAATCCAGTTATGAACTGGATTTTGGTCAAAATCCGGTTTAAATGAGATTTTAAGCATAGTGTGAATTCAGTGTAAGCTATATTTGTTAAAGCTGTTTAAATCCTGTATTTAAAAATTAGTAATTAACGAGGGATACTATTTATATTTCGGGAATACCAACCAAATAATAACAAACATTTTTTAATGAAAATGCCTTTATTGTTTTTCGAAATATTCCTCTTGATGATCAATACACTTTTGTATTCGTTCAAACCATTTGTCACAACAGGTTTTCCATTTCTCCTGAGATACCTCCAAAACATTTTGAACGCTTTAACTGCTTTTTCGGCGCTCGTAAATCGTTGACCACGCATTTTTCATTTGGTATTCGGGAACAAGAAGAAGTCATTGGGCGCGAAATGAGGACTGTACGGAAGATGAGTCATGAATTCGATGTTTTTTTTTTAACTGTTTGACGAGATGTGTGAGAGCTCGCATTGTCATGATGGAGAATGATTCGTCTTCGGCGGTTGGTTTTACGAATTTCTCCGAAGACTTCTGGCAAACAAATGGTCGTGTACCACTGAGAACTGATCGTCCTACGTTACTCAAGCGGAACAGTGGCCACATGACCCATTAGGCCGAAGAAACAGGCGACCATTTGCTTCGCTGTGCTTCTTTCACGGACAACTTTTGTTGGATTTAGCTCTTCTTGCAATACCCACACGGTCGATTGCTGTTTTGTTTCTGGCTCATACACATATATCCATGATTCGTCAACTGTCACGATTTTATACACGTCTTTTGAAGCACCTTGACCGAACTTTTTAATCATTTCCTTACACCAATCGACGCCAGCCTTTTTTTGAGCGATTGATAAGTTATGGGGGTATCCAAGGAGAACAAATTTTTTTACAACTAAGTGTTCATGCAAAATCGAATGTATTGAAGTGGAACTAATGTTCAAGGATGCCTCTATCTCACAATATATCACATGACGATCTTGCATTATCAGTTCACGCACTGCATCGATGTATTGTGGCACAACAACCGATTTTGGACGACCTTTACGGTAATCGTCGGCGACCGAACTACGACCACGATTGAATTCACTATACCAGCGAAATACTGTGGTTTTTGATGGTGCTTAATCGCCATACAAAGAAATGAGTTCATCTTGTTGAGATAATCTACGTCAAAAGTTGTGAAAAATAATCCAACGAAAACCTTCTCTTAAATTTCCATTTTTGGCCAAATTCATGTTCCTAATTCACAAATAACACTTTTACATCAAAACCTTGTGAGTACGTTTATGCTAAAAAAATGTCACTTTTTAATGGCGTTGCCAGATTTTAGCTATTGACATTAGTGTTGCCAGTTCCCGAAATATAAATAGTACCCCGTATTATTGCTTGTTTTAAAATACTAGTTTATTTTTATTTTCTTTGAACCCCCCATAATATGTATTTTCTTTTTTTTCAAATTTTTATTTTCAAATTCTATAAAAATTTTTGTAAAAAATTACCTGTTTTGCGATTCAGTATGAACGTAGTATTAACAGATTTCAGCAAACACCAATTAATATTATAATTTTAAAAATTTTTAAATACTATTTATAAATAACAACTCTTCAATTTTAAATTAGTTACCACAGCTACTTTAGGTTAGGTTAGGTAGAAGTGGTAGCCTGCCAATCAGACTCACTTAGACTATAAAGTCCCTTGTGATACCACAGAAGCTAGTAAAAATTATGTCACTAGCTTCCCCCGTCGAACCATCCCGATTGCCTCAAAAAGCCCCTAAGTCGGCGGATATCGATATCAGCCAAATCACCCAGATCCTCAAAGAAACATGAGCCCAAATGCAGTCCCCTCCTGCGAGCCAGGCAGGACAAGTGCAGAGAAGGTGCTCCACAGACTCCTCCTCCTTTTCGTCACCACAGCTTCTGCAAAAGTCACTAGCCGCAACCCTCAACCTAACTGCGTACCTTCCAATCAGACAGTGTCCCGTACTGACTGACACAAGTAGGGATATATAGGGCCTTGACAGTGACAGTAACCTGTGCGTGCGCTTCCTATCCACACGGGGCCACATCTGTCTGGAACGAATACAACCACTCGCTAACTTTGAGAAGTTGCTATGGTCTTTCATAAATTATTTATGCGTAGATTTTCCATCCCCCTGAACCGAGTTGAATTTTATTTATTGACGTGATAGCTGAGATTACACTCAGAAAAATAGTTAGTAGAAAAATTTGTAAACGGTTTTCAATCCCACTTTACTATTTTTGTACTGATTTTTAGTAAAAAAAATTATTATTTAGCAAATCTTTTTGCTATTTACATTTTACAAATTACAGAATTTTTACAGAATATTTGAAAATTTTTGTTGCTTATTTCAAAACTTTTAGAAATTTTTAAAAACCGATTTGCTAAAATTAGCCAAAAAAAATACTAATTTTAAAAAGTGGATATAAAAGGAAAAGTTATTTCTAATTAAAACTTACACCTACAAACTTAAATTGCCTTAAAATGTTACATAAATTAAAAAAATAAAAAATGGATCGGAAGTGAATATACCGCCTCATGTCTAAAAATAGGACATCCACTTAAAATAGCACTAAAAAGTTTTTTTAGTTCTAAAAATCAGCCCTTAAAACAATTAAAATTTGACCTTAAAAGTAAAAAAAAATTGACTAAAATAGTTTTCAAAACAGAAATTACCAAATTAAAACAAAATGATAAGTTCGTTGATGTTTTTACAATTTTTAAGCCTTTTATTTTTTTTTCTTAATTTTGTCTAAAATATTAAAAAATAAAAAATTTAATGCTCGATAAAAAAAAATAATTTGAAAATTTGTACTAATATTAATATTTAGTAATTTTTTGTTGCTGATTTTAGCAAACTGATTTTAAATTCCAATTTACAAAAAGTTTACTAAAATTTAGTAGCGGCAGCTAATTTTTTCTAAAAATTTCATTGTACTGCACATCAGCAGACATGTGTTGCTAAGATTAGCAAAAAAAAAAATACCGCTGGGCTAAAATTAGCAAAATTTCCCGTAATAACAGCAACATTTTCAGTTGTCATTACAGACTTTTTTTGGTGAGTGTAAAATGAGCCTCGACGCTTATAATCAATTTTGGTGGAAAATCTTTCACTTCGTTATTGGTTTCTAAAATCGCGATCCAAAACGAAACAAGTAAAAAAGGGCTAAATTCGGCTGTGCCGAATCTTTGAATACCCTCCACCATAGGGGCTGAAGATGATATACGTATATACTAAATTTTGCATGAACTGTAGTATGAATATGTTTTGTCAATTTATGTAACGAACTTTTGTTATTTATTTAGTTTTAGTAATGTTATTTATTTAGTTTTAGCATTGTTATTTACAGAGGTCTGCTCTGTTAGCGACTTTAACATTGTTGATTTTTACGTTAACTTAGTTATCAGAGTAACACACATATAGCTCTAAGAATGTTATTATTCTCATAGTATGTATGTAAGACAATAAATGTAATCGAACAATAAGAAGCCTTAATAACATTTTTACTTACTTAACAGAAAAAAAAATTAATACAGAAAAATTGTACAAATTTGTATGGAAAATTTAGAGGTTCCTTCACATTTTCACTCATAACTTTTGAACCGCTTAACCGATTTTGCTCATTTTAAATACCAAACTGCTCGGGAGGATGTTCAATAATCTGAGTAAAAATTGGCACCCCCGCTTGCGTCTTCGCGTCGTGATCGCCATTTCAACAGACAGACGGACAGACAGACGGACGGACATCGCTAAATCGACTTAAAATTGCATAAGGATCACAAATATATATACTTTTACAAACGGAATGACAAACGGAATGACAAACTGATATATACCCTCACCATATATGGTGGAGGGTATAAAAAGGCGATTCATTGTTATTCACTATATATTTGGCAAGTGTATACTTCACAAATGTCAAAATAAAACTGACACGATGTCATTTGCAAAAATGGCTGCCTTTTCCAATAAGATGATACTTATTGCCCCACATTGTAATTAGAAAATTTCGTGGACAAATGTATGTATGCATTTTTTAACATAATTTGAAATAATTTTAAAATCTAACCCTGGATATTTTCTTAAATATATTTTGATTTGCTAGGTGACCAGATTTTTGCAAATTTTGAAAAACTTGCAAGATTTAATTTGTTAAGAACATCTCTGGGTTTGTCTTGCTTAATTAATAAAAATGAACTTTTATTTAACTTTACTTCAAAAATGCTTTAAAATATGTAAACAGATTGAATTTTTTTTTGACATAAATAAATAGCTAAGTAGTAATATTATTTAATTTATCTCTGATTTAATATAGTCTTGTTGTCATAAATTATATGACTTTATTACAACACCAACTACTTGATTTTATTTTTTTAAATTTGTTTACAAATCAAACATAAGTATATCAAATAGACAATTTATTTTGCGACTAATTAGTTTGTCTACTAAGTTTAAATGAGTTTAACTGCCGCTATTACTTGATATAATATTGACAATAAATATGACCATGATTATTGTGTTCCAATTGTGGCTCTAATTGTGTCCCTTGAGTATAAGAAGAATGAATTTGATAATGACATCGTATCGTATATCAATATGTAAATGAAGAATAGCATTTAAATATTCTATGAAAACGGTTGTCATAACATTGATTAATTTCATTGGGGTGTTTCTTTTGGAACAAAAATATTTATGACGCCAGTCTTATGTATTTGTAAATAGAAATAGAAATTAATTCTAAGATTAATAAGAACCAATGATTTAATATTGGATCTGCTAATTAAAATTTTTCCTAAAAACGAATAATTAAGGTTGTAAGAATTTAAAATCTTTAGGGTGGGCATCTTATCTTAACACTAACAATTGTCAACTGCATGCAAACTTGACATTCATAACTATTGTTAAGCACTTAACTCTGCTTATTTTGCGATAAGTTAGCTGGCATTAATGTTTTTAATTTTTAGTCTTCAAAGTAGTGTTGGTAAATTCGAACGCAATTTTTAAATTTTAAATAAAACACAGATATTTAAAAAAAAATCGTGAAACTTTATTATATCGTAAAGTAGACAGTATGAGGTTATGTATGGAACAATATATCGTGCAGATGGCCGCCGCGGCTTTGCTGGCATGCACGCGATCTTTTAATGAAATTTTCAATGACCGTTTTGCATGAATGCTGCGGTATTTCATTAATGCAGCGTCCAATTTCCTCTTTTAAGGCTTGAGTCGTCGTCGGCTCATTCGCGTAAACCATCGACTTCAAAAAACCCCAAAGAAAAAAATCTAATGGTGTTAAATCGCACGATCTAGGCGGCCAATTCTGATCTCCAAAACGCGAAATAACACGACCGGGAAATGACTGATGCAGCAATTGAATTGTTTCTCTGGCTGTATGACATGTGTGGCCCTCCACATTTATTTCTTCAATTCTAGGCAAGAAAAAACTGGTTATCATTTCACGATACCGAACACCATTGACTGTTTGCGCTTGACCTGCCTCATTTTCATAAAAAAAGGTCCAATGATTCCTCCAGCCCAAAAACCACACCACACAGTGACACGTTGAGGATGCATTTGCTTCTCGTGAATCACTCGAGGATTTTCCTCACCCCAAATGCGACAATTCTGCCTATTGACGAAGCCATCAAGATGAAAATGGGCCTCGTCACTGAAGATGATTTTATCGGCAAAATCAGCATTTTCATGTTGTCTCTCCAATACCCAATTAACGAACTCCCTTCGCTGTCTATGGTCAGCTGGCTTCACTTCCTGAGTCAATTGAACTTTGTATGCATGAAGATGCAAATCTTTCGTCAAAATTCGCTGCAAAGTGGATTTGGAGACACCAATTTGCTGAGCTCGGTGTCGAATTGAGGTGGATGGAGTTTGAGCGACATCATCACGTACAGCTGCGACATTTTCGGTCGATCGACCTGGTCGATGGCGCGTTGTTGTCTTTACATCACTAACAGACCCAGTTTCGGCAAATTTATCCATTAATCTCTTTACAGTTGACTCTTTTGGAGCATTATTGTGACCCCAAATTGATCGCAATTTGCGAACTGTAGCCGCAAAACTTTCACCATTTTGGTAAAACAATTTCACAATGAGAATGCGTTGTTCATTCGTGTAGCCCTCCATTTTTACTAACCTCGTACCTTCTACTAGCAAACAATAACAATTGTTCAAATGTCAAACAATGACACTTCGAATGTTGCCAGATTTAAATTTTAACGGGCTTTGTAAATTTAAAAACTGAAATTTATAACTTATTTATTTTAATAAATAAATAAATAAATAAATAAATAAATAAATAAATAAATAAATAAATAAATAAATAAATAAATAAATAAATAAATAAATAATATATTTATAAAAAAACCAACCTTAAGCTAAAAAAATTAATAAATTATAAATAAAAGATAAAGGTTAAATAAAATTTAAAAATTTAAAAAAGCTGAAATTTTAAACTATTTTTTTAATCCTATATAATTTCGTTGAAATTGTTCATATTTATTAAATGTTTAAATTTGAATTATTTTCTAAAACAAGTTTTTAAATTTTTTTTTAGAACTTTTTTAAATTTTGCAACCTTATTGTATTAAATTTAAATTTCTTTCTCGTGCCAGAGTTGTATTTTAAGGCTGGACATTTTAGCCGAGTCGCATTTATGCAACATTTATCTGGTCGATATACAACTCTGAAAATATCGAGTAATTACTTTTCGAAAATTGAGAATCTATCCAAAAATATAAAAATTCTCGCATACTCGATATCCACAAATTTTTTTCTATCACCACTCCTTCAAATCAATTTTGAGCTTCTAATTGTGGCATAAAATATACTATAGTACCAACTTCATCACCCCTGAAAAAGTTAATTTCTATCAAAACACCATTTACAGGAAATAATATCACAAAAAAGTTGTCATAAACAAAAAGCTAATGTTTAAAAAGGGGGACATTTGTGATAGTCCCAAATGAGTCAAAGGTACTATAGTACGAAGTTTATCATTCCTGTCCTCCGCAACCATTATATACATAAGTGAAAGAAATAACTTTGAAGTGAAAAACCTTGTTATATATAAAAGCAATTTTGTGGTGAAAACATTTGTTTAAGGTGAATATAACATATTATTAAGCGTCTGGTAAAAATATGTCAAAAATTTTATTCATCGGACACTACTATAAATTTGTATTAAAATACAACAGCAGTATCTTTAAATTTTCACTCATGACGTTTTAAACGATACACCGATTTTGCTCGTTTTCAATACCAAACTGCTCGGGAGGTTGCCCATTAATAATGTAGGTAATAATGGCGATAACGGTGCAAGCGAATTTAATAGACATCTTCCCGAGCATGGTATAGGAAATGAACAAAATCAAAATTATAGGTAAAAATGTGAAGGTACTTCTAAATTTTCATACAAATTGATGTATTTTAGGACAATTTCAAAAAAGTATCTGATGAATAAATATCTTTCCACCAGACTCCTAGGGGTTAAAAATATTATATTATCACCTCAAGATTTGTTTTTCCTCTCAAAAAATTTCTTTTACCCCAAATTTTTTTTTCACTTCAAACAAATTTATTTTAACCTCAAAATTTGTTTTTCACATCAAACAAATTTTTCACATCCACAATAGTTTTTCAGCTCTGAAATGATTTCTCGATTCAATTTTTTTTATATTAAATTTAACAAAATCAGCAAATTTTATGCTTTTACATGTTTACTTTAATGATTATTTTAATATGTATACAAAATCAGGCCTTTAAAAACATAATTCCTTAAATAAATTTTTTAATCCAATTTAGATATTGACGAATTAATTCGAGAATTCATTTGTCTGATTGAATTATTTACTACCATGATTTAAATAAATATTTTTATAAAACAAACGAAATAATTCAATTTGAATAATTAAATTTTTTGATTCGTGAATCAAAAAAATAATTATTTTGATTTGTTTCGTGAAATCGAAAAATCAAAAAATATTTTTTTTTTAATCACAATAAATTTAATTTTAAACCCGAAGGAATTTTTATAAAACAGACACAGGGCGACTATTTTTTTGCAATTTACAATAAATGATAATATAAATTAACACACTCCGATTTTACAAATTTTGTTTTCCGTTCCATTTAATTTTTATAAAAATGGTTCACCCTATGGCTGTTTTATAAAAATTGATACCTCGGGATGTCTTCCGCACCTGGCCTAATTTTATTTTCGCAAAATATTAAAATATTAAAAGAGCTAATATTTTGTCCGTTTTTCCCTATTCCGCTTAGTTTTCGATAGATGGCGAATATCTCGGAAACTAAGCGAGATAGCGAAAAACTGACAAAATCTGCAAAGCTCGGCGCTCGACAAAGGTTACTAGAATAGATTCGGTAGTTCCCCGAAGGGTTTAATGGAATTTTTATAAAACAGCCACAGGGTGACTATTTTTTTTTTTTTTTATTTATATATATGAAAATATATATTAACACACTCCGATAATACAAATTTCGTTTCTCGTTTCATTTCGCTCGTACAAAAATGGTCACCCTTTGGCTTTTTTATAAAAATAGACACCTCGGGAACCTGGCGTATTTTTATTATCATAGTATTACTCTACAAGAGCAAAAATTTTGTTCGTAAAAAATTACCATTTTATAAAATGGCGAATATCTAGAAAACTAAGCGAGATTTGCAAGTCAACTTTAACGTTTTTTTTGTTTTAACTCGCAAATCAAATCAATCTTTTTTTAATTCGCGAATTAAAAAATGAGTTATGTTTAAAATAATATGATTCAACTGAAATTGATAAATCAATTATGATTTTGAATCTGATTTAATAAACTGATTTATAAAATATGGAATCAACTCGCTGATTTACAAAAAGAAATTATTTTAATTCAATAAGGTCTGTATAAAATAACGTTGTTTAAATTAAATTACTGTATTGGAGTAATTCTCAGTTTATGAGGTAGTAACGTGTTATCGATGTAAAATAGCATGATTTCCGTAGTTTAAAAACCTTTATCTTAAATATTAACTTGTGTTAAATACGAACTTTGACTGACATCATTAAATTTGGGGAGATAACAAACAATCTTAATAAAAATAACGGCGATTTTGCCTTTGTGCCGTGGTTGCCATTTCAACGTACAGAAGAACATGGATTATGGTATTTCGATGTGTTACAAACAGAATGACAAACTGATATATACCCTCATAACATATGGTGCAGGGTATAAAAAAGAAAACAGTAAACAATGTAATGAATACTGATAACAGTTTACGTTTAATTTTCCTTCCAGGCATTTAAGTTAATAATAAAAGTCTGTTAAAATGTAATAAAATGGAGCCGGATATTTATAAAAACATAAAAAAACAAAAAAAAAAAAAAACAGTAAAATGTACAATATTGTCAAGCAGTAGGTGACAACTTTATTATCACAACTTGGAAATGATATTTTTGTTGTACATTTATTTATAAATAATATCATACATAGGCAAATATGTTTCATTCTCAATGCTGAAATTAAACTTTAAATTTGCATTTTATAATAAGACATTAATGCCCGATAATACAATGTCCTATTGAAATTTAACCCAGAGTTAAATTTAGATTTTATATGCTAAACAACACCAAATGTTTCAGCTGAAGTCTTAGTTAGTAGTTAAATAAATATTGTATTAATTCTCACATTGTCCCTTCAGCTGAAAACTGGGATTTTTATTGACACATTTGTTGTTGTTGTTGTTTAACTGTTTGTTCAATTTTAATTGGACATTCAGTAATCGGGTGTAAAATAAGGAGGAAATTGATAATTAAATTAAATGTTATTTGTTATAAGTTAAGCTATATATAAACAATTGTGTTGTAATTAATATGTCTTAATTACTATTACGTATGAATAATATTGAAATATTAGAGTGAGTCGAAACTTTGTAATGTGTAATATTAAAATCAGGTAATACAAACATTTTGTATATGATAAATACAAATTATAAGTAGTAAAAATTTTTTAATTCGGTTTATGTTTGATTCATTCACCACGTCACGCCGTAAATGTTTTCGGAATAATTTTTAAATTTCTTGAAGTTTACTTATATTTTGACTTTATTTTTTTCCAAACAAATTTGATCCGTTGAACATGAATGTGATTAGAATCGCTTTAAGGGTTTTCGAAATATGACATTTTTTTTTTGTAAATACTGGCCCACACTGGTGTTAAATAAAAAAATGTAAATATGTTACTCGTAAACCACTGGACTGATTTGGAAAATTTGTATGGCTTATTGTAGAAAAGAAGTAGTGCGCTTAGAAAATTAATTTTGTAGTCGCCCTGTTTTGTTGCAGGACCATCGTACCAAATTTGACCATCTCAGGCTTAAAAAAGTGCAAAAACCATCATCTGATTTTCTTTTGCTATAACTTTTGTTTAAAGTGGAAACTCATTTGGTTTTTAACTGATTATATTCATTCGTACTTGTAAATTTTGTTTCAATTAATTGTGGGAAATTATGTCGCCGTCGGCCTTTATGCAAATTTGGGCTATTTTGATTACGAATTTAAACCGTCGGCTCTGTCGAAAAAAAATAAGGTCCAATAACCTTTTCTGACGTAACTGCACTTGAGAGGATAAGGTGCTTCATTAAAAAGTGATTGGACCTTATTTTTTCGAAGGTGCAGACTTCGTCGCTCATGACCAACTTTGATGGAAAATCATCCACTTCGTCGTTAGGTTCAAAAATCGCTATAAATTTCTCACGTATCTACTTCACGAATGTCAAAAGCAAACTTTTCAATAGGTAGATACTTAATGGCCCACCGTATAAATATACACGCAGAGAAAAAAACATAGTTGAGGCAATCATATTCAAAGACCATCATATATTTTTGGGATTGTAATTGTGCCAACCATAGTCATACTATAATATAGTTTTCATATTATGAAAACCACAATTTTACCATAATATGGTACCTATAGTTATATTATGAGTCAAAACTATGAAAAAGTTATTTAAACTTAAGAATATTTCCTTAAGAAATGTTTTTCAAAAAAACTTCTTTGATTCTATGGACTTTTTAAAAAAAAAAATACTTCAAAAAAATTTTAAGAACTTTTTTTTTTAATAAAAAACATAGATTCTAAATTTTTCTAATAGAAAAATTTTTAGATTCTAAGGACATTTTTAGGATCTGAGACTCAGAATTTTTGTTTTAGAAAAATTCCTTAGAATCTAAGAATAGTCCTCAGAATCTAAGTATTTTTTGGAATCTAAGGTTTTGTTTTTAGGAATATATGAATTTTTATCTAAGAAAAAGTTTGCAGAATCTGAGAACTTTACTTTAAGGAAAAGCCCAAAGAATCTAAAAATTGTTCTATCAGAAAAATTTCTAAAAATGTAGTATTTTGTATAAGAAACCTTACCGTTATACGGATTTTTTCTTATAAAAAATTATTTTATTAAAAATATAAAATCTTTATATAGAATCTTTTTGACAATACATTTTGAGAACAATTAATTGATTAGTGAAAATTATAAAACCCCCAGGTGAAAATTATCATTTATTACATTTTTACATGGGCGAATGAACAACTCGTTTATGAAAACAATACAGTGTGATGACTGTAATTATCAAAGTCATGTTTTATTTGATTTATAACTACTCAGCATTTTGTAGTTCGATAATAATCATAGTCAGAACTTTTGTTACCACAGTATATTTGCAGGCAATCATGTTATAAAATTGAAAGTGACAATCATAAAATAATAAAATATTTACTATAATAATGATGGTAGCGACCATATTGATGGTTAGAATCTATTTTTAAACCAATAACTTAATTGTGACAACCATAAAAGATTGCAGCAAGTGTAAAGAGCTAACTATATTATACTTTTGCTGGCTTAAGCAAATGTGCGAATACATGTAATCAAATGTGTATGACTATATTGTACTTAACAAACTTTTCGTTAAGTTTCGTCAAGTGTCATTTGCTTAAGCAAACAGCGAAACTGACCGCACTTTACTTAAGGAATCATGTGTTTTTAAAAAAACTGCTTATGAAAAAAAAAACAAACTGCAATGTACGCGGAAAATATTTTTATAGAAAATTTAATTGAAAATGTTAAAAAACAAACGTGCATGTATAACAAAAGGGGTGGGTTTTGTATTTGTTTTTCGATTAAGATGCAAGCACTGTTGCATTTTTTAGTACTTTTTTATTTATGTTTTCATTTGTTTCTTTAAATTATTTAAAATTAATATAGATTTATTCGTTAATTGTAAAATATTTATAAATTGAACACATTAAATAATATTTTTCGAAAAGAAACATATATTTTGTAAATATAAGAAGAAAACAGTTTTTGCAAAAGTACAAATATTTGCAACTAAGTGTAGTAAGTATTTAAGTTTAAAAAGTACATTGTAGCCACCAAAAAGTCTTCAATAAGTTGATTAAGTATTTGACAGACTTTTCGTTGATTTTTGACAGTAGCTTAAGTTAGCAAAAGTATAATATAGTTAGCCCTTA
The DNA here is from genome assembly GCA_949748255.1 of Eustalomyia histrio. NCBI lineage: Eukaryota > Metazoa > Arthropoda > Insecta > Diptera > Anthomyiidae > Eustalomyia > Eustalomyia histrio. The sequence continues at coordinate 17,855,596 of OX456527.1, read as the reverse complement.
ATATAGAAAACACACACAATTTGTGCATTACAAAAAGCCTCCCATGCATTAAGCTGTTAATTTTTCTTAATCGGCCCAGAAGTCTTAAAGTTTAACTTTTTTAAAGAAAAGCAACACTCGGGAAATTTGGTCTACTAATTAATTTGTTGCTTTCATAGGGAAGGGGATAGAGGAGAGATGAAGGGTGGTGTACTGTAATTGAGTGATTATATATATTATTATTATTATATTTTTTATTATATTATATTTTTGAATTCTGTCGTCGTCTGCGATCGAATCCGTAAGCTTCTGTTTAACACTTCAAAGCGCTAATCACTACAAATGTTTGTAAAACGGTTATTAGCAAAACTTTTTTTGGAAACTTTGACAGTCTCCCAAAAAAAGTGTGCTGCCAGTTAATTACCTCTATTTGGATGGTTACCTTGAAATTTTGTACCTTTACTATATTTTGTGTACCGCAATAATAAAATAATAAATTTGTACGACAGTGTAGAACCTAAGGTACTCTGGTTGCCAGCCGAGAACACTGAGCTATCGACGCTTATAATGTTTGATTGCTTTAAACATAAATGAATAAATGCGCTTCGTGCAAAGTAATGATTCTAAAAATAAATTTTCAAAAATATTTTAGTTATTACTTTACATTTACAAAAACATGCAATAAGTTATCAATGATCGGTAACTCATAACTTTATGCTTAAAAATAATGCACAAGTTATCGCACCTATTACCAAAGTATTGCTGGGTTTAATTGAATTTAAAAAAAATGTTAACATTTTGTAGGAATTATCTTTTTTTTTTGCTGGTTTTTATCTACTAATATTTGGCTCATTCTTTTGCTGATTTTAGAAGGGTAAATATTCAATTCCAATTTATTAAAGTTTAACTGAAATGTAACTGAAGTTTTTATATATAAGGTTTTTCAATAAAGATGATTTTTGGGCCAAAATTTTGATAATAATATTTTATCATTTGGACGTGCTGCTTAATCGTGTAACATGTCATGGTGCTTTGGCATCAATAACTGAATAATAAACAACAAATTCGACAGACGCCAGCAAAACAACATGGCGGTCGAAGACCGCCAACACCTACCAGCGTCAATTGCAAAACCCTATATTTAACTGATATCTAATATTTAGCAAAAAAAAAAAAGTCTTCAAATATCAGTAGTTTGTTCTGCAGGGGCCTTTTTAACTAATTTTAGTAGTTTTTTCTGCTATTTTAACAGAATTTTTTCTGTTAGTGTACAACTTTTTAAACAAAGGATTTTCCTTAAAAACTATTTTAAGTGTTATTATGCAAAATACAAATCACAAATATTTTTCTCATAAATATTGTATATTGTAAATCTTATTACTCAGTGACTTTTAGTGATAATGGAGGGTTGTGATTTAAAGGAAAACTAAGATAAACAGCAAATGTCAGATAAACATAAAACAACAAGAAACAGGGAAACTTTTTTGCTTTATTTAAGCAATTGAATTTTTTATTACATTTGAAATTTATAGAATAAAAGTTTTTTGCTTAAAGAAAATAAATCAATATTATTTTGTTTTATATACAAATTGAAGCCACCGAAATTTTGTTGTGACTCTTTTTTTTTTTTGTATTAAGAGTGCCTGAAGTGGACGATTCCATGATAAAAGTTTTGCTTTTAAAAGTCTCAGAAAAAATAATTATAAAAACGTAGTACAACAAATTAAGAAAAAATTATACATCTTGGTCATCATTTATTATAGACCTTGGTACGCAGATCACGACAATTAAACACGTCGTGCGTTGCAGTTGTGAAATAGATTTCAATTTATTTTCAAAGCGTTTTTTCTTATTCTCTTTTTATACCCTCCACAATATATGGTGAGGGTTAATAGCAGTTTGTCCTTCCTTTTGTAACATGTCGAAATAAAGGGTGGTTAAATTTTAAGGGGCGATGTTGAATGTGAACCACACCTAAACGTCAAGTTATTTTATGCATTTCATTTGACATTTCTCAATTTCAGACTAACTCAATTTGAACCATGGAAAGATACACAATCGAGCAACGCGTTAAAGTTATTCAAGCTTATTATGAAAATGGGCGTTCAAATCAAAATGCACTTTGTGATTTTTTTGATCAGCATAATCGACCAAATCTGTTCACAATCGGGATAATTGTGCACATATTTCTACAAATCGGGTCTCTAGGAAATGAGAAAACACCTGTGCATGCTCGCCAAGTTCGTTGTGCGGAAAACATTGCTGTTGTTCGCGATAGTGTGGCAGAATAGCAGTCAACCTCGACTCGCCGTCGGTGTTCGCTAAACGGAATTTTTGAAACCAGAAATTGAGGATATGGATGTGCACGATATGTGGTTTCAACAGGACGGTGCCACTTTTCACACAGCTAACGAAACAATGGCTCTTTTGCGTGACAAATTAAATGGCCGTATTATCTTACGTGGTAGCGATGTCAATTGGCCGCCAAGATCATGTGATTTGACACCGTTGGACTTCTTTCTTTGGGGTTATTTGAAAGAAAAGGTGTACGTCGATAAGCCAGCAACAATTCAAGAGCTAAATGATGAGATAATTCGGTACATTAACGGCATAGAACCTCAATTATGCCTCAGCGTCATCGAAATTTTGGACCATCGGATGGAGGTGTGCCGCCGAGGTCGCGGCGGCCATTTGGCCGATATTTTGTTCCATACATAATTGAACCATACCATATTATCATACTTACTTTTAGCAGTTTGGCATTGAAATTGAGCGAAATCAGTCCAGCGACTCGCAAGTAAAATATTTTATTTTGTTTTTTCACCAGTTGCTTAGAATTAAATAATATTTTATATTTACCTCAAACAAATTTTTTTACCCCTCAACATTTTTTTCCTCTACAAAATTTTGTTTTCATTACCAAAAAAGTTTCTCACCTCAAACAATTTTGTTCACCTCCATAAATTAACTTCTAAAGTTTTTTATATTATTTGTATCAAAATAGTGGGAACATATTTTTAGGACATTGGTGGAGAGTATTCGGCACATCCGAATTAAATCTTTTTTACTTGTTTTTTATTTATAATTCTCTAACAAAAAATATATTATTAGTAAAATTAATACACGGTATGTTCTCTTTGTTTACTAGCGAATAAACGACGAACTATAAATCGACTTACTATGTTCGTTTCTAAATTTTTATTAAAATAATTATTTATTTCTAAATTTAAAATGTAAAAATAATAAAAAAAAAATGGAAGGAAACAATATCTTCGGTACTCTTTACACTAAAATAAATATGCAAGTAAGTTATTGCGGTCAACAATTGTTGTCCGTCGCGTTCTAATACTGGACCAACACTTATGTTGAATGTTATTTTTAAACAAACTCTTTCAAATAATAAAAATGATTTATAAAAATTCACTATCATACATTTGCAAGACGAATAAGCTGCCGAATGCAAGTAGTTTTTATGGATGACATTTTTTTTAGTTTATTATCTAAAAATTATTATGCCTGGTTTTCATTGTCATATGAACTGACAACAAAAAATGACTCAAATGAATTCTCGTCATTTTGTGTCAAATGCGTTTTCATTACATCTTAAAAACTGACAATAAGTCGATAAAGCAGTGCGTGTCAAAGACTTATGTCAAATATTGGTGTCAGTTGACTGACACGCCGTTTTCATTACAAAGGTCAAATGTGATGCATAAACTTTTGGCGAGCGAACAGCTGATTAGAAAATATTCATTTGAGTTAAATAAAAAGTGGAAAAAATTAAAAATAATAAAAAAGAAACAAATGGCTGTAGCTAGTGCGGCGCTTTGAGTTATTAAAACACTAAAGGGCTTGAAAAAATAAAAGGAAGTATTAAAATTTATTTTTCCACCAAAAAAAAAAATAACAGCTAAACAAAAAAAAATTGACAACTTGTCAATTTTATTTTAGATAAAAAATGCTGTCATATCTGCTGACAAACAGAAATTTGACGTTTTCACTTGTATGTCATTTTAGAAGGCAGTTCGTGTGCATAACTGACTGCAAATTCATATGACACCATATGACAACCCGTTTTCATACAATTGCCAACAATTTGGACAAATTGACATTAAAAATGACATAGTGAAAACCATGCATTAGGAAGAGTAATTTATAATGATGAAACAATAAATTTTTGACTGTCACAATTAGATGAGCAAAAAATTGAAAATTGGACCTTTTGAATGTGCTTTAAAGGTGGTGGTTATGGAGGGAACACATGTGCCCAAAACGGGTTTTAATTACTAAATTCTAAATTATAAGCAACAAATAAAAATTAAAGCAAAAATAATTATTTCGTTTTATTTTAAATAAAAGTGCTAAACCTCTAAATGAACACTTTTATATTACCCAATACCAAACATGATTGTGAGAGTTAAAGTTCATCATTTTTGGAATTCGCAATTTTTCATAGATTTGAGTCCTTTGTGTAGCGGATGGATTATGTGTAAGCGGTTTAAACTGGTCTTCCCTGGATTTATCAGCTCTTTATTGTTTTCTTTTTCTTACAACCGAAATTATGCAAAATGTTATGAAAAATGTGACACAACTTACGGAATATAATTTTTCATAGTTGAACAAAAAAATAGAATTGACTGCTTAGTTGGTAAACAAAATCATGCGGTTATCGGGGAAGAGTAACGTTATTTTAGTTTATTTTGGTATCGGTATTTCAGTAACTACATTTTAGGGTAAACGGTATCAAATTAATTAAGTTATTTAGGTGACGGTTAAAACCAAAACAAATTTACCAACTTAATTTATGTAAAATACTAAATACATGCACTAAAAATAACGGTAACGGTATTTTAAGGACAGCCATATTTTATTTAAAGTGTTTGTAACTGTCATATAGAATTAATTACTAAATATTTTTGAATTGATTTTAGGGCAACTGTAGTTAGTAGAAAGGATTTTGAATCGATAACTGTATTTTAGCGGTATTGTCTGCCTACCCTGGCAATACAAAGTTCAAACAGATTTATAAATAATAAGTTAATCATATTATCATAAAGGATTTCCAAAAGGAAATAAATCAATTCTTTGAAATTTCTTTAGAGATTTTTAATTCTAAAAGTATATTTGTGGACTTTTGACAAAAGCACTTATTTCAAAAACACACATTTTTCAGGAGAGCTATAAAACACATTTACCGTTGTAATATACTGTTTGCAATAAATACGCAACTAAAATAAGATATTCACCCTTATTCTAGTTGTCGTTATTAATGTCAACATCACTTTGCTTCGACGTCGACATCACTTCGACACCAAATTGGTATTCTAAAACAGTGTTGTAACGACGTCGACAGTTTATCGATTTAAACAAAAACACATCTCTAAAAATTAAGTCGGCAGATTTATTTTGTTTATTATTTTTGCGAAAAAATGTTTTTTATGTGTAATTTAAATGCTGATACCAGTAATGAAGAAAATAAAGAAAATCTAGTTTTGAAAAGAAGACTTCTCATACAGAAATCCAATATCTTTAATCTGCCGGATAACAAGTGAGTAGCAAAATCAAGGTCTGTTTCTTTAAAGAATGTTAATCTTCTAATTTTTTTAAAAGGTTTAAAATTTACTTTCGGCTGAATAAAACAGCCTTCAAAGATGTGCTGGAAACAATAGCACCTAATTTGAAAACCGGAAACAAGTCCACATTTATTTCCAAAACATAAAGTTGGCAGCTACATTAAGATTTTTAGCCCAGGGGTCGTACCAGCTCAGTGTTGGAAACGACTTTAACTTAGGGTTTAGCTGTTTCTGAAACTGTAGAAGATTTGCCACAGCTTCCTCCAGCGGGCTCAATATAAATTGCGTGAATCTTCCGCCACCTGTAGCATTACACTCGGCTTTGTTGGCTACCATTTTCTTTTTAACTTTAAATTTTAAGTCTAGCCAAACCTATAAATACATTTTGTTATATTTTTATAATGCACTTTATATGATCATGCTTTCTTTACCTTCTGCCATCCATCTCACATTATTCTCGGTGGGCCAAGTGCATTTAATAAATTTGATATTTCTTCCCATTTGTTCCGTTTTTTTTTTCAGTCATTACTTTTCCTCAAGTCGTTACTAAAAATTGTGTCGACAAAATTAGAGTCGTTTCAAGACAATATCGTCGTCACATTTTCTTACAGAATACCAAATACTTGTCGACAGTTATCAATTATTTTCGATAACGACAACGGGAATACCAATTTTAAAAAAAAAAAATCCCAAGACGACATTGTCTTGTGTCGATGACGACAACTAGAATAAGGGTGATTGTGTCTAAAAAAAATAAATGACATTTTTAAATAAGTTAATTTCAGAGGATGTCTCATTTTTTTTAATGTATATAAATGTTTTGCATTGTTGCAGTCATTTTAATTAAAATTGACAATTAAAATTTAATTGAGATTTTAACAATTTGTAAATACAAGTAATGTTTTTGTTAATACAACAAATATTTAATTGAAAATGTACTAACAATAACAAATATTTTTTTTTTTGTATTATTGATAAAATTTTCTTAAGTCGACTTGAATGCTTTGATCAAAAGACCACAGACATAACATTACATACATATATAAAGATTCTTGAAATACTAATATATACACTCAAAATAAAAAGTTAGTAAAAAATTAGTAAAATCGGTAGTTGACATACTAATACTATACTAATTTTTAGCAATTTTTTTTTGTTGAAATTGTGTTTTCAGCATTAAACTAACTTACTAATTAATTTTACCAACAAAATTATGCTGATCTACAAATTTATAGTGAGGACAATAATCAGATATACAAGAGATAGATGTCGCTGCTTGTCTAAATTTAGTACAGACAAAAAAAATTAAAAATAAAACTCTTCCAAGGCATAAAAAATTCTACCATGGAAGATTTTTGTATCTATCTTTTAAACATATGTACATAAAAGAAAACGACGCCAAAAATGTGTGCAAATTATGAATATGCAAAATTAAATTATTGTGTTACCACCAATTGGTTTAAGTGGCTTTTTATGATTTTAATTATAAACAAAATATTTATAAATAGTGATCCTTTATGGAATTTAGCAAAAATAAAGCAATCATGCAGTATGTTATATAAGTAATTAAGATAACTTAAATTTCATTTATAATTTTTACAAAACGATTTTGTTGACATTAGCAATATTTATGCAAGCACCTTTCTAACTAAAATTTTGCTGACTACTAACTTTTTTTTTTTTTTTTTTGAGTGTAGATATTTATAAACATACCAAAGTTTTGTGTATGTAAAAAAAAATCATCAAGCAGTATTTTTTTAATACATCTGGTTCGACATAAGCTTTAGATTATCTTCTTAAAAATATTCATGTGTGTATTAACATGGATATATCCCAGCAAAAGCTTGGCAATATGTTAATATAACCACCATGTACTATATTACACGGTAATATATTAAACTCCTTTTCCTTGCATTATTTCGGAACGAAAAATAAATCATTTACTCATAATGTGCTTTATGACTATCCATAATTACTGCCAAATTTAAGTGTTTGGATATTTTAAGCCCGATTACACGCTGTCATAGTGAAAATATGTTTTTAAAATGACCTAGTGTAAGTTGTAGGCCTGGTTGAGTTAATCACTTTTCAATTTTTCAGAATTTTTAATACACCCTCAAAATCTAAAGTTATCGTCACTAAAATCGTTTTTTTAACACTTCACGGACTAAAATATTTTTACCTAAATTAGTTTTGAACCGATTTTAAATTTTTGGAAGGGTTTTTTTCCAAATTTATATACATACATATATATACTTTCTAAATATGTATACATATGTTTATACTTTTAACAAAACTATGTGAAAATATCCAAAATATTTAAAATTTATTATTTTTTTTTTTAAATTTTCAACTTTGGTGCCTTTCTTTTCTAATATTTTATTTGAAACCCTATTTTGTCCTTATTTTTATTCGAAAGTACTTTTATTATTGAGTAAATCAAGACCTTGTTTGTTAAAATCGGTAAAAAAAAATGTTAAAGCTAAAATTTTTTTTTTAACTAAAATTTAAATTTTATGTGTCCAAAATTGCTTTTAATTACTAAGTTTTAAATTATAATCTATCAAATAGAAACAAACAAATACCATGTATGTTGTCCACATTTTGTGGCAACTATTGTATGAAAATAAAAGAACTGTAGAATATTTTGCTGGAATTTTTGTGGTTTATTAAGAAACTCATAATGTTCTATGGGTTTGCAAAAAAACAAAAACAAAAAATGTTTAAAAGATATTTTTATGATTTGTTTTTGGGATAAAAGTAAAAAGACCCTAAGGAAAAAAATTATAATCAAAAAGCATTTTCATCAATTCAATAAAGATTATATTTGTTTTATATGTTAATGTATTGTTTTGTAAACAATTATGTCAGCTTTCCTGTAATACATTTGATCAGTAATTTTGGAAATATGACATGAACATTAGGGGAAAGTTCATTGATATAGATGCTAGTCTGTGAGGATAATATTGTATCCATAGACTTAAAAAAATTGTTAAATATAAGGTTTAGATGTCTTAACAGATAAATATTGCCTCTTTTGAATTAAAAAAAAAATATTTTAACTTTTGAATTGCATGGATTTGTTTATACAATGGTATAAATGCATATTTTGCTTTAAATGCATATTTTGCTTTAAATGCAAAGTTTTTTATAGTTGAAAGAAATCATGTAATTATGTCTATTGTTTTTTTCTTATTTTACTAAAAACAGTGTTTTACACAATTTATAGGCCAGTTTTATAGTCAGTACGAATTTTTACTTTCAGAAGAAATTTTTGAAAAAATTTTTTTAATTAAAAAAAATTTAAGTAAAAATTTGTAGTCAGCACTATAATATTCGTTAAAAATCCAAATTTATAATTTAAATTTTTAAACTATTTTGTAAAACTTGTGTACTTTCAGTGCACAATGCAAACATAATTCTGAAACTGGATTTTCGGCAAATCTTGTTGTAAAACTGGATTTCTTTGTATAAGAAATCTGATTTTAAATCCAGTTATGAACTAGATATGTGCAAAATCTGGTTTAATCTAAAAATAAACAAAACAACCTGGGCCCTATTCCACAAAATAACTTATCAACTTTTCACTTTGCACTTATCAAATTTTTCGTCAATTTGCAAAACTTTATGTTCCTCAGAACTATAAAATTTGATAAATGATAAGTTGAAATTGAAAAGCGGAATTTGCAAAGTTTTTTCAATTTTTATATTCTCTTTACAATTTCTGTTCCACGTACGTTCTCTTGTGCAAAGTGCAAAGTTATTATTGAAAAGTATGATTCGCAAAGATTTTGCAAAAACTGCACATTCTATTTTTGCAAAGCAAATTTTTATAATTTTGTAAAAAATTTGCAAGGTAAACGATCGCTTTACAAATTCATATCGTTGTAACTAGTAAAGCTTTCAAAATGTTAAGACGTGAGTTTTTGTTCGACGATAGTGAAGACGCTGTTATAACAAGGAATTATAGAGACCGAATAAATTTTTCGAGATTACAAAACTTTAATTTAAAAGAGTGCATTCATTTAAAGCAAATCCAAGTTGATTTCATTTTAAATAAAAGAAGTGAAAAATTAGAGCACTATACACAGCGCAGTCATGCTTTGTCGGCTGAAAATCAACTGCTACTGTGCTTGCATTGGATCGAAAATAGTTGCCAGTACCATGGAGTTGCAGGTATGCATGGTGTTGCAAAATCAACCGTTTGCAGAACTATCCATAGAGTTGTCGACGTAATAATAGACGTTTTATTTCAAAACACAGTGCGGTGGCCCGATGACGTCAGTGGGTGGATTCCCTTGTGTCTGTGGTTGCGTGGATGGCACAATCATTAATGATGATGCGCCTTCATTACACGAGGAAGGATTTGTGGTTTCCATCACTCATTAAATGTGTTGATGATATGCGGGCCAGACTACATATTTTACATTGTAAATGCTCATTTTCACGACTTTTTTTTAGCAATGCAAAGTAAAAAGTCACTTTGCACACTCACTTTTCAGGAGAGCGCAAAGAGTTTGCTAAATGAACAAAGTCTTTGCAAAAAATTTCAAAGAGAGCAAAGTTTTTGCAAAGAATATTGAGGGAGAGATAGATTTGCAAAGAATATTGTGGGACAGAAACACTTATCACTTTGCCAAAAAAATGCAATTTGATAAGTGCAAAGTGAAAAGTTGATAATTTTTTTGTGGAATAGGGCCCAGGTCACACAAACAGTTGAAGCAGCTGTTTATTTACATTCACATATAAACCAAAAAAAAAAACTATTTTTGACATAATATCTGTGATTGTGCGGCAAGATATTAACGTTGGTTTTTATCAATTCCGTATAAATTTGACATAAGTATGGGAGTGACATAGATCAACGTTGATAAATAATTACAGCTAATTTTTGAAAAAGACCTTTTCCTTCGAACGAATAATTTTTTTTTTTTGTATAATCAAACTTGCAAACTAATTGAAAAAGTCTGTAAAAACTTTTGCTTCTAAAAATTAGCTCAGAAGCTGTAAGATAAGAACAACCAAAATAATACTGTTAAATATACAAAACTTTAATTCAAAACGACAATTCACCCTGCTAAAATCAGCAAAAAGTTTTGCTAAAAACATCAAAAACTTATTTTTAAATTTGAAAAGTTTTATAAGATTTGTTTAAGCGAAATCTGCACTTCTGAAATAAGCGGTCTTTTTTTTAAGAATATAACTAAAATTCAACAAAAATATTTTGCCTATTTTATCAAGGTAAATTGTAATTTTAAATAAACTAAAATATAACTGAAATACAACTAAAGTTTTGTATATTCAACAGTTTTATTTTAAATAAAAACATTAATTGAAATACGCTTGAGTTTTAATTAAATTTTTAACTAATAAATGAATTATTAATTTATTATATATTTTTTTTTTTAATATTTAAGTAAGACACTATTTGAATCAAACATTTTATAAAAAACCGAATTTGTTTAAATATATTGTAAATTTTTAGACAATATTTTTTGTTAAGCTTACGTATAAAAGATTTCCTTTAAAGCATCTCCCTAAATCAAATAACAAAACTTGACATTCAGTCTAAAAAAAAAATATGTCTACCCGAGTAAAAAAGTTTAGATATAGTTATATTTGTCCTTATCTAATAATATATTATCATATATATTATATTTACATATGCCAGTATGCATTACCATGTATGCATTACCATCTAGTTCTTCAAATTTATAAAATAAGATATGTGTGATATGATAAGATATGGTATATAATTATATATGGCTTACAGAGTCCCATATTTTCTTATATATGACTTATACAGAACCATATTTAGTTCTAAATGCTTTCTAATATTTGAAATATAAAAATATATGGTCCATTAACAAAAATATTTTTTAATATGGTATATATGATTCAATATATGGTCCAATATAAGACATATTTTTTGATATGGTAAAAGCTATAATTATATGTGATGTTTAGAATCCCAAACATGGAGGTAATTGCTTTTTGTGTTTATATAATTTTTTTTTTATTAATATTTTTTTTAAACTTTCAAATTTTAACCCATTTTGGCACAAGATCTAGAAATATTTAATAGGATATAATATATAATTAGCTTAAAATAATATTGGTACATATAATTGTATATGATCTTTGTTTCCAAAAGTCCTATAAGTTGTGAAAATTTATATATATTTTTCCTGGCAAAGGCATTCGTTTTTAAAATTTTAATGTTTTTTAATTTATAATTTTTATACGTTTTTTAATAAACTAGGTTGTCAAACATTTCGATAAATTTTGATTTTATTTTATCCCTAACAGAGAACTGCAAAATCAACTTTTTTCTTGATTTAATCATACACAAAAATTCTTGTTCACTTTTAATAATTCAACAAAATTCACTATAGAATAAAATCAGCATCATGTTACTGAACACTGTTAAGTGATTACAATTGCATAAAACATAAACGACAGATGATTCAAACTGATCCGAATTACGCGTTTAGAACATGAAGCTGATTTTATTCTACGGTGAATTTTGTTGAATTATTAAAAGTGAACAAGAATTTTTGTGTATGATTAAATCAAGAAAAAAGTTGATTTTGCAGTTCTATGATCCCTAAATATATTGCTGGATTTAATTTGATCTGTCATTTTTTGTATCAATTTAGATCTTTCTATTCCATTTTTCGGATCAATTTAGATCTATTTTTCTGCCATTTTTCGAATCATTCAAGATCTAACTTAATCCACAAAAATATTGCTGGATCTAATATGATCTGTCATTCAAATATAATCAGCTAGATATTACTGAATATTGAATTAGAAATTATTAAATATTGGCTCAGATCATTTTTTTACTCGGGTATAAAAGCTCCTTTAATCAGTCAAACATACAATTTTAAAGTTTTTAATGTTCTAGTATTATAATGTTTTAGTATTGTGAAGTTGGCTGCAAGTTTTGTTTTAATTATTCTTTTGAGGGTATTTCGGTAATACGAATGTCCAAAACGTAAAAGTCAAAAGCCACACACTTTGATTTTGGGAGACTATAAACTACACAAATTTTAAATATACTAGTAAACTTAAATTTTTTATTTATTTTTTCAGATGATTTATATGCTATTAAAAGACTTTTTAAAATTAAATAAGACACATGGTCCTATGCATCTTCCATATTCGGATAATACACAAATACAGACAATGGATTCTATGACAACAAGCGTTCTCACAGCGTTGAAGGCAAATAAAAATTTAACCTTTGATTTTCCCAGTAATACAAATACAAGTAACAATGCGAGTGTAACTCTAATTGACATACGCAACTTTATAGAATATTGGTACCAATATGAACGAAATAAAACAAATGCCAATCGTAATAATCACACGCACTATAGAGATGAATGTGCTGATTATTGTAAAGGTGATTTCTATCAACTGCTAAGAAGTTATAACGGTATACATGGTTATGTTGCCTTGATGGTAAGTACCAACACCAACATACATATATCGTACATACATACAAACATACAGTCATGCCCCTAAAAATGTGTTAACAATTTATATAAAAAGGTAGTAATGGATGGTAAAAAAAATTGATGGAATGGCATAGGTACAATGGTGGGGGATTAAGGAAGGAATTATTAATGCACTTAACGTTATTCATGAAATAATGTAATTCATCATACTTTGTTGAATCATCTATTTATATACATAAGTACATACAATTTGTAAACAACGTGTTTTTCTTTCTCACAAGGAAGGTACTTTAAGCGAAACACTTTGATTTTGATGAAACTTGTAGGGGGGAGATTATTTAAATATTCCGCACAGCCGAATTTAAGCTTTTTTTAATTGTTTTAAAAATGAAACATTTTTGGTTAAATATATTTTACAGAAAGTGTTGCAACTGTTACATATAACATACAAAACTAAAACATAACAATTTACTGAGAAGAAATTATTTTCTTTAAAAACTTTAAATATTGCATGAACAATTAATTAATACATGTATAAAATATTAAACTGTAAGTTATGATGTTTTTTTTTTTTAATATTTTGTATGGTAACCCTTTTGTTTAATTACCGCCTCAAACGAGAGAATCTGGACGAAGGAATAGAGCTTCCCACAATTCAGACAAATTTTTTGGTTATTTTAGCCGTACGTCTGCCTCCACATCATTCAAAAGATTTTCTAATGAATTTAGATCCGGACTCTGTGATGGACAGATTGATTTTCTAGGTAAGTTCTAACCGAACGTGCTGTGTGCATTGGATCATTGGCACGCATTGTACAGACAAATGATACAGTGCAAGCTCGGTATTCGCGACTACTTATTATAGCGGCGGTCCTGTTATCGCGACGGCTTAATTTTTAACATTGCAGGTTCTATAATCGCTACAGTTCACGAAAAACAGATTCCATTTATGCGACTTTTATATGTTTTTTTTTTTTTTTAATTTGATTGCAATATCTATAACCAAAAAAGGGGAATTCCCGTCTTTTGGTACGAGGGCGGATTAATAAGTCCGTGACTTTTCGAACTTCCCTCGTAGTTATATGAAAAGCAACACTGCTCCCATCAAGTACCACCTTTTAATAGACTACTGTCAAATTTTGAGCAAGTTCCGTCATTTACTTTGCGTTTAACAGCTGTTCAAAACATACAACCTCGTGGCTTTTTTAAAAATGGAAAAAGTGAATTTCGAGGGCTCACTAAACATTAGTTTTTGCGAAAAAAAGCGTCAATCAAACTAAGGAAAAGCTGACTTTCGTTGTGGCCTTACAAGAACGAAAGATGCCGAACGTTCTGGACGTCCAGTTGAAAAAATTAACGATATGGTGTTGGCCGATTGGAGATTGAATGTGCGATAGATTGTGGAAGACATAGGCATCTCACATCGCTCAATGGTTTCAATTTTGAACGACCACTTGGGTATGAGAAAACTTTCCGCAAGATGACTGCCGCGTTTGCTCACAATATACCACCAACGGAATCGTGTGACAGCTTAGTTTCCATGGCAAAAATCCATGAAGTAGACTACGAATTGCCCCTTCATTCGCCTTATTCTCCTATTCTCCTTCCAAACCTAAAGAAATGGCTCGGTGGAAAGAGACTTAGCTCCAACGATGAAATTCTGCTGTTAAACGCAAATTAAAAGGTGGTACTTGATGGGAGCAGTGTTGTATTTCATATAACTACGAGGGAAGTTCGAAAAGTCACTGACTTATTGATCCGCCCTCGTATATTAACCTTTTTGGGTGATTTTGGTCTTCAATTTCGTCAGTTTATTCGTGTCATTTGTTGTGTAAATACATATCTTAATATGGGAAAAGTTCAACATATTTTAAAGCCAAGGATTTCTCAAAAATTAGAGATTTGAAAAAATTTTAAAACTAAAGATTCCATAAATTCAATTTGCGTGAATTACAAGTTACTAAAGTATTCGGTTTACCGCATTATAAAGCAAGAAAATTTATTAAAAAAATTCGTACGTACAACAGAAAGTGGCCCTGGCACACGTTGCACCTCAAAAAAAAGCTGAGTACCCAAGAATGGAGAGAATGCTTTATAAGTGGTTTGTAAAAAATGTTTCAATATCAGCAGAGATTTTACGATCAAAAGCCAGTCATTTGTATTCTAAAAATTATCAAACCAATTCAGGTTTCAATGCCAGTGAAAGATGGTGATGGCATTGGTAGACTCTTCACCAAATCTACAATGCCTACGAATCCGGTTTATATTATAGGATGCTTCCAAATCTAACTTTTGTCAGATGTAATGAGAAAAAGCAAATAACTGTTTTGCTCTGTTCAAATGCGAATGGCACAGACAAACTGAAATTGTTGGAAAATCGAAAAACCCACGCGCCTTTAAATGCTTTTTCAATTACCCTGTAATATACAAGTCCAGTAATAACGCCTGGATGGCATCATTTATATTCAAGGACTGGTTCCATCATAAATTTGTTCCCCACGTAAGTTAATTTTCACTAATTAGTAAAAAAAAAAATTGTTTATAAGTAAAATATATTTTTTTTTTAGGTCCGAGAGTTTTTGGCTTCAAAAGGTCTGCTGCAAAAAGCAGTTTTGCTTTTAGATAACGCGACGAGTCACTAAGTTGAGGAACTTAAAAGTGATGACGGTTTAATTATAGCAATGAATCTACCACACAATTGCACTGCGCATATTCAACCGTTAGATCAAAACGTTATCAACTTTGTCAAATTAAATTATAAAAAACAACTGCTCACCGACTTGCTTGCCGAGAAGGGAACAAATTTGGAGCGCAAACTAAAAAACTTCAATCTCAAAAATGCAGTTCATATTCTAGCTACGTCCTGGGATAAAATATCAGTGTCAAATACCTAAAAATCCTGGAACGCCTTGCTCGAAATCGGTAGTAAATGCAGTGAAGAGGATAACATGCCCTTAAATATTTTACAAAATATAATTCAGGAAGAAAAAGAAAGTTTTTTCAACTGTTGGTACACTTGAAGCTCAAATTGGTACGGAACATCTTTTCACAAACGCTGACATAAACAACTGTATTCAAGAAGGATTTCATGTGGAAACTAATGAGGAGCAAATGGAATTATCAGATACAGAATTGGAGGATTTATATGATAGTGGTCATGAAGAAAACAAAATTAAAGTGGGCGATGCTATAACATCGATACACATATGCATAATGAGCTTTGGAAAATGATATGCCGACAACAGCACCACATGAACTACGTGATTGTCACAAAAGCAACTCAAAATCTCCAATTTCTTTAAGAATGTTTAAAATGTAAATATTTCAATAAAAACAATTCTAATTTTAAAAATTACATAAAATTTTGGGTTCTGTTATCGCAAAAATTCAGTTTTAATTAGTCACGAAAAGCGAGCTTGCACTGTATTATATTTTGTTCCAAAATCTGCTAATATTGATGCTGATCTATTTTTCCCATATTTTCAACGATTGGCCCTATTCCGTGCTATAAGAATGCGCATTTAATCATTATAGCACCGCCACCTTGCGTAAAGGGTTTTAATGGATAGGAAGGACGCCATAAATTTTTTTCTTTCCATCTGACCCAAACAGATTAAATTTTAATTCATCACTCCAAAAAAACGTTTTTTAAATCGACATATTAATATAAACTAGAGTTATGTCGTTCATGAACGAACTAGTTTAATTGAACCAAATTACTGGTGTTCCTCGATGTTCATCAAAAAGGCAAATACTATTTAGATTTTATTACCTCCCTCCCCACACATTACAACATGATCTTAATCACCGAACAGACCTAAAAAATTAGATCGGAGATTTTAGCTTAGCATACTTTCCTTGTAAGTATTTTCGTTTACAAGAAAACAAAACAGAGAAAAAATATGTAGCTCCTTTGATAAATTAAATATTATATTAAATCTTTATATGAAATAATATTATCTACTTTTTTGCCTACGGTTATTTTAGAACAATATAAAATTGCGTTAAAAAACAGAAACAAATAATATGTTATATCACGCATAAGATGTGTATTGTATATAATGAAAAAAAAAAAAAATAGCGAAGCAATTTTGAAGCGCACTATGGTCTCGTACACCACCGATCTTGGGCAAAATTAATAAACTTGTCAAAGCACATATTTTTAATTGCAAAATTGCTTGCTATGAACACAATTATTTAAATTTAAGTTAAAATCAGGGATTAGGATTTTTAACTTCTTTGGAAGTTGACTTTATGACACATTAACAAATCCAAACCAGCTTTTTACCGCTTGAAGAGATTTTGTACAGTGAGTAAAATTTTTTTCTTTTCTTAAAATATCTTTCAAGATATTGCATATTTCATTGACTAAATAAACGAAAAAAATAGCAGACTTCAAGCTTCTGAAATTCTAAATTTTTATTTTAAGTGTAAGTTTCTTGTTTGCTTATGTATTTTAACAAACTTGTATATCATATGAAATCTTATATGTCATATGAGAATAATATCCAGCACGAAAAATAACAGAAAAGTGTTTTAATTCTATTTATTCTATGTCAATAGATTTATTTAAAAAACTAGATCTTTCATTTGTTATATTATAATGGGAAATAAGTATTTAGAAGAAAGTGCATTTAGTTTAAAGTATTCATTATTATAATGCAACAACAACAAAAACGATTAGAGAATAAAACTAAATTTGAAGTTTGACCAAGACAAGTTATCCAGAGGACCACAGTGCAGGGTATGAAGTTGGCGATATTGGTGTATTCTTATAAAAAAGTTTTCTGACGAGTATGTACATACGATATAAAAAGAAGAACTACATATTTAACTTTTTATACCTTTCACAAATACAATGAGTGTATATATGTATCAATTTGTCTTATCCTTTGTAACACATCGAATTAAAGAATCCTATAAAATACAGGATGGTCCAAGTACAGGTATCTTTTTAAATCATATGTTATTTTATTTTATTGAGTTATTTTTTTCTAGTTTTTTTTTAAAATACTTGTATTTGGGCCACCCATTGTATATTCCTGATCTTTATGCAATGCTAAGCTGATCTAACTACGAGGGCGGATCAATAATTCCGTAACTTTTTGAATGAAACATAGTTTTTTTTGCAAAAAAAAAAAAATATATTTTTCAACATAATCTCCTTTTAGCTCAATACACTTAGTCCAACGTTTCTCTAATTTTTGTATCCCTTCCAAAAAATAGGATTTTTCGAGGTCCATAAAATAGGCATTTGTTTGATCAATAATTTCATAGTTAGAGCTAAATCTCTTTCCACCAAACCATTCCTTTAGGTTTGGAAATAGGAAATAGTCACTGGGGTCTAAATCCTGAGAATATAACGGAAGAGCTATCAATTCGTAGTCCAATTCATGGAATTTTGCCATTGAGACTACATACGTCACACCATTACGTTTATGGTCAATTGAGAGCAAACGCGGCTCCCATTTTCCAGAAAGCTTTCTTAAATCCAACTGATCACTTAAAATCGAAAACACACTGCCAACGGCATCAACAATCTCACGCACTTTTACTCTTCGATCGGCCAACACCATATCGTGATTTTTTTCGACATTTTCGGGATTATTGACCTCAATTGGCCGTCCAGAACGTTTAGCGTCATTTGTACTTGTGCGACCACAACGAAAGTCAGTAAACCATTTTTTTACCATTGCCATCGATGGTACAGAGTCCCCATAGTATATATCAAGCTTTTCCTGGGTTTGATTGACGGATTTTTTTCGCAAAAAAATAATGTTTAATAAGCACTCGAAATTCACTTTTTCCATTTTAAAAAAAAAATCCACGAGGTTGTATGTTTTGAGCAGCTGTTAAACGCAAAGTAAATGACGGAACTTGCTCAAAATTTGACAGTAGTCTATTAACAGGTGGTACTTTATGGGAGCAGTGTTGCATTTCAAATGACTACAAGGAAAGTTCGAAGTCACGGAAAGTTCCGTCCGTCTGTTGAAATTCCGACTACGGCGCGAAGAGGCAAGCTTTTACTCAGATTGGTAATGAAATTGAGGTTAATCGGACCAGCAGTGAAAATGTCATAAATGAAAATATTTTTTCACTTCAAAAATTTTTTCCACATCAATAACACATCTACAACAAAAACACTGTGGAAGGTATAAAATAAAACAAAGCCGAATTTAGTGCTTTTACTAGTTTTAGAATTATTTTGATGAAAATTGTTTTAAAGAAATCTGTTCGAAATTGTTCATTCACCACAGGAAGAAAAAGAAGAAGAACAAGAAAACATTTTGCTTGAAAAATTTAGCGGACTCAATTTGGTCCTATACAAGAACTCGTCAGTGATTGGTTTATGTGTCAACTGATCAAATAATTTTTATTGCTAAATTGTCTATATGAAAAACTTTATTCTACAAAGTGTGACCGGTTTAAATTTTAACTGTATATTGAAAATTTCAATTTTTTTTGTAGATACTTAAAAGATTGATTTTTTTCCTTTAATACGACATCAATTTTTTTGAACGATTTAAGTTAGTTTTGGTATGGATGTACATATTTGGCTTTCACTAAACATTTCAACACATTTCTAGGGTATATGTAATGTTTTTGGTCTTTCAAAATTCACGGGTCAAAGTTGAATGCTTTTTGCTCTTAACTTTTTAAGCTACACTGTGAGTGTATTAGTATTTCGTTAAAAACAATCTAAAATACATATTAAATTAATCGATAATACAATTAAAAAGAGAACTACTGATTTTTCATTACATTCAGCCAATTTTGTTGTTTATTTTTCGTCGTTTAAAATAACCATCAATTTTTAACTGACAAAACGTAGGAAAAAAAACATTTTTGTGGTTTATTTTTCAAATTCCATTTTTTTTTTATATATTTTTTATTTTTCAAAACACAACACACACAGATGTATATATTTTTATTGTCTTTGTGTGTATGTATATTTAAATAATTCCTTGTAATTTTTTATTGAAAAAATTTTGTGTATAAACAGGCTATTTTGGTAAAAAAAAAAAAAACAAAAAGGACTTTTATTTTTAGAAACAGAAAACATAAAGTTTTACAGAAAATATCAACTCCTACTGAAAGCCTTTCTTTTTCCGTAGTTTGTTTTTTGAATGACTGATTCAAATAGTTAAAAAATATATTTATATGAATTTCAATTCATTCTTCATTTAAAAACAAATTCTACGTATTACTTTTTAAATAAACTACAGTCGGTAACGGAAAATATATTGTAAATGTATTATCCGATTTACAAATCATATTTCATATAAAAGTTAATGTCATCTATTTTTATAAATTGCTTTTAAAAACACCCATTTTCTTTTCAGAAATATTTCAAAAATGTTCAAACGTTATTTATTTGCGAATATAAAAGTAAAACATATCTTTCAATAAGGTTTTCTTCAAAGCTTTGTAATATTTTTCTTTGTAAATATTCTATTTTGCAATCTACTCCTTATAAAAAATAGGCCAACCCAAAAAAGCTCTAAAAATAATGTTTTAAGCTCTTTTAAAAAAGTTCCAAAACAAAAAAAAAGACGTTAAATTTGATTTTAACTTCTTTTCTCATTAAAACCATAATATAATATAAATTTTATAATTAATTTGATGCTACATTCCATGGAACTTCGGCAGCCAGAGAAAATCAAACAAAGCTGCAACATAACTGCACTATTGTAATTCAGGGACGGGAAAAAATAATAAGTTGATTTTAACATGAGTTGATTTTTAAAGTAAAACAATTTAAAATAAATTTTAAATAAAAAAAATTAAAAAAATACCGCTTTTATGAGAAAAAAACAAAAATTAGCCAATATTTGCAAAATAAGCAAAAACTAGTAAAATAAACAAAAAAATCTCTATCAAATATAGCTTAAAATTTTTATATATTTAGGTTAGGAACTTGTATCCAATCTAAATTGTTTTACTATTGCTAGTTTATAGCGAGCTTTCAACCTCTGTATATTTACAGAAACGAAGCAAATTAACGATTTTTAGCTAGGTTGATACACTTATTTCAATACGCCAAAAGATCTCTTCAGAATCCAAAGTTTTGCACAAACTTTATCTTTTCAAATTAAAACAACAAATTCTTTCGGTTGGCCTACTTATAATGATTTTTCTGCAACTGTTATTTTTTTTTTTCAAATGACATAGCTCCAGAAACGTATAATTATGCATTAATGAATACATTTTATCATTTCATTTTTACCCTTTTTAATTATTAATTTTTAATGATATTTTTTTTTCACTGGTATTAAATGGTTTTTGATTTATAAAGAATTTCGTTTGTTAAATTAAAAAAAAAAAATAATTAAGTTAATTTCAAAAATATTTATTCGTAGATACTTGACATTTTATACATACGTATTTCGATTAATACAGAGTGTCCGCCGGGAAGGTATACTACTTTGTTTTGCCGCCATTTTGGTAAACATTAGTCTTGACAGTTCATATTTGGCAGTCGTGAAGTAGACACGTGGCAAATTTATTATGGAAAAATATTCGATAAACCAACGTGTTTAAATCGTTAAAACATTTGATCAAAATCAATCATCGATTACTGTGACGATGAGAAAGTTTCGTGAAATTTTTGGAAGAAACAACGTACCAACAAAACGCACTATTTATCGTGTAGTGAATGATTTCGAAGAAAGAGGGTCTGTAGGTGATAGGCCCAAGCATGGACCACAACGTACTGATTAGCTGAAAACATTACTGCTGCTCTAGAAAGTGTTCAAAACAATCGATCAAGCGACGCCGTGCTCAGGAGCTTGGTCTTCAAAGAACAACTTTGGCCACAATTTTGCACAAGGATTTGCATTTGTTATACCCTTCACTACAGGTGGAAGGGTATATATAAGTTTGTCATTCCGTTTGTAATTTCTACAATATTGATCTTAGACCCTATAAAGTATATATATTCCGGGTCCTTATGAAGAGCGAAGTTGATTTAACGATGTCCGTCTGTGTGTTGAAATGGACATGATGAGGACTTGATTGTTATATATTTCTGTTAAATGTGATCCATTTCTGCTTGCTATTAAAAATCAGCCAGATCGGTTGATAAATGGCTGAGATATTAGCAAAAAACCAGAATTTTTCCCGTAAAATTCCTTTGTTTTATATGTATGTTGAATATTACGCATTACAGACACATCAATTTCTTTTCTTTCACCTCTTCACCTTTTATACACACAAAAAACACATACAAAGATTTATCATTTAAATAAAAACCAAACAAATCCCTATTGAACGAAAACTGTTCATTTAACTCTATAAACGATGATTCCGTATAGCCTTCATAGCCGAGTCGTCTAAACGCTATGTCATAAATGCTTTTTTTCTCTAAGAACGCGAGTTCGAATCTTGCTCAAGACACAATTCAACTTTTTTTTATACATTTTTTTTTATTTTCTTAAGACTTTTTTTATTTCTTGTTTTGTTTTTTTAACATTAAATAATTAATTTAAATAAAATTTTATATTAATAATTAAATAATCCATAAATAGGCTAAAAACATCAAAATTTGTATAAAAACCCTCTGATACAAACAAAATACAAACGGTTTTATTTCTATTTTTTGCTCCGATTTAAAAGAATTTATAAACAGATTTTTAAACCATTTTCTCGTATATTAAGAAAATTTTATACATAATTTCCCTTTGAGTGCAACTATTTTAGGTCATAACTTATAATAATTTATAAAAAAAAATTATAAACTATTTTCTTTCAAATTTTTAAAATTAAGCTAAATAAATTAAAAATATTTTGTAATAAAAAAGCGAAATAAAATCCCAAATACAAGATTGCCAGCTAAATCAAACTTTTTTGTAGAAATAAAACACATGCAGTTCTAGTGATTTCTTTTAACGATTTGTAAAAAAATATTTTTTTGGTCGAAAAAAGCTTTTTTTAGAACTAAAAAATATCCAAAGATCGAAAATCTTTAGTAGAACATATTTGCTGAAAGTAGTTATGACCAAAACATACATTTTTTTAAATACCTATTTTCGGGAACCATAAATCTTTCAGAGTCCAAGTTTTATCACTAAACTAAATGGTAAATTTCCACTTAAAGATGTTCGTATATAAATCTGTCCATTTCATATATGTCCATATATAAACTTCACTATTTTCCCAACCATGGTGAAGGGTATATAAGATTCGGCATAGCCGAATTTAGCCGCTCTTACTTGTTTCCATTTAAGATTCAGTTGACAGAAGAGCTTCTTCCACAAGACCATTTACGCCGCCGTACATATGCCAATAGGATGTTACAGCTCGCCATGACAACCCCGATTTTCATGAAAAAATCATAATGAGTGACGAGGCACATTTTCATTTGAATGGATATGTGAATAAAAATAATATTCGGTTCTGGGCAATGGAAAACCCTAAAATTATTCATCAGTCACCTTTGCATCCATTAAAAGTGACAGTCTGGTGTGCAATTTGGTGAGGAGGAATCATTAGAACTCACTTCTTTGAAAATGAAAACGGCGTAATGGTAACTGTGATATCGTGGTATGATTGAAAACTTTTTAACCCCACAGCTGCATGCTTTGGGCTTGATTAATAATGTGGTATCAACAAGACGATGTCACATCGCATACAGCCAGGATTACAATAAAATTACTGCGATACCTCTTTCCACAACAAGTTGATTGGCCTCCACGGTCGCTTGATTTGACTGCTCCGGACTTCTTTTTGTGGGGATATCTGAAAAGAAAGGCGAATGCAAACAAACCAGAAATGCTTGAGCAACTCAAACAAAATATTCGTGATGAAATTAATGAAATTCCGCGTGAAATATGTGAGAATGTAATGAAAAATGTGCTCAAAAGGGCTCGCATTTGTGAGGCTAACATTTATCAATATAAGATCCATTCTTATAAACAAACAAAGTAGTATACCTTCCCGGTGGACACTCTGTATGAGGAAAGGTTATACCACCTCATTATTCATAGATATTAAAATTTATTAAATTAATTATCTGGACGTATTAAAGCTTTATTCAACTAGTAATTTCAATAAATAGAACGATGGGTAAACCTTGCAAATCGAGAAATAAGTACAAATTGTAAAACATTTTTTTTTCAGTTTACATCTGCATTCAAATCACGAGATTTCGATTAAAATCGAGATATTTGGATTAAAATCGAGATATTTCGAATAAAATCGAGATTGTTAAATCCCGCAAATTCACGAGATTTGTAAGATATCTTATGAAAATCTGGCAAATGTGTAAACGGTCAAGATTGCTGTGCAAAATTTCCACTGAAATCTCATGATTTAAAGCCAATTCTAAACCTAGGATAAGTCAGTGGAAATTTTTTTTTAATTTTAAAACTGTACACACATTTACTTTTTACACACACTCACAATATATTTTCCGTTACCGATTGTAGTAAATTTTAAAAGTAATACGTAGAGTGTGTTTTTAAATGAAGAATCAATTGAATTTCATAGAAATATATTTTTAAACTATTTGAATTAGTCTTTAAAAAAACAAACTATAAAAAATACACACTTTCAGGAGGGGTATCCCAGCAAAAATAAACGGAAGTGATTCTTAAGGAAATAATTTTTTCTAAAGTATCGTTTAGTTCTGATTTTTCTCTTCTAAGACATTTCTTTTTCACAACTTACAGAAATGTTATTTTTAATTAAATTTAACTTATTTTAAACACAACCAAAGTTAAATATTAATCCTAGATATTTCTATATAAATTTGACATTTATAACTATGGTTTTAGTTTAAGTGATTTGTTTCAATCTTTAACATACAATTTACCATATTTCAAATTCCTAAAATCGTAGTTATTATTGATACAAAGAGAAAAAAAATGATTGTAGTAAAAATTGCTAGAATTTTGAATAAAATAATTTAATAAATAAGGTGCGATTACTGAATGTCCGGTCCATTATAATTTAAACAACAATCAAATTCAAACTTTATATGGGAAACAACAACAAATGTGTCAGTTAAATTATCAGGTAGAAGCTAACGAGACATTGTGAGAATGACGCTAAGGCCCGATTACCGATATCCTGTTAAAATCCAAATTACAAAATCCAAAATTTATTTGGCAACATCAAAAGATCTTATTTTTCACTAAACCCTAAGAACTGCTTTAAATGCAATGAAAAAGGATCATAAAAGAAAACTTACACCCTATGACACCCCTATTGGTTCCGATCCAAATTTTCACAACACCGGAATCAAAATCACTGCTTTTCTTTCTCTTCTTTTGCTACTTTTTTTTTTTTTTGTTGGAATACTATAAGTTACAAATATTAGCAAAAACTGATTTGGTATAAAAATAATTATGTCATCCATCTGTCCATCTAATTTTATTTATCAAACAAAGTTTTGTTACATAAAATTTTAAATTATTTTTTGAACAACTTTTTTCATGCATATTAAATATTAATGTTTTACATTTTATTTATATTTGCAGATTTGTATTTTTGGTACCATTGCCAATATTTTAAATATTATGGTTTTGACCAAAAAGGATATGGCCAAAGCTCCTATAAATAAGATACTTAAATGGTTGGCAGTTGCTGATATGTTTGTTATGATTGAATATATACCATTTGCTTCCTATCAATACATTTACATGCAACCGGGTAAGATTTTTTTTTGTATTATTTTTATCATTTATAGATAAACCCAAAGAAAAACTTTTTTAATTTTTGTACAATGTAAACATTTTATAAAAATTTATAAAACATATCACAAACAACAACAACAAAAATGCCTGTAAAACTGTCGTCATTTTTAATCAAATATTTACTTTATTAATTTGATATACAAAATTAAATCAAATATTGTGAAATATTTTTTCTGTTTATTGCAATATTTTATATTTGCAAGTAGTTAAATAAAGGGTGGTAAAATTTTAAGGGCCGATGTTGATTTTGAATAAAACACAAATTATTTAGGAAATTATTGTCATTTATTTTTATTGTGATAATACTATGGTATGGTTCAATTATATATGAAACAAAATATCGGCCAAATGGCCGCCGCGACCTCAGCGGCACACCTCCATCCGATGGTCCAAATATTCGATGACGCTGAGGCATAATTGAGGTTATATGCCGTTAATGTGCCGAATTATCTTATCCTTTAGCTCTTGAATTGTTGCTGGCTTATCGACGTACACCTTTTTTTTTTCAAATAACCCCAAAGAAAGAAGTCCAACGGTGTCAAATCACATGATCTTGGTGGCCAATTGACATCGCCACCACGTGACATAACACGGCCATTGAATTTGTCGCGCAAAAGAGCCATTGTTTCGTTAGCTGTGTGGCAAGTGGCATCGTCCTGTTGAAATCACATATAGTCCAGGGTCATATCCTCAATTCCTGGCCACAATAAGTTCCTTATCAACAACAGCAATGTTTTCAGCAAAACAAACTGGGCGAGCATGCACAGGTGTTTTCACAGACCCGGTGTGCTGAAATTTGCCCACAATTCTACCGATTGTGGACACATTTGGTGGATTATGCTGACCAAAAAAAATCACGAAGTACACGAAATGCATTTTGATTTGAATGCACATTTTCATAATAAACCTGAATAACTTTAATGCGTTGCTCGATTGTGTATCTTTCCATGGTTCAAATTGAGCTAGTCTAAAATTGAGAAATGTCAAATGAAATGCAGAAAAAAACTTAAGGTGTGGTTCACATTCAACATCGGCCCTTAAAATTTAACCACCCTTTATCTTTTTACTTTTTTTATATTTAAAACAGAATATAAAAAATATCACATTTATTTAAAATACGAATTTTATATTTTTTATTTGTTTACATTTTTTTCACTTTGTTTTTTGTATAAAAACTAATAGTGAAGTCAAATAAAAAAAAAAAAGTTTTTTAGTTTTCTGCCGGCTCTCTGCCTGTATTTACTTTTAATTTTTAAATACAATTAATTTTTTGAGTATGGAGCAGGGACTAAAACTGAACCCAAACGGATTCAGGTTCGCTGTTTATGAAAACTTTAAACCCGAACCCGCTGAACCCAAAAATTTAACCAGGTTCGGTTTTAGAAATACAAAAAATATTCTTCTTGTTCATGGCGGGAGAAATATTTGATAGAAAAATCATAAAAAAACAACATTTCTTGTATACCAGTTTGCAGTGCTCGACAATATATCTATTCCTTCTTTTAAGCAAATACTTGATCAATGCAGAGCTATTTGCAAAAAATTGCGCGAACACCAAAAATTTATTCTTTAGCTAAAAAACTAAACTCGAAAAAATCCGTATTAGACTGTCAAACTAGATGGAATTTCAGTTTAATCCTTTTTGTTCGGAATTACTGGATGCAGCTTTAACTGTGAATGGTAATATTTAGAATATTTGTGAAGAATTTGTGGAAATTTTTGCTGAAACTACAAGAAGAACAGATGACTTTAGGTGATTTTTATGAAATCTGACTTAGTTTTAAATTAGAGCTAACAAAGGATTATTAAACAGAAACATTTTCACAAGAATTATATTTAAATATTATAAAAAGAGAAAACCAGTTTATTAATAATCCACTTTTGATTGCAGCATTATATCTGGATAGTAGATTTAAGTTAATGCTAAGTCCCGACAATGTTGAAAATGCTAAACAACATATTTGAAAAACAATTCAAATTTTCAGAAGATGATAAAGATATTCTAGAAAATATCTACTCCAAATGAATGTGTGTAATTTTTTATAGTTTGTTTTTTGAATGACTGATTCAAATTGTTAATAAATATATTTCTATGAATTTCAATTGATTCTTCATTTAACAACAAACTCTATGTATTATTTAAAAAAAAAACTACAGTCGGTAACGGAAAATATATTCTGAGTGTATCAATTATGTATTTAACAGTATTGTGGCTTCTTTCAAGCATTCAAAAAATTTCGCTCATTATTTTGTCTTGTTTGAAATATTTGAACACAAGTTTACGAACATCTAGACAATTTTTATCTACTCATTTTTAACATAAAGCTGGTTATGCAGAAATCTTCCATTCCGAACTGATTATGATGCCATTAAGTCAATTGATTATTATTACCCAGCAAAACTTTGGTAATGGTTGCGATATTCTCATGCGTTACCTTGTAATTATAGCTCGTTACCTTTTTCATTATTTGCAAGCATAAAGTAATAAGTTACTCATTATTGATTACGTAATATATGATTTATAAATGTAAAGTAATAATTGAAATATTTTTGTAAATCTATTTTTAGATACATTACTTTGTGTTTTTTGTAAGCAAAAGGGTAATGTATGTTTGTTTTGATAACACTAGCGAAAAAACGAAGCGCAACAATTCATTTAAGTTTAAAGCAATCAAATACTATATGCGTCGATAGCTCAGTGGGTAGAGTTCTTGGCTGGCAACCAGATTTCCGTGGTTCGATTCCCATCTTCACCACATTATTTTTAATTACAAAAATTGTAAATAAAATGTTTGTAATATTTTTTTTTTAATAAAAATTCCTCTTTTTTAAAAATCTATTTTTAGACACATTATTTTTTCCATTCTCGTAACCATATAAGTAAGCCCTTACATTATCACCTCTAAAGTAATGGGTATATACATTAATTTGAGGCCCCTATGGCTATACATTACTTTACCCATTATTTGATAATGTGTAGTTTTGCTGGGTATCATTATAATTAGTAAATATTATCTAGAATGTTTTAGTAAAACATATCACTAAGAATAACGGTAATTTTTCATTCTTTATTGCAATTGATCCACAAGTTGTACATTTTCTTCCGAAGCTAAGGGCATGAGGATTTTTGTTTTTGTAGCTAAAAAATATAAAATGTCGGAAGAAGTATAATTGCAAAAAAGTGAAATGAAACTGTAAAACTTAATAAACCAACGTGTACAGTTTCTTTTGGCACTCACATTGTATTTATTTGTTTGGCTAACTTTAGTAAACACTTGATCAATATTAAATAAATACAAATTATTTTTGCCAAATTGAATTTTATTCATATATATGAATAAATAAAAATATTTACATATGTAAATAACTATTAATGTATTTTACACTTAAAAAATCACTATCAGAAAGGAAATTTAAGCTAAAAAGTTTTTCACATTATTTTTTTTTAAAAAGGCTTCTCACCTAAGTACGTTGGAATTAAAAGAATACAAAAATTTTGTTGTAGTAGATAATTTCAATAAATTTTAAAATTTATGATCGAATTTGTTGATCAAGTGGTCTGTTACGCATTAATTGCCGGAGGGAAGTTTTAATAACTTGGCTGTATTTCAACCGATTTTGGTTGTTATAATCTTATTAAATTTTTGAGAAAATCAATTAAAAGTTATATTTTCCCCTTGTAAACCCTTTTTCAAACCTTAGTGCCGATGCGGAACCTCTTTCCGATATTCAATAATCATAATTTTTTGCAAGACGTGCTTTTTACAACCAAATTAACATTTCTCTGGGCGGGAATGGTGAATGTATTATAGTTTTTTTTTCCTCCATACAAGCTTGAAGCACCCTAGTCTCCTTAGCTGTGCATTTTTCATAAAAAATTGCAAAATTTTACGCAAACATTGTCCGTTAAGGGGAGGTGCCCGCTAATGGGAGAGTTCGTTATTGGTAGTATTCACTGAACTTATAATTTTTTTTTTTTAGATAATTGCAAGATTTTTCTTCTAAAATTGTTTAGCCATTTTTAGATGTTTTTAAGCATTTTTTAGCTGTTTTTCCCACAAATTTTGTCATTTTTGTTAACCAAGTTTTGGCAACACTGCGTATGAGTGATAATATTAATATTTTATTATATCACTCATACGCCTTGATACAAATTTATATTATCAACAGATTTCATATAAAAGTTGTTCACGGTAGGTTGGTTATCAGCATATTCGGTTACAAAATTAAAAATAACCTCTGGGTACCGTGAACACCCTTTAATTTTGGTTATCTGCTTAAATTATTTTATCTTTTTAGATAACTGAATGAATTAATCGTTCATAGAATATCCGTATTCATTGAATTAAAATAATTAAAATAGTTCATGTTTTTTGTTTCTCTATTATAAAAAATAATTCATAATAATAATAATAATTTTCTGATTACATACAAGGGACTCTGCCTCACTTAATATATTTAAAGAAAATAAAAATAATTCTTCCCATTCAACGTTCCACATTTAAAATGTAAACAAAATAAATACCTACAATAAAAAAATACCTATAATAAAAAAGCAAATTTTTTTTTATTCCTTCAGCTAAGCAGCATATACATGCTCTGTTGAAAGTTGGCATGCTACTGAATGAAAAAATTGTATTTTTTGTGCTCTAGCTGTGAGATTTGTTGACATTCTTGTTGTGTTCGGCCTTTGTGGGCTATGAGTGCCGAATACTGGCTTACACACATAATAATCCATGTTTAAAAATACAAATATATTTTTCCTACAATATACAAATATTTTGTATATAAATATTAAAAAACTTTTGTATATTACAAATTTCATAAAATTATGATTTTGTAAATAATTCAATGATTTCGTAAAATATTTTTAGTATAAAATAATAACATCACAAAATTTTCGTACTCAGCTGATGGTAAGTTATTACCATCTTAAGCTTAGAATTTTCGTAAATAAAAAAAACGAAGTTTTGTTTTTGCACAAAATTATTTTGCATTTTAACAAAATATTTATATTTTTATAAATATGTTTAGTATTTTTATAAAAAATTTTAAAATTTAAAAATTTGCTACTATTTGTGATGTCATTTGTACATATTACAAAATTTTTCGTATTGTCAAAATAATTAAATCTTTGCGTATTTTACCTATGTGTATTTACCTATGGATAATTATGAGTATAATTACTTCTTCTTATTTTTATTAATTTTTATAAATAAAAACCAGATGTGAATGCCAATGCTACCAACATTTAATCTAAAATTTGAGATGCCATTTGCTGAAAAGTAGCTTTTTTTGTGTTGCCAGTAAGTTAAATGTATACTATTTTCCAACACTACAAATAAGCACACAACTACATAATCTGTAAACAAGGGTATAGTTTGCGCAAAGTTGGTTATTTTCTTTTAATGTTTTTTTTTTATTGTTTATATAAGCATTTAACCACATAACCTGATAACCAGCCTACCGTGAACAACCTTATAGTTTTAAGCAATCTCAAGCAAATTTCGAAAAAAAATTTGTATAGTTTCAACCAACAATTATGTAAAACATTTTTTAAAAATGTATGCAAACAAAAAAGGTTAATTCAATTATACAGTTTTACAGCACATATTTGTTTTGTATATGCTTATTCATTAGAGTCTCCCGTAAATTTTATGAACAAGTTCTAAAAAAGAAGGAACGATTTTTTAAATCAAATTCTTCAAATGAGAGGACCTTTTCAGCCTTGAAATTAATTTTGTCGCCACAAAAAACAAATTTAAAAGAAGAAAACTTAAAAATATATTAAATGAAAATTTCTTTGAAAAATAAATAAATTAGCCATTATAAAACGTTTGTACTTTTTTAAATGTTGAACCCGAACCCTGAACCGAACCTGAACTTTTTATTTCGATTAACCTGAACCCATTTTTTCAGGTTTCAGTCCCTGTTTTATAGTGTTTTTCTCATATTTTTTAAAGTAATTTCTTCAGAAATGTAAGAATCAGATAAATATACTTAAGTAAAAGAAAGAGGAAATAATGTCATCCACATAAATGGAAGAAAATAAAATGTGGTTTTTAAATTATCCGCGGGTTTTTGAAAATTCAATTAAATTCGATTTTTTTTGTGGTGTTTTCCTAATCTTGTCATCAAAAAATCCAACTTGTACTTTTGCAATCTACTTACCAAGGGCTTTCATTAGAAATGATATTGTTTGAAAGGATAAAAGTTATCCTTACAACTGAATGTAAAATTATACTTTTTTTAGTTTTTCGCTATTATTTAGCGTATTAAAATTTAATTGTTAACAAAAATTCTCACATAAGAAGACATTCCGTGGACATATAATCATTCAAAAATTAATTTTGCGCAGTGTCAATAAAGAAAAATTTCTTGATAAAAGTCGAACATTTTTTGTATGCAATTTTTGCGAAATTTGTGATTTTGAATTTAATTTTGATTTTATATTCACAATGTACACCAAAAAATATATTAGATTAATTGAGTCGCGATCGTAATAATTATATTTAATTTTTCTTAATTTATAATTTATTAATAATAGAACAAGTAAAACTTTTGAACTTCAATGGCGATGTGCTACTTTTTTTTTTAAATTTCTTTTCACACCATATTTTTACCATAATATATTTGTAGGCTTGTGGAGCTCGTGAATTCGAACTTTTTTTTTGGACAACCTTAGTTGTACATTACATATATTTTTTTTATTTTCTTTTATTAAAAGTTAGAAACTGTCATTTCAAAAAAACAAAAAAGACAAAGTTTTTAAAACTTATTTTTAACATTTCTGCCAGGTCATCTGCCTACACAAACTTTAAATTATGTTTTAAAAATACTATTTTAGTAGAAAGAGATTGTTGGCGCACATACAAATTATAAAGTAAATTGGCATATATTCGCTATTTTGATTGAAAATTATATTTTCAATGGAATTTCTGTAAGTTTTAAAGTAAAAATGTTTTTTAATAAACTTTTTATAGAAATTGAATATATAATAATAGAAATTTTTAAAACTATCCTTTAAAATAAACTAACAGGGAAAGTAGCCAAACTCTGATTTTGATACAATTTAGATGTTTTTTTTTTATTAATTTTTATTTTTACTTAAGGACTACAACTCGTCAATATTGACTAACTAGCAGTTTAAATTTCATAATAGAAAATATATTTATTTAAAAATCAAATTAATTACAGCAAACGAAGTTTTTGACAAAAACCTCTTACTGGTTAAAGCGTCGTTTAAGGTCATGGGGTTTGTAGCGGTTTAATCTTCTTGGCAATCCTAAAGTATTTAAGAGGGCCGGAATTTCATTATTTTGGTATTGTAAAAGTTTAATTTCATGTGCTTCTGCTTTGATTTGTATTTCAGAAGCAATTGTTTCTATTTTTAGATCACGATGAATATCGATATTTCTTACGTACCATGGAGCTTTTACTTAATTTCGTAATACTTTATTTTGAAATCTTTGTACGATTTCTATTACACTATTCTTCGCACATCCCCAGATCTGAATCCCATAGGTCCAAACTGGTTTAATGATTTGTTTATATATCATAATCTTATTATGTAACGATAAAGGCGATTTTCTGCCAATAAGCCATCTATATTTTCTATATTTTATTTCAAGTTCTTATTTTTTCTTCTTCACATGCTCTTTCCAATGTAATTTTGCATCGAGGGTCATTCCAAGGTACTTCGCTGTATTTGCAAATGGAATTATTTCTTGGTCTATGTATATTGGTTTGTAATCGATATTTTTATTTGTGAAATCTACGTGGGTAGATTTCAAGCTGTTTAATTAAATGCACCATTTTTTAGTCCATTGCTCTAATTCCAAAAGGGCAGATTGGAGTTTCGATGCAGATGTGGTAATGTTCTGTCCAACTGACATAATAACGGTGTCATCAGCGAATGTACCTACATACAATACAGTCTTCATTTACTGGTAGATCATATGTATATAACAAATATAGTAAAGGTCCTAAAATGCTGCCTTGGGGAGCTCCTGAATTTATAGGGTAGAGGTTCGAGTAATTATCCTCCTGTTTGACTCTAAAGTATCTGTTTGATAAGTAGGATTCTAACAGTTGACAGTATTGCTTCGGAAGAAGTAGATTTATTTTATGTAACAAGCCCTTGTGCCATACATCGTCAAAGGCTTTTGACACATCCAAAAATACAGCTGAGCATATGCATATTTCCTTTTTTTCTAATGCAATCTCGATCGAGTGAGTTATACGATGTATTTGTTCAATCGTTGAGTGTTTTTCTCGAAAACCAAATTGATGGTTTGGTATTATATTTCTATTAAATATAACATTCTTTAAACTTTTACTAAATAGTTTTGGACGATATTAGCTAGCTTCTCTTGGATTTTTTCCTGTCTTTGGAATCATTATTATTTCTGCTACTTTCTATAGACTTGGGATGTGTTTGAGTTTTATAGCAGCATTGAATATGTTTGCGATTTTAATTACACCTTTAGATATGTGATAGAAAAATAAATCTAAGAACAACCTATCTTACTTTTAGCCAACTCGGCCACATAGTGGTCGGAGAGGGGGGAGAAGTTCTGACATTTTTGGGTAGCTTTTTGGTCGGCAGGATGTCGGAAACTAAAGAAACTGCAACTGCATCAACATATTATATTCGTCAAACAAAGAAGTTTGATATACATAATGGCTATGTTTTGCCAAAGGGTTGGCAAGCTGTTCCAAAAAGTAGTAAAAAAATGCTTAGCAAAAAATTTTATAAATTCCAAAATATGTTAGCATGAATATCAAAAAAAAAAAAAAAAAAAAACTACGTGTCTGCGGAATTTAATAAGTAATAAAATAGTTTTATTTATTAAACTTTAATAACGGCAACTTCAGGAAAGCAAAAAGCCCTTAAAAAAGTCCTTTCCAACGACACCACACTTTAACTTTAGTTTAAATAACATACCTTAAATAGCCAAACCAAAAAAGTATACATTTTTGAGGTCCTTTTTGACCCAAAACCGAGAATGGGCGATCGTGTTTTTTTTAATTTCATCAAAATCTCAGTGTTTCGGTTTGGGTACTTTCCTTGTAATCTCGAAAATTTATGCGTAATCTGAGAATTTTATTCAGCAATAATTCTTCTGAAACCGTTATTTTTTATTAACTTATAGCCTGTTCCTCGATCTCGAACGAAAAACTAGTCGAACCAAAGCAAGTCACTCGAATTAGAATCAATTTGGGTTTCTCTATTTCGAAAGCCTTCGATCGACTTGACTTACGTGTGTCAATTTTTGTTTCTTACGCATTTACAAATCACAGAGATGCCAGATCATATATCTTGAGCATTTGTTACAATTTTCTTTAAAAGTAGCAAAAATACTACTAAATTGCTTAAAGACAAAAACAACCCTGTTAAACAGCGATCAGCTGTATATGACAAATGAAATAAAAAAATAACAATAAAGAAATCAATTTTTGTTTGAGAATGTGTTTATTTGTAAAAATTTTTGTTATCGATTGGTTGTGGGTGAGATTGTTAATCGGAAAGCTTTTCTGTTGCCTGTTGCTGTTGGCTGTTCGGTGCGGTCACTGCTACAGTGCTGTAA
Organism: Eustalomyia histrio; assembly: GCA_949748255.1. NCBI lineage: Eukaryota > Metazoa > Arthropoda > Insecta > Diptera > Anthomyiidae > Eustalomyia > Eustalomyia histrio. The sequence continues at coordinate 17,820,293 of OX456527.1, read as the reverse complement.
AATAAAAAATGTAAATATGAGTTGCTTGGGGCAAACGTAAGTCACAAACAATACACACTTACCTTTTACCACTCAGCAACAGCGTAATAGGGGGTGAAACGGAGTTTAGTTTTCTGGTCAAATTTTCCTCCTCTGCAGAAAATAAAATATACAACAATATAAAAACCGCCACTTTTGGTGAAAAATCATTATGAGCGGAGAGGCACATTTTGACTTGGCTGGCTTGAGCACACATTTGCACAGCAGCCAGAGGCGGCAATTTAGCCGATATTATATTTCATACATAATTGTTATAAACCAAACTTTTATGCAGTAAAATATTATTAAAAAAAATTTTGTACCGTTTAAGATTTAAAAAAAACACCCTGTATATCTGAAGCAGATCATTTAAGAATTCCTATGACAGAATTTTGACAATTTTTGAAATTGTTTTTAGAAACTTTAAATATTTTGTGGATTATTAACGAACATCACTTATAACGAACTAATTTTTCTGGTTCCTTAAACAGGTTTTACCGTAAATAAAATAAAAATTAAAATCAAAAAATTTTTTAAACGATGTGTTTAACGATAAGGAAATAATACATTAAGTTTAAATTAAAAACAATAAAAAAAAGGCTTAAATTCGGCTGTGCCAATATTTTGTATAGACTCCACAAATGTCCAAAAAAAATGTTCTCACTGTTTTTGATACAAAAAAAAACTTTAGAAGTGAAATAAATTATTTGAGCTTAAAAACTTTTTTGGATGTGAAAACAAATTTTGTATTTGGAAAAACATTTTGAGGTGAAAAAAATTTTTTTGTTTAAAAAAAAAATTAGTGGTGAAAAAAAATTTTTGAGGTGAATATAAAATATTATTGAGCGCCCCGGTAGGCTAGTTGGTAGCGTGCTAGCTTATCAGTGCGGGGATCGTGGGTTCGATTCCCACCATAGGTTCTGGTCTGTTTTCGCTACAACGAGCCGATGGCCTTTGTTGGCTAATGCTCGGTTAGGGTATTAGGATATAATTTGTAACTATATGATTAATATAAATAAATAAAATATTATTTAATTCTAAGGAACTGGTTGAAAAATAAGAGAAAACTTCTTACTTGCCAGTCGCTACTATGTTATGAAATACATCAATTTTTATGGAAAATTTAGAGGTACCTTCACATTTTCACTCATAACTTTTTAACAGCTGGACTGATTTTGCTCATTTTCAATACCAAATTGCTCGGTAGGATATACATTAATCTAAGTAAAAACTAGCACCACCTCTTGCGCGGTGATCGCCATTTCAACAGACAGACGGACATCGAGATGAGCTTAAAATTTCATAAGGATCACGATATACTTTATGGGGTTTTAAACCCATATTTCGAGGGTATCACAATGAAAAATTTAATATGTAAAAAATTCATGAACAAATCACTTCACACTGAAGATATCAGTTGGGATATTAACATCATATAAAAATTCTAAGCAACTTTAAATTTTTGGATTTCATATTTAATACATACTTTTAATTTTAGGCCTAAAATGCAATCTCTTGTCCAAAAGTGTAACTGCTCCTGGTATTACAAAATAGTAAAATCAAGCAGCTTAGAAGTTGTGTGTAAAAATAACAGACCGCAAATCGGGGTTTGACTGTAGTGTAATCTATTGAATCATAACTTTATTTTCCTAATTATTCCCAAATAGTCTTAACAATTTTCCATCCTTTTGAAATTCAGCTTACGACTTGTATTTGTATAATAAGAATCTGTTTGTTTTTACTTTCATCTAAATATGTTTTAAGCTAAAATGTGAAATATAAAGATAGAAAAAATAATTGCAATTAGCGCGGATAAAATAAATTATAAGTTAATTAGTTTTTTGACTAAAATTATTTTTTTACCAAACCAACTCATGAGTTTTTGAAGAGTTTAAAAATAAAATACCATTATTTTGGGTTTCCCCGATGTTTTTTTGCATCATATATAGTGAGGGTATATATTAGTTTGTCATTCCGTTTGTAAAATGTCGAAATATAGGTCTAAGAACTCAAAAATTATATATTCGAAATCCTTATGCAATTTTTAGTCGATTTAGCAATACCCGTCTGTCCGTGTCTCTGTTGAAATGGCGATCAAGACGTGAAGAAGCAAGCGGGGGTACCTATTTTTACCCAGATTATTGTACATTCTCCCGAAAATGAGCAAAATCGGTCCAGCGGTTAAAAAGTTATGAGTGAAAATGTGAAGATACCTCTAAATTTTCCATACAAATCGGTTTATTTTCATAGTAGCGACTGGCAATTAAAATGTATTCACTTCTTTTTTCACCAGTCGCTTATAATTAAAAAATATTTTATATTTACCTCAAAAAAATTTTTTCAACCACTGAAATTTTTTTTCCCCTCCAAAAATTTTTTTCAGCTCAAAATTTTTTTCCACCAAATAATTTGTTTTCATATCCAAAAAAGATTTTCATCTCAAAAAATTTGTTTCACCTCCATAATTTTACTTTTTAAGTTTTTTACATTATTTATATCAAAAACAGTTGAGAATATTCTTTTATGATACTGGTGCAGGGTATTCAGAGATTCGGAACAGCCGAATTTAAGCCTTTTTTAACAAATAGAAAATTGAATTAAAAAGCATTTTTGTTCCAACAGTCACTGTAGTAATCAAAAACTTTAAAACTTTTTTCTTTTAAATTTTTCATTTAATTGCAGGCGAAATGGACTTTAGTTATGCTTGGGCTATTTATATATTAATACATATGCATTTTACACAGATCTTACACACAATTTCAATAGGATTAACGGTGACTTTAGCAATATGGCGTTATGTAGCAATAAGGTAAGATTGTCATGGTAACCAAACTAATATGCATGGATGTGCATGAGTATCTTTTCCAAATTTACACTAAATGTTGTCAGTTTGTGATAGTGAATGTGTATACATGTCTCTTATTTACACCATTTCCAATTATTATTCAAAAAATACTATTTAATTTAATTAATAAAAAATAATACATATATCAATTGATCTTCAAAAATATAAATTATTATTATAAAATTCAACCTAAATATTAAAAAAAATATATCGCTTTAGTTAAATTATTTATTTTTAAAAAAACATTGAAAATTTGAATTACTTTAATTGCATTTTGAAATTGCTGTCAACAACAGGTGGAAGTGGTGATATGGTATGTCTGTGATTTATGAATGAAAAGAACATTTATGTATAACACAGTGCAACACATAAATTGGTTCCTCTTTCGTACCCGGTTTTTTTTAAGTGTATATCGAAACTAAAAAAAATCCGCAACGGACTTGGCCAGATTACATCGAAATTTTTTTTTATGGACACCCTAAGTTTTTGCACCCAAACATGATTTTTTTAAAAAAGGAAAATTTTTATGGAATCCATATATCATAAACCGTTCGGAATTTTGTTTTTATGTCTTTGGCAAAGTTGTAGATCCAAACCAAAGCAAAAAAAATTCTCACATGGACCGACCCAAAAAAATTGCATCCACTGCATCAAAATTGCAAAAAATTGGGAAAAAATTCTGTTTTTTTATGATTTTTTCATGATTTTGTCCTGAAATGGCTTAAATACTGGGAATTTAAGAAATCTTTCTTCAGCTAAATTATATCTAACAACAATATAAACAACTCTCTAGTACATGTCATCTTAATACGAACATTCCTTAACCCTAGAAAGCACATCTTTTTGCTCACACTTATTTTGCATAGCCAATGTTTGTCGTTTCGACAAAGAAAGACTATATAGGTTAATGCCGTTTTTGTTGTTACTTGTTTTCAAATTTACTATTTAAACATTTTATTGTTGTAATGCTGATATGTTTTTGAAAAAATGAATATATTTATTATTATATTTATTATATATATATTTCCATATTATCATGAAAAAATAGCATTTTCCCAATTTTTTGCAATTTTGATGCAGTGGATGCAATTTTTTTGGGTCGGTCCATATGAGAATTTTTTTGCTTTGCAAAGACATAAAAACAAAATTCCGAACGGTTTATGATATATGGATTCCATAAAAATTTTCCTTTTTTAAAAAAATCGTGTTTGGGTACAAAAACTTAGGGTGTCCATAAAAAAAAATTCGATGTAATCTGGCCAAGTCCTTTGCAGGTTTTTTTTAGTTTCGATATATACTTAAAAAAAAACGGGTATGAAGGAGGAACCACACGATGACCTTAAAAATATATATATATTTCCATATTATCATGAAAAAATAGCATTTTTTCCCAATTTTTTGCAATTTTGATGCAGTGGATGCAATTTTTTTGGGTCGGTCCATATGAGAATTTTTTTGCTTTGGTTTGGATCTACAACTTTGCCAAAGACATAAAAACAAAATTCCGAACGGTTTATGATATATGGATTCCATAAAAATTTTCCTTTTTTAAAAAAATCGTGTTTGGGTACAAAAACTTAGGGTGTCCATAAAAAAAAAATTCGATGTAATCTGGCCAAGTCCTTTGCAGATTTTTTTTAGTTTCGATATATACTTCAAAAAAAAGAAACGGGTATGAAGGAGGAACCACACGATGACCTTAAAAATGCTGCACTGTGTAAGTTTTGTTCTTTATTACCATGAAAACAGAGTTTTACAAAATTGTATTTTAAAATTGGCTTATATTGGTATCCTATACAAAGTAGCATAAAGAAACAATTCAATGAAATTAAAACAGGAATTAAATTTAATAAACATCAAAGGGCCCTCAACTCAACTAAGCAATAAGTCGATTTGTTTACATTTTTAGTACACTAGAATAGTACAAAAAAGAAATTAAGTTAAAAATGTAGTAAAAATATTAAACAAAAAGACCTCATGAAAACAGATATAATATAAGATTAGTTGTATCAGATCTAATTGGATCTGAAAATTGGGTAAAAGTTTGAAATCGAATTAGGCACATCTGATCAGATCCAATTTGCTCTAGACATATACATAATATCTAATCACATTCAATATGTCCCATACCTTTCTATTATTTTTGTATAGATTTTTATTTTGTTGTATTTGAAAATATCTCAAATGGCTTGGATTTGATATCATACACGAAAATCACCAAATTATAATTCCCTGTAAACATATTCATAAATGTAGTTTTTCTGGGTGTATTTACAAAACGATTTTGAAAAAGTCGCTTTTTTAAGCTGCTAGTTTAGGCCTACATGTGCATAATATTTTCATTTAAAAATTAAAATTTTACATTTCTGCAATAATCTGGGTCAATAGTAAAGCCAAATCCAGCTTGATTTTTTTTAAATATTTTGTTTATACTTACTACTAATTTTTATTTTTCAGAAAAGAAAATTTCAATGAAATACTCGTATCTTGTCTACGTTTAAAATGCTTGAAATTAAAAAAAAAAATAATAATTTTTAGTCAGACTTTTTTGCTTTCAAATTAAAAATTATATTTTTCTGACAGCATGTACATAATGGAAAAAAATTTCCACATTTTCTATTTATTCTTCCCCTAGACCATTTAAATTTAACTTAATAAAAATTTAACTACCCAGCAAAACCTTGGTAATGGGTGCGATATTCTCATGCGTTACCTTGTAATGATAGCTCGTTACCATTTTCATTATTTGCAAGCATAAAGTAATAAGTTACTCATTATTGATTACGTATTATATTATTTATAAAAGTAAAGTAATAATTGAAATATTTTTGAAAATCTATTTTTAGATACATTACTTTTTGTTTTTTTTGTAAGCAAAAGGGTAATGTGTGATTGTTTTGATAACACTAGCGAAAAACCGAAGCGCAACAATTCATTTAAGTTTAAAGCAATCAAATACTATATGCGTCGATAGCTCAGTGGGTAGAGTTGTTGGCTGGCAACCAGATTTCCCTGGTTCGATTCCTATCTTGACCACATTATTTTTAGTTACAAATATTTTAAATAAAATGTTTGTAATATTTTTTTTTTTAATAAAAATTCCATTCTTGTAACCATATAAGTAACCCCTTACATTATCACCTCTAAAGTAATGGGTATATACATTACTTTGAAGCTCATCGCCTATAAAATTCATCAATGAAGTAAGGTGTAAAGTAATCCATCGGCCCCTATGGCTATACCTTACTTTACCAATTATTTGGTAATGTATGGGTTTGCTGGGTAATAAAAAGCAGTTGCAAACCTTCCAGTATAAGCGGAATGTTTTTGTGTATGTAAATTTGAAACACCATATTAAATGTAGACAAGCCAGCATTAACTGTAAAAATTCCAATTTTGTTAATTTTTCACAGTTTGTTTGGATTTGTGTGATTCCTTCCTGTTTTAATATAAAGAATGGCAAGGCACATATTAGTCTGATATTTCATTGAAATACATGCATTAACAAACATATGTATTATTGCAAAGTACAACTTTAATTGTATATTAAGAAAAAATTATAAAAAATTATTTAACAAATATCCAAAATTTGTAAATAAATCTGCCAATGTTAAATCATTGTTTACCTACAAATGTCATATAAATGTTACAGTAAAACCCGGTTAATATGAACTTCCAAGGACCAGAAAAATTAGTTTTCTAAGAGCGAGATTCATATTAATTTGTTAAATAAATTATAATTATCCACAAAATATTTTAAGTTTCTAAAAAAAAAATTTTAAAAATTGTATATACATATTTTTTTATTGGATATCCTAAATAAACGGTTTCGTTTTTGGTTTCAGATTTAATGAAAAATTCAGATCGTTTTAAATTTTTTTAAAATACGACAAAAAAGGAAAAAATTCCAACGTTTTGAAAAGTTGAAGTTAATAAGCAAATTTATATGCCCTTCGGCTTCAGGGCCTATCAAAATTAATTCTTTTTAATAGAGACTTGTTGTATTAACTGGAATTTTGTATATGGAAATTGTTGCCAAACTTAGGGACTTTCAAATTAACACATTGACTGAAAAGTCCATAAGATAACCAATAAAATAACATTTTTTTTAAACAAAATTCGACTTTATTCATCAACATAATCTTCTTCAAGAGCAAAACAATTACGTCAACGTCTTTCTAACTTTTCGATACATTTTTTTATGAAATGAGTTATCTTTGGCCTCTTCATTCGAACCAAATCTCTTTCCAGAGAGCATTTTTTTTTTGAGGTTTAAAAATAGGTAAAAGTCGCTGGGAGCCAAATCTGCTGAATACAGAAGCAATTGATAGTTTAATTCGTGCAATTTGGCCAGATTTTAGAAACATCAACACGTTATTGTTTTTGGTGCACTGTGAGCTAACGCGGTACCCATTTCGAAAACAGCTTTCTTATGGACAAATGTTCATGCAAAACAAAGCCGACATGTACCTTCGATATCTTTAAGGTATCGAGATAGCTGCAAGAGCACGTTTAAAGTCAGCAAAGCACTTTTCTACCATTTGCCTCGATGGAGTATGGTTCCAATGACACTTATCAAGCCAAGCTTTGGCCTGAACGGTGTTTTTTCCCCCATTAAAAAGCAATGATAAATAAACACACGGAATTGCTTTGAATCCATTGTTTTCGAAATCGCCAAAGTAGCATCACTAAAACAACTGTAACTTGTTCACTACTAAACAAATTGTCATTTGAAGGTTGGAAGTTCCAAACATCCTATGTATTTTTCATTAGTGCCGCTAGCTATATTTCATCCAACGGATTTTGTTAGTTCGTGTGAATCTAGAATTAGTCTTATCCAAGTTTGTCTTAAGCGCCGTTTTACTGTACATAAAGTGGGGTAGTTCAAACCATTGTAGTCTAAATTTTAACCAATTTTTTCTAAATTTGTTACACTGGAATGAAATGGTCGCTAAATATTATGTGCCGAGTTTTAACCGAATTGGATAAATATTTCGTATTTTCCTTAAAAAATAAACTCTACACTAACTACAAAATGGTTTTAATTTTTTTTTGAAAAATACTTTAAATTATCAAAGAAATTTGGAAACCTTAACACACCCTAAACTTTTATTTTGTAATAAAATATTTTTTAATGAACGTTTTCTAAGGATACTTCAAGCTAATCTGCGCCTTGATATTGTTTACTTTAACTAACATATTTGTTGTTGTTTTCCATTTAAAATTTAAATATAACTGTTATTTTTTTTAATAAGTATTAACCCAGAATGGAATAATTCCGCCAGAGGAATTGTGTGTATTTTGTTATTGTAACAAACAAAAACAAAAAACATACATTTCCTACGGAGGAATTATTCCCCTACAAGAAATTGATGACTGAAACTAACACATTAACAAAATAAAATATCTGTCATTTCACTCTTGCATATATGCAAGAGTGAAACAACTAATATAAATTGCATTTTTTGTTGTTAAAAAAAATAAAGTTTCGGTCAAGGAACTTTGTTCTACGCATTGACGGGTATTTCCGTCAACACTACCAGTCAAATGACCGGTCATATAACCGGTCGTATTCTTGTAGGGTCCCTGCTCTTTTTATAAAAACCGTGTTTGGTGTTCAAATATTTTCGATATACACAAAACTTTCAAAGTCTTTAAGAAAATTACTTCTCTATATATTACATTTTGTCAGACTTATTTAATTTTGTAATTTATTGAAATTGTTTTTTTTTTTATCTTACATGTAAATATTTGTGTATTTTCCCTGTTAAAATTTTATTATTAAATTGCTTTTACAAAAAAGAATTCAAAAATATACAACTGACAAATAATATTTATCCTTTTTAATATTTATCCTTATCATGATTTTCATATTTTTTATTTTTTTTTTTATTTGCTCTATTTCCATATCGATTTTACATATTTTTATTCATTTTTTTTTTTTTTGTTTGTGCTATGGTGCATCCTTGATGTTGCTTGTAGCCAACATTTTTGCCTATTTTTACCATCTTATTTTTACAGACATCCCCATGGACGTTGTGCTAGTTTTCTATTATCCCATTGCAACGAATCTATACTATTTTCCTTTGTCATATCACCAATTGTTTGTTTTCCCACAATGTTTGTGTTTAAAGTGCGCGAGAGAATGGTAACTGATAGTGTTGTGCCACTGTATCATGTTGATGCGGATAAGGAAACAGAATTATACAGGTTAGTAACATAAATGTAAATAATTTTTGTTTATTAAAAATCTATACTATGCATTAGGGGTTCGGGTAGGGTCAGTCGAGACTGTATACCTGTGCACTTTATTAAAAAAATACACTCAAAAAATACATGTGTTATTTAACAGAAATACTTTAAATTTATGACATAAAGCATAGTTTTGATATCAAGTGAAATCAAGTGAAATAATAATAAAAAAAAATCTAACAACTTTTTGTTTGAAATATTTGTAAATTGTTACTTTTCATTTAACAATTCCTTGAAAATAAAAATTGAAGTTACAATAAATAACAAAAAAAATATTTTTCAGTATTACAAACAGAATTTTGTAATTTTATTCTGTGTTTAATTACACAATTTAAATTATAATTTAAATCATTTAAATTTCGAGGGATTTTTTTTCACAGGTAAAAAAATTTACCATTCCTTAAGCACAGTAAATTGTTTTCCACGTGAAAAAATTTCACTCGAAATTTAAGGGCTAAAAATCTCAATTTAAATTCTAGTAACTAATAGCATATTAAATTTTCGTGAAAACAAATTGCGCTAAAATTTTCACGTGAAAAATATTTTTTTTTTACAAAAAACGAATAACGGCATTTCCACGTAAAAAATAGCATACTGTATTTTAAAGTTAAATTTAAAATAACAAGAGGTTTGTTTTTTCCGAATTTTATATAAATATTCCACACAAATTTAAGTATATATTTAAGACTGAAAGTCTTAACTTTCCATACAAAACAACAAATAAATTCAACAATTTATACTTTTTTTGTCAATATTGTAATGATGTCGACACCAGGTCTTAATTATTTTAAAATTTTAAAACAAAATTTAAACAAATATTACTTATGGAGACTTTGCAACAAACACAAGAGAAATACAGTCACAGAAATCATAAGGAATAGACACGATAGACTTGTTAAGTAGTTTAATATTTAGAATTTATAAAAATGCTGCCAAGTCTGGAAAATTCTTGGTTTTTCCCTTTTAATTGTAAACAACTATGTTTAGCCACAAAAATATTTTAAATTTTTGATTTTTAATTTGATAAAATATTAAAAACATTAAAAGCTAACAAATGAATTATGTGTTTGTTAGTAAATGTAGAGCAGGGCGCAAAATATAGTCCATATACGAAATCAGCCCAAATGTTCAAATTGTATTTATTTACAAAAAAATAAAGAAAAGTCTGGTAAAACAAACCTTAATATTAAGTTAAAAATTATAAAATCTACAACAATGTTGTTATAAAAGGATATTAGTATTATTTGTTTATTGTGAGTGTATGTTTAATAAATATATTTTTTAAAATGACTAAACATGGACTAGCTCTTGCTTTTATATTTAAAAAAATAAAAAATAAAACCTTTAATGTTTATGTAGGACATCACAGTTGACCACAGTTTTTTTTATGTTTGCATACAAGTTTAATATTTTATGACTGATAAGTAAGTTCTCCCATGGGGGTCTTTTAATAAAAGTAAAATATATTGCTTCAATTTGTTTTAGGCGCAGTTCACACTAGCCATTATTTTTTTATATTACTTTTTACGCAGTAAAATTCTGTATTTTTAATAACAGTGATTTTTTTTATTTTTATAAAATTCTTCAAAATTTTCTGTTATTTATCTGTGTTGAGTACGTCCATTTTTGAAATCAGTTAGTTTAAAAGATGCTCAATTTTTAAAAACCAATCGATTTTCGGTTTATTCAATTTTTGAAAATTAGTCAATCTAGTTTTAAAATACTCTAATTTTTATCGATAGAAATCAATGTGGCCTAAGAAAGGTTAAGATAAAAATAAACAAACAACAATTATAATTTTTGTTATATATTTTTTTAACATATGGGACCAAACTTTTGGTAGGACATGGTACAATCCCTTAAGTTTTCACAAATAACAGGGATTTGGATGTTCTTTATTCCATTTCATACAGGACGCTAGTACAAAATGGGAGAGTCCCAGTGTTTAGATAAAGTTCAATTTATGAGCATTTTTTGCATTGAAATTTAAGTAGTTGAGTTCTAAAAAGTTATTTCTACACTCACAATGTTTTTTTCGTTACCGACTGTAGTTTATTTAAAAAGTAATAGGTAAAGTTTGTTTTTAAACACGGAATAAATTGAAATTCATAGAAATATATTTTTTAATTATTTGAATCAGTCTTTCAAAAAACAAACGGACTCTTAGTAAAAGTATAAAATTTTCAGTTTCAGTTATAGATATGTAAAACTTTATGTTTTCTGTTTCTAAAAATAGAAATTTAAATAATTCCTTTTTTCCTTTTTTTATTTAAAGAGTTTGTTAATATACAAAATTATTTCAATACAAATTACAAGACATTGTTCAAATATACATACAAACATAAGAAAAAAATATGTACTTCTGTTTGTGTTGTGTTTTCCAATTACATACAAATAAAAAAAACTCAATTTGAAAAATAAACTAAAAAAATCGTTTTTTTTTTGTTCTAACGTTTTGTCAGTTAAAAATAGATGATCTACATTTGTCGATTAAATATAAGCAACAAAATGAGCTGAATATAATAAAAAATCTGTAGTCCTCTTTTTGATTGTATTTTCGATTAATTTAATATGTATTTTGGATTGTTTTGAAATAATACAATATTGTTAGTGCATACATTTTTATTTCCTGATTCCAAATTTTTTCTATGACTCTCAAAAAAAAAGTCAGTTTAAGTTTGGTCGTGAATAAAATAGTTCACATTCGAAATCTAAATCAAATTTGGAACACTGCCTCATATGGGCCCACTAGCAGAATTCTCAACTCATTTTACGGGCTTTTTTTTAAGTGTATTTAATATAAGGAAAAAATTCACATTTTTTAATGATGTTTTTAATTGCTAACATCACCCTGCGGGAAAAGGGACCGATCACGGGAGCGGTCACTTTACAATGGGCTTGTCTTAGGAGGCGATCAATTGCCCCCTTCGACATGTCGCAGGACTGGTCTAAAAGAACATGTCATGACTTTTAAACCGGTCACGTGGTAGGTACTTCAGGAACCGGTCCTCTTTTCACCTATTTCGTGATATGTATTTTTGGAACCGGTCATGTTTTCACCTATCACGGGACAGGTCCAAATTCCCAACTGATCCCTTTTTTCCCGCAGGGCATTTATAAGCCAATACAACTTCGGACCCAAACACTAATTCAGTTTAAACTACATATACTGGTGTAGGATATTCTACAGTGTATATGCCAGACTTTAATATTTTTACTTGTGTTTTATTAAAATTTAAGTTTACCCACGTTTTATCTACATTTCATTTATTGTAAAATTATCCCTGCGGGAAAAGGACCTATCACAATACCGGTTTACTGTGATAGGTTTCGGTCACGGGACCTGTTTTTTATATAAAAGGGACCGGTCGCTTTAACATCGGCTTGTTCTAGGTGGGGTTCAATTGCCCTCTGTGACATGTCACAGGACGGGTGTAAAAGAACATGTCACACAACCAAGCCTAATAAAAACTCACAGGACTGACGCAAAAGAATATATCACAGAACCAACGCAAAACAACACGTCACTTAATTAACGCAAAAGAACATGTCACTAAACTAACGCAAAAGAAAATGTCACAGAGCTAACGTAAATAATTGAAAAAATTCAAAAATCAAGAAACCTAATATTAAATTTCTAAAATTTGCAATATCCATCTCTGAATTTTTGAAAAGAATAAAAAAAATAATGAGAAAAATACCGTTAGAATAGGAAAACATATATCGATGAAAACAACAAATGATGCAAAAAATATTTTTAATAATGCCAAAGATGGGAAAGTTGATACGAATGTACACTTTATTTTTAAGTTAAATAATTATAATACTCCACAAACAGAAAAACCAGATTTGTAAAAAGAATACTTCGCAAATCAAACGCAAAAGTTTCCAGAAGCTGTGTGTGTTGCCGGTCTTTTTAATAATAATTTTACTACACACAGTTAATATGGTAAGCGGAGCGACAATGTATTAAAGCTAAATGGCTCCACATTTTAAAAATATCATGGTTAGGTTTTCACTTATCACGTGATCGGTATTTTAGAAACCGGTCCTGTTTCACCTATCGCAGGACAGGTCTCAACTCCAAACTGTCCCCTTTTTCCCGCAGGGGTACTTTAGTATCTTGATCGATAATTTAATTCCGAGTCGATTGATATAATTAACACCAGATTTATTATCGTAAATTTTGAACACCGATCCGATCCATAGGCATACATTTCAATCGACTCAGAATCCATACATATAAATTGAATCAGTCCGTTGAAACTTGGTAGGAGCGAAAGTTGTAAAGATTAATTAGTTTTAACCGGCAAGCCCGCCTTCAGATGGTGTTCTTGAAATTTACCACAAATGCTTCAAACGCGAAACAAGCGATGCTATAATACTGCACTATAAACCACTGCTAGTGTTTTCTTGAGTGCTCGCTCGAAAGATGTGAGAGTGAAAGAGAAGCTAGAAGGGCGTATGTGGTGTAAAGCAGGTTGTGTAATGGTTTGGTGCATCTAATCGCTTCAAGTTTAGCTTCGCTTGTAACGGCCACTCTGACATGGATAACAAACAAAGTTAACTGCATTTTCTGTGAAACAATTTTTCATTTACAGTGGTTATATAAAATCTTCAAGATGACTAAAAATCACTGATAATGAACACAAAGTATGATTAAAGCTTTAGCTTTTAAAAAAAAGAATTTATTTGGTCCAAGGACTCTAGCAGGATACTTTTAAAAGACATCGTTGTAACTTGCAAACGAATCAAGAAATTTGTTTTTGACATTTTTCAGAAGGAATATGTTTAAGAGTTTGAAAATTAAGTGCGTTTTCCCTCAATTTCGAATTTTCCGATAAACCAAATTCGCCATAACTTCGTAAGTAAAGGCACACAAAAAATTCACAAAATTCTGTATGTATTATTAAACATCTTTCATATAACAGTTTTGTAAATACAAATAAATTTTTTTTTTAAAGTCAACACCAATAGAATTTGTAAATACAGAAAAAAGTATCACAAAACTTTAAATAGGTTTAAGTAAACAACGAAAAAAAATTTCTGTAGAAGAACTTTTTATTTTTCGTGTCGAACATGTGCAAAAATTTGCATTGTACAAAAGCTTAGGTCGGTTAAAGGGCCAATTACCATGTAATTAAAAAAGTACACAAGTACCTGACACGTACATTCAAATTATTTGTAAATTTTCATCTAAAAACAAAATAATAAATTTAAAATTAATTGTAAATAATTGTACTGATTGAGTAATTTAACATATCACACTGGTTCCTCTAAAGCAACAGTTTCCACCAACTTTTACTTCGCGGAAACCTTCAGACATTTTTACTGGCTGACAGACCTCCAAATTGGTAGTTTTATTAAAGATGAAAAAATGTTTTTATTATTGTAGAAATTAAGAGATTTACCAGATAACATTTGTCGAAGAACCTTTCAATTCAATTACCCTAGAAAAACTTAAAAAACTTTTGAGCGGAGTTTTCCATAAAAAAGCTTCAAAGTATCTATGATTTTTTGATAGGAAAAATTGATCCTTAAACAAGCTCAGATTCTTTTCGAATCTGAGAACGTATTTTATAGGAGAAATTAAAAATATGTATTCAATTAAAAAACAAAAATGCAGGAGTCCGAAAAGTCCTAAGAATTGCAATACCCAAACTTTTTATCAGAGTTTCTTTTTAAGCTACACATAGTTCTTATTATACCCTCCACCATATATGGTGAGGGTATATCAGTTTGTCATTCCGTTTGTAACTTGTCGAAATATAGGCCTAAGACCCCATAAAGTATATATATTCGTGATCCTTTTGCAATTTTAAGTCGATTTAGCGATGTCCATCTGTCTGTCTGTTGAAATGGCGATCACGACGCGAAGACGCTAGCGGGGGTGCCTATTTTTATCCAGATTATTGTACATCCTCCCGAGCAGTTTGGTATTGGAAATGAGCAAAATCGGTCAAGCGGTTAAAAAGTAATGGGTGAAAATGTGAAGATACCTCTAAATTTTCCATATAAATTGGTGTATTTTAGTACAATTTCAGAGTAGCGACTGGTATATAATATATTTTCTTATATTTTTTCACCAATCACTTAGAAATTAATAATATTATGTACACCTCAAATATTTTTCACCTTAAAAAATTTTTTTTACCACTAAAATTTTTTTTCACCACAAAAAATGTTTTTCACCTAAAAAAATTTGTTTACCTCAAAATTTTTTTCACGTAAAAAAATTCGTTTCCGCATCCAAAAAAGTTTTTCTCCTCAAAATAATTTTTTCAACTCCATACCTTTAAAAGTTTTTTACATTGTTTGCATCAAAAACAATAGAGAACATTGGTGGAGGGTATTCGAAGATTCGGCACAGCCGAATTTAAGCCTTTTTTTCTTGTTTTCTTCAAAACTTTTGAAAATCAGCCATTTTAATTATTTTTTGCATTTGCGGTAACTGACATTGGAAAATTATTTATTATAACCTTCTTATTTTTGAACAATTTTTCCGAAACTCCTCTCGGACCCCTTTGAGTGCAGCTACGGACTCCCAGAGGATCGCGACCCTCCATTTGGGAACCGTTGCTCTTAAGGCAGTCAACTCAAAATTTTTCAATTTTCACTTTTTGCAAGAAAACGATATACATACAGTGGTCATATCTACTCACTGTAAAAATCTTACATTATTTTCTTTACTCTTTCGCCACAAAAAAAATACAGTTTTATCCCTTTTAAAATCAACTAAAGAAAAATATTTTGAGTTGTCCCCAAATCAAAGCTCAATTCTTATCAGTTTTATTTCAACAAAAGGGAAATATTTTAAGTGGTGCCTGTGTTTATGTCATAACGGTTTGCATTAAATGAGAGAGCAGATTTCAGATAAAAACTAACAACTCATTTGTTTGCATTTCTTTATAATGACATAATTTTTTTTAAATTTTATAGTAAATATTACAAAAAAAAAACAGTTTTTTGCCTCTACTGAAAATTTATAAATTTTGAGTTGAACCCCTTTAGAGGAGCCGGTGAGATATGTACTGATTACTAGTTGACTATGACTTTAAGTATGTTAATAATAATTTCATAATTTTTATAAATTTATTTAATTGGCCACATACCAACAGGATCAACTTTTGGATAAACTCTGTGATTATCAAACTATTGCCCTGCTGCGTATTGACGGTAATAAGTTTTATCCTTGTAAAAGTATTATGTGAAGCATCAAAACGTAAACAAAAGCTTAAACAATACAGTAATCCCAATAAAAGCATTCAACAGAATTCACTAATATCCAGGTGAGAATTGCAAACAATAAAAAAAAACTTAAACTTTAATCTGTGAACAAAAGATAACGATGGTCATAAATGCAGGCCATAACTAACACTCCTTTTTTCCTTTTGCAAAATTTGTGATAAGAATATTACAGAACTTTTGATAATGCAAAAGTTGTTTTAAATTGCAAACAAGAAAAGTGTTAGCAAAGGGGAGTTGTCAATTTATGATCATCACTTAAAAAAAAAAACTTTTATTTAAATTTAATAATCTCAGTTTTACCTACTTTCTTTAATTTATTTTTTTTTTTTCTTCTTCACTTAAGACCTCCCAGATGTGATCGTCGCACTGACCGGACTACAATGTTATTAGTTGCAGTTTTAATATTATTTCTGATTACTGAATTTCCTCAAGGTATTTTAGCTTTCATGTCTGGCATATTGGAGAAATGTTTTTTTAATGCCTGCTATCCACCATTTGGTGAAATGATGGATTTATTGGCCCTTATAAATGCAGCCATTGGCTTTGTTTTATATGGCTTAATGTCAAAACAATTTCGTACAACATTTAAATCATTATTTTTTAAAAGACGTTTTGGTAGCATCGAAATGACACGTGCCACACGTTTGACAACAACGTGTGTGTGATAACATACTACGAAAGTAATTAGCAAAATAACGACAACAACCACGACGCAAACGGCAGCGGCCACAACAACAATAAAAACAAAAATGAAAACCACAACTAAAACAACAAACGCAAGACGTTATTAATTAAAAAAAAAAAAAACATAAAAGTGTGATACTTTATTATGTTGAAATTATAAAAATTGTACATAAAGTTGTAATATACTACTTTTATATGGATAGGGAGGGAGGGAGGGAGGGTTAACAAAAATATTTAGTTGGTATAAATTGAGTGCAATTAAAAAAAATAAAATACTGTAAAATATTAATGTAAATTATAAATGTAAATAATGCGATGCAACAGACTTTTGTACACATTTTCCGCGTATTCAACAGAACAGATATTCGTATGAGTGATATTGAAACAGACCTTGGCATTGATTCTTTGCATTTATTCACTTGTGTAATTTGTTCATATTAATAATCCTATCAGACCTACGCTCACATTAATGGGATTAAACGTTTCCTGGGAAAATTTTAATTTTTTTTTTGCTATATCAGACTTCCCATGTCTGATATATATTTTTTTTACCTAACAACAGGGCATTTACATCCATTACATGTAATTAAAGTTTTTAATTCAATTACATAATATTTAAAAACAAAAAAATATTCATTATTCCACATGTCTGGCCTTAAAAAAAATTAAAATTTTCCAAACAAACGTTTAAATGTAAGAGTAGCTCTGATGGAATTGTTAATATGAACAAATTACACAAAGTAATAATTGTAAAATGTAGATAAGATCGCCCAGATCTGTATTGAAATAATCAATAAAAAAAAAAATAATCATGCGCTCCCACGTCCTATCAATAACTTTCATGATTAACAATTGTTGACAGCAGCAGAGTTGCCAATCAAAATGAATTTGGTTCGATTTAATAGTTCAGATATTTAAATGATTTATAATATTGAAATTGAAGCCGATCTTTACTATAAATGGAAGAAGTGTATTTAAGTTATGAATATTAGTTTGCTGGGCAAATTAATGTTTAAAAAATACTAAATGATCTTAAATATATAAAAACTCTGGCACTTAAAGGTTAATGCTAATTCGTTATGGTTAGACAACTATAGTTGAGAATTTTCTAAAGGATAAAGAACAAAAACTCATAAATTTTTTTTATAAGAAACATTCATTGTAATGATAAAATTCCCTAAACGTAAGAATTTTGAACTTTATTAAGAGAACTTTTTGAAATATAATTTAAGATTTTCATCGCTCATAGGGTTGACATATTTCTGAAATCCCCAGAGCTATTTTAAAATATTTATCATATTTGTGTTCAAAAGTCCAAACATGCAAAACTTCGATCTCGCATTAAAAATTTTGTGTTTTTAAATCAAGCATAAACAACATCAATTAACATAGAGACAGTTTTGAGAACAAACTAAGTTTGTTTTTATTTTAAATAAAATAAGTTACTACTTATTTTTATAAGGCAAAAACAAAATCTAAATTGTTAAATATGTTAGCATATTTAATATCAAAAATGCATCGAGCATGCGACCCATAAATTCTGTAACGAATTCATGTGGAAGATCACGACCTGAAATTAGACACACTTTATGAAAAAGGTATTCGCAAATTTAAGTTTTGCAAAAAAAACGAGTTTTTTTTTTCTTTAAAATTTGGAGTTATAACTGTTTTTATTTAGCTTACGACCGAAATAATATTAATTTTATTGAATTTATATTAAAAAAAATAGTTAGCGAAGTCGAAATTTAATATACCCCAGAGAAAAAGAAAACCTTATAAAAATAAACGTTTTAATAGCCAATACGGTATTGGAAAGGGGCTTGACAAAGTAGTCGATGAATATAGGAAAAAAATAGAAAATGTTATGGGTATAACGATCCCTATTCTGGGCTTAATGTCCATTTTATTGTGGAAATTATGACGGAAATGCTGCAGTCGTATAACCAACTTATAGTGTAGCGGTTACGCTTATTATTCATAAAAAAAAATCAAAGCTTTTACATAAAAATTTAAAGAAAATTCTGTTTGAAAAAGAAACTTTCAAAATTATAGCATTTTTTTGGCAAAAAAAAAAAAAATTATCAAAAAGTTTTTTTATGAAATTCAATAATAAGTCACTTTCAAATTTTAAGGTCACAAGTCAATTAAAAATTATGGGTCGCAACATTGATGCATCAAATTTTTCATTTTTCATTTTTTTTTTTTTTTTTTTGTTGACTGTAAAAGTTTATTTTAAATATAATAATATTTACTATAATGAGATTCATATTTAATTTTAAAATGTTGGTAAAAAAATGTAAGTTGTTAATTTAAATATAAACTAATTAATGCGTTGAGGGATTGTTAACTCAATTTTGTTGAAAAATTCCAATACGGCGGAATATGCATTTACAAAAAACTTTAATGCCAGCTTTTAGAAAAGTTATGGAAAATAATTTTTAATTAATAAGCACTAGCTGCAAATAGGCTAACAAGGAAATTATACCAATGGGGTTCCTTATATTTATAATGAAATTTGGATTTGTGATAATATTGACAAAATTAATAAATATATTTTTATTTAAGCCTATTAAATTGTTATTTACGTAAAAAACTTTCACTCGAAATTTAAAGATTTTATATTATTATTTATATTGTTAAAATTAACAATTTTTTTTATTTTATTTAAAATACATTTTCACAAAAAAAAAAAAAAAATAATAGTCTTATCTATGCTTAAAGCATAGAAAGATGTGATTTTACGTGAAATATGTGATAAGCTGGATTCACAATGCTTAACTACTCCACGCTGCAGAGTGGAGTGTACCCAAATAGAGATGACATGATACAAAAAAGTGCAAAAAAAGTAAGGAACATTATCCACACTGCGGGGTGGAGTACTCTATCATTTTGAATGGGTTCTAAGAATTATTGTGAATTCAGCCTTGGATAATATAAAATATATTCAAAGTTTCACGTGAAAATTACATACAATTTGTTGGCACTTAAACTTATATAGCTTTATTATTTTCACGATAAAAAAAGTTACATTTTGGGTTTGTTATGATAAAAAATTCAGTTTTGCAATTTAACTTATGATTTGAGGAACATTTACTCTGCTTTAAGCTGGATTCACAATGCTTGAATACTCCACGCTGCAGAGTGGAATATGCTAAAATTGAGATAGCATCATACAAAAAAAATTGTCAATACTAAAAAGAAAGAAACAATATCTAAGTCTGCATAGTGGAGTATTCCAGTATTTTGAATCCAGCTTTAGGGGTTAAACATAAATTTCTTCAAAACTTTTTTAGATTGAATTTTTTTTGTTTAAATATTTTTTTGTACTCCACTGGATAGATATTAAAAATGCCTTTCATTTGATATTAAATTTGTATATGCAAATTTCTTTAAAACAAACTTAAATATCGAAATATCTAAAAACAGTGGAATTTTTTATCCCACTTTTTATACCTTCTACTTATATTTTTTTTATCGCTTCTATCACATATTTCAAATGCATTAAGAACGGCGAGTGCCCATCGTAATAGTTTCCTTGTAGGAGACCTAAAATATACCAATGGTCATAAGTGGACATTTCATAATTCAGAGTAAAAGACCAACTTGTGTTAAAAATGCCAAATAACTTCTTCATCATACAGAACTCAATAAACATCTTTATCTCAAGTTGTAACATCATTGTCAGTTATTAGTTATCAACTTATGTCCATCGATAAACTACTGATGCATATTAAAAACTATATAGTTTCCATAGATATTTTTGTATAAAACCGAATACTGACAAAGTGACAAAAGTTATCATAAACTAAAATAAAATTCAGGGGAAAAAAACCTTTCAATTTCATATGAATTTGTATAATTAGTAAGCTATATTTTCACCATAACATATCATTGTTAACAAGTTTCATACAGTTAGGAGGCAAAAAACAAACAAACCTTTTTTACGCATTTTTCCTGAAAAGACGTGTTTTTTTCTATTAGAGGAACAAATTTAAATGAGGAAGACAAAATTACGTATATAAAATGTGGCTTTAAGTAGAAAATTTAAATTTTTTTCGCACCTTTTAGTTAACAAATTTATATTATTTTAATGTTTTTACTGATAGTTTTCGTCATACTTATTATAATTTAAGCATAAAATTTTTAAATTCATCTTTAGCTTTCCTTAAAATTCGCCCATTGCAAGCTAAAGTTGTTAATACTGGGTGAAAGAATTTCATTGTCCTGCTTACCAAAAAACAACTTTTTTAACAGGTTTTTAGTTGGTACTCCATATATAAATTGAATTGAAAAATCTTGTCCTAATTTCCCTCACCAATTTTACATCCTATAATTAAGATTAAGCCAATAAAAAAATATATATCCAAATTATAGAACGATTTGTGGATAACCACGGGAAGATATTCCTTGTTAGTTAACAAATTAATAATTTAGTAATTTTTATCTCTTATTAATAACTAATTTATTCTTTGAGCTAATGTTTCGTTTTTAACAAAACTATTATTTATTTTTCAATATTTCGCTACTCCATTGTGTAGCATCTTCAGGAAAAAAAAAATAATTTATATTTTTGTAAAAACGAATCTTCAGCTCAAAAAATTAATTGGTTATTATTAATAATTAAGAAAATTTTAAAAAATTACACCGTGTTGAAGTTAAAATATTATTCTAAAATAACTCTGCTCGAAAGTGTACTAGAACAAAAAAGTAAATTTTCAACATTTTAAAAAATTTCGTTTGAAGATAATCGTCTCTAGTTATACACAACCTAATACACAACCATAATTTAACGAATGCAAGCAAAGAGAAAATAAAAAAAAAAATGCAATGCTCTGAGCTACTGAGAAAATACATATAAAATCTGAATAACAAACAAGAAAACTAAATTAATTTTCTGCGCCTTTAAATGGTTAACTTCATATTTTTTATGTTTTTACTGATAGTTTTCGTCATATTTATTATAATTTAAGCATAAAATTTATCAATTCACCTATAATTTTCCTTCGCGTTTACAGGCACAAAATGTTAACATAGGTTGAGAGAACTGCATAGCCATTGATGTTTTGCTCTTTAAAATTCCTCTCATGGGGTAACTCATTTTCAAATTGTTGTTTTGTAAGAAATACTTGAAATTGGGCCGACTAGTCGCGCAATTGATGAATAACACCTGGGATTTCCGACCTGTAAGTTACAAAACAAAATGAAGAAATTGGAAAAATTCAAACTCCTTTAAAGCTTACATAGTGTTGAATAAAAATACAGTTAATTAATTTTAAAGGAAAATTTCGTGCCAAAATGTTAAGAGTATCGATCATGATTCATAAATGTAATCAAGGGGGCGGAATTAAAATATTTTGGAAATAATTTAGCCATTTCTAACCCGCTGGTTGGATAACTATAAAATTTCACACAGTAGAAGCCGAGTTCGAGCTTAAGTTTTGGCTGCTGACCCCATATGCCCACCAGGAGCTGTGCCATTAGACTTCAAAGAAGGGTAACTGGAAACAGTAAATGATTTGAAAGCTGACCATTTTTCAATTTATAAACAAATTAAATAACAATTTTTTTTTTTTAATTTGCTAGTAAAAGTTTTTTAAAAGGTATGTATTTGTCTGAAAAACATATTCCTAAGGCCTCTTCGTATTCGACATTTTTAAATAACAATTTTAAGCAATTTTTTCTGTGAGTGCAAAGCTTGGATTTCAAAATAAAAACTGTAAAAAATATTCCTGTTCCATCCCTGATTTAAATGTAGATAAGACAGCAAAATCTTTAAAAAAAAATGCAATACCATTATTGGAAATTTTTCTTGAGGATTAAGCGTTTTCTTTCCTTAGCCTAAAATTTTATATCAATATATTCATTAATTAATATTCTATTGCAAAATAAAAATTTTATATTTTAATTTTCAAAATTGCCGATAGTTGTTTTTACGAATATCCGAAAATTTCGTAAGATTCGTTTATTCTGTAAAAATAAAATGTGCCAAATTTACAGAAAATCGCTTAATATTTAGACATAGTTTTTCTGCAAAGGTCATACACTGAAAAAAAAAATCCATACTGTTTTTCTTTTGTAAAAAATATAAATTCTATGAAATTTTTGTGTTTTACAAAAGTAATTTTTTGTTTGCCAACACGAAAATCTTTAGTATAATATACAAAATTGCAAAAATTTGGGAAAATATACGAAATTTTTAACAATAAATTTCTATATTACAAAATAATTTTATAAACTGCAATAATTTTTTTTTTTATATTTAACAAAAGAAGGTTTATTGCTTTAGGGGAAAATTATTTTTTTTAAATACAAAATTATCGGTCATTTATGAAAAGAAAAAAATCTTTTTTATGCTAAACATGTTTTAAATTAATTAATGTAATTTATTTTAAGCGCAATTAGATTAATTTAAAAAATACACTTCAAAAATTTCTTTTGAAATTAAAACAATTTAAATTTAGGTACAAATAAAGATAAGTTCCTTTTCATAATAAAAATTTGTTTAAATCTTTTTTAAATTATTTTATATATGAATATAACTTATATGTAAAAAGTATGTAAAATAACTGGAAAATTCTCCATCAAGACCTATTTTGATAAAAAGTACTTTTAAATAATACACTTTTTTTGATTGAAAAAAGTATACTTTATGGAAAAATACATTTTTGTCAAAGAAATTTTTTCTAATAAAAGATCCCTTTATTACAAAGGGTACCTTTTACAAGTCATTTTATATTATAAAAAATATTTTTTAAAGATATTTTTTATAATAAAAAAATGCATCCAGTTATTTCGCTTTTTTTAGAAAAAAAAACACATTTAAAGAATATAATCTTTTGAGAAATAATTTAAAAATACTTTCTGACAATAAAACATTTTTCAGACACCATTTTATAATATGTACCCACTTCATTTTTTATTAAAAGATTATTGTTTATTAACTATTCTAAGAGTTTATAAAACTATTCTAAGAGTTAAAAAAAAAATGAGACTGAATTACTCTCAGTTGCAGAGAAAAAAAATATACATAGCAGCTAATTGGAAATTAATTTTTATCACGCCTTTCATTTGATAAATTTATATTTTTAATGCTTTTTTACTGATAGTTTTCGTCACACTTATTACAATTTAAGCATTAAATTTATAAACTCACCATAAGTTTTACTTAAATAAATATACCCAGTTTGCCGGCATATCAACATACATTGTTAACATAGCGTGAGAGAATTTTAAAGCTTACTTATTATTATTAAAAATTAATTTTTTTTAAATTACTAGCACTTAAGTAGAGAAATTATATTAGAAGATTTAAAACATTTTTAAAATTTAAAAGATTTAAATGATTTTCAAGATTTAAAAAATAAAGCAGATCTAAAAGTTTTTGATATTTAAAAAAAAAAAATTTAATATTGTTAATTTTGTTATATATTTCTTTTGTTAATAACTAATTTTTTCTTTGAGCTTAAGGTTTGTATTTAAAAAAAAAAAAAGTAATATTTATTTTTGAATATTTAGCTACTCCATTGTGTAGCATCTTCAGGAAAAATAATTGTAATTGGAGTAGGGAAATATTGAAAAATAAATACTTCTTTGTATATAGAAAAAACAAACCTCAAAGAATAATTTAAACATAATTTTTGATGGTTTCGTAAATTTAATTCTTGCCTAAATTGAATTTTGTAAAATAAGATAAAAGATTCGTCATACTTTTGCAAAAAAAAAAGCTGTCAAACTTTATATAAAAAAATATTTTTTATTTTCGTGGAATTGAGGCGAAATTGTGGTGGAACTTTTTTCGCATCAATTTCATAGATAAGATCATTTAAAAATATAACATAAAGAGGACATTTATCTTATTTATAATTGTGCCTGTCAAATGACAAAAAAATTTTATTTTTATTAAAATTTTTGGGTTTCAAGCATAAAGGGCAATTTTTTCTCTATTTTGAATAAAATATATTACAAAAAATTACTACGAAGGCTGGTTTTTTCGTAAAATCTTTTCTGGATTTTTTTTTTTAGTTAATATAAATAATGAATAATAGGGTGTCATTCATAGTAAAAACGTTACTTTTTAGGTTAACTGTGAATAAATATTAAGCGATTTCCTCTAAATTTGTCACATTTTATAAAAATGTGCCAAAATAAAAAAAAATCGGATGAAATTTTTGGATATTTGTAAAACAAAATACATTCGGAAATTTTTTATCAAAATGCTAAATTTTTATTTTGCAATTGAATATTTGTTATAAAAAATATTGTAATGACATTTCAGGCTAAAATGTAACCTGTTATTTATAATTTAAAGAATAAAAACAACTGATTCTTAGGAAAACATAATCCTCTCAGCTGCTGAGAAAAAATATATATTCACTGTAATAAATAGGAATCTAAAATTCTTTTGCGAATTTTCTTGATAAATTTATATTTTTTTAAAGCTTTTTTTACTGATAGTTTTCGTCATACTTATTATATTTAAGCATCAATTCCTCAGAAATTTACCATTTTCTTTGATTTTAATTATTTTATTATTTTTGTACTTTTAAAGTTTACTAATTTCTTTTTTACTGGAAATGTAAACAAACAGACTCATTGTTAATTTCGTAAAATAAAATAATAATTACAAAAGATTTTCGTTAGTTTTCTATTATTACTCAATTTTTGTTTAAACTGAACCTATATAAGCCCAGTATTTTATGTTCGTACCTTTGCGTAAAAAGCTGTCAAAGTCCATTTAAAAAAGATGATTTTTCACTTGCGTGGAATTGTTGCGAAATAGCGGTGGAATGTTTTTCGCAACAATTTAATAGACAAGATCATTTGAAAATGTAGACTGTAAAAAAAATTAATTTGTTTAATTTCTTTTATAACAGTTTTTGTAGGCAAAAATTGTTGCCATATGGAGATTAAAGCCCGTTTTTTAAATGTTCAGTTCAAATTTACCAAATAGTTAAATTAAAAATTTACCTGCGAAACTACAATAAGGCCGAGTTTTTAGGATGTAGATTATCTTTAAACTTAGTTTATCGCAGTTTGTAACTGGAATACTGATTTTGAAATTTGTCTTAATTTATTTTATTTCAATAAAGACCAAAATTTTATGTAACAAAATGTTGTTCCGACAAATTTATGTTAATAAACAAAATTTGTTTTCGGTTTAACTAAACCAAGTTTAACTTACATCCCAAAAACTCGGCCTAAATGTGTCAGTTAATGTCCCAGTGGGAAGCTAACTGGAGGACATTGTGAAAATGAGTCATAGTAGATTAAAAAGTTTTGTTATTTAAAAAAAAAAAATATTCAATTTGTATGCCCGTTTGTTGTTTACATGCTAGTTTTTTTTTTCTATTTTAACGTAAAATTTGCTAAGTATTAAATTCAGTTGTTTCTATTTACTACTTTTAATACCATTTTCTTTCATTCCACTTGAAAATAAATTATTGGCATTTTTTTCGTTCCTTTAAAGTTTACTATTTTTTACTCGAAATGTAAACAAATAGGCTCATTGTTAATTCTTAAAATAAAATAAAAATTACAAAAGATTTTTGTTAGTTTCGTATTATTACTCAACTCTGGTCGGAACTGAAAGGTAAAATATAAAAAGATACATATATAGCCCAGTATTATGTTCATACTTTTGCGGAAAAAAGCTGTCGAAGTCCATTTAAAAAAAAAATGATTTTTCATTTGCGTGGAATTGTTGCGAAATTGCGGTGGAATGTTTTTTGCATCAGTTTATTAGACAAGATCATTTGTAAATGTAGACTGTGAAAAAATTGTTTTGTTTAATTTTTTTTTTTATAAAAAAAAACTGTTGTGAACATAATACTGGCCTATATTACGAAAAAACCAGCAACGTTTTTTTTTCAAAAATGTTGCATGGATTTTCTCATTAAATTGGTTTCTTTTACGAAATTTTTTGTAGTTTTAAGATTAATTTTGTATTTGTATGCCTGAATTATAATGAGTGTATACCTTTTGGAAAAAAGCTGTCGAAGTCCATTTAAAAAAATAATTTGTCACTTGCGTGGAATTGTTGCAAAATTGCGGTGGAATGTTTTTCGCATCAATTTAATAGACAAGATCATTTAAAAATGTAGACAGAAAAAATTGTTTTATTTATTTTTTTATAAAAAAAAATTTCTTCGTTGTTGTGAACATAATACTGGCCTATATTAAAAAAAGCGCTTTTTTTAAAAAATGTTGCATGGATTTTTTCACTAGTTATATACATACACTGATAATAATCCATGCATAAAACTACATAAAATGTCAAATCTATCATAAAATAAACAAAAATTTATTTTACGTAAGTTTTTGTAGTTTTTAGGTTAATTTTGTGTTTTTATGCCTGAATTATAATGAAAAAGCTGTCCAAGCCCATTTAAAAAAAATATTTTTCATTTGCGTGGAATTGTTGCGAAATTGCGGTGGAATGTTTTTCGCATCAATTTAATAGACAAGATCATTTGAAAATGTAGAATGTGAAAAAATTGTTTTGTTTAATTTTTTTATAAAAAAAAAACTTCTTTGCTGTTGTGAACATAATACTGACCTATATTACGAAAAAAACCAGGAACGTTTTTTTTTCAAAAATGTTTCATAGATTTTTTCACTAGTTATATATACACTGGTAAAAATCCATGCACAAAACTACAAAAAATGTCAAAATAACAAAAATCTATCGTAAAATAAACGAAAATTTACTTTACGAAAGTTTTTGTAGTTTTTAGATTAATTTTGCATTTTTTGCCTGATTTTCCGAAAAAAGCTTAAAAAAATGATTTTTCTCTTGCGTGGAATTGTTTTTTTTTTATAAAAAAAACTGTTGTGAACATAATACTGGCCTATATTACGAAAAAAAAACAAAAACTTTTTTTCAAAAAATTTTGCATGGATTTTTTCACTATATATATACTCGAATAATAATCCATGCATAAAACTATGAAAAAATGTCAAAAATAACAAAAAATTTGTAGTTTTTAGACTAATTTTGTAGTTTTATTATGAGTAAATAAATAGAGAATTATAGGGTGTCATTCATAATAAAAACAGACATTTGTTCCAAATTCTTATTTTTCTCAAAATATCCAATAAAAATGTAAAATTTTTATTTTGCCATAGAATATTTGTTAATGAACATATTGCTCACGTATAATAATCCATGTATAATAATTCGAAATTATTGACGATATAACGAAGACTTTTCAAAAATCGTTTATTTTACGAAAAATTTTGTTATTTCTACATAATTTTTCGTATTTCTATACATAAATTATTTTATGAGTGTAATAAAACTTTAGCCTGAAATGTGTACTGTCATAATTAATTAAAAAAAAACTATTTACTGCATATTAAAAAGTTTAAAAAATAAAAAGAATGCAATTTTATGTATTTAATGCTTTTTTTAATGATAGTTTTCGTCATACTTTGTGTAATTTAAGCTTACAATTTTTCAATCTAACTTTAGTTTTCCTTAAAAAAATTTACCGCACAACTTGTTTATATGGAGTGAGAGAATTTTATAGCCATTGCCTAAATTTTTATTGAAGATAATTTCAGTTTTATAAAATTACATTTTTGAAAAAAAGGTAGTACACAATTTAAGAGATTATATTAGAAGATTTTAACTAACAGTTAAATAAAAACTGTATATAAAAAACAACAACAAATATATCATTTAAAACTTCAATAAGTAATTGACGGGACATTGTGTTAATCGGGCTAAGTAAATTTAAAAGTTTTGTAATAATAACTACGGATGTTTTTTGCATGTATTTTTTTTTTTTCAGTGCATAAATAATAAATTATAGTGTGAATCATAGTAAAACAGAGCTTTGCTTCAAAATTATGTTGTAAATTTTAACCAAATCGAATGAAATTTTCTGATATTCGACAAATAAAATTTCGAAAATTGTGAATATGTTAGATTTTTATTTTGCAATAGAAAACATATTGTAATGAAATTTCAGACTATTATTATGTGTCCTGGTATTATTAGTTTGATTATACCACTGTGTACTGCAGATCAAAGAGTTTGGAAAATAAAAAGAATGCATTCCTTTCACTTACTGAAAAAAATATATACAAATTTGTTTATATAAACTGTGTCCGCAAATCAGTGGTGCTAGACATGACGATTTTAAGTTATTTTGATGAAACTAATGGTTTTATAATATTTTACAGATGACGATTTTTCATAAAATTATTGACGATTTATTTTAACATTTTTGACAATATTCAACCAGAAAAGACTAGCACTACTGACTGCAGCAAAAAAAGAAAATTTACACTTTTTTTCCGCCTTTTCATTGATAAATTTATATTTTTTTACTGATAGTTTTCGCATAAAATTTATCAATTCACCTTTAGTTTTCCTTAAAAATTGACTGTTTCCTGTTTGCAGACACAAGTTGTTAAGAGAGGGTGAGCAACTTTTTATTAAACTTTCTTTTTTTTTATAAAATTATATATTTTTTTTTTCATTACATAGTAGAGCATTTAAGAAATTATGTATCAGAATGTTTTTATAAAGCGAATGGAATTATTCCGCCAGAGGAATTGTGTTTATTTTGTTATTGCAACACATGCAATTCCCTGTGCTTTATAAAATCATTTTTGCTCATTTTCACAATATTCCGTTAGCTACTAACTGGGACTTTATTAACTGACATATTATGTTAGCCTTTCCCATGTAAAATTTTAATTTAAATGTTTGTTAAATTTTGATTGAACATTCAGTAATTGCGCTTGAAAAAATCAAGTAAGGGTAACTTTTCACAAAAAAAAAAAAAATAACCAAAGCTTAACACTAAACTTGTTAACTCCATACAAATTCGACATTCATAACAATTGTTAAGCACTAAGCTTTGGTTATTTTGAGATAAGTTAACAGTAGAATATTTGTTAGTAAACATAATGTAATGAAATTTCAGTGTGAGATCTGTGCTGTTCTAATTAATGTTACGTTTCCACTTGCGTCGGATTGCGAGCAAATCATGTTGTTTTTACGAAAAAAAAAATATATGGAAAACATGTTTAAAACAGTGTTTTGTTTCAAAACACGTTCGGTGGAAACGTAGCCTAAGATTGCTCAAGATGTTTTATTTTTTGCACACAATGCAAACAAACTCAATTTGCATCGTCATAAATACTCTAGGCTGAGAAAATGAAAATAATAGACTGAGCTTTTTTGCAATGTGTGCCAATCACAATGCATATCACACAGTTTAGAAAATAAAGAGAATGCAGAAAAAATATATATTATATATAAAATTGTGGCTGCAAATAGGAAATTGAAATTTTTTCGCGCCTTTTAATTAATAAATTTATATTTTTAATGCCTTTTTACTGATAGTTTTCGTCATACTTATTATAATTTAAGCATTAAATTTATTAATTCACCTTTAGTTTTCCTTAAAATTTTAGCGTTTCTTGTTTGCAGACACAATATATTGATATTTAAAGCTAAATTTTTATTAAAGATAGTTTATCAATTTTTTGAGAAAATGTATAAATAGATGTAGAAGATTTTTAAGATAAACACCTGATGAATGTCTAGTTAAAATTTAACTAAAAGTTAAATTAAAATTTTACACAAAAAGTATATAGTTTACAATAGAGTGTTAGAAACACTCTACCAGAAATTCAACATGCTGCAGAGTACAGCGGCAACATATTTAAATTTGAGGGCAACATTTTCAAAGTTGCTAATGTGTTGAAAAATATTAAATTTGGTGTATGCAGTGCTGCCACATAACAGTTTGATTTTTTATCCCAGTTTTTGGGATTCTTAACTTTTTACCAGTTTTTTCATGAAAACAATTTTCATTTTCAAATTATTGTATTTTTTTTATAGGATTTTTAATTATATGTTGCAACAATTAATAGCATATTTATTCTCTTTATTATATATTTTTACCATAGAAATGGGAAATAATAGATAATATTTTTAACACAATTGCAAAGTTTGGTTGTATTTTTTTTTTTGCTTTATTAGACATGTCTAATTTAATTAAAAATAAATAGTATATTGAACAAATATTATATTTTTAAATGAAAACTCTGAAAAAATACATGAATAAAATAAAAAAAAAACATTTTTTATGAAATAATCTGAAAAAACTCTAGCATCCCAAAAAACGGCAAAAAATAGTTAAAATTGGTTATATGGCAGCACCGCTAAACACTCCTAAAATTTGCCGATCAAAACTCACCTTTGTTGCCGCCAAACTATGCTCGTGTTCTAAGAGAGTACTAAAAAATTTGTGAGAGCGAACTATACTCTTGAGAATTATATACTTTTTGTTTTACATGGAAAACAAGAACAAATGTGTTTGTACAAGTTCCAGTTAATAGCTAACTGGATATTGTGAAAAGAAAAATTTGAATTTTGTTAATTTCGCAAAATAAAATAAATCCTACGAAAGATTTTGGTTAGTTTTGTTAAATCACGAAATTTTTGGCCTAAGTAAATTTCATAGAATATATGAAAGATTCGCATAAAAGCCTAGTATTATGTTCAAACTTCTGCGAAAAAAGCTGTCAAACTCTGTACAAAAAAAATGATTTTTCATTTGCGTGGAATTGTTGCGAAATTGCGGTGGAATGTTTTTCGCATCAATTTAATAGACAAGATCATTTGAAAATGTAGGGAAAAGGTAGCATTTCGCTTGTGGGTTTTTAAAAACTGTGAAAAATTTGTTATTGTAATTTTTGGATTCCAAACATAGAGCGAAATTTTTATTCGCTGTTGTGAACAAAATACTGGCCTATATTAGGAAAAAAAAGTTGCATGGATTTTTTAGTCTATACAAATAATGAATTATTTGGTGTGGTAAAAAAGGAGCTTTGTAGGTTAGCAAAGTTTATTTTTACATATGCAAAATTTAACAAAAACGTCAAAAGAATTTTCAGTAATTTTTTTTTATGAAAATTAAAAAATTTTATTTTAACTGTTTGTTAATTTTTAATGAGGCATTCAGTAATCCGTGATTTAAAGTTTTTATTTATGAAAAATATTTAAAAATAATCAATTTTTAAAAAAATAAAATTTGCAAAAGGTTTTCAATAGTTTCGTAAAATCACTCAATTCTCGTCTAGAATTTTTTTTATTTGGAGTTTGTGATTACATAAAATAAATGTTACAAAAAAAATTATAACTCTAGTTTTAGCGATATTTTTTTATATTTCAAAAGAAATGTCTAAAAAATGTTTGTTTTAAAATATTTGTGTAAGCAAATTTAATAAAGCAGAACAAACTAAAAATTAAACATTTCAATAATAACATATTGTCAAAAAAATCATATGTGATATTTTGCATCCAATTTTTTAAGAGACCCTAACGGGGAGGAGTTCTTTTAAAAAAAGCTGCATCAATCCAGCTCATAATATCAATGTGAAATAAAGTGTGTTCGACAAATGTCTATGTTATATCATAAGAATGAAAAGATTTGAAGAATTAAAATATTAAGTAGATTTAGCCTCATTTTTACAATGTTCCGTTAGCTGTTTAACTGCGGTATTAACTGACATATTTATTGTTTTTTCCCATATAAAATTTAATTTCAACTCTGCTAAATTTTAAATTGTTTGTGTATGAAAAATTTTTAAATATTATTATTTTCGCAAAACAAAATAAAAATTAAGAAAAGTTTTTGTTATTTTCGTAGCTTAAATTGATTTTTTTAGAATATGTGAAATATTCACATACCGTTCATTTGCGAGAAGACCAGCATTACTACAAAACTCGATTTTTATGTAAGTTAATGATGTAGAAATATGGGACACACCATAATCTAAAACATATCAAAAAATGACATTAATATCTCTTTTCTCAGCAGTTAGGCTCAATTGAAAACTTTAAATGCATTTGTCTCGCTTTTTTTTGCAATATGCCGGCCTTCTCGCAAATGAGCGATATAAGCTCAGTATTATGTTCATGATTTTACGTAAAAAACTGGTTAAACTTCATATAAAATAATGATTTTTCTTTTGCGTGAAATTGTTACGAAATTTTGGTGTTTTTTTTTTTCGCATATATTTAAAATTTGATGAAAAATTTATTATTTTTAATGTTTTTATACAGTTTTTGAGCTTCAAACATGGAGTGAAATTTTTTTTCATTATTATGAATAAAATACTGGCCTAGCAAAAAATATATTTAGGTTTTTTTTTTTGTTTCGTAAAAAGTTGCATGGATATTTTTCAGTGAATATTAATAGTGAATTATAGGGTGGCATTTATAGTAAAAATTTACCTTTGTAGGTTAACTATATTTAAATTTTAACCGATTTCCTCCAGATGTGGCACATGGTTAAAAAAAAATGTGACAAATTTCCACCAATTCGTTTAGGTAAAATTTCGTTAATTTTTTGTAAAAATGTAAAATATTGGAAAGAAAGAAATAATAAATAATCATTATTATTATTTTTTATAAAAAGGATCTTGAACTCGATTTTAAAGAATAATATAGTATAATATTGAAGATCGAATAAAGGAAAATATAAATTTTTATTTTACAATATTATATTTGTTAGTTAACAATTCAGAGTGAAATTTAAGTGTCACATTTGTTCTGTTATAAGTTATTTGAAAATTGATTAAAAAAAATCGAGTTATAAAGGAAGGAAATTCTCAATTTTTTAAAAATGAAAAGAAATTTCCTAAAATGGGGCTTTTTAGAATTTTTGTTGACTTGTCTACATTTAAAGCAGGGATGGAACACGATTTATATAATCCAATTATTCACGATTTTTTATTATAACACTCACATTTTTCGCAATTGCAGCTTCAGTGGCAGCAAATTTTGCTTGCGAGTAAAATTTTATTGATTTTATTTCGGATGAAATTATAAACATGGCAAAACAATACCAAGTAATGTCATTAGGTAGAATTAGGGTTTTTTTATTTGACAGTCTATGATTATTTGTTTACTTTTTGTATGCTTTTTTAAAATTTTTTGTTGTAATCGAGAGAACATGTTTTATAATAAGTATACCTGGTATTGTTATGCTATGTTATATATATATCTACTGTTTTGTGTCAAAAATATTTTATTAATGTTGATTTTAATACCTATAAAAGTATTTGGCTTTAAGGGGAAATGTGTTGCTACTATTTGTTCTGTCCCAATGTATTTGATATGTAAACTAACGATTGGTATGACACTTTTAGTTGGCAACACTCCCCACCTTAGCGAACTTGGTTTATCTTGACCTATACGGTCTCTGTATTAGTTAGGTTATATTACCAAAAGGTTTTAATAATAAAGACATAAATTAACTGATTGAATCAATATGGCGACCTAAAAGCAAGTAAAATTAAATGTCTAAATTGTAGTGATACACAGCAAGGGATAGATATCCATACAATTTTTATGAAGTTTACTTTTTCTATTTCATCGTCACACGTTAGCTTATTATTGGTTTGACCTATCCGCCAATAAGCTGCTTTTGACAAAAAACGTTAAATAATATTTACAAGTTTTAATTTTTGATATAAAACTGGCAGGTAGATCAAAGTCGAAACTGAATTTCTTAAAAAGATGATATTAACATTATATTAAATCCATTCCTAACTTAATATTTTAAAAAATGGGTCAAAGCAATAATAATTTGACGTATGTTATTGGTAAACTGTCTGTGATATTTTTTTTAGACATTTGTATATAATTTGATTAATCCATTTTCCCAATCAAATTTTATATAATTTAGTATGATGTTAAAATAAAAGATAAATGATACCGAATAAATTTTTAATAAATTATTGTATAATTTGATATAAAGTTTACTTTTCAGATTGCAAAAAACTAAAGCAGGTTAAAAATGCAAAATTTTAATTTTAAAATGCACAAAAAACAATGTTTGTGTTTTAAAAGATAACCCACATGTGCAAACATGTTTATTGTAGCTCTTTGCTGGCAGATTGTAAAGAAAAATTTAATAGAAAAAATGGCAAGATTACAAAATGTTCACATGCTCAAGATACCATACTTTTAGTCTAATGGCACAGCTCCCGTTGGGGTCGGCCATCAACACTTAAAAACTCGAAATTACTTTGGCTACATCTGTGTGAAATTTCATAGCTATCCAATCAGCTGGTAAGAAATGGCTGAGTTAGTTTCAAATTATTTTTAGTCTGCTCACTGTACAGTTTTGCATTAAAATAGTAGTAAAATTACAAATTTGTACGAACTCACATATTTTAAACAGATAATACGCTGATGTGACACATTAGCTGTGTTTATGCGGCAAGCTATCAGAGTTGACTTATGTCATTCCCTTACAAATTTGACGTAAGCCAATGTTTAGTGTAAACGCTTAACGTTATTTATGTCAAATTGTGTATGGGAATGCCAGAAGCCAATGCTGATAGCTTGCTGCATAAACACAGCTATTATAAAATTTAATTTTAAATATACAATCACTCCAAACGATCGTAAGTGTTCACAATTATGGAGTCGTTCTACGCTGCAGCACGTTTTTAGTTTTAAAATTTTATTTAAAATAATACTGCAAAATTCAAATATTTTGTATTTAAGTTATACTTTTGTATGGTATTTTTTTTTTTAGATTTGTTGATAATAAGAAATGTGAATAAATAAGTAATATGTTTTTTTATTATTTTATTTTCCATGTTAAACAGTTAACAGAGCAATGTTAACTATAAAGTGAAAAAATCTGCACTGCAGAGCAAAAAGTTTATAAAATAAAGAGAATGTTATACTCTTATTTACCGATAAAAAAATAGGAAATTGAACATTTTTTCGCGCCTTTTAATTGATAGATTTTTTTTAATGTTTGCTACTGATAGTTTTCGTCATATTTATTACAAGAAAATAATAAAAATTTATCAATTCAGCTTTAGTTTTCCTTAAAAAATTACCCTTTCGTGTTTGCAGTCATAAGGTGAGAGAATCAGATAGTGTTCGACCAAAGACTTAAGAAAATAAAGAAACTGAAATCCTCTCACTTTATGAGAAAAAATAAATTAAATGTGGCTGCAATTCTTAAATTGAAATTTTTTCACCACAAATTTATATTTTTTAATGGTTTTACTGATATTTTTCGTCATACTTATTATAATTGAAGCATCAAATTAATTAACTTACCTTTAGTTTTCCTTAAAAATTTACCATTCTGTTCACAGATACAAATTGTTAGCATTAGGTGAGAGACATAGTCATTTCTTTGACTCTAGAAAAAATAAAAAAATACAAAAATATATTAGAGAAAAATCTAAAAATGATGCATTTGCTACAGCGTATAGTACTCTACAATTGTGAACGCATCTTAACAGATAACTTTAACAGTTAAGAGTTAACAAACGAAGAAAAAAATATGATATAGTTTAATCAATTATAACGTCATATTTTAATTAAATTTTTTTTTAACTCAAATTTTTAAATTAAATATGAATCTTATTAAAGTAAATATAATTATAGTTAAAATGAACTTTTTTTATATTTAAAAATAAATATGTCAACATTTTAAAATGAAAACAAACTCAGTTCGATTTGAAAGTTTTATATTATTTAATGTTATTTCTGCTTAATTAAAAAAAAAAACATTAAATTAATATTCTTAAAATTTTAATTTCGTTTACCTTTAACAAGGTATTTTATATTTTTATATGTTTTTTATATTTTTTATATGTTTGCAAATTAGATATAGTATAGCTATTTTAAGATTAAAAAAAAAAATAAATAAAATTACTAAATGTAACTAAGTGCCATTTAATACACACAAAAACAAAAATATCTCTTAAAAGCATGTCATTAAATTTTTTGTGGGCTACCAAAGTCATAGTTAATTGAATCTGTAATTATTTCAATAAAGAAATGATAAAACTTTATTTTAAATAAACATCATTGATTATTTGTCTACTGAATCAATTACAGAATTAATTAACTATGAATTTTTTATTTAACATAATCTAAAAAAAAAGATGGTTGTACAATAAATAAAGTCATAGTCAATTAATTCTGTACAAATAATGTCTATGATGTAAAAGTTTTAATATTTATGTTTTTTTTTCCTTTAATCAATTAGAGAATTAATTGAATATGACTTTGTTGCTCAACAAAATTGTTAATTGGAGAAATTTAAGAAATGTTTTTTTTTGTGTGTATAAATACATAAAAATATTACTACTATTACTAAACTAAATATAAATATATAAAAAATATTATCTTAGATTTAAGCTCTTAAAGTTTATAATAAATTAGACATTTAAAAAAAACAACTATCTAAGCAAACAAATTGGCAACGGTTAAATAAAAAAAAAACAAGTTCTTTTAAGGGCCCCAAAAGAACTTTAATTGAAGTACGAAATACATAAATTTTAACTGTTGTCAATTTAATTTAAAACAAAATAAATTTTAAATGTATTATAAATTATGATATAAAATGTTGTATTATTTTATTCTGAAAAACAAAACGAATTTAATAATTAGCTTAAGAAACATATGTAAGGTCGGATTACACAATTATCGTTTAGCTAGATTTTTTTACGAATTAAATTCTTGGTACAACCATGACATCTTGTAAAATATTCCTTAAAAAAAAGGTTTTTGATTAAAGTATTAATAAAATCAAACATTGTGAAATCGACCTTAAATAATAAATTTTATATATAAAATTTTATAATAAATGTTGTTACGTTATAAAATATATATGAATGTTATTGTACATGTCACTTATTTCCACAAAAAATAAAAATATACGTATTAAAAAAAGATAAATGTCTTTTAATCATAGATACAAAATGGTAATTTCCACGATAAAAAGATTTTTTAACAACACCACCGTCTTAGAATTTAATGAAAATTGGAGCGGATGTTACCTTTTTTTACATAAAGTTACTTATTTATGGTGGTTAAAAGTAAGTAATATTCAAGTGTTGAATTTTTATAGTCGTATTCATAAAAATTTTAAACAGCATTTTAAATCATTGTTAAGCAAATTCTGATAAAAATTGTATTCATAAACGAATATTTAGGCATGTAATGAAAATCGAAAACGATCAGATAAAATCGTTTTTTTTATGTTTAATCTATTGAAATATTTTGAATTTTTGAAGCATATTTGCGTGAGCAAAAATTTAAATTACTAACGTGATTGTGCGTGAGTAGAAAAAATCTTTGTGAGTGATTGCTATTTTTGGTTCGTGATCGTGCATGCGCGTTTGTCAAAAATCGCCCACGGGTCCATTTCTATTTTAAGGATTATGCTGACATGTGTTTGTTAGTGTTCTTTTTTAAAATGATAAAATTTGAATCGCCTGAGTATCTTGTAAACCGTTTCAATTTATATGTTATATGATATATCCGAGAATAACTCGCCAGTCAGAAAAATACAGGTTAGTTGAAAAGTTCCTGCGCTCGAAATGAAAGAATACTGTTTTTGTTACGAAATATATTTTTTTATTCAATATAATCTCCTAGCAGCTCAATACACTTGTTCCAATGATCTTCCAATAATTTTATCCCATCCTTATAATGGTTTTCCGGAAGCTCTGCAAAATAACCATCTACGGCTGCTATGGCCTCTTCATTCGACGAAAAATGCTTTCCACAAAGGAATTGTTTGAGATTTCTGAAGAAATAGTAGTCACTGGGAGCAAAATCTGGCGAATACGGTGGATGTTCAAGCAATTCGTACTTTAATTCTTTGAATTTAGCCATCGTCAAAACACTTTTGTGAGCAGGTGCATTGTCTTGATGAAAAATGATTTTCTTCTTCTTTAAACCAGGTCTTTTCTCACGAATTTTTTTCATCCAGCTGATCCAAAAGGCTGCAATAATATTCAGAGTTAATTCTTTTACCTTTCTGAAGATAATCAATCAACAAAATTCCTTTTGCATCCCAAAAAACTGATGCCATAACCTTCTTTGCTGATCAACCAGCTTCAGTCCACTGTAAACGTTCTTGTTTCAATTTAGGATCATGGTGGTAGATCCAAGTCTCTTCCATAGTTATAAAACGATGCAAGAAGTCGGTTTTATTCGGCTTAAAACGCTCCAAATTACGCTGAGAAATTTGTTTTCGATCCAGTTTTTGTTGAATTGTTAATGTGTGCGGCACTAACTTTCCAAACAGTTCATACGTAATTCTTCATGTAAAATATGGAGTACTCGTTCGTCTGAGATGCCTATGGGATTAGCAATTTTACGCTTAGTCAAACTTGGATCTTCACTAACCATATTATGTACCTGCTCAATGATTTCTGCTGTGGTTGCAGTTTTTGGTCGTCCTTCGCGTGGATCGTCTTTAAGGCTGGTACGACCACGTTTAAATTCACCAGCCCAAAATCCAACGGTGCGTTTTGAAGGTGAGGACTCCTTATACACTTCTAACAATTGTTCATAAATTTCCTTTGCTTTTAAACCCTTCAAAACAAAGAATCTAATGACTGCACGATATTAAATTTTTTCCATATTAAAAAAAATCAATGACACGTCAACTTAAAATGGCTTGTAAACAAAGAAAGAATTGACAGAATGACTTTGCATATGTTCTCAGGACAGTTATATCAACTTGAAAAAAAAAAGTTTGGAGCTAGCAGTGCCATCTCTGGGTGAGCGCAGGAACTTTTCAACCAACCTGTACGAACTACAAAGCCACCACCGTTAAAAGCAATGGGCTTTTAACGGTGGTGACAGCGTTTGCAAAATAAAAGATTTGAAAATTATAGTGATGTGCCACAACAACACCACCCTGCCCGCTGCATCGACCAGGCCGTTTCTTTTTTAAAACGTTGGCAAAGTACTGGCGAAATAATCTATAAAGTGCTTTTCTAGTGATGAACAAAGTGCTTTGCCAACCGCAAAGCATTTTGTTCGTTTGGCCGTTACTTTTTTAAACGTTGGCTGGCAAAGCTTTGGCGAAGCTCCAGTTTTAGAATTTCGCTCCAAGATTGGAACCAATAAAAATATTTTTTAAAGTCAAATGCGATTTCTAATAATTATTATTTTTTTTTTTATTTTGTCTATTAATCTATCATATTAATTGCTCTAGAATTTCTAATAAAATAAAAATATATACATTTTTAGTTTATAGTTGATCTGTTATTTTGGTAAATGAATAGTATTAAGAGGATTGAAATTAACAGATATTGGATACTTTAAAAATTAAAGTTCATAACAAAAACTGTAAAAAATAGAGGATACGAATAAATTGTTAAATTTCATTGATGTTAGTCTAATTGTGTGTTGTTTTCGGATTTGTTTCCAAAAACTCAAAATACAAAAT
Source organism: Eustalomyia histrio (assembly GCA_949748255.1). Taxonomy (NCBI): domain Eukaryota; kingdom Metazoa; phylum Arthropoda; class Insecta; order Diptera; family Anthomyiidae; genus Eustalomyia; species Eustalomyia histrio. The sequence continues at coordinate 17,779,994 of OX456527.1, read as the reverse complement.
AGACAATCATCCAAGCATTAACCCATCAAGGGCGTGGATACTGAGGAGGAGGGTTGTGTTGCGGCAACCGAAAATACTAAGTATTCTATCCTGCTAGCTCTGAAAAATTTTTAAATTTTTATTCTCTATAAATTACTAATAAAAAATTTCATGTTTCTTTGCAATAAAACAATTTATAAAAAAAGAATATGATTATATGATCTAAAATCCTATTAATACCATTCATTTACTTATATTTAAATCTGTAAGAAGTAATAATTTTTTTTTTCAGTTCTGGGAAATTATGTTTGGTATTTAGAGTACCAGAAAATTACTCTTTATTTCCTTTTTAATATTCTCGAAATGCGCTCTATTTTTTTTATTAAAATCATTATATTAAAGATTGTTCCAATCTTTGTAACCCCCCCATAAAAAGTGCTTTCTAAATACTTCTATACTTGTCAATTTCTGGTTTTACGTTGGCAGAGCATTCCACATACCTCCACCATATATGGAGAGTGTATATATCAGTTTGTCATTCCGTTTGTAACATGTCGAAATATAGGTCTAAGACCCCGTAAAGTATATATATTCATGATCCTTATGCAATTTTAAGTCGATTAAGCGATGTCTGTCTGTCTTTTGGGCATCCTCCCGAGCAGTTTGGTATTGAAAATGAGCAAAATCGGTCCGGCGGTTAAAAAGTTATGGGTGAAAATGTTTAGATACCTCTAAATTTTCCATACAAATTGGTGTTTTAGTACATTTTCATAGTAATATTATATTTTTTCTCCAGTCGCTTAGAAGTGAATAATAGTTTTTGTATTCACCTAAAATATTTTTCCCCTCAAAATATATTTTCCACCACTAAAATTTTTTTTCACCACAAAAAATGTTTTCACCTCAAAATTTTTTTTTAACAAAACATTTGTTTTCGCATCCAAAAAAGTTTTTCACCTCAAAAAATTATTTCACCTCCATAATTTTACTTCAAAAAATTTTTACATTATTTGTATCAAAAACAGTTGAAATCATTTTTTTAGGATATTGGTGGAGGGTATTAAAAGATTCGGCACATTTATCTTCAGTTATCGATAATTGGTCTTGCAAATTCGTGCTTCTAGGGTTTGGATTAGTTATTAAGGGTTTAATTATTTTAGTATTACTTATTATTAAGTTTAAGTTATCAATTACTTGTATATCTTATTCATATACTACTTTGTAATGGGTTGGCCACCATGGGCTTTTTGATTACAAATAAATAAATAATTCAATAGGGACAACTCTTAGTTACTCTATGATTTCTAATCTACGAAATTTTAAAGCAGCGAAGATAATTTGTCAAAGCTTTTAGATTGAGAATTTGATATTCCGAGGAAAATGTTTTCTTGTTTGATATTTTTTCAAAACGAGGTCGGGTCAATAAGTCCGTGACTTTTTAAGTTTCCCGCGTCTTAACTAAAAGAGCAACACCTCTCCTGTCAACAGGCATCTGTTTTGTTGACAGTAGACTCCTGTCAAAATTTGAACAAGCTGCGTCATTTAGATTGTGTTTGACAGCCATTAATAGCACAGACTACTGCTTGATTTGATTTGAGAATTAAGGACCCAGCAAAAAAAATGGTAGTCATTCTGTGACTATAACTTCATTCATTACTTTCTAAACTTCAGTTGACATTCTTTTATGATTTTTTGGTGTTATTCTAAGGCACTTCCAAAAGCATTCATTTGTTCATATTTCAAATGCAGTGATCTGGATATAAACCCGATGCATATCTTAAAACATCACTCTTCATTACTTCTAAAGCATAAGTTATAGTATATTGTATATTTTTTTTTGAATCTTAAGCATTTACTAAAATTGAGAAAATAGTTCTGATGAACTTTTTTAATTTTTTTTGTTAAATCAGTTTTTATATTTTAGTTTAAAATTTCATGAGGGTTAGAATTTATGCAGCTTTGCAATTTTTATAAAAGTTTTAAAAAATCAAGAAAAACTGATTTTTTTGACCTTTAGTTGAAACTAGCTGGCCTGTCATTTGCATTTTTTCAGCCTTAAATATTTATGACGACGCAATTTGTGCATTTTTGCATTATGTTTATTATTTAACACTACACCATTTCCAGTTTTAATTCAGAATTTATCAAAATAATTTTAAAATGGTGTAAAAATTATTTCAAATTGCCCAAAAATGTTTTCAAATTGTGCAAAAATTATTTAAAATTGTTCAAAAATATTTTAAAATTGTCTAAAAATGTTTCAAAATTGTACAACCAGTTTTTAAATTATCCAAAAATATTTTAAAATTTGTCTAAAAATTCATTAAAAGTTTTGAAAAATGTTTCAAAAATGCTTTTTCACTAATGCAGAATTATTTATTTGTTTTAATAAAGAGTATTTGTATATCAATGCATAAATTTCGCATCTTTAAACTTATTTTTCTGCATTCTTATGAATTAAAATTTCATCAAAGCTTAAATACTACAAAGTATATGAACATTTTCCACTCATGCATCAGAATATCTAATCATTGTATTATCATTGCTTCCTTAAAGTAAAGTATGAGTAATGCTAGTAGCAACATTTGAATACTTCCATCCTATGACACGCTAATGTTAAATTCATCGATGAAACCATCATAAAAGAAGTGATGCCTTTGCCATAATAGTGATGCTTTTATTGCTTCTTTGGCAGCTTCATTTTTGCTGGGGATTAAATAGAAAAGGGCAAAAATCCATGAATTGCTCCCTCATTCACTCTATTCTCCGGATATAGCCCCGAGTGACTATTTATTGTTTCCAAACCTGAAATAATGGCTTGGCGGGAAAAAAATTTGACTTTAACGATGAAATAAATTATCTCACAAACAAATCTATTTTGATGACCCTGGCAAATAAACAAATTACCAAGCAAAAAAAATGGTAGTCATTCTGTGACTATAACATCTTTCATTGCTTCCTTAACTTCAGTTGACATTCTTTTATGATTTTTTGGTGTTATTCTAAGGCACTTCCAAAAGCATTCATGTGTTCATATTTCAAATGCAGTGATCTGGATATAAACCCGATGCATATCTTAAAATATCACTCTTCATTACTTCTGAAGCATAAGTTATAGTATATCGTTTTTTTTTTTTTATCTTAAGCATTTATCCAAATTGAGAAAATAGTTCTGTTGAACTTTTTTAATTTTTTTATTAAATCATTTTTTATATTTTAGTTTGAAATTTCATGAGGGTTACAATTTATGCAGTTTTGCAATTTTTATAAAAGTTTTGAAAAATCAAGAAAAAGGGATTTTTTTTTATCTTTAATTGAAAATAGCTGGCCTGTCATTTTCATTTTTCAGCCTCAAATATTTATGACGACGCAATCTCTGTATTTTTGCATTATGTATTTTATTTAACACTACATCATTTCCAGTTTATATTCAGAATTTACCAAAATAATTTTAAAATTGTGTAAAAAATATTTCAAATTGCCCAAAAATGTTTTAAAATTGTCTAAAAATGTTTCAAAATTGTACAACCAGTTTTTAAATTATCCAAAAATATTTTAAAATTTGTCTAAAAATTCATTAAAATTTTTGAAAAATGTTTCAAAAATGCTTTTTCACTAAAGCAGAATTATTTATTTGTTTTAATAAATAGTATTTGTATATCAATGCATAAATTTCGCTTCTTTAAACTTATTTTTCTGCATTCTTATGAATTTAATTTTCATCAAAGCTTAAATATTACAAAGTATGAACATTTTCCACTCATGCATCAGAATATCTAATCATTGCATTATCATTGCTTCCTTAGAGTAAAGTATGAGTAATGCTAGTAGCTACATTTGAATACTTCCATCCTATGACACGCTAATGTTAAATTCATCGATGAAACCATCAGAAAAGAAGCGATGCCTTTGCCATAGTAGTGATGCTTTTATTGCTTCTTTGGCAGCTTCATTTTTGCTGGGTAGAGAAATCTTGGACAAATTTTATACAGGTCATACGAGACGCATGTTGAAAAATAAAATGAAATTTTTTAAAAAAATAACCTGTGTTTCATTCAAAAAATCACGGAACCCCTTTTCGTACAAATGGAATTTTAATTCGAAAATTAATTTTGTACTGTTAGACTCGACGTACGTCGAGCACACCTATTTTCACAATATTTTTAGTTAATTTATTTTATACTTTTTTATTTATTATTTTTTTATTTCATTTATATTAATCATATAATTACAAAATATATCCTAACACCCTAACCGAGCACTAGCAACGAAGGCTAGCGGCTCGTTGTAGCGAAAACAGACCAGAGCCTCTGGTGGGAATTGAACCCACGACCCTCGCACTGATAAGCTAGCACGCTACCAACTAGCCTACAGGGGCGCTCTGATTATACTTTTTAATTAATTAATTTGTTGATAATTATAAATCTGAATAAATTAGTAATATGTTTTTTTTTTGGTGTTACTTGCCATGTTAAACAATTAACAAAGCAATGTTAACTTTAGAGTCAAAAAATCTGCACTGTAGAGCTAAGAGTTAAGAAAATAAGGAAAATCTAATACTCTCATTTTCTGATGAAAAAAGAAATAAATACACGTGTGGCTGCAAATAGGAAATTTATCATTTTTCGCTCCTTTTAATTGATAGATTTTTTTAATGTTTGCTATGATAGTTTTCGTTAAATTTTTTACAAAAAAAAATTATTAATTCACCTTTAGTTTTCCTTAAAAATTTACAATTTCCTGTTTGCAGTCATAAATTGATAGAATTACATAGCCATTGCTGCAAAGTCAAGAAGTGTTTGACCAAAGACTTAAAAAATGCAATCCTCTCACTTTGTGAAAAAATATATACAGTGGATTCCCGATTTAACGTACTCTCGATTTAACGAATTCGCGATTGAACGAACAGGCAAAATTTTTACATTAGGTACTGTGTATAACGAATTAAAATCCAATATAGTACTCGATTTAACGTACACTTAAAAAAAATACATATAAAAAATATGTATTGCCATATATCTTTGATTTTTTTTTTTTAATTTTTGATGAACACATCGTTAAATAAAAGTTTAAATTTTTTCAAAGCATTCGAAGACATTAATTTTACGAGATCTTCAAGAGGAAACATTGAAAATTTTTTTAAAGATTCGCAAAAGCAAACGTCAATAACAAGTTTTTTTAAAAAATTACTTTTTTTAATTTTTTATATGACACTACATTTATTTTATATTGGGTTGATATTGACAGATACTCATTTATTTTCTATAGTTGAACTCCGCACACTCATTATTTTTCCGTAAGAATATGCATCCATTTTTCATCAATAGGAAATCTAGCAATTGTAATACGGGCTTAGTAAGATATGATATAAATTATCCTTTTAATTTGCATGAATAAACATTTTTTGTTCAGTACTGGATTTAACGAACTTTTCGATTTAACGAACATGGCTGTCAATCAATTGTTCGTTAAATCGGGAACCCACTGTATATATATATATTGGTAAATTGACATTTTTCACCACTTTTAACAAATTTATATTTTTTAATGCTTTTACTGGTATGGTATTCTTCGTCATACTTATTATAGTTGAAGCATCAAATAAATTAACTCACCTTTAGTTTTCTATATTCACCGTTCTTTTTTTAGATACAAGTTGTTAACATTAGGTAAGAGACATAGCCATTTCTTCGACTCTAGAAAGAATAGAAAAATACAAAAATATTTTTTAATTCTAGTAAAGAATTAATAAACTTTAATTTATACAGGTTGGTTGAAAAGTTCCTGCGCTCACCAAAAGATGGCACTGCTAGCTCCAAACTTTTTTTTTCTCAAGTTGGTATAACTGTCCTCAGAACACGTGCAAAGTTGCAAGTCATTCTGTCAATTCTTCCTTTGTTTACAAGCCATTTGAAGTTGACATGTCATTGATTTTTTTTAATATGGAAAAAATTGAATTTCGTGCAGTCATTAGATTCTTTGTTTTGAAGGGTTTAAAAGCAAAGGAAATTTATGAACAATTGTTAGAAGTGTATAAGGAGTCCTCACCTTCAAAACGCACCGTTGAATTTTGGGCTGATGAATTTAAACGTGGTCGTACCAGCCTTGAAGACGATCCACGCGAAGGACGACCAAAAACTGCAACCACAGCAAAAATCATTGAGCAGGTACATAATATGGTTATTGAAGATCCAAGTTTGCCTAAGCGTGAAATTGCTAATGCCATAGGCATCTCAGACGAACGAGTACTCCATATATTACATGAAGAATTACGTATAAAAAAACTGTTTGGAAAGTTAGTGCCGCACACATTAACAATTCAACTTATTGCAGCCTTTTGGATCAGCTGGATGAAAAAATTCGTGAGAAAAGACATGGTATAAAGAAGAAAAAAATCATTTTTCATCAAGACAATGCACCTGCTCACAAAAGTGTTTTGACGATGGCTAAATTCAAAGAATTAAAGTACGAATTGCTTGAACATCCACCGTATTAGCCAGATTTAGCTTCCAGTGACTACTATCTCGTCAGAAATCTCAAACGATTCCTTCGTGGAAAGCATTTTTCGTCGAATGAAGAGGCCATAGCAGCCGTAGACGGTTATTTTGCAGTGCTTCCGGAAAACCATTATAAGGATGGGATAAAAGTATTGGAAGATCATTGGAACAAGTGTATTGAGCTTCTAGGAGATTATATTGAATAAAAATATATATTTCGTAACAAAAACAGTATTCTTTCATTTCGAGCGCAGGAACTTTTCAACCAACCTGTAACAATTTTCTATGGGGTTAGAAAATTATATATTCCAAGAGTTGCTTTCCTATTCTTATATTTAGGGGTTTAAATAGTAGAGGGAAAAATGGTTGACAAAAGAGAAGTTGTATGAAAAAAAACGATTTAAGGAAATGACTTGACAAAAAGTGTCAGTTTTCTATTAAAATGGCCGCATACAAAAGGTAACCTCCGCTAAATGGCAATAAAAATACATATAAAATAGTGAGAAATACATAAGTATTTCATAAATAGATTAATATCAAAATTCACTTAATACATTTTAGTTATTTCATCGAATAACTACTACAATTGAAAAAATACAATTCATTTTAATACTCATATAATACTGATTTTTTTGAAAATGATGGAAGTTTAATAAAATACGGATATTTTATTTCAACATTTTAATACGAATGTAACGAAGTTATTTTATTTTTTTTATAAAATATATTCAATATATATAACATAATTTCAAACAATGAACTAGCAAGTTCATTTTCAACAGATTTAAAGTCTTTAGGTTTAAAGTGCTTTAAACAAATATATTAGAGAAAAATCTAAAAAAGTTAATATGTCAATATTTAAGAGTTTATTATCGCATTGTTTAAGAAAAATATAATCAAATTAAAATAAATAGAATTGTTTGATTTCAAAATTGTTATTATTTAATTTAGTTTTTATTCTGCTTAGTTCAAAAAAATCATTTAATTAAAAATACAGCTAATATTCTAAAGATTTTAATTTCATTTACCTTTACCAAGGTATTTTATATTTTTATATGTTTAGATTAAAAAAAAATAAAACTACTCAATGTAACTAAGTGCCATTCAATGCACACAAAAACAAAAATATCTCTTAAAAGCCTGTCATTAAAAATTTTGTGGACTAGCAAAGTCATAGTTAATTAAATCTGTAATTGTTTCAATAAACAAATGTTAAATATTAAAACTTTATTTTAAATAACCATCATTGATTGTTTGTATACTGAATCAATTACAGAATTAATTAACTATGAATTTGTTATTCAACATGATCTAAAAAAAAAATTGTTGTATAACAAAGTCATAGTCAATTAATTCTATACAAATAATGACTGTGATGTAAAAGTTTTAATATTTATATTTTTCCCCCTTAAACCAATTAGAAAATAAATTGACTATGGCTTTGTTGCTCAACAAAATTTTTTATTGGAGAAATTTAAGAAGTGATTTTTTTTACTTAGATTTAATTTATTAATAAATAAGACATTTAAAAAAACAACTAATCTAAGCAAACAAATTGGCAACGGTTAGAAAAAAATATGATGTTCTTTTAAGAGCCCCAAAAGAACTTTAATTGAAATACGAAATACATAAATTTTAACTGATGTCTATTTAGTTTAAAACAAAATAAACATACATATTAAATTTATTTTAAATTATGATATTCATATATGTATTATTTTATTCTGAAAAATAAAACGAATTTAATAATTAGCTTAAGAAACATATGTAAGGGCCGATTACACAATTATCGTTTAGCTACATTTTTATAAGAATTAAATTCTTGGCACAACCATGACACCTTGTAAACTATTCCTAAAAAAAAAGATTTTTGATTAAAGTATTAATAAAATCAAACATTGTGAAATCGAGTAATAAATTTAATATATAACAAATTTTATAATAAATGTTGTTACGTTATATAGGGTCCGCCAAATAACTTTTTTTTTTTAAAAAGCTATAAAAAAAACTACTGAATATTTTCTCAAATTTCTTTTTTTATTTGAGAGTACAATCCTTCCGGTTGATAATGGAAAATAATTTCATTCAAATGGCTGCCTCGGTTGGCCGTTACAGTCAATGGCGATCGTTATCGGTCCATGTTGAACGAATTTTTGTTCACAAAAATTGAAGAGGAGGATATTGGCAACAATTTGGTTTCAACAGGACGGCGCTACGTGCCACACAGCCGAAGCTACACTCGATGTTTTGCGCCCTGTTTTTCAAGATCGCATTATCAGCCGCAGAGCTGATGTCGTTTGGCCACCTCGGAGCTGCGATTTGACACCGTTGTACTATTATTTGTGGGGTGCCGTTAAAGATAAGTGTTACGCCGACAAGCCAGAGACAATTGGCGCTTTAAAGGACAATATTCGTGAAGCCATTGGTGATATACAGCTTCACACAATCGATAATGTGCTTAAAAATTGGACCGATCGTTTAGGCTACTGCATGGCCAGCCGAGGCAGCCATTTGAATGAAATGTTTCCATTATAAACCGGAAGGATTGTACTTTCAAATAAAAAAAGAAATTTGAGAAAATATTCAGTAGTTTTTTTTTATAGCATTTTCAAAAAAAAAAAGTTATTTGGCGGACCCTATAAAACATATGTATATGAATGTTATTGTATATGACACTTATTTCCACAAAAACGAAAAAAAAAATTGGTTCCAAATATGAGCTTACACTTCAAATCATGCAAATACAAACTTTCATGCCAATGCATTTGGTAGTTTGACTTTTATAATGCATCATAATTGATATTTGAATCATAATTGATATTTGAATTTATTCATTTAAAAATTTCTTTCTTGACAATTTTCTGAACCATGTGTATAAATTTCAGTAATTTTGAGTGTGTCGTAAGTTTTAGTAGTGATAAAAAGTGTTCCAAAAAATAAAAGTAATAATAAAAAAAAAGTTTGGTGAGCGCCCAAATAAGTGTTCCTAAGTAAGTACTATGAATTTCAGAACCAACTTGAATCAATTCTTATAACTAGAGCCTCTTTTAGTGGCGTCTATAATTACAAATGGAGAGCTGTTTGATGTCTGGAAAGCACATCAACATAAAAAAATTAATGAAATAGTAACTACCAGGACGGATCAATAAGTCCGTGACTTTTAGAAGTTCCCTCGTCGTTATATGAAATGCAATACTGCTCCCATCAAGTACCACCTGTTAATGGACTACTGTCAATTTTTAGCAAGTTCCTTCGTTTACTTTGCAACCTCGTGGCTTTTTTTAAATGGAAAAAAGTGAATTTCGAGTGCTCATTAAACATTATTTTTTGCGAAAAAACCGTCAATCAAGCCAAGGAAAAGCTTGATAAATACTATGGGGACTCTGCACCATCGATTTCAATGGTAAAAAAAGTGTTTTGCTGACTTTCGTTGTGGCCTTACAAGCACGGAAGATGCCTAACGTTCTGGACGCCCTGTTGAGGTCTCTACACCCAAAACAATTGAAAAAATTCAAGATATGGTGTTGGTCGATCGGAGATTTAATGTGCGATAGATTGTGGAAGACATAGGCATCTCACATGGCTCAGTGGTTTCAAATTTGAACAATCACTTGGGTATGAGAAAGCTTTCCGCAAGATGGCTGCCGCGTTTGCTCACTCACAATCGACCACCAACGGAATCATGTGACAGCAAAAATCTACGAAGTAGACTACGAATAGCCCCCTCATTCGCCTTATTCTCAGGATTTAGCTCCCAGTGACTATTTCCAAGAGGAGAAAAGGACGTAATAATTCTGAAATTTGTTTTAAATGTGAATCGGATTTAATTCATTCTAGAAAACTTTCTAAAGTGAAATGTTAATATCGTTCTGATGAAGAGTTCAAAATAGCAAATGGTGTTTCAGCAGTGTTTATGTTGGGTAGCATACCCAGATGAAATAATCGTCAAGCAGACAGGTGCATCCATAAATAAAATAAAATTTACTTGATTTCAAAACTTAAAAAAATCCAAAACCTTTTTTCAATTTTTATTTTTTTTCGTGATTTTCAACAAAAAATTAGATTTTTCCGTGTCCATTTTTTTCGCTTATAATATATAGGTCTATATGCCTTTCAAATAATGAAATAATTAAAATAATCTGGAGCTGGTCGATTTGAAAGACTTAAGAAGCATACAGGATGTACAAAATGATCCACATTGTGCCAATGACCTAGCCACCCAGACACTACAACAAAATTCCTAGTCACTATATACAGGGTGGCGCAAAAATAACCTTCCGATGTTTTTGGCTGTTATTTAAAAAAAATGAAAAACTTTGATTCTTCTTGTGGATTATTTTTATTTGGTCTTTTAATTTTTTTTACATCAAGTCGAGAATATGATGTCATGTAAATGGCCGCCGCCACAGTTGATTGTCATTTGAGCCCTTTTTATGGCATTTTCCATCACTTTGGCCAAAACTTCCGGCGATAGGTCCTCACATTCTTTATCCGTAAAGAATGTCTTTAAGAGCTGCAAGAGTCTGAGGCTTGTTGACATAAACCCGCGACTTAAAAAAGCCCCACAAAAAGAAGTCTGGAGCGGTCAAATCAGGCGATCTTGCTGGCCAGTGCAAATCGCCAAAACGGGAGATTAGGCGCCCGGGAAATGAATCCTTCAGCATATCGGTTGTGGCACGTGCAGTGTGTGGCGTTGCACCGTCCTTTTGGAACCACATGTTTTCCAATCCCAATTCATCAAGTTGCGGCAAAAAGAACTCGTTGATCATTGCTCTGTAGCGCTCACCATTCACAGTAACCGTTTGGCCCGCGACGTCTTCAAAGAAAAAAGGTCCGATGACTCCTCCAGCGAAAACAGCACACCATACAGTGACTTTGAGTGGTGTAATGGCTCTTCGTGGGTTACACGCGGATTTTCAGTGCCCCAGAAGCGTAAATTTTGCTTATTTACGTACCCGCTAAGATGGAAATGGGCCTCATCACTCATGATTATTTTTGATGAAAAATCATCTTCATTATTGCTCAAATAAATAGTTAATAGCACTGTTTATTAACGTGTATTTCGCATGTGTTTACTACACAAATGTCAAAACAGAACTGACATTAGGGGCCAATCGCAAAATTTATAGCATTTTCTGATAGGAGGATTACTTTTGCGCCACCTTGTATAGGAATTTTTGTTTAGTGTTTCGTGAGCGTGTGCAAAAATTTAACTTACTTACGTGATCGAGGGTGAGTAGAAAGAAATCTTCGTGGGTGATTGCGATTTTTGGTTCGTGATCGTGGGTGAACGTGAGTTAAAAATCATTCACGTGCCCATCTCTCGTGTTAACCGACGCACCAAATTTTGTAAATTTGGTACAAGAAATATAGACGTTATGGGGTTTTGTCCATTTTATACAATTGTGCAATATTCCAAAAAAGTGTTCTCTACTGTTTTTGATACAAATAATGTAAAATACTTTAGAAGTAAAATTATGAGGTGAAAATCTTTTTTGGAACAACGAATTTTGTTGTGGGGAAAAAATTTTGAGGTGAAAAATATTTGAATAAAAATATTATTCAATTCTTAGCGACTGGTGAAAAAAAGTGAATATATTTTAATTGCCAGTCGCTACTATCACGCAGAGAAAAAACATAGTTGCAACATGATCACTGCTACTATATTGTGCTTGCTGCAATCGGGTATGGTTGTCACAACCATATTATTGGTTGCCTAACCATCAACATGGTCGCTACCATCATTATTATAGTAAATATTTCACTATTTTATGATTGCCACCTTCTATTTTATAACATGATTGGCTGTAACCATACTGTGGTAACAAATATTCTGACTATGAAAAAAATATTATAATTATGCAACCATAAAATGCTGGCAATAATCAAAGAATAATTATAGATAAAATAAAACACGACTTTGACATTTACAGTCATAATTCGGGTATTGTCTTGTTTTAATAAATACCAAAATGTCTTAAAAAAACAATCATATATTGTTTTCTAAAACTGGAAAAATATCAGATGGGTAGAAATTGTGACATTAAAACATTTCATCAATTGACCTATTAAGATCCAGTTTATTTTTTTTTTAAACTTTAGAAGATTTTTTTTGAGGGTTTCTTTCGAAAATTCCTCATACATGTAATATTATTTACAATAATCAATTCATTGTCAAAAAGATTCTATATAAAGATTTTATATGGATTATATTATGATAATCCAGAAATCATAATATAGTTATGGGGACCATAATGTAGTAACATTTTGAGCATACTACAATTACATGCAATCATATTATGATAAATTCAACATCATAATATGTTTATTTTGAATCATAATATGGTAATTTTTGAATCATAATATAACTGTAGGGTCAGTATTATGGTAAAATTATGGATATTTTGTTATCATAATATGATAACCATAATATAGTACGACTATGTTTGGCACAATCATAAACCCAAAATTATATGATGCTCTTTGAATATGATTCTCCCAACCATGTTTTTTCTTTGCGTGATGAGAGATACTTTCACATTTCCACTCATAACTTTTTAAACGCTGGACCGATTTCGCTCATTTTCAATGCCAAACTGCACGGGAGGATTCCCCGATGCCATGATCGCCATTTCATTAGACAGACGGACATCGCGAAATCGACTTAACATTGCATAAGGACCACGAATATATATGTATTTTATGGGGTCTTAGAACTATATATTTCAACATGTTATAAACGGAATGACAAACTGATATATAATCTCACCATACATAGTGGAGGGTATAAAAAAATAAATGTCTTTTAATCATAGAAACAAATTCACATCTTTGTCGAAACCCCTCTTAGAATTTGATGAAAATTGCAGCGGATGTTACCTTTTTTACACTCACCAAAAAAAATCTGTAATGGCAACTGAAAATTTTGCTGTTATTACGGGAAATTCTGCTAATTTGAGCCCAACGGTATTTTTTGCTAATCTTAGCAACACATGTCTGCTGACGTGTAGTACAATGAAATTAGTAGAAAAATTAGTAGCCGCTACTAAATTTTAGTAGACTTTTTGTAAAGTGGAATTTAAAATCTGTTTGCTAAAATCAGCAAAAAAAAATTACTAAATTTTATTAATATAAGTAAAAAGCTTTGAATTTATTTTTCTTATCGAGCATCAAAAATTTTGATTATATTTTTTAAAAAACGAATTAATCATTTTGTTTTAATTTGGTAATTTCTGTTTTGAAAAATATTTTTGTTAATTTTTTTTTTACTTTTAAGGTTAAATTTAATTGTTTTTAGGGCTGATTTTTAGAACTAAAAAACCCTTTTTAGTGCTATGTATTTTAAGTGGATGTCCTCTTTTTAGACATGAGTCGGTATCTTCACTTCCGATCCCTTTTTTAATCCTATGTAACATTTTAGGGCAATTTAAGCTTGTATGTATAAGTTTAAATTATTAGAAATAACATTTCCTTCAATATCGACTTTTTTAAAATTAGTAATTTTTTTTGATAATTTTAGCAAATCGGTTTTCAAAAATTTGTAAAATGATTTCTGAAATTAGCAACGAAAATTTGTAGATATTCTGTAAAAATTCTGTAATTTCTAAAATGTAAATAGCAAAAACATTTGCTTAATAATAATTTTTTTACTAAAAATCAGTGCAAAAATAGTAAAGTGGGATTGAAAACCGTTTACAAATTTTTCTACTAACTTGTTTTTCTGAGTGTACATTAATTTACTTATGTCCGTTAAAAGTTGGTACTATTTTACGGTTTTTATGTTTTCTGTACTTTTCGCCTTTAAAAAATATAACAAACCAAAATTCACAACTTATTACAGGCTTTTTTAATTTACTTAGTAATTAGCTAAGCTAATGAAAGAAGAATCAATATATCAAGAGTTTATATACAAAACGGAAGTGAGGAAATAAGCTATTAATCTACTATATTAATTTTGATATGAAAAAATAATTCTAAAACCATCCACTCAAATTTCTTTTCATATCATTATTGCAAAAAAACAAAAAAAATGATTTAGCTGTGTAAAGAGATTTCGACTTATTGTTTCTAAATTAATTTTCAAAATTGTTCTATCACTTCATAATTTCGATAATATCGCTACTGAAATCCATGTTTTAATCATACTAGACAAAATAAATTTTTAAGTTATCTTAAAAAAAATATTGGACTTTGTTTTTTATAATTGGTGAAAAATTTTTTAATTTTGTTCCACTTGTATATTTGAAAATTGCATCTTAAATTAGCGGTTTTTTGAAAGTTCGGAAATGAATTAGAAAGTTATCTGAATGAATTTCTTATGCTGCCTAAATTATGCAGGTACCTCAAATATCCAGTTAAAAATTTAGGGACATTTCAAAAAAATTACCTAAACATATTTTTTTTTCGAGACCATATCGCTCATTTACTTCCAGACTGTTATAATTAAAAAAAAATTGATTTTGCAGAAAACGCGAAAAGTACAAAACACTTTTAGTCGCCACTCAATGAGAAAAAGTGATACCTGCATCATTAACTCAATAAATCACATTTCTTGAGGTAAATGAGCATTATGTACTTAGAAGGGTCAAAAGTCTAAAATGTTATGATAATATTTGTTAGGTAAAAGGATATATGTATGCACTTTAATTTTTATCACATTTAAAGAGCAGGAAGAACACCCGTGGTTGATTTCATATAAAGTAACTCTATTATTTTATTTGGTTTGCCAAAAGTTTTCTTTTTTATTTCCTGTTAAATGCTTGAAAAAAAAATTGTAAAAACAAAAGTTTTGTTTTTTTTAAACAAAAAGTATTTTCCCATTTGTTTACACTTGACATAGTGGTTTTAATTCTGTTTTATTATTTCAAAATGTGACAGCAGATGTGAAAGTTTATGTTATTGGAAACAGAAAACTTTTATATTTGTGTTTGTTTTAATTCAGTGATTGTTTAACAAATAGTTTTTATGTTTATAATTTAATATGTTGAACGTGTTGAAATAAACAAAAAAAACATACATATATACAAGGTGGCGCAAAAGTAATCCTCCTATCAGAAAATGCCATAAATTTTGCGATTGGCCCCTAATGTCAGTTCTGTTTTGACATTTGTGTAGTAAACACATGCGAAATACACGTTAATAAACAATGTTACGCTACACTGCTCCAGAACGCGGAATACTGGTGACTATTTATTTGAGCAATAATGAAGATGATTTTTCATCAAAAATAATCATGAGTGATGAGGCCCATTTCCATCTTAGCGGGTTACGTACCCGCAAAAGAAGCAAAATTTACGCTTCTGGGGCAATGAAATTCCGCGTGTAACCCACGAAGAGCCATTACACCCGCTCAAAGTCACTGTATGGTGTGCTGTTTTCGCTGGAGGAGTCATCGGACCTTTTTTCTTCGAAGACGTCGCGGGCCAAACGGTTACTGTGAATGGTGAGCGCTACAGAGCAATGATCAACGAGTTCTTTTTGCCGCAACTTGATGAATTGGGATTTGAAAACATGTGGTTCCAACAGGACGGTGCAACGCCACACACTGCACGTGCCACAACCGATATGCTGAAGGATGCATTTCCCGTGCGCCTAATCTCCCGTTTTGGCGATTTGCACTGGCCAGCAAGATCGCCTGATTTGACCGCTCCAGACCTCTTTTTGTGGGGCTTTTTGAAGTCGCGGGTTTATGTCAACAAGCCTCAGACTCTTGCAGCTCTTAAAGACATTATCCGTCAAGAATGTGAGGACCTATCGCCGGAAGTTTTGGCCAAAGTGATGGAAAATGCCATAAAAAGGGCTCAAATGATAATCAACTATATTCTCGACTTGATGTAAAAAATTAAAAGACCAAATAAAAATAATCCACAAGAAGAATCAAGTTTTTAATTTTTTTTTAAATTACAGCCAAAAAACATCGGAAGGTTATTTTTGCGCCACCCTTTACATTAGGGTCTCCAAAAAAAATGTGAGCTATTCACCATTCCCGCCCCTAGAAATGTTCTTTCGGTTGTAAAATCATGTCATGCTAAAAATTAGCATAATCGGACATCGGAAAAAAGTTCCGCATCGGTCCTAAAGTTTGAAAAAGGAATAACAAGGGAAAAATATGAATTTTTATTGTTCTTCTCAAAAAATTTTTACATTTTAAAACGAGTTTTAATTATAATGATTAAAGAATTGTAATTTGTAGTAAATTATCTTTCTAATAAGGCAAAAAAAAACTAAAATTGGTTAAAAAAACACCCAATTTATTAAGACTTCCCCCGGTAATTTATGCGTCACAGACCACATGATCAACATATTCGATCACAAATTTTAAAATGTATTCAACTTATCTGCTACAGCAACATTCTTTTAATTCGAAGGTGAAAAGTATTTTTATCTCGTGTTTTGCTAACTAGAGAAAATGATTAAAAAGTCATATTTTTCCCTTGAAATACATTTTTCAAACTTCAGGTATGATCCGAATGTCCGATTATCCTAATATTTTGCAACACGAAGTTTTACAACTTTTATTTCTTTTCTTAGTCAACCTAACTAAATTTCTCTCCAAAATCTACAATATGGCGAACAAATTCTTTAAAATTTATCGGTTTCTCTTGAAATTTTTTCTACTGTACGTTTACGTTTCGAAAATATTTATCCGTCAAAGCTTGTACGTAAAGGGAACATTAACGTACCGTATAATTGAATTTTCGAAAACAATACGTTTTACCTCCGTTTTAGTGTATCCGTTTCTATACCGTCATATACGGACCAGAGAACTGCAAAATCAACATTTTTCTTCATTTAATCATACACAAAAATTCTTGTTCACATTTAATAATTCAACAAAATTCACTGTAGAATAAAATCAGCATCATGTTACTGAACGCGTAATTGGGATCAGTGTGAATCATCTGTCGATTAAGTTTTATGCAAATGTAATCACTCAACAAAAAGTCAGCGTTGAATAATTCAGGAAAATCAAAAAACAACGCGTATGAGTGTAATCATAATCAAAACAAAATAAAAACACATTTCAAATGTACATTAGGGTGGGACTTAAATCCGCTTTTTTCCGGAAAATTTTAAATATTGTCTAATTTTTTTTTCATCTATTTTGATTAGAAAATTAGGCAATATTTAACTTTAACCGGATTGGGAGAGCCTGAGATATCGACCTAAATTTAAAAAAAAAAAATCGCAAAATACAATATTTTTGGTATTATTAATGAAAATTCTAAAAAACGGATTTTGGACCCACCCTAATTTATGAAATGTGTTTCTACAAAACCACCCCCTTTTTATAGATAAGAAACTACTTTGTTTTAATTATGAACACACTCATACGCTTTATTTATTTCTTTTTCTAATTTATTCTACATCAAAATAATTATTGTTGACTCAAACGAACAGAATAAAATCAATGGTATAAAAACGACCGATGATTATAAATCAGTGACAACAATTTGCACGTCGTTTGATTGATTTAAAATCATCAACAAACATGTGTGTTGGAGTATATTCAACGTTTGAACGCAACCACATATTTATTCTTGTGTTGATTGCGTATGAACGTTTTGCAATCAGCATTTGCAGTTCTCTGATACGGACCACTGTTTTCATCAGTTTTTCTTCTGTTGCTTTTGGATTTGTTTAGTTATCGAAAACGAATACTAAAATATCCATTAGGTAAATGTTTAAAACGGTTCGTCATTGATGATATTTCAACGGATTCGGATCATTTTCGATGTTCCTAAAACCTCGTTTTCTGGTTCGTTTACGGATCCAGAAAACGTTACGTAAACGGAGTTGGATTCCGTTTATGACGGACCAAAATAAAATAAAAATTACGAAAAGTTTTCGTTAATTTCATAAAATCGCTCAATACTTGTCAAACTGAATTTTGTAGAATTTAGAATTTTTTTTGTTTATTTGAAGTTTGTAATATAACTCTGATTTTAGAGATAGGGAACGTTCGTAAATGCAGTAGTTGCGCATCACTGCAGCATAATAAAAGTAAAACGTTCAAAAAAGCATCACTTGGCAGCACTGATTCAAGTCAAACGTTTTTTATGCCAACAATTGACAGTGCTGGCGCAAATTTTTGCAACTATGGCATCATTAAAGTGTCTGATGCAATAGTGCAAAATTAGTCTTCCTTTTCGTTTTAATTGATTTTTAATAATCAAAAGTCGTTTCATTTTTCTATTAATTCTATTTTTATTATAAGTTAACAAAAAGTTTTCAATGTTATTGCGGTGAACATAATTATATCTTTTGCAAAACGTTCTCAAAAGCAAACTGTGCAGTTGTTGAGCAGTAGCAAAGCATCTGCAACAGATGATCACGCATCAGCAACAAAAATTGGCATACATGCCGCAGTGATGCACAAATTTTCTGCATTTACGAACGTACCCATACTTTTTTATATTTTATTATTCTTAACTTTTATTTAACCTTTTTTTATTTATACTTCTTAATTTTTTTTTTTTTAATCTTAAGGTTGGATTTTTTATACATAAAAATATTATTATTTATTTTTCAATATTTAGCTACTCCATTGTGTAGCATCTTCAGGAAATAATAATTATAATGACAAATAAAAATAAATAATAATATTTTTATTTATGAAAAAAAAAAACAACATTAAGCTGAAATAAAAAATAATTTTAAGAACCCAGGTGAAAATGTTCATATATGTTCATATATCATCATATATGGCTTCATATATTATTGTATATGTTTTCATATATTAGCATATATGAACATATATGTATTTCGTGTATGGAAGCATATATGGGCCAATACATTTAAAGATGAAGTTCATATATGGTAATATATGAATCCATATATGGCAATATATGGTAATATATTGCATATCGTTGCGTTTCTTCCTCAACCACGTAAGCGCCAACAACTCATTTTTCAGAAAACGAAAAAAACTTAATAACTTTAGGAATATTGCTTTTAAAACAAAAATTTTTTCTACAAATCATGGCTTTGCGACTCTATGAAGAGTATAGAAAAATTTTTTGAAAAAATTTTTAACTTACAAGTAACTGTAGCGAAATTTGGCGCTTACGTGTTTTTGGCGCAAACAGCAATTTGCAAATTTTGTCGCTTACGAGGTTTTTGTAAAACTGAAATTTCTGTGTGTTAATTAACATTTATTCTTATAATTTTCAAAATAAAAATGTATCCTCTTAAAAAACGTAACGAAAATTCTTATATATAAAATGTATACAAAGAATCTTATTATGAAATTCACTCTTAAGCTCTTAAAAAATTCAAAATAATAAAAAATTAAAATTCAAAAATTTAAAATTAACATGTAATTGGTACACAAAAAAGTTTTCTTAAACTAATTCAACTTAAAAAATTAACAAATACTACTTTTTGATGTTAATAGCAAGTTGTTCGAAAAAGGGCCAACTATTTGCCGGCATTACTTCTTCAAACTGATTAAATCGTCATATTTTTGCTTTTGAATGCCAATGGAGCTTTTATAAAGTGGAGGCAAAGTTATGTTGAGATCAACATAATTTTTTTTATGAGGAGATAAAACAAATTCATTATCATAATTCAATTTGTAGTACATGCCATGTAGTACATGTCATGAGCACAAAGAATTAATGAAGCAACAGCAAACATTAGCTAACGAATGGGTACCAGAATAAGTAAAACACATTTTCAATGTTTCTTTTCTTTCCATTTACTTTCTGTCTTTTTTTTTTCTTCTTTTTGCATTTTCTTAATTTCGAATTTCGGCTTATACTCGGCTAGAGGAACATTTGAGCTGTACTTCATGTATAGTTTTTAAGTTATTCGACGAAAAGTGTCGTTTTTACAGAAGTTACTGACTTTGAGAGCCTGGCACCGCACCAAAAATGCTACTATTGGCCTGAAACTTTCCAAATTTTTTTTTTTATCTCAAACACAACAAATTTGCTGGGTGAGACTATTACATTTTCAACTTTAAATGTAAAAACCATTATATTTTCACGCAAATGTCATTTTGTATGGCGCTTACGAGGTTTTCGAAATGGCTTTATTTTTTTTTTTTTCATACGAAGTAGTCAAGATGAGAATGCAATCAGGTAGCAAATGTTATTTTCTACCATAAAAACCAAAAAAGTCAATTTCGAAAAAATGGCGCTTACGTGGTTAAGGAAGAAACGCGACGATATATTGGTCCATATATTGGTTCATATACGCCATATATGTTCATATATGAGTACATATATTATTCCATATATGGGGTAATATATTTAAATTTGTATCAGATATTGCCATATATGAGGGAATTTTAAACCTTGGTTCTACCGAATTAAAATACGTAAACGTAATTAGATTAAATAACTTATACTAGGTATTGTATTTCCGTTATAAACAAAATTGTTTAAAATTAAAAATTTGTATTTCCAAAATTTTGGTTGATACCAAAACAAAGCTTAAGTCACTTAAGCCAAATGTAATTGGGTCTTAAGACTATTAATAATTTTCAGTCTTTTTTATCCTTCGCCTCTGGCGGAGTAATACGTAACCGTAATACGGTATTATTGTAAATATTATGATTAATATTAATATTATTTTTAGATTATAGTACAACAGCTCTTCATTTAATTTAACAATTCATACTTTGTTGTTTATTTTTTTATTATTTATTTATTCTATTTTTAAAACTGTTTTTTAATAATAACAAGAAAGTTTGAATTGTTTTATAAAATGAAGATACTATAATCTAAAAATAATATTGGTACTCTTTTCCCAAAATGTATGTGTGTTTTTTTACTTTAAATTTATTGCATGTAAATATCCCTTTTTCCCTTGAATTTAATGTTGATTTAATGTTACTTCATTCAGTTTTAATAAAAAAGCAATATTTTTGTTTAAAAATAAAGAAAAAAACATTTTTAATATACCGGCATATAGAAAAAGTACTTATATATGACCATATATGAACACTCATATATGACCATATACGGCCATATACCCTCAAATTTCGGATCCGAGCATATATTGAATAATGTATGAACCCATATATGTAGCCATATATAAACATTTTCAACTGGGAAGTTTATATTTTATTTGTAGGTAATTGCTTAAATATTTAATTATTATATAACTTATAAATCTAATTGTTTAATTATATTACTGAAAATTAACTATAAAGCAAAACCTGGTTTACAGTGTTCCTGCAGTAAATTTACAGTCTCTTTCAATATTAATCTCCCACTGTCAAGTCTCTCATCCTTCTGCCCGAAACTACAGATGCCAATGCCACCATTAACATTTTCAGCTGAAGCAAAAATACTCTCTCACACTCTGCTTCTTCAAAACTTTTGAAGTAAAATTCAACCAATTATTCTTGTCATGCTCACGCCCCAACTCTTTAACACGTTGCAACCTTTTTCTTTTTGCGTTTCTGCAGGTATTTCTTTTTGATTTGGCCGGGAGCGTTTTCATAGAATATATGAAAAATTCGTATATAGGCCCTGAATTATGTTCGTACTTTTGCAAAAAAAAAAAAAAATTCACTTGCGTGGAATAGTGTGACCTATTTTTATATATTAAGAAAAAGAAACTATGTTCCTCATAACGTAATATTTTAAAATATTGCAATTCTTTCGATTACTGAGAAAAAATATATAAAATGTGGCTGCAAATGGGGTTTTAATTTTTTTCCCAAACTTTTAATTGATAAATTTATACTTTTAATGCTTTTTTTACTGATAGTTTTATTAAAATTTATGCATTAAATTAATCAATTCACATTTTCCCTAAAAATATCTGTTTCCAAATTGCAGGCACAAGTTGTTAACAGAGTGAGGGAATAACATAGCCATTGGGCTAGAACACACGAGAACAATTATGCAAGCGGGGTGAAGAGAATGGTTTTTTGCTGGCGTAAAGTTTCAACCAGCTTCTACCCCGCATTAGCAGCACAAAACCACATATACACATTTTTAAAAAACGCATACAAAAAACACTAACACACACAAAGCTATTGTATACGTATACATTTCATGCCAGATGAATCATTCTCGTGTGTTTTGAAAAGCTAAATTTGTATTAAAGGTATTTTATTATAATTTTTTTAAAAGAACCATATTAAGGAATTATAAGAATGAAAAGATTTTTAGGATTAAAAAGATTAAGTAAATTTACCCTCTTTTTCACAATGTCCCGTTAGCCACTAACCGGGATTGTAACTGTTTCCCCCATATAAAATTAAATTTTAACTGTTTGTTTATTTTTTTTTTTTTTTTTATTATTTAAGAAAAATATTTATATATGTACTATTATTATTTTTCAAAACAAAATTAAATCTTGTCTAAACTGAATTTTATAGAATTAAAAAGTTATCTTTATACATTTTGTTAATTATATAAATCTTAAATAAATGTTACAAAAAAAAAATATTCCTTAAACTTAGATATCAATTTTTAATACAGTTGAAAACTTAAATGAGACCTCGTTTCTTTTTGTACTCTTCAAGATTTATCGATCTTCTTGTTGTTGCTGCCACTACTGGTATTGGTACTGGTTTAGGTAAATTGATTACAGCACCATTCACTGGTACTGTTATATCCATGTCGATATCAAAGTCATGCAGTGAATATAAATTACAATTAGCTTTGTCACTTGTTTTGCTTTCAGATTCAGATTGTCTTCGCTGGGGTTTTGGCGATACATTTGGTTTTGGCGATACATTTTCTTCATTTGATTCATCGTTGTTTTTGTTTCCATTAGGCTGTTTAAATCCCATACGTGGTTGAGTAATTCGACGCGTAAAAGGATCTGAAACTCTACAACCTTTGTTTGCTCGTGCTTCTTCCAAAATAGCCTTTTCAGAATCCGCCACATTACGTTTCCTGTTGCGATCGTTAATATAAGAAATTAATCTTATACTGCTTGACCTGCGCTTATCTAACTCTGAAGCTCTGTTCTCGAGTTCTTCAATTTGTTTATTTAAGTCTTGAGCAACTTCGTTGTCTCCATGCAAAATTGCAGCATCTCGTTCCGTCATCAAACAAGTTTTTTTCATGGCATAATTCGTAGGTTTGTTTCGAAATTTGTTTTTTTCTTCGATTATTTTATCTACGTCTTCGTCTTTAAACTCATAATTCAGTGCGTTTTTGATATCTGTGAGTT
Source organism: Eustalomyia histrio (assembly GCA_949748255.1). Taxonomy (NCBI): domain Eukaryota; kingdom Metazoa; phylum Arthropoda; class Insecta; order Diptera; family Anthomyiidae; genus Eustalomyia; species Eustalomyia histrio. Next base: position 17,756,376 of record OX456527.1, on the reverse strand, counting down.
TTTCTTCAATTGAACTTAATGATGGAATTTGTACATTCTGTTGAATGCATGTTTGATGCCATCTATTATATTCACTTTCGGTAAATTCTTGATTGGATATGAAATTAAGCCTAAAGACACGTTCTTGGTTTCCATGCTTTAATTTTAAGCCCTTATTTGTACATGTGTTACCCAAGCTATAATCTTTGGCTGTTTCCACTACCCCTGTAATTTCGGCAACACGGTAAACAGCTTTTTCTCCGGCATTTCCAATACTTATTCTAACGAAGCAATTCAATACTGTTCGCTCAAATATTGGTAAATTTATGAAACGTTCCATTTTAAAACGGGACAACCTTATTTTATTGAGTTCACCTAGAGTACATGTTAACGCAGTCAGCTTTCCCTTTGATTCGTTGTTATCTGATACACTAGAATATTGTCTGCTATTAGAATGTGATCGTTGACCAGATGGTTTCTCATCTTTTTCACTATCACTACTTTTTGAATCATCAGAATATATTTCTGAAGCCTTTAGTTTAATAGAAGACTTTCCTCTTGCAACGCTTTCGATTTCATCTGCACGTTCTTTTTGCGCTTGTCTATTAGCCTCTTCTTCATCTCTTTTAGCTTTGCCATCACGCTTAGCCTTTAAAAGTGCCATGGCATTGCTTCGTTTGTCGTCCGTTCGATTCATTTCAACATTCTTCTTTCTTTCCTTTGACCTCTCTTTGTGATCAAAAAAGTTTGCGGAAGTATTATTCAGATCGTCATTTATATTGATTTGCTCTACTTGCTTTACAGACTCTAAAGGCATTTGACAAATTTGAGTCTTAGGTAGCTTCTTTTTTGGCTTTTGCTTATTTTCCTTATGTTTCGATTTAGCTTCCACATTTTTTCTAGCTAGCTTTAATTTTCTTTCTATTTCCCAACGCGTTCGCATTATATCACGTTGCTCAGTTCTCTTAAAAATTTCTATTTCACGTTCTTTTTCCGTGAGGCACGATAATCTTTTACGATCTGCTTGGTCGCCCATGAAATTTTCATCGTACCCGTCATCGAATTCTGAATCGGAGGAAGACTCAGAAGAAGAGCTTGATTCCGTGTCGTCTGAGTCTGAATCCGATACCTCTCCATCTTCACGGTCGCTTTTTCGCGAACTAATTTCACATACCGATGACTTCTCATCTGAATCTGAATCACTCTCAGAAGAATCTGATAATGCTGATACTTTTTGATAAGTATTTGGTTTTCTTTTTTTCACCAACGTCAAAAGTTCTGATTCTATATCTGAAGAAGATTCACTGTCACTGGAATCCGGCTTCACCAAAGAAATTCTTGTTCTTTTTACCATTTTAGATTCACTGATAACTTTAGAATTTTAAGCGAAATAAAATTATCCACAAACTATTTGTAATCGCTTATAATAAAAACACTGGAGTTATGTGTAGAGTTATATATCAAGAGTTGCTATAATTTAAAGAATAAAATAACAACCTTTAACACTGAACGCTTGTAAAACTTTGAATTTTTGTTAAACACTCAATGAATGCCTTTGCAAGACTGATTTGTATTTTGAAAATATATCCTTAGGTACTAGAGATGAAATTCTTAAAACTTAACTAGGCTAACGGCAGCTGTAGATGCAGCTGCACCTACATCATTATCGGTATTTCCATACATGCCAACTGCAGGGAATTTAAATACAGGGTGGCCCAAAATTACCCAAGAGGTTTGAATTCCTTATAACTTTATTATTATATATATATTTTTTTTTTCATTTTTTTTCAGTATTTTGTAAAGAAGGCCTGGGGAATTTAGAATGGAACAGAACACAATTGAACAACATGCCCAAATCGTTGAACTTTATCAAATTAATGGTCCATTGTTTTGACTTAGCGTGCATATCTTCGTTATTTTAATGTGCGGGTTGGCCCCTCAGAGTCAACAATAAACCGTCTGGTTACAAATTTTCGACAACAAGGGCCTGGTGCCATCAGACGATGAACGGTGCACACGGATGACAATATTGAACAGGTATAGGAGAGTATTCTGGAAGATGGAGAAACATCAACCAGAAGACGTTCTACACAACTTGGCCTCTCACGAGGATCGCTGCAGGGAATTTTGCATACAATAATAATGTTTTCATACAAAATTTAGCATGTCCAAGAATTGAAATCAACAGATTACCATCAACCACTTGATTATGCAATTCATCTTTGGTGAACGAATTATTTTGCGTTCTGGAAAGAGCACCAATATGCGAAGCATATAATGGCCACCACTTGCAAGATATAATGTTTCATAATTAAATTAAAAATATTATTCATTGATATACTGTTTAAAAAAAAACTAATAATAATTATGTGTTAAATAAAAAGTTATAACGAACTCAAACTCCTTCGATAATTTTAGGTCACCCCGTATTTCCCAAACAACTAATTACCATTTTATCACTACCAGATTGCAGATGTACAACTTAAACCAACTGCCAATTTAAGAATAAATTTAGAAAAGATATTCAGGTAAAATTGATAAATGGCTTTGTTATAATTGAGTCTTCCCGAGTAAAAAAGTTTAGATATAATCATATGTGGCCTTATCTAATAATATAGTATCATGACAGTTTGCATTGCCATATTATTATTATATATATATTTAAAAAAAAATCGTGAAACTTTATTATATCGTAAAGTAGACAGAATGAGGTTATGTATGGAACAATATATCGTGCAGATGGCCGCCGCGGCTTTGCTGGCATGCACGCGATCTTTTAATGAAATTTTGCATGAATGCTGCGGTATTTCATTAATGCAGCGTCCAATTTCCTCTTTTAAGGCTTGAGTCGTCGTCGGCTTATTCGCGTAAACCATCGACTTCAAAAAACCCCAAAGAAAAAAATCTAATGGTGTTAAATCGCACGATCTAGGCGGCCAATTCTGATCTCCAAAACGCGAAATAGCACGACCGGGAAATGACTGATGCAGCAATTGAATTGTTTCTCTGGCTGTATGACATGTGGCGCCGTCTTGTTGGAACCACATGCCCTCCACATTCATTTCTTCAATTCTAGGCAAGAAAAAACTGGTTATCATTTCACGATACCGAACACCATTGACTGTTTGCGCTTGACCTGCCTCATTTTCATAAAAAAAAGTCCAATGATGATGCGACAATTCTGCCTATTGACGAAGCCATCAAGATGAAAATGGGCCTCGTCACTGAAGATGATTTTATCGGCAAAATCAGCATTTTCATGTTGTCTCTCCAATACCCAATTAACGAACTCCCTTCGCTGTCCATGGTCAGCTGGCTTCAGTTCCTGAGTCAATTGAACTTTGTATGCATGAAGATGCAAATCTTTCGTCAAAATTCGCTGCAAAATGGATTTGGAGACACCAATTTGCTGAGCTCGGTGTCGAATTGAGGTGGATGGAGTTTGAGCGACATCATCACGTACAGCTGCGAAATTTTCGGTCGATCGACCTGGTCGATGGCGCGTTGTTGTCTTTACATCACTAACAGACCCAGTTTTGGCAAATTTATCCATTAATCTCTTTACAGTTCACTCTTTTGGAGCATTATTGTGACCCCAAATTGATCGCAATTTGCGAACTGTAGCCGCAAAACTTTCACCATTTTGGTAAAACAATTTCACAATGAGAATGCGTTGTTCATGTAGCGCTCCATTTTTACTAACCTCGTACCTTCTACTAGCAAACAATACCAATTGTTCAAATGTCAAACAATGACACTTCGAATGTTGCCAGATTTAAAAATTGCGTTCTTCTTGGGACACCCTTTATATTACATTAATTCTTTTAATATTACCTTATATTTTGTCATATTTAACCACATCTAATTTTATATTGATTTTTATAAAATTATATATGATTTATAGGATAATACATGGCACCATATATAATTATATATGGTTTACCCGTTATTTATTAATATATTTGACTTATACAGAACCATATATATTTAACTATATATCGCTTAAATTGCCCCATATATAATTATATATGCTGTTTAATATTTGAAAGCATGGTCAACTACCATCTTGTAAATTATCTAGAATCCAACTGACTTCTTAACGATTGACAGTATGGCTTTCGTATAAATTGTTCTACGGGAGACCTGATGGAGTTCCTCTCGGAGCGTTGGAGTCGGTCTATTCACCGACTTGGTGAAAATAAAGTGGTTGCTCTAGATATTTCCAAGGCATTCCATCGTGTGTGACATAAAGCACTCGCTTAATGCTTTTGGTGTTCGTTATGACTTTTCTCGATTCATATCGAGTTTTCTCAGTGATCGCACTATAAGACATGTTATAGATGGGGTCTCATCCGACGAGTTTCAGCTGAATTCCGGGGTACCGCAAGATTATGTTTTTTCTCCTTCACTTTTTCTTAAATTTATAAATGACCTTCTGGGTCTACTTCTAATCCTATCTATTCTTTCGCAGATCACAGCAACGTTTGTCATTCATATTCCTTTGATTATAGGCAAAGCCCTTTGTAGGTTTGGGGCATGAGGCAAAATATGAATGGCGCACTCAATATGGACCTTTCGACAATCTCGGAGTGGGATATTGTGTTCTGGGTATGAAAATGCAATGTGGAATAATCACATCATTCGGGTGTCTAAAGAAGCGTTCAAGAGTTTAGGTTTTCTTAAACGGTGCAAAAGCTATTTCATTTCATCTAATCGCCTTCCTATCGATACCACCTATATTCGTTCGAAAATTGAATACAACTCTCATATATGGGCAGGGGCTTCAAAGTTTATTTTGCAGCTACTTGGCCGTGTTTAAGGAGGGGCGTCGGGGCTTTTCAATGACAGTGGGGTAACCAGCTCAATTGACTCATTGTATCATCGTCAAAATGTAGGTTGTGTTACACTGTTTTATCGATATTAGCAGGGGAGGTGTTCAGCCGAGATAAGTGAACTCATACCACACAACGCATTACAGGAAAAATTCGTTCTTTAGTCGCACTATCCTTATGTGGAATAGACTCCCCGCAGAGATCTTTCCGGCCACTAACAACTTAGTGAAATTTAAATCACTCTAACCTAACTTCCTTTCGCCAACGCAATGCGCAGCATTAGTAGGTTGAGTGTTAGTTCAATGTAAAAAAAAAAAGATGTTGCAAAATTTATTTTGTAAATATCTCTAAAATAAAAAATAATAAATACCTTCAGCAAAATGATTTACCTCATTATTTTTAACACATAACTAAAAAAACATTATGTAAAATTAAAGAAGAATCTTTAAAGGTAGTATAGGAAAACAAAATAATAAAAATTTTTGTCATTCTGTGGCTATAACTTCTTTCATTGCTACCTAACCTTCAGCTTAGTTAGCAGGAACTTCCAAAAGAATTCATAAGTTCATATTTCAAATGTAGTGATTTGGATATAGATCCGTTGCATTTCTTAAAAAAAATATTCTCTACATTGCTTCTCAGGCATAAGTTATCGCATATTTTCTGAATCTAAACCATTTATACAAAATATTGTTTTCTTATCTTTCAAAAAATAAAATTTCAATGTGAAAATGGTTCTGATGAACTTTCAAAATTTTTAATAAAATCATTTTTTATATTTTTGTTTAAAATTGCATGCAGGTTAAAAATTATGCAGTTTTGCAGTTTTTAATAAAAGTTTTGAAAAATCATGTATAACAGATTTCTCTAACCTTTAATTAAAACTAACTTGGCATTTTTGCAGTCTAAAATAGTTATTACGATGCAATCTGTGCATTTTTGCATTGTGTATTTTATTCAATACTACACGATTTACAGTTTTAATTCAGAACTTTCCAAAATATTTTTTAAAATTGCTCAAAAAGATTTTAAAATTGTCCAAAAATTATTTCAAGTTCAAAATATGTCCATGTGTCCATACAAAGTCGCCCATAACTTCTAAACTATACAACGTAAAACTTGGCACCATTTTAAAGGTGAAAACAGTACCTTTAAAATGACGTCCCAAAAGTTTTTTTCTATTAAAAGGTAATCAGTTTTTTAAGTTTAATCTTCAAAGACCCATATCTCAAAATCCAATTTTTTAAAAATTCTAAAAAAATATATGTTAAAAACTAAGGCCTCTTTACATTAGTAGCAAAATTTTAATTTGGTTCCTGAGTTATGAAATTTTCCTGAACTCGTACCCTTAAAATTGTACCAATATAAAAACTTTAGGTTGTATAGTTTAGAAGTTATGGGCGACTTTGTATGGACGTTTTTGCCAATTTTCATGACATCATATTTCGAAAACAGAAAGGGTTTGGGGTCTAAAGGTTAATGATTTGATCAACACATTCCATTTACAATATTTGTGGCGAGTTTCATTAAAATCGGAGATCACAAATCTGAATTTTGTGCGGTTTGAGCACGAATTGCCATATCCCAATTTTAAATACAAAATATATTTGATATGTTCCAGTAAGTAAATAATTACACAATGTAATTAAAATCCCCAGATCTGGAAATAATGAACACTACTAAATGTTTTGCAAATTAAAATACAAACTTAATTTAAAATGTAAACCTAATTTTGTAAACTATGTTATTTTTGTAATAAAAACTAAAGATACCAAAAATTTTTAGTAAATGATTCAAAGGGGAAATAATCGGTATATAACTACAACTTCAATGTATATGAACATTTTCCACTGATGCATCAGAATATATAATTATTTTATTTTAATTGCATCCTTGGAGTAATGATAGAAGCTACATTTGAATACTTCTATCCAATGTTAAATTCATCGATGAAACCATCAGAAAAGAAGTGATACCTTTGCCATAGTGGTGATGCTTCTTTACTTCTTTGTCAGCTTAATTTTTGGATTGTAGGTAAAAGCAATCTGGTCACCAATGATATCATTTTTCAGCATCTGCGAACACAGCATCATTTTTACAGCATCTGCGAACGATTTTTACCTAAAAATTCTTTAAGTCTTTTACAGTGTTGCCAGTTTTTCTTAACGGCCTTATCCCCAATTAACAATTTTTCATCCCGAAAAATTTCCAAATTGTTATTTTCCGGCGCAAAAAATCCCCAAAATCATATTTTTTAAAAATAAAAAAAATTCCCGGGGAATTAATTTTTCTCGAGAATAAAATCCTCCTATTCTAAACAGAAAGGGAAAAGAATAATAAGGGAGAAGGAATTACGAATTTTCGAAATCAGCTGTTTTGCTTTTTGACGTTTGGTTTTGGTTGTTAAATGTAATTCGTTTTAAGCAAATAAAAAATAAAAAAGAATTTATTTAAAATTTAAAATTGTCAACGTTTGCTCTGCATTACACAACATATGCATTTATTTTAAATGTAATACCGTTTTTATTGATAGTGAAGTTTCGGAGAATTTAAATACCCAAGAAAGTAATCTTATGCCCTAAGTCTCGCCGCAGTATTTAACTGTTGCACAAAATTTTAGAAATAATATTGGAAATAATTTATAATTCATTGTATATTTGCATATGTACAAATATATTTATATATTTGTGTATATATTAAAAAAATAAAAGAAAACTTCAAAAACAATAAAAAACTTAAATTAATAAACTCCAAAAGCAAAACAAAACTTAAACTACAGCTTTGAAAGCAAAACAAACTTAAATTCTAAAACTTTTAAATATAAATTCAGGTCACATTTCATTTGTACTTAATAATTATGTCTTAATTCTTCTAATTCTAACATCTTCGATTTTTCTCTATTTTGTCTTCTACTTCTGCAAGCCTCAACTTTTCCATCACTAAATTATGCCGTTTTAGCTCTTCCGAATCGTCTTTCTTAATTTTTAAAACTTTTATAAAATTCAATTCCGCCTCCAATTGCGCCAAACTCTGCTGACCTCCTCCTTACTTCCTTTATGGAAACCGCATGCAATATCTGGGTGCGTTTGCATTGTGTTCAGAAGTAACTCAATTTGTCGCTTATTTGATGTTTTCGACCCAAAAGTAAGAATAATGGCATAATAATAATTAAAATAACAATAATTATTTAATTTTCTATAGAAAAATTTAAATACTTACATTTTTGCACAAAGCTCACATTCAATTTTTTGGCGGAATAATTCAAAAAAAAATTCTATCGCATTCTCCCTTTTATTGACATTTGTAATACCTACTTTTTTCCCGGGGAAGAGTTTCCCATTTTCGAAGTTCGTTTAGAATAGGAGGAAAGGGAAAAGGGAAAAAATTCCCGGGGAGATTTTGTTAAGAATAGGGGAACAGGGAATAAGGAAAAAATTCCCAGGGAATTTTTATTGAGAATCGGGCTGAAAATAAAACAATTTTTTTTAATGTAAATCATTTGCAAGATATATGTTACATTCATTTGATTTGTACTTATAACAAATTTAAGATTAAGAGAACTTATTATTTTAACCCCTGGTCGGTATGACCAGGACATTTTTTATTTGATGCCGAATTTCGATGGAGAAGGTTGATGGGAAGACCCAAATACAAATCCGTTGAAAATTTTTAAATTAATTCTTGCCGCCAAAATATAGACCTACAATAGGACCGAACATGTTCGTGGGTGATTATAGCTCGCCGTCGAACTAAAAATCGGAATCTGCCTGATACCATACGGCATCACTGACCAGAAATAGGTCAATATACATAACCACAAAAAATGTTATGTATATATTTTAAATAGTTTTAGAACCAAAATCATCTAATTCATCAGCTTAAGAAATTAAGTACGATATATGGTATTTGTATTTAAAAGTTTTACGATTTCAATAGATGGACAGAAATTTTGACTTTAATTTAAATTTTTACTCAGATATTATTGTCAGATACGAATTTGTCTAATAATTTGTTTATGCTGAAGCCAAAAATACTTATTTCCGTTTTTTAAAATTTGTATAAAATATGAGCTTGAAAACTTAAAAAAACGAAAATATGTATTTTGGGGTTAAATTTTAACGTAGTATAACTTTAAATTATTCACTGCTATAGAGTTGCAAAAGTATAGAACATTTGGATGTTAGCTGTGTGTATGCGGCAACCTATCAAGATATATGTAAGCCAACGTTTAACGTTACATATGTCATATTTTTATGGGTGTGACACAAGACAACGTTGATAGCTTGCCACAAAAACATAGCTATTGAGTACCTACTCAAGACTTAAAAGTACAAACTCAATACTTCCATAGTTGTACTTTTCTGTATATTATAATGTGGTCTGAAAAACATTATAAAAATATAACCGTTTTTGGTATGAAAATACAACGCTGTGGTTAAGTATCGCGTTTTGCACATTTTACACTACACTTTAAAAAAAATATTGTTAATATTTTATCCCCAAAAACACCCTTTTGTCATTATCCCCAACAAATGCCCGGATCCCTAAACGAAAATTTTTATTTTCATTCACGAAATAAAAATCCCGAATTGGGGATAAATCCACAAAATTGACAACACTGATATTTTAAAGCAGGCCATGCAATTAACTCGTAATCCATTAATACTTTTATTAACTTTTTAATATCAGGTCCGTTAAGTTCACCTATATGAAGTTATAAATTGGATTGGGGTTATAAATATCTAGATTGAATATATGCATCAAGGTGTTTTTTTGTATGGAAAACATTCAAGGAGCGCCGATGTTCAAATTTGGGTCAAAACGGACCACGCTAAGACGTGGAGCATCGCGTTCAAAAATAAAGAAATCACCATAATATACATATTTACCGTTATAAAAAATATAAGTTTTTAACTACTTTCCTGATTTATTAGTCTCCATTCAAACGCATATAAAAAAAACAATTAATTTTTTTTGCATTTTTTAATATTTTTGCAATGCACTTTTTTAATGTTTGCATAATTTTAACAAAAAATCTTTTAGTTTTCTTCGATCTTCTTGATTTCTATATTAGTTTAAAATGAGCTTAAGATCTTTTTTTATTTATAAAAGCTAATTATAAATCGTTGTTTATCCCAATATTTCGTCACCACATTGTGTGACTTCCTCAGGGGAATTTTTTTTTTACAATTTATAAATGAAAATTATAAATTGAAAGCTTATATACTTATATAAATATTTATAATTAATTTTTATAAATAAAAAAAAAAGATTTTAAGCTCCAATTAAACTTATATATAATTTTAACAAAGTAATATACCAACTAATACAGGGTGGGCTCTTTAAAATTTAAATTTCAATCGGCTATATAAAAAAGTACTGATTATTTCTTCAAATTCCTGGGTTTGTTGGAAAGGTTGAACTTTTTCAATTAAGAATGGAACACAATATCATTCATATGAAAAAATAATCAGTACTTTTTTACCTTAGCCTTATAAGTGCACACAGGAAATAAATTGGTTGGAATTCTATCGCAACTACCAAAAATGTATCGTTATTTAAAATTTTTAATTGTATGTATTGTAGTTAAAAGTCTTAATAGTTAAATTTTATTATAAACAGAAAATATATTAAATTAACCGAAATAATGTCACATCATCCAAAATATTGGTTTTTCTAAACAATATTGAAAAAATATTATCTTCTACATCAGCTTACATACCCACAACCAACATATTATCGAAGATTTTGTCATTTTATCTGAATATTTACAGCAAAAATCTAATATTAATTCTCTTTCAATAAAAACTATTACTCTATCTAAAATATAAGTTTTTCCAATAAATTTTAATAAAATATCATAGTGTTTACCAACATTAGTGCATAATAAAATATTAAGATTAGCAACCGAAATTGTTATTATAACAATATTTTGGAATGTATTATATTTTGCTTTTAATTCATATACATATTAATATTCAAAATTAAACAAACAACAATTTGATGTAAGTGTCTGTGGTTCAGTAGGTAGAAACACAGCCTGCAAGTCTAAGGGTTCTGAGTTCAAACCCTAAGAAATTTTATTTTTTTTTTTTACATATTTTTTATTGAATAAAATTAATACACAGAATTTGAATACAGTTTAGCCTAGAGGAAAAGCAATGACCTTACAAATAGAAGGTTGCCGGTTCTAGCCCAGTTCGCCGCATTAAAAGTGTTTATTAAAAAAATATAAAAATTGTGGAATGGGTTTCTATTTGTCGAATATCTATTCATAGAATATTATAATCTATATAAATAAAAATGAAATGATGTTCGTTGGTAAGCGCATAACTCGGGAACGGATGGACCGATTTGGCTAATTTTTTTTTAAATGTTTGTTATGGCCCGAACTTGGTTTTTACGGAAAGAAAATTTAAAGAAGCTCGCCGGAAAGTTAGATAATTTTCAAAAAACTTAATTTCCTAAAATTTAAGAACTTTTAAGTAGTTTTTCCCAAATTATTCGGTTTTCCGGAAACTTTCAAAGTTTTCCTTTCAATAAAAACCTTGCTCTGGCTAATACGAACATTTTAGTAAAAAAAATATCCAAATCGGTCCAGCCGTTCGCAGTTGATGCGAATTTACACAAATTTCGAAAGGAAAAAAACATTTTGACCTCGGTTACAACTATAATTAGATATACTTTGTACTTGACCCTGATTATCATTAAACATAAATATATTTTGTGTTTGATACTGATTATCATTAAACATAATTATAAGTTTTTAATATTGAGCCTTTTTGAGGTTTTTTTACCCGGGATTTTTCTATGATTTCTACTTCGTTCCAATTGTTAAAAAATACCTTATTAACAATTTATTCCTAGGCAGAACAACGTTTGCCGGGTCAGCTAGTCTATAAATAGAAAAGCAAACAGATATTAAAACAAAAATTCGAAATTTGTATATAAAATTCAGTATTTACAACAGTATTAACAATTTAAAAAAATCGGTTGCAACTAACTACAAATCTGTTTTCTGTGTGTGATGAAAATTTATACATATCTATATGTATAAAAAATTGTTTCAAGTGTGTTGTGACTTTATAACTCACGAACAGTCAAACCGAATTCGATTAAATTTTAAGGATTTGTTCGTATGGTCGTGTAGATGGTTTATCTAAAGTGTGCACGAAACCGGTTATGAATTATGACTGTTCATGTCAACATGTGATTTTGTCCATATAAAAAAACAACAACAAATGCGCCCATGAGCGTGTACGGTATGTATACTGTGTGCTGACTTCATACACACGGTAAATACACGTTGTAGCGCATACACACATAAACATTAACAGCTGTCTGTGATTGATCATTTTAAGGTTCTTTTTCTTCGAACCCGCGGATCGAGAAACCAATGAACCAATGAATTTGATTCAATGTTAATATTCATCCGTAGCGAAGCCATGATCCGCTAGTGTTATATATTATTTATTGTTAAAATATTATAATTATTTCTCCACATTTTATCTTAGTTCATAAGATATGACTATACAGGTTGGTTGAAAAGTTCCTGTGCTCGAAATGAAAGAATACTGTTTTTGTTACGAAATATATTTTTTTATTCAATATAATCTCCTAGAAGCTCAATACACTTGTTCCAATGATCTTCCAATAATTTTATCCCATCCTTATAATGGTTTTCCGGAAGCTCTGCAAAATAACCGTCTACGGCTGCAATGGGCTCTTCATTCGACGAAAAATGCTTTCCACGAAGGAATTGTTTGAGATTTCTAAAGAGATAGTAGTCACTGGGAGCCAAATCTGGTGAATACGGTGGATGTTCAAGCAATTCGTACTTTAATTCTTTGAATTTAGCCATCGTCAAAACACTTTTGTGAGCAGGTGCATTGTCTTGATGAAAAATGAACCAGGTCTTTTCTCACGAATTTTTTCATCCAGCTGATCCAAAAGACTGCAATAATATTCCGAGTTGATTGTTTTACCTTTCTGAAGATAATCAATCAACGAAATTCCTTTTGCATCCCAAAAAACTGATGCCATAACCTTCTTTGCTGATCGTTTTGACTTCAAACAGAATTTTTTTATACGTAATTCTTCATGTAAAATATGGAGTACTCGTTCGTCTGAGATGCCTATGGCATTAGCAATTTTACGCTTATTCAAACTTGGATCTTCACTAACCATATTATGTACCTGCTCAATGATTTCTGCTGTGGTTGCAGTTTTTGGTCGTCCTTCGCGTGGATTGTCTTTAAGGCTGGTACGACCACGTTTAAATTCACCAGCCCAAAATTCAACGGTGCGTTTTGAAGGTGAGGACTCCTTATACACTTCTAACAATTGTTCATAAATTTCCTTTGCTTTTAAACCCTTCAAAACAAAGAATCGAATGACTGCACGATATTAAATTTTTTCCATATTAAAAAAAATCAATGACACGTCAACTTCAAATGGCTTGTAAACAAAGAAAGAATTGACAGAATGACTTGCAACTTTGCATGTGTTCTCCGGACAGTTATACCAACTTGAGTAAAAAAGTTTGGAGGTAGCAGTGCTATCTCTTGGTGAGCGCAGGAACTTTTCAACCAACCTGATTATCTTTATATATATAATTCTACTGTACGTGTTTTGAGGCTGAACTCCTCCTAAACGGCTGGACCGATTTGCATAAATTTTTTTGTATGCGTTTGGGTGGCGCCCCGGTTGGTTTAGACTTACAATTCGGTTCACTTGGATAAAGGGGCGTGGTAGCTCCCATACAAACCACAAATTAAAAATTTATTATTTCTGCTCCTGATAACGGTAATTGAACAAAATTTGGTACGTGGGTTTGGTGTGCATTTTTTAAGTGCTGCTGGAAATATGGGCGGGATTGTACAAAGGGGCGTGGTACCTCCCATACAAACCACAAATTAAAAATCTATTATTTCTGCTCCTGATAACGGTATTTGAACAAAATTTGCTACGTCGGTTTGGTGTGCATTTTTAAGTACTTTGATTAATATCCTAATCGCTTTAAATATTATGCAGGACAACGTCTGCCGTCAGCTGGATACTATACATCTTTGGTGGAAGTAAGCAATGCCACGCCCCTTTTAAAAAATGGCACTGGTGGCCTTTGTTATTATAATAGACCAATTGGCATGAAACCTTTCCAATAAAAATAAAATTTGAAAGCAAAGCAACGTTTACCGGGTCAGCTAGTAAAATTATATATAGTTATATATAATTATATAAAATCAGATAAGCACAGAACTAATTAACTAATCTTAGCCATGTTTTTTTTCCAAATTCCTGAATATACAACTATATGTAAGTCCCGAAGATATCATTATATACACTGGTGCAAAATTATAGCCGCATACTCTTTTTAGCGATATTTTACATTTACAAAAAAATTATTAAAAATCTGTCTATACAATTTTAAAGAGCATGGAAAATGAAAAAGAGAAACAACAATTAAATGTTTTTGTTATTGTTTAAAAAACCGTTATGGCAAATAATTTGTTTTTTGGATGGTGCATACAAAATATATTACTCAACTAACGGTTTATCCTGCTTTTATATTAATTTAGCATGATTAGTTATTATTCATATAAGTACAGTATTTTTGAAATGCCGCGTGGTTTTTATTTGTCCGATATCAAAAAAGGTAAAATTTCTGCTTTTCAGGAAGAAGGTGTAAGTTTTCGAGAAATTGCTCGGAGACTTAACCGATCTGACAAGGTAATCCGCAATTTCCTTAAAAGCCTTTCGAATTACGGACAAAATAAAAAAGAAAGCAGGAAGAAAACCTAAGATTAGAAGCGCTAGCAACTCAACTCAAAGTGCCAAGCAAATAGCTCACGAATGTGGATACATTTATCACGCTGGACTGTAAATCGGGTACTACAGCAGTCTTCAGTTATTTGCCATCAAAAACGAAGAGTGCGCCACGACTACTGCCTTGGCACAAACAAGCGCGGTTGATTTTTGCATCACCAGTGATGTCACACTCAATTGCAATGGCCAGCCTGCTCTCCAGACCAGAATACGATAGAAAATGTCTTGGGAATCATGGTATGAAAAATCTTTGATGGTAATATGCAATATGACACAGTTTAGGCTCTCAAAGCCGCGGAGATTGATAGTATGCCGGAACGAATCTTTGAGCTTATCTCAAACAATGGAGATCCCGCTCACTATTAATGTAAACAAAGTTTTAAATTTGTATTCATATTGTTTTATTTTTAATTTTTATGTTAATTTTTGAAAGTGAGGCTATAATTTTGCACCAGGAAAAATTAACTTTTTGTTATAACTTTAATTAAAATTAATTTATTCTTGTAAAATCTTTTAGATATTTGTAGTTTTAATCTAGAATCATTCGATTCTTTTAATTCACCTCTAAACATAAAATCTAAATCCCCAAATATATTATTGCATGTAATTTAATCTACCATTTTTTATTTAAGTTCTACATCTACAGTCAGGTAGCAGGTAGCCAGCAATAATGAATTAAAATTCCCCGCAGCTGCCGTAAGCCGAGGTTTAAAAATTTCATGTCTAGCACTTAAGGATATATTTTAAAAATAAAATTGTTTCAAGGGCATTCATTGAGTGCATTCATTGAGTTGCATAGCTTGTTTTTTTTTATTATTTAGTGGAAAAAAAACAATGGCAGAAGATTTACAAAGTTGGAAATTGCAACTCCAACAGGTGGAGGCAGCTTTACAGACTGATCCAGAAAATGACGAATTGGTTAAATTAAAAAAGGATTTGGAAGAGGTAATAAAACTAATGCGTGATCTCAAAAAAACAGAATCAGAGGAACAGAAGAAATCTGCATACATAGAGCTATCTGCATACGATAAAATCGAAGCCGCAGAAAAACAAATTTCACCTGGTAAAACCTGGAAAATTGGAGACAAATGTCAAGCTCGGTGGACAGAAGACAGTCAATATTATGATGCTATAATTGAAGGCATTACAGATGATGGCGAAGTAAGCGTCGTTTTCGAAATCTATCAAAATCGTTCGACCACAATACTGAAGGAGCTACGCGAAGGTTCTGCTTGCAATAAAGTATTTCCTACGAACAAACGCTCCCGCCCAAATCAAAAGGAGTACCTGCAGAAACGCAAAAAGAAAAAGTTGCAACGTTTTAAAGAGTTGGAAGAGGAGCGTGAACATGACAAGAATAATTGGTTGAATTTTAATTCAAAATTTTCCAAGAAGCAGAGCATGGTGGTAAAGAGTATTTTTACTTCACCTGAAAATGTAGATGGTCGCGTTGGCATTGGTACCTGTGGAGTTTCGGGCAGAAGAATGACAGACTTTACAGTTGGAGAAAAATATTGAAAGGAACTGTAAATTTACAGCAACAACACTGCAAACCAGATTGGGTTTTGTAGTTACTGTTTTTTAAAAGAATTAATACGTTCTACTTAGTAATATAATAAAACAATTAGATTTATAAGTTATATAATAATTAAATATTTAAGAAATTAGCTACAAATAAAATATAAAAAAATATCCCTAAAATCAGAGTTATAATTTTTTTGTAACGTTTATTTTATATAATATCAAACTCCAAATAAACAAAAAAAAATTAAATTCTACAAAATTCAGTTTAGACAAGAATTGAGTGATTTTACGAATATAACAAAAACGTTCCATATTTTTTATTTTATTTTGAGAAATAAATAATGTTTAAATATTTTTCATAAATAAAACTTTAAATCCCAGACATTCACAATTCAATTTTATATGGGAAACAACAATAAATGTGTCAGTTAAAATCCCGGTTTGCGGCTAAATTTTAAAAACTCTATTTTGGATCATCCATTTTGAATTTTGAAAATTTAACTGATTCTTAATTGCCAATCCCATAATCAAGAGAATAGTAAATTTTTTGTAAAAATGTAAAATTTTTATTTTGCAATATCATATTTCCTTTAAAATAGTTTAAAAATTTTTCTTAATGAAATTTTTATGTTTTGTTGATCTGTTATTTTGTAAATTAATAGTATTAGTAGGAGTTTAGATCATATAATCATATTCTTGTTCATATTCATGTTTATTTGCAATAAAACAATTTTTCTTAATTTAAGTAAAATTTTATTAAAACTTGAAAAAATTTACTTAAAATTAGTATATATCTAATATTTCCTAGGTAAAATTTCTTGATTTTAGGAAAAAAAAAAAACAAGTATATTAAATAAACTGATTAATTTTTAAGAAAAACATCTTAGTTTTAAGAAAATTGCCTACTAAATTTTCATTTCGAATTCAGTTTTAAAGTCTACCACTTTCTAATTTTTAAGAATTATTTTCTAAAAATTAGTTCGGGCAATTAAAAACAAAAAGTAATAAACTTTTCTTATATAATAAAAAAAATTTATTTAATTTTAGAAACTGATGAACTATTTCTAAGGAAATTTTTCATGCAACTTAGTTCAGTAAAATTTTAATAAAATTTTATTTTTTTCAAGTAAAACTTTTCTAATTTTTGGGAAATAATAGGCATGTTTTCTTTGTACACTTAAGCTAGCAAGTTATTTCATTTATATGGAGAATTAAGCGAGTTGAGAACTAATCGCTTAGTACTCGCTTAATTCTCCATATAAATGAAATAACTTGCTAGCTTAAGTGTACAAAGAAAACATGCCTAATAACCTTAGGAGTAGGATTTTTTTTTCTTGGAAAATGTTTAAATTATTTTCAATATAAAACAATAAATTAAAAACAAACAAGTTTAGTTTTCCTTATTTAAAAAAAAAAAAAAAATATTATTAAAGGAAACAAATTTCTTTAAAAAAAATTATCAAGCAGGATTGTAATTTTTGGTAAGTGATCGTGCGTGAGTCAAAAATTGCTCACGTGCCCATCTGCAATCTTTAAGTATTTTAAAATATATTTTAATATTTTGTTAGCAAAAGCTAAAAAATTTCGAATTTGCGCTTTTATGTAATAATTTTGTTTGCTGACTCCAATACAAAATATTGCAAGCATATTTTATACATTACGGCATAATGGCTTTCCTATAACTGACGTTGCGAAGGTACTAAAACAATTTTTTTTTCACTTAATAATAAACAAACGTTAAAATTTGTACGTACATGTCAATTAAAGGTTAAGTTAAAAATGCCGTAAAATAAACTTCCCAGCAAAACTTTGGTTATGGATGCAATATTCTCATGCGTTACCTTGTAATGATAGCTCGTTACCTTTTTCATTATTTGCAAGCATAAAGTAGTAAGTTACTGATTATTTATTACGTAATATATGATTTATAAATGTATAGTAATAATTGAAATATTTTTGAAAATATATTTTTAGATACATTACTTTGTGTTTTTTTGTAAGCAAAAGGGTAATCTATGTTTGTTTTGATAACACTAGCGAAATAACAAAGTGCAACAATTCATTTAAGTTTAAAGCAATCAAATACTATATGCGTCGATAGCTCAGTGGGTAGAGTTCTTGGCTGGCAACCAGAGTTCCCTGGTTCGATTCCCATCATGACCACATTATTTTTAATAACGTTTAAAATATTTTTAATAAAAATTCCTCTTTTTTTAAAAATCTATTTTTAGACACATTACTTTTTCCATTCTCGTAACCATATAAGTATCCCCTTACATTATCACCTCTAAAGTAATGGGTATATACATTACTTTGAGGCTCATCGCCTGTTAAATGCATCAATGAAGTAAGGTGTAAAGTTATCCATCGGTCCCTATGGCTATACTTTACTTTACCCATTATTTGGTAATGCGTGGTTTTGCTAGGTTATGACATTTTTACATTTTCCAATAATAACAAGAAATGTAACTATGATATTTTGTATTTTTTTCGACAATTTCCTTAAATTAGTTAATTTAAGAAGACAAAGTACCCACAGTGTTCCCAGTGGCGTAGCTAAGTCATCAAGGGCCCATGTGCAAAACATCAAATTGGGCCCCTAACAAAAATCACTAACAAGTACAAAAAATACTGAAAAATATTAAAAATATCATTAAGTGGTAAGTTTGAAAAATTTTATTTAAATTTTTTTGCGTGATTTGCAAAATTTGGCAATCATTGCCAGATTGGATAATCTGGATTGGCCTATTTTATTTCCCAAATAGTTTTTAATTATTTACCAAATGACCTTTCAGCACTTGTTGAGGTCACTGGAATTGTGTAAAATAATTGCATTGCTGTATAGACTTCCATGACGGCATTCAATTGATGCATATTATGGTCTACATTTCCAACATTTTGGCCTCTTTACGTTAATCCTTGTTTGTACTTTTTAACGTTATTTCAAACAGTGCTCTTAAAATGTCAGAAAAATTAATTTTAATTGCAGAAATCGTGAAAGTATTACTTGACCAAGCGGCCAATAGACTCAAGCATGGTCAGCATGGCTTGATGACTACGTGTATTTGTTTTTGTAATGGCCGTCAAACAACGCTATACACTTAAAAAAGTTTGTAAGTTAAAATAACTGAAAATATCATTTAAAAGAAATGATATTTCATTTAAAAACCGGTCTACTTAATTTTCATTTTAAATAAATACCATTTGTTATTTATTTTTAAATGTTGATTAATCAACTGACACATCCGTAAGAAACAAATGATATAATCAGTTAAAATAAATGTCAAAATTTTACCTACCAATCCTTAAAAAATAAATGTTTTTTCATTTATTTGAAATTATTTCCGTTTTTGTATTATTTGTTTTTTTTAATATACTCGTACAATACAAAATGTATGTATGCATATGAAGCTATAAACACTTTTTGTGTGAATGTATTTGAGTATGTATGTGTGTTTATGAAGTTCTTGCAATTTGTATTGAAAAATTTTGTATATATACAACCAATTTAAATAAAAAAACAAATTGAAATTTTTTGAATATTTTTTTTTGAAACAGACAGCAAACAAAATTTAAATTTGTAATAACTGTTACGAACACAAATAAACCACAAGTTTCCGTTTTGTGGGTAAATTTTTATTAAATATCAAACAAATGAAAAAAATAAATGAAACTGAAAAAAATCGGTATATGATAGTAAATTATTTCGAATAAATGTATAAAAACGTTAATTTAGATATTTCTTTGAAAAATAAATGTATCTTCCTTTATTTTTAAATGGAACGGAAAACTTTTTTATTAAACTACAAACAGTTAACTGCATAATACTCTGAGTGTATGTTGTACAGCATGAATATGTTGTACAGCATGATTGATCGTCTGAGGCCCTTTTAACATATTATTTGATTATTAATATATTGAAATCGTAAAAAAAATTGTATGCAAATAATTTTCTTATTTTAACGTACAATTTTTTATACATTTAAAAAATACATAAAACAAAAAAAAAATATTTAATACTCTCAACAAAGGGCCCCTGTTGGCCATGGGCCCTTGAGCAGTGCACCACCCAGCGAAAATGAACTTACGCCACTGAGTGTTCCTTAGCCACAGATGCCGTGTGTCACTTACTGCATCCCTTTTTGTAGTTCTCTCAAGGAGAACCATTAATTAACTACGAAAAACTTTGTCATAATTTATTACTTTTCAGGATATCCTGCAGTATATTTTTTAATTTGTTTACCTTTTGGCACATGAAATTTAATTTATATTTAAACTACGTGAGTTTTGTATAATTCAATTTAATTTAAAGACAACAACGTGTAAAGAGTGTAAAGTACTTTAAAATATATGGTAAAATATATTATCTTTATCATAGAAACAGTTTCATATTTATTAGAATTTTTTTTTATCAAATTTAAAAGAAGTGCTATTTAACTTTATGTTGGAAAATATTTTCTTATTTTTAGGGAGTTAGGCCCTAGTTTTTAGTAAAAAAAAATTATTTAATGAACTTAAATTAAATAAAATTTTTCTTAAAACCAAGGAAACTTTTCCTAACTAACAGTAAAATTTAAGATGATATATCGCTAATTAGAAGGAAATTTTACTGTCTTCTAATACAAATTTAGTTCTCAATAGTAAAATTTTTCTATAATTTAGAAATTTTTACCAAATTTTAAGTAAAATTTGTTTCTTAATTTCAAGGAAAATTTGATTAAAAAGTGTCATTTAAATTTGTCCTTCTAATAAGTTAATTTTTTTAAATTCTAGTTCATTTTTTTTTTTGGAATTGTAATTTATAACTATCTGCCATTGTGTTTTCTACTAAATAAAATTTCCCACAAACTATTTATAATCGCTTATAAAACCAAGTAAAAAAGTCTTTAATTCGGCTGCGCCGAATCTTCGAACACCCTCCACCGATATCTTAAAAAAATGTTCTCTACTGTTTTTGATACAAATTTAAATGATTGAACTATGGAGGTGAAAAAAAATTTTTAAGGTGAAAAATTTGTTTGGATGCGAAAACAAATTTTTTTTGGAAAAAAAAATTTTTTTTTTTTTTGGAAAAATAAATTTGAGGTGAAAAAAATTTTTGAGGTAAAAAAATATTTAAGTTGAATACTAAATATACAACAACAAATACCAAACTGCTCGGGAGGATGTCCAATAATCTGGGTAAAAATAGGCACCCCCGCTTGCGTCTTCGCGTAGTGCTCGCAATTTCAACATACAGACGGACAGACAAAAAGATATCTCAAAATCGCTTATCACCATATAAGGTGGAGGGTATAAAAATATAAGAGTTATGTGTAGAGTTGAAAATTATGTTTTATTTTAAAATTTTATTACTTTTATTTTTTTTTTTTCTTAATTTTAACAAATACAAAAAATGTTTTATTTTTAATAAAATATTTATTTTATTATTTGAAGTTTAAATTTGCAGTTAAGAGTTTGAATACCTTCAGAAGAAAATTCATTATTTAATATCTAATGATTCATACTTCCTTTGTACATGTTGTTTTTGTTGTGGCATTTTCAAGTAGAATCATCTAAAATATATGGTACAGGTTCTTGGCACACCACACCGGACTTTTCGTTTGAACAATATTTAAAAAGCAATTGCTTTTTATCTTCTAAAATATGTTTACGACAATATTTAGTACATGGCAGTGGGCGATCACTACACTTAACATCACCTTCGGTGAAAAAGCATTTAATGAAACCGGAACTTTTCGAACCAGCAGCAGAATCCTCAGCACGACTACGTTTATCTTTGAGCATTTTATGCAACACCTCTTCGATGCCATTTCTTCTATGGTAAGAATTCCAAGATTTTAACTGCTCATAGAGAACACGTTCTTGTGGTGTCTCCTTTAACTGTTCATGAATACTACATAAAGGTTCACGTTCTCGACGTATGGCATATAAATAACGACGTCTTTTTTCGCATAAAATATGATTCAAACGATTAATTTGATCAGTATACAGCCCCTTGAGTTTGGTAAGTTTAGCCTCTGATATACGTATGACTTCTTGGCGTGCATAATTGCTAGCATGTTTGAGAAAATTATCATCTTGAGAGTTAACACTTTCATTATTGGATTCATTGTGCCCATGACCACGTAAAGTATTATTCATACATATGACCTCCTCGTCAGTAGAACTATCAGAAGCATATTCTAAAATATTTTTTCTTTTATGCATAATGGAATAAATGTCATTCAAATTATGAATATGATCATTGGTAACAAATGGTGTTGCATGTGGTGATACCACATCAATTTCTTCATCTTGTTCAGAATTGGCAGAGCTTTTTCCTGGTGACTCTTCAATATTGATATGATGTGATAGACTATGCAACAGGGCCTCATTTGCTACAGTTTACCTATGATGGAGTGTCTTTTTTGCAACTGATCTTGACGATTGTGTTCAAAACATAATGTTGTCATATTTGGATCTTTTTTAAAATCAAGTTTTGGCAAAGCATTTGGACACTTCTTTTCATTGACGTAGGAAAATGAACATTGTTGAAAGTTCTCGCGAGGATCTCTAAAGATGTGTCGCATACATTAATCGTAGCCATCAATATGTGGGATTGGAATTTAGTTTGAATTTCCTGCTGTAATTGTTCGAGTAAATCTTTATGCTCTTCACTATTGCCATCAAAATTGGCTCCACCACATTGTTGCGGGAATTGGCTGGACATTTTTGTTGCACTTAATAAAAAAAAAAGTATTTTCTTTAAATTATCGCGAAAAATCCAATTTCGCCACTATATTAGCTATATCGGCTTTTGTGCTGATTGTATGTGAAGAGTTGTTGTAATATAGTAAATAAAATAATTATCTTTAACCGCTGATATCACTGAATTTTTGAAAGACACTTAATGAATGCTTTTGAAAGTGATTTTTATTTATAAATTCTTAAGTGCTAGACATGAAATTCTTAAAACTTAATTATACTACTTGCAGCTGCAGTAAATTTTAATACATTTATGGTATTTTCCACAAATCAACTGCATCTGCAGGGAATTAATTTAATAACGGTATTTCTTAAAATAATAACTAATTTTACTTTTTCTGTTCCCTGACTGCTGATGTAAAGAGTGATTTTTTTGCTATTTGGTTTTGCAGTGTAAATTTTTTCAGTGTAAAAAAAGATTCAAAGCCAAAAATTATCAGTATTTTATTATCAAAATTGACTTTAGTAGACATTAATACACCAACCCGTATGCGAAGAGTGCGTACTGAGGAGAATATTGCTGCTGTATCGGCCAGTGTCAATGAATATCGCGATCTGAAAATTTGTCGCCTTTGTCAACAATTGGTCTTGTGTTATTCAACCATTTTTACGTAAGGACCTCGGAATAAAACCATAAAAAATACAGCTGTTGCGAAAACTGAAGCCAGGTGAGTAGCCACAAAATAGTTTGTTTCGTGAGTGGGCCTTAAAAAAGTTGAATGAAGATCCATTTTTATATGGAAAAATTGTCCTCAGCGACGAAGCTTATATTTGGCTCAATGGTTACGTCAACACACAGAATTGACGAAATTGGTGTGAAGAGCGGCCAGAGGTTGTTCAAGAGCTGTCAATGCACCCTGAAAGATGCACCGTTTGGTGCGGTTTGTGTGCCGGCGGCATCATTGAACCGTTCCTATTCAAGAACGAGGAAATTCTCAACGTAACAGTCAACGAAGCAAGGTACTGTGCGATGATTACCGAAATTTTTTGCCCAACATGGAAGAATTGGACTTGGTTGACATGTGGTTTCAACAAGACGGTGCCACATGCTACACGACACGCGATACCATGAGCTTATTGAGAGGTTTGGGGAGCAATCAATCTCACGTTTTGGAGCAGTTCATTGGCCGCCAAGATCATGCGATTGGACTCCACTAGATTATTTTTTTTTTTTGGGAATACGTGAAGCCTCTCGTGTACAGGGACAAGCTAGCCACAATTTCAGCCCTATAAGACAACATTACAGCTGCCATTGTTGAGATACCGAACGAAATGCTGGAAAAAATATGTTAAAATTGGAGCTCACGGATGGACCACCTACGGCGTAGCCGCGGGCAACATTTACATGAAATAATGTTTAAAAAGTAAATGACAGGCACATAATTTATCGTCCCAAATAAATAATTGATTCACTTTTGCAAATTTTCTGTGTCTTTTTTTCAATTTTCAAAACCCAAACAGTTAAAATCAATTGCCAACTTAAGAATACATTTAGAAAAGAGATTCAGCTAAAATTGATAAATAAATTGGTATAATTGTGTCTTTCTAATGTCTTTGAAAATTTGGATGTTGTGAACAAAATACTGGTCTATATTAGAGGGAGGCCCCTCTAGAACAGTTTTTTTAGTGTATAGAAATTTAAAATTGTTCATATCTTTTAATTAGTTTCATTTCTACTGCCTGTAACTAATGTACTAGCAAAATAGTGTCGGAAGAAACAAATTAATTTTCGCATAATTTACTTTACAAACATTACATATATTATCATATAAATATTAATAACAAAAAGAACTAAAAAAAAAAACAACAAAAGAATATAATATATTACTTATTTGTTTTTTGTCAACATATAGTGATCTTCTGCTTAGCAACAGAATGATCGAATCTAGTGAGACAGAGGAGAGTGAGGGTGAAGTTAATTGGCAGGTATATCGATCGAGTAAACGAAGTATCTCCAGGTCTCCACCAACTCAAATAAATAAAAAGAGAGCAATTGTCGTAAATGAACCATGTTCTAGTAATAATAGATATCAAGTACTTGATGACGTCATAAATGAAGGAGATAAAGAGAGCGAGTTTGGTTTGGATCAAATAGCATCAAACACAACATCTTTACCTAAACCCCCACCGTTATTCATACCTAGTGTAGAAAATGTTTCTAGCATGATAAAAGATCTTTCTAAAATAATCGAACCAGCACAATTCACATATAAAGCATTAAGAGATAATCAGGTTAAACTTATGATTAAAACCATAGAATCTTACAAAAATATTGTAAATTTTTTTAATAAAAAACAAATTAAATTTCATACCTACCAATTAAAAACTGAAAGAGCATTTAGAGTGGTTATAAAAAATTTACATCCTACAACATCTGTGAATGACATTAAAGATGCTTTAGAAATGGATAATCATAAAGTGAGAAACGTCATGAATATCCGTAGCAGGATAACTAAAGATCCCTTGCCTTTATTTTTTATTGACCTTGAACCAAGTGAAAATAACAAAGATATATACAATCTAAGACATTTAAACAATGCAGCTGTTAAAGTTGAACCACCAAGGAAAGTAAAACAATTAGTACAATGTTACAGATGCCAGCAATTCGGCCATACAAAGGCATATTGCACTAAAAATTATCGTTGTGTAAAATGCGGCAATGAACACCCCACTGCCGAATGTCAGAAAAATAGAGACATCCCAGCTTGTTGTTCGAATTGTGGACTAGAACATCCAGCTAACTATCGTGGCTGCAGAGTTTACCAGGCAATTATTAGAAATAAGCGTGAGGTTAGACCATATGCTCGCAATTATGCTTTAAATAATAATCAACAAGCTTTTGTTGGTCAAACCGATTATCCTCAAAATAGCGAAACCCAAAATGACAACCGTAGATCTTACGCCGAAGCTTTAAGATCAAATAAAAGTGACGCAAACTCGTTTGCCAGATTAGAAGCACTAATGCAAAGTCAAATAGAACAAACAAACAATTTACTAAACATGATTTCTCTTTTGATAAATAAATTATGCAAATAGACCTAAGAATAGCAATATGGAACGCCAATGGCCTTTGCAATCATAGGCAAGAAGTAGAAGTTTTTCTTAATATTAATAAAATAGACATACTTTTGGTTTCAGAGACACATTTCACAAGCAAATCTTATTTCCACATAAATGGGTACGCGTTAATCAATACTAACCATCCTGACGACTCGGCACATGGTGGCTCTGCCATCCTTTTAAAATCAAAAATACCTTTCCAAATTATGCATGAGATTCAAGAAAGTTATCTGCAGTCTACCATAATTTCTGTAATCAGCGAAAACAATCCATTAACTATTGGAGCAGTATATTTTCCACCACGTTTTAATCTTAAAGCTAATGATTTTAAAAATTTCTTTGACAAACTGGGATCAAGATTTCTGATTGGAGGTGATTTTAATTCAAAACACTCATGGTGGGGTTCACGGCTAAGTAATCCAAAAGGAAGAGAACTTTTAAAATGTATACAGGATGGTAACTTCTCAGTAATCTCTACGGGGAAACCTACTTATTGGCCATCGGACCCTCGGAAAATTCCAGATCTCCTGGATTTCGTTGTATATAATGGTATTCCAAGGTATCATCTGGATATAATGGAATGTTTCGACCTCAGTTCTGACCATTCCCCAATATTGGTAACATACAGCACAACTCTATGTAACACTACGGATTATTTGTCTTCAAATAAAACTGACGTTGATTCCTTTGAATACTGGATTGAAAAAAATATTAACTTAAAAATTTCTCTGAAAACAGTAGATGAAATCGATGATAATGTTGAATTTTTTACTAATTTGCTACACGAAGCCTCCTATCTCTCAACACCTAAAAACAACAACCTTACAAATAAATTTGTTCTGTCAACTGCAATCAAAGCTTTAATTAACAAAAAGAGAAAACTACGTAAAATATGGCAAACCAGTCATCATCCACTAGATAAGAGAAATTTTAATAGATGCGCCAAAGAATTGACTCAACTTCTTCGACAATTTAAAAATAATTCCATTAAAAACTACCTAGAAAACTTAAATCCATCAGCCAGAGATGATCATAACCTTTGGAAAGCCACAAAGTATTTAAAGCGACCACAAAAAAGAGATCCTCCCATTAAGGATGAAAGCAATAAGTGGTTAAAATCTGACCAAGACAAGGCATCGGCATTTTCCATTTATTTAGAAAAGGTCTTCAGACCATTCAACTTTAATACAGGTTCCTCAGATGAAGCAAATATAGTAGAATTTCTTGATTCACCCTTCCGATTAAGCACATAACGCCAGCAGAAATACGTGATGAGATACAGATGTTGAACCCCAAAAAATCACCAGGCTATGACCAGATCAATGCTCAAATGCTAAAACATGTCCCAAAGAGGGGATTAATTTTTCTTACTTACATATTTAATGCTATGTTGAGACTGAGCCACTTTCCTTCACAATGGAAGTGTGCTATGATTATTTTGATACCTAAACCAAATAAACCTGAAAATAGCATTTTGTCATACAGACCTATAAGCTTGTTGGCAACATTTTGGAAAATATTCGAAAGAATATTTATTCGAAGAATGGCGCCCTTGGTCGAAGAGTTCAATATTGTACCAGAGCATCAGTTCGGCTTTCGCCACAAGCACGGGACACCTGAGCAATGCCATAGAATTGTACAATACATTACGGAAGCTTTGGAGAACAAAAAATACTGCTCTGCAGTATTTTTAGATGTTCAACAAGCTTTCGATCGCGTGTGGCATACTGGGCTATTGTACAAGCTGAAGAAGTTTCTACCAACACCTTATTACTTACTTCTAAAGTCGTATTTATCTGAAAGACTTTTTTACGTTAAACATAATAATGGTTACTCTGATCTTAAACAGATACATTCTGGCGTACCACAGGGCAGAGTACTAGGACCCATCTTATATACGATTTACACATCTGATTTACCTATTTTCGACAACACTTTAGTGGCAACGTATGCAGACGACACAGCTATATTGGCAGTTAGTGAGTCGCCAATAGAAGCTTCGCTTCTAGTTCAAAATCAACTCAACGATATACAGAAGTGGCTTACCAGGTGGAACATCAAAGTAAACTCGAATAAATCCAATCATATTACTTTTTCAATGAGAAAGGGAGATTGTGAAGCAGTCAAAATAAACAATGAAACTATCCCTCACACTAGTTGCGTCAAGTATCTCGGTATGTACATGGATCGAAGGCTCACTTGGAAAAATCACATCAGAAAGAAGAGAAAACAACTAGAGATTCAGTTTAGAAAACTATACTGGCTTCTTCGTCCTAAATCCCAGTTAAGTACAGAGAATAAAATAAGAATTTATAAAGCAATACTTAAACCAATTTGGATATACGGTATTCATCTATGGGGTACAGCCAGCAACTCTAACATAGAAATATTACAAAGATTTCAATCCAAGACACTTCGGACTATTATAAATCTACCTTGGTTTGTCACAAACAACATAATACACAATGACCTCAATATGCCAAAAGTTAAGGAGGAAATCAAAAGATTTTCTGCAAAATATTTGAAAAGATTAAACGATCACTCTAACATATTAGCAATTTGCTTATTAGATAAAACCAATGAGACGAAGAGACTAAAAAGACTGCATGTATTAGATCTACCATTTAGAAAATAAATTAAACAATATAACTTATTATTAATATTATCACAAATATTATTGTAATATTTTCTACTAGTGATATTACATATTGATGTAATATACTACAGGTTATTATTTATTGTAACTAATTTTTATATCTAGTTTGCTTATTATCGAAGGATAGATTGCAAATAAATAATGATGAGATAAAAAAAAAAAAAAAAAAAAAAAAAAAAAAAAAAATATCTTTTAATTGATAAATTTATATTTTTAATGTTTTTTCTGATAGCTTTCACCTTTACTTTTCCTTAAAAAATAACTGTTTTCAATTTGCAGGCACAAGATGTTAAGGGAATTACATAGCCATTGACCAAATAAAGCTTAATTTTTATTAAAGGTAGTGGACCGAGTTCACTTGAAACTCTTTACACCCGGGCATTTGATATAGGTGAACAAGAATGGAAAGTTAGATTTTTAAAATTCAAAATAAAGAATTTATTAAATTTAAAAACCCCTTATTTTTTAAATGTAAATTTGAATTTTGAAAATATAACTTCTGATTCTTATTTACTTACCCCAAAAAATTAGTGAATACAAAATTTCCAGTAAATTAATTTTGAAAAGAAGGTATCCCATCCTTGGCAAAGAATATCTTATATATACAATTTTTTTATTACAAAAAATCAATAAAGTTATGTTTTCTACATACATCAGACTATATTTTTTTCCAATTTATACTAAACCTAGCTTTAAAGCCCGATACTTCGTTACCGATAGTTTTGAATTTAACTTATTTTTCTAATATTTTAATTTCAGGTATCAAATTTCTAGCTTATGCCCGTAATTTCAAGCAATAGATACCTACCAGTGCTTAGATACTTACCGTGTAGACGAACAAAAAGTAATAGATATCTAAGCACTGGTAGGTATCTATTGCATGAAATTACGGGCATTAAAGGGTTTGCACAGGCCACTAAAGGGGGATTCTTCCCATTTTGTTCCTTCCCATAAAAATTCATAAAAATTTTGTAATTAAAATCCTACTAAACGAGTTTTTAGAATTTAATGGAAAACCAGCTTTAGCTTTCAACTTGAAATTTAAAACACGAGTTTTAAAAAAATTAAAAATGGCGGATTTATTAATTTTATTTTAAATATGTATGTATAAAAAAAATATATTCACAAAAATTTTGACCATATTCGAGCCGCCATATTGATTTTTTTGAAATTTTATCCTCTAGCAATTAAAGAGATTTCAAAAAATTATGCCCACCTTTTACAAATCTTTAATTACGACTTTGGATTTGTAATCAAGATCCTATAAAACCCTATATTAGATATTTTATAGCATTATATTCCATTACTTTATTAAGTATTAAAAATTACACTCACAATATATTTGCAGTTACCGACTGTAGCTTATTTAAAAAATAATGCGTAGAGTATTAAATTCATAGAAATATATTTTTTTTAGCTATTTGAATCAGTCATTCAAAAAACAAACTATAAAAAATTACGTACTTTCAGTAGAAATTGTTATTTTCTGTTAAATGTAAAAATTTTGTGTTTTCTGTTTCTAAAAATAGAAATTCAAATAATTCCTTTTTGTTTTTTTTTTTTTAATCAAAATAGTTTGTTTAAATACAAAATTATTTCAATAAAAATTACAAAAAATTATTCAAATACACATACCCACATAGAAAATAAAAATATATACATCTGTGTGTGCTGCGTTTTGTAATTACATACAAATAAAAAAATTTCAATTTGAAAAGCAAACAACAAAAATCGTTTTTTTTCTAACGTTTTGTCAGTTAAAAATTGATGGTTATTTTAAACGACTTTCGTTCTTTTTTACTACTTTTGTCGATTATTAAACAATGATTAAAAATAAACAAAAAATGGTATTTTCGATTAATTTAGTATGATTTTTAGATTATTTTTAACGAAATAATATTGTGAGTTTAATATAAAAACTTTAATTCAGCAATAACATAAGTTTTATCTACCAGATCCAAATGATTTGGAGATTTCACTTAAATAAGCGGGCACTTTCATTTAGCGTTCTAGTTACCCACCAAGCAATTTGTTTTAAATTGATTGTTTTGACTCTCTAACTATTGTAGTAATCAGTATAATTGCCAGAATTTGTTTTTAAAATCATTTCTCTCATGAATGAAATATTATTTTCACATAAGTTTGGAGCCTAACAACAACCCAAGATATTTATTATATATTTGGCATTATTAGTTATATAAAACATACACTATATCAAACAATTGTCCGTACACCAGACAGTAGAAAAGTTGTTTCACTATATTTCAAAAAATACTTACCCGATTCATATCAACTAAATTTTATATTGTAGTCCAATAAGTGTTGTAAATAATTGCAAATGAAAAATATTTTAAAACTGTTTTACTTTTATTTCTCACAAAAAAAACTTCATAAAATTAACTCAAAAATTTGTCCGTACAGCTATAAAAAATGATAATTATGTTTTTTAAATGTAATTTTAATAACGAGTATGATGTCCTTTGGCTGCAATTACTTCTCGTAAGCGGTTTTTCATTGATAAAGCCAATTTTTGTGTGATGTCTGTTGGAATATTCTGCCATTCCTATACGATTACATCTTTCAGCATTTGTTTGTTGGTAATTGTATGCTGGCGAATGTTTTTTTCTAAAATATCCCATAAATGTTCTATGGGGTTCAAATCGGGGCTTTGAGGAGGATGAGGGATCACTTCCTTCACGTTGTAAAGCAGCAATTCGCGCACAACCATGAAAGTGTGCTTCGGGTCATTATCGTGAAGGAACCGAAAATCGTTTTGTATACCCAATTTGGTCGCACTTTCTTTCAAATTTTCTTTCAGAATGTTTAAATAATAAAATTTATCCATTGTGGTTTCAACAAACACAAGGTTCCAACACCTCCAGCTGTCATCGCACCCCATACCATCACGGAGCCTCCACCATGTTTTACTGTAGCTTTAAGATTTTTTGAATGCAACGCTGTATTTGCTTTCCGCCACACAAATCGTCTTCCATCAGACCCAAAAATATTAAATTTGCTCTCGTCCGTAAAGATAACTGTTTTCCAATAGTCATCTGACTTATTTATATATTTGTTGGCATAGTCTAAACGTTGTTTTATATTCTTCTTGGATATAAAGGGCTTCTTACGAGGAACACATGCCTTATATTGGTCCATATGTAGAAAATTTCGTATGGTTTGTGCACTTAAGGAAACGTTTTCATCTTTTTTAATATCTTCTGCTATTTGCACAGCACTTGTCTTTGGATTTAGCTTCACCACGCGGTCAATCTTTCTTCCCAAACGAGCATCAATAATTTTTGGGCAACCTCTTCCTGGGGTAATTTCAAGTGAATTAGTTTTCTTGTAATTTTGTATCACGTATTGGACTGAAGATCTTGCCCTAGAAACATTATCAGCAATTTCCCGAAAACTTTTGCCATCATTATGCATTTTTATTATCAATTTTTTGATGTCAATAGGAATCTTTGTATGATTTTTATCATTTACACTCATTTTGATAGAAATTGAAATGTACTGGCCAAACAAATCACTTTAAAAGAATGAACAATAATCGGCTTTTACAATAAAAACAGAAATTTAAATACCGTTATATTAGAGTAGTGCAATTTTTTGCTCTATTGATGCTGTACGGAGAAATTTTTGAGTTTGTTTTTTATTATGTTTTGTTTGTTATAATTTTTTGTTGTAAAAGTAAGACATATTTACAGTTATATTTTTGTAATTATTTAAAACAGTCATTGGACTTTTAAACAAAATTTACTTTAGTTAAATAGGGCTTTTACTTTTCGAAATATAATGAAACATGTTTTTAAATAAGAGATGTACGGACAATTGATTGAGACAGTGTATAATAACAGTAAATACACATTATGTATAAATTTCCAGAAAATTGTAATCTCCGCATTTGTATTGATAAACCGATTACAGGAATATTTCCATTAGCTTACAAATAAACGTCTACATAATAATAGGACATCAATAAAAAAACATCTTTAATTTAAAACCGTAAATTAAATTAAAGATCAATGCCAAAGTGAGCAACTTTTTATATTTATAAAATAGTTTTTAGTTTAAAATCAGTTAAAAAATTAAGTAATCAATTATTTTCAAAATTTATCTAATTAAAATTCAATATCACGTTTTGAAATCTTTATTAAAAAAAATCAATTTTCCAATTGAAATTCACACCAACCATAAATGGCAATGTAGTATCGCGTATCATGTGACGTGATCCAAATACTTAATGATACGACATCTTTTTTGGAAGTCAAGTCATAAAATAAAACACTTAAAAATCAATTTTCTTTAAATGGTTTTGTTTACCAACTGCTTTAAGATGTCGTTTACAAGTTGTTTCTGTTGTTGCAGCACAAACAGTATTACATCAAATCCCAGCAAAAATTTCAAGAATTAAATTTTGATTTAATTTAAATATTAAAAATATCATGAGAATCAGAAATTCACTTTCCTGATCAAACAATATTTTTTTTTTTTTTTCATACGGTACTCGTATATCCATATTGTAATGTTACTTTTTGCTGGGATATTATCGATTTTGTTAAATAGTTGTTTTTGTTTGAATAGCTTCGGGTGCATGCTAACAATATGTTCTAATGGACAATTTCCGAATTGCAACAAAATTGTAATTTTGTCGTAACATTCTTGACTGCTAAAATTTAAAATTCAAATGAAAATTTTTAAATGGAATTATTTTTTTTTTTTTTATTTATTTGGTTAATAGATTAAACATAAATGATTTATAATCTTCATAGTTTACATATGGATTTTTGACAGTTGAAAGTTTAACTTGACAATTAAAAGATTAACTTTATTAGTTTAATACTCCAAGGTTGCACCGCGTGTCGACAGCTAGAAAATATTTTTGAGGCATCATTTCAACACTAATTTTTATTTGACTTAAAGCTTCATTATTCTTTCCGTTCCGTTTCTCCAACGCGTGCTAGCGTAGCCCAGAGGGTCAATTCTCGTTCTGTGATAATGTGAAGTGAAAAAAAAACTTTTCATTTTCGTTTTCATAAGCACTTTTCACTCGAACTTTTCACAAATACATAAATTGCGATTCTCGTATGTATTATGAAAAAAATGTTTCATTCGCCCATGAAAATTTTGTAACTGTGTTATCCAAAATTTAAAGCAAATGTCAAAACAGAGAAAAACGTATACAAAAGTGAATTAAGTTCGTAAAATTTATTTTAAATAATTATATAAAAACATCTGGATTAATTGTATTATTGGATATTATTCATAGAATTCCGGATGAACAAAGGTAAGACAATGATGTTACAAGCATTTCATTGCAATAAATAATTTAGCAATTTATAGGAATTTTTTGAGAGAGACGCATACTTCGTGCTGACCACAATCCATTCGAAATGACAACCGACAAGCACTTCATGGATTTATATCGGCTTACTTTAAGTGAACTATATTTGGTGCGCGTATAAAGTCTAATATTACTTAAAGAAAAAAAATTCATAAAGAATATAAATAAACTATAAATAAATATGCCATACTGTTGCCATTTTTCACTATCCTTTTGGGTCTCACTAAAACTGTTAAGGCTCGCCGCTAATTCGTTACACTTTTCGTCTCTAAATTTGGCACCATTTGCAGTTACAAATCTGTAAATATGGGATTAATAAAAGTGTAATTATGGTAATTAAGCTACTTACTTATCGTTTGCAATGTCCACATGCTTTTCTTAATAATTAATTAAATACTCCTTTTGGCTTTCGCTGGCACGCTTTCCTCTTACAATCTTCTCCATGTTTATTTCACTTATAAATAGTCTGTGTAAACAATTTTTCATATGAAAATATGTTGACAGTTGTTTGCACTGTTACACAAAACAAGAATCGCCAGTGCTGTGCAATCGTGAAAAAATCTTGTTTCGTTCCACTTTTTTTTCATATGAAAACGTTTTGATATTTCTTTACATTTTTTTGCAGAACGCGAATCAAAAGTACTATGAAAACGTGAAAAAACTTTTCATTTCATCTTTTCACAGAACCAGAATTGACCCTCAGGTCAACATTTATATGAAATAATCTTTAAAAAGTAAATAGTAGGCATTCATTTATCGCCCCATATATATATTTCGAACACTTTTGAAAAGTTTCTGTGTTTTTTTTTTTTCAATTTTCCAAACCCAAACGGTTAAGAAATCAACCTTTAGTTAAGCGACAGATAAAAGCAGAAATTTTGTTTAAAGCTGTGTTTACATTACGCTCGAAATCTAGCTTTAACTAGTTATTTAGTTTTTCTAGTTATCGTTAAAAATTATTTTTTAATGTGGAGTATAACAGCTTTTTTTCACGCGAAACTTAAATGAAGAAATAATTAATAATAAATGAAAATTGTTAATTAGTTTAATTTATTAATTATACAAGAAATTTCCCCTGAAAAGTCATTCAATGGGGTGACGAAATATTGGAATAAATAATTATAATTAATTTTTTATATAAAAATAGATCTTAGGCTCATTTTAAACTAATATATATAGATCGAAGAAAACTAACAAAAATTGAAAACAAAAAAAAGTTCAATTCTAAATTAAAAGACAAAATAATATAGTTAAATTAAATGAAATCAGAATACATCTGACAGATTTCTGTACTAACTTTTTCTACACTTAAAATTGTTTGTAAGTTAAAATAACAGAAAATACCATTAAAATGAAATGAGAATTCATTTAAAAACCGGTCTACTTACTTTTTCATTTACATCAAATGGTTTTTGTTATTTATTTTTTAATATTGTTTAAACAACTGACACATCAGTAAAAAACAAATGATTAATCAGTTGAAACGACTTAAAATTTTACCTTCCAATTCCGTGAAAATAACAGTATTTTTCATTTATTTGAAATTGTTTCCGTTTTTTGTATTTTTGTTTTTTTTTAATCGAATGACGATATCTGTGTTTATAAAGTGTATAAAATTCTCGTGCAACGGTTTTTTGAGTAGGATGTCCTTATCCAGAATTTGTTACCTTTTTTTTGGCAAACATTTTTTTCGTAATTTTTTTTTTATTGGCATCAAAAAATACCTATAATCCTAAAGTTTCACTCTCCTACCCTCGACTCTAGGTGATTAGGGTGTCCCTATCCAGAATTTTTGTTCTCTTTTTACGACAAAAATTTTTGTTGGTTATTTTTTTTTTATTTGGCATCAAAAAATACATATAACCCTAAATTTTCACCCTCCTACTCTCACCTCTAGGTGATTAAGGTGTCCCCATACAGAATTTTTTTTATTTTTCGGCACAAATTTTTTTTCGTAGTTTTTTTTATTTGGTATCATAAAATACCATACCAATACCATAACCTCTTGGGGATTAGGGTATCCCTATCCAGAATTTTTTGGTATATTTTTTGACAAACATTTTTTCGTAATTTTTTTTATTTGGCATCACAAAATACCTATAACCCTAAATTTTTACGCTCCTACCCTAACCTCTTGGTGATTAGGGTGTCCCTATCCAGAATTGTTTTTATACTTAAAAAAAAAAAAAACAGTTTTTATATTTTTTTTTTTTTTTTGCATTACCCTCCTACCTGTCTTGGATCACCCTCCTACCTGTTTATCTAATTTTTGACAAAATTTTTCGAAATTTTGTTATTTGGCATTATAAAATACATATTACCCTAAGTTTACGCCCACCTACCCTCACATCTATGTGATTAGGGTGTCCCTATACAGAATTTTTGTTTATCTATTTTTTGACATTTTTTTGTAATTTTTTTATTTCGCATTAAAGAATACATATAACCCTTAGTTTACGCCAACCTACCCTCAACTCTAGGTGATTAGGATATCCCTATCCAGAATTTTTTTTTATCTATTTTTTGACAATTTTTTTTTTGTAATTTTTTTATTTGGCATTACAAAATACATATAACCCTAAGATTTCGCCCATCTACTCTTACCTCTATGTGCCTATAAAGAATTTTTTATACATTTTTTTTACACAAATTTTTTCATAATTTTTTTTTTACTTGGCATCACAAAATACCCTCCCTAAATACCCTAAAGTTTCACACTTCTACCCTTACCTTTAGGTGATTAGGGTTTCCCTATCTATGCAAGAAATAAGTAATACAGCAAAACAACGTTTTCCCGGTCAGCTAGATTTGTATATAAACAAATTTAAATAAAAAACAAATTTGAGTTTTTTGAATATTTTTTTTAAACAGACAACAAACAAAATTTAAATTTGTAATAACTATAACGGAAACAAATACACCACAAATTTCTGTTTTGTGGGTACATATTTTTTAAATTTCAAACAAATTAAAAAAATAAATTATACTGAAAAAAACGGTAAATGACAGTAAAACATTTTGTACAAATGTATAAAAAAAAAGTTAAAATAAATAATTTTTGAAAAATAAATGTATGTTCCTGAACTGAAAACTTGTTTATTAAAAGTACACAATATTCTGAGGGTATACCTGTGACATATAAAAAGTGATACACATTTTATTCAAAGTGCCAACGTCCCATTCGATTGTGCCAAAAAGGACACTATTGCGCCACATTTAACAACAGCGCTAGATACTTTAAATATTATGTTAAATTAAGGTAGTAATCTTTATATCACTAATGTAATAGAATTTTTTAAAATATAAAATATTAAAATAACGAATAAAGTCAATTTTAATAAAAAAAAATGTGAAATATTAACAACAACAAAATATGTTTGGTACAATTGAGGTATTAAGAGTGATATTTTTTCCAAGATATTTGGTAACTAATTTAAATTCT
The DNA here is from genome assembly GCA_949748255.1 of Eustalomyia histrio. Classification (NCBI taxonomy): domain Eukaryota; kingdom Metazoa; phylum Arthropoda; class Insecta; order Diptera; family Anthomyiidae; genus Eustalomyia; species Eustalomyia histrio. Next base: position 17,718,964 of record OX456527.1, on the reverse strand, counting down.
CCTTCTTTCATCCCCGTCTCAAACTATAATTAAATGTTATTTTACGTTGTTACAGTCTTAATTTCCATGAAAAAGACTTTTAACAAAAGAATTTATTGTCCCCGTCCAAGAAAAACAACAAGTGTTTCCATTAAAATTCTATAAAACTTTAAAAGACAATAATCTTTTGAGGAATAAACAGAATGAAAAAAACACCGTAAACAAACAAAAATGTAAGACCTTTAAATAAACTTGTTAGCAATTATCTTTTGTGTTGTAGCCATAATAACTATGGCAACAAATATGGCCAAAAGGGTTCGTTTATGTATTATACTTTCATTTGTTGTTAGGGAATTTTAAACTTCAATTGAGAAAAGACAAAGTAAGTGCCTAAAATTAAATTAAAACATGTTCCAGAATACATAAGAACAATTATATGAAATGATAAATTTCTTTGAGGTTTTTAAGCTTAATTAGGAAACAAATATATATTTACAAAAAAAAAAACGAAAACAAAAACGAAACCCAAACTAAGAAATTAACTAAACAGTTTGAAATTACAAATGTCATTAAATGGCTGTAAGTGAATCAACTGAATATTCAATAGCATTACCAACTTTGGAAGTGGTTAAATCAAGTAAGTATTTGTTTCTTTTGTAAATATTTGTCCAAAGGATTTAATGTGTTATTTTGTTTGTTCTTTTAATACAAAGTACCCATGATGTCAGCTGGCACAAACATTGATTGGTTACTTCACATATATTTTGCTCGCCGTAATTTTGAACGTTGCAAAACACTAATAGAACGTGAATTGTATAGACACCTCAACCCTGAATATTTGTATTTTGTTAAGGTAACTAAATGAATAACTCACTCGAATAAGGGCATTAAATACATTTTTAAATCTACATATTTTGGTGGAAAGTAAAACGTGGGAAACCGTAGTAAATTATTATTGATTAATTTTTAATATCTCGTGATATGAATTTTCGGAACTGGTCCAGTTTTCACCTATCACGGGCTGCTAATCCATGCGGAAATTTGGACCTGTCCCGTAATAGATGAAAACTGAACCGGTTCCGGAAATACATATTACGAATAGGTCAAAGGAGGGCCGGTTTCTAAAGTACTAACCACGAGACCGGTTTAAAAGTCAAGGCATGTTCTTTTGCGTTAGTTCTGTGATATGTTCTTTGGGGTTAGTAGTGTTACATGTTCTTTTAGATTAGAGGAAAATCGACCCCCTCTTAGGAAAAGCCCATGTTAAAGTAACCGAATTTGTTCATATAAAAAACCGGTCCCGTGACCGGTTCCTATCACAATGAACCGGTAACGTGACGTGCCCTATACAAACAATTTAAGATAAATTAGCTAAAAAGAAACCTTATCAATAGGTGAAGAAATTATGAAACAAATAAATATTTCTTGTAGGAGTTTAAAAGTGGGATTAAATGTGATCCCGTTTTTGCGATCATCACTTCCCGTCATCGTGCGGGGAAATGTGCAACTCAATCCAAAAACATCGACTAGCAATCGATCTCAACAACTCGGCATTTCACGCACCAGCATGATGAGAAATTTGCTTAAAGATCTCTGATTATTGGCTTACAAGGTCGAATTGACTCAGCAATTGAAGGCAAACGACCATCCACTTGGTTACGGCTTCCAATTGGAGCCTTACAGAAGCTCCAATCGGACATCAAATTTGGCGGAGGCGCATTTTCATTTCGGCTGCAATGTCAACAAACAAAATTGGGGATCGGAAAAACTGCATGTCATTGTCGAGCAGCCAATGCATCCACAAATAGTGTCAGTTTGGTGTGGATTTTGGAGTGCTGGCATCATCGGCACATTTTTTTCGAAATGCTGATGGTAACACCATTTCAGTCAACGGCGAGCTCTACAGAGCCATGATTACGAACTTTTTATGGGCCTTGGTTTCAGCAGAACGGCGCAGAATGTCACACAGCTCATCAAACAATCGATCTTTTGCCCACTAAGTTCAGTAATCGTGTTATCAGGCGTCATGGCGGTGTCAATTGACTGCCTCGAAGCTGCGACCCCTTTAGACTTTTTCTTGTGGGGTGCGGTTAAGGACCGATGCTATACAAATAATACAGAAAAGATCCACACCCTTAACGCTAATATTGTGCCAGCAATTCGTGAGATAAAACCAGCAACTGTCAACAAAGTCTTGGAAAATTGTAATGAGGCTCACAATATTATAAACTTTTCATTTTCACAAAAATGCACCTGATAAAACTTCGCGATCCAAATTACCCAGCAAAACCCCACATTACCAAATAATGCGTAAAGTAATGTAAGCCATACGGGCTGATGGATTACTTTACACCTTACTTCATTGATGAATTTTATAGGCGATGAGCCTCAAAGTAATGTATATACCCATTACTTTAGAGGTGATAATGTAAGGTGTTACTTATATGGTTACGAGAATGGAAAAAGTAATGTGTCTAAAAATAGATTTTTAAAAAAGAGGAATTTTTATTACAAAAAATTATTACAAATATTTGATTTAAAATATTTGTAATAAAAAATAATGTGGTCAAGATGGGAACCGAACCAGGGAAATCTGTTTGCTAGCCAAGAACTCTACCCACTGAGCTATCGACGCATATAGTATTTGATTGCTTTAAACTTAAATGAATTATTGCGCTTCGTTTTTTCGCTAGTGTTATCAAAACAAACGTACACTACCCTTTCGCTTACAAAAAAACACAAAGTAATGTATCTAAAAATAGATTTTCAAAAATATTTAAATTATTACTTTACATTTATAAATCATATATTACGTAATCAATAATGAGTAACTTATTACTTTATGCTTCCAAATAATAAAAAAGCTAACGAGCTATCATTGCAATGTAACGCATGAGAATATCGCACCCATTACGAAAGTTTTGCTGGGTAATATCGAAATTTCTAATAGGAGCATGTATTTGTATCTAAAATATCGTATTATCAAAAAAATAAATTATTTTTATAAAGTTGAAATTTAGGCCCTTATTCCAGCGACACATTCAATTAACAACTTCCAAGAATAGAATTTGATTTACATTTATTTTGAAGAAGTTTTTAAAAACAATAACTATATTAATCAAGAATATGAAACAGGGATTTATAAATTGTAAGTGCCTTCTTCTAATAAGATTATTTTTTCGTTTATTTTTGTTTATTCAATAGGGTTTAATTGACCGTGAAGAGGGCAACAATATTGAAGCTCTGCGTAATCTACAAAGAGCCTTGGAACTCAACTCTAAAAATATTGAAACATACAAAGAAATTGGAAAAACATTGTAAGTTAATTAACACATTTTAGTTGTTAAATGAAGGGATTACTTAGAAAAATGTATAAGTTTCTTTTTTGTTAACCCCAAAAAGGTCACAATACATATGTAGCAAACAAAAGTACTTTGTTTATATTTTATATTGCAATTTTTGTATTTAGAAATTATGTAAAATTTTAACGTACGACCAAAATCAGTATGCCGCCTTTAGGCGAACATATTTTTGGAAAGTACTTCAAGAAGAATTTTTTTTATAAATAAGCGATTTTATTACAGTAATTTACTTTTCCTAAATTTAAAAGGAAAATTTTTGGTTTACAATTTGAGATACAATTTTAAAAATTACTGCTAAAAGTAATACAAAATCGAAAATGAGCATTTCTACAAAGTTGTAATTTTTATTAAACCCATTTTAGCCAGGTCATATTATTATATTGAAATCCAAACCCTTTTAGCACTCTAACCTTAGAATCCAACCTCAGAATTCTTAGAATCTTTTTTGTTTGAAATCTTTTTTTTTATACTTTTACATTCAGAATAAATGAAGAGTATCTTGAAGCGCGTTAAGATAAAATAAATTGATATAAAATGCTCGATTAAAGTTAATCCACTTTCAATTTCCATATACACTCAAAAAAAAACTGAACTAGAATTTAGAAAAATTTACCTATTTGGAGGAAAAATTGAAATCAAAACGGCGCCAAAGACACTGTTAACCAATATTTAATAAAATTTTCCTTGAAATTAAGAAACAAATTTTACTTAAATTAGAAAAAATAAAATTTCTAAATTATAGAAAAATTTTTTTACTGAGAACTAAATTTTTATTAGAAAACAGTAAAATTTCCTCTTAATTAGGTCATATATCATCTTAAATTTTACTGTTAGTTAGAAAATGTTTCCTTGGTTTTAAGAAAAACTTTATTTTATTTAAGTTCAGTAGATAATTTTTTTTTTGTACTTAAAACTAGGGTCTAATCCCTAACAATAACAAAATATTTTCTAACATCAAGTTATAGCACATCATTTAAGTGAAACTTATATTAAAATTTGATAAAAATTTTCTTAAAAATATGAAACTGTTTCTATGATAAAGGCAAAAAATTTAATGTTTTTGAAGGACTTCCGCTTTGTGGGGGCACTGCTTTTAACAATATTTTTGCTTTTAAATGTTTGTCTTTAAATTATATTTAACTCATGTATTTAAAATATAAATTAAAATTCATTAGCAAAAAGGTAAACATATTAAAAAAAAAATCTGCAGGATATCCTGAAACGTAATAAATTGTGACAAAGTCAGATCCTTTTCTTGGTTAATAAACGGTTCTGCTTGAGAGATCTACAAAAAAGGACGCCCTAAGTGACACACAGCATCTATGGCTAAGGAACACTGGGGGTCCTTTGTCTTCTTAAATTAACTAATTAAAGGTAATTGATGCAAAAATACAAAATATCACAGTTACATTTCATGTTGTTATTGAAAAATGCAAAATGTCATAAGTTTGTTTTATGACATTTTTAGCCTAAACTTTAATTGGCATATAAAAAAATTGTTGAAATGCCTTCGATAACTATACATTTTAACAGGCGCAACGTCAATTATAGAAAAGCCATTATGCCTCGTAATGTATAAAATGTAGTTGCGATATTTTGTATTGTAGTCAGCAAACAAAATTATTTCATAAAAGGGCAAATTTGAAATTTTTTACCTTTTCCTAACAAAATTTTAAAATATATTTTAAGCCATTTTAAGTTCAATATTTAAGACTGTTAAGATTAGAATGGGTACGTGAGCTATTTTTGACTCACGCACGATTACGAACCAAAAATTACAATCACGCACGATAATTTTTTAAATGGTTACTTTAATTTGTTTTCTTTAATATTATTTTTTCGTGAAAATAAGGAAAACTAACTAATTTGTTTATAATTGATTGTTTTTTTTTTTTGAAAAAGAATATTGAAAACAATTTAAACTTTTTTCAACAAAAGAAATCCTATACCTAAGTTTATCATTTTTTAAAAATTAGAAAACTTTTAGTTAAAAAAAAAATATTTTACTAAAATTTTTAAAATTTATCTGAACTAAGATGCATGAAAATTTTCCTAAGAAATAGTTCATCAGTTTCTAAAATCAAATAAATTTTTATTATTACATAGGAAAATTTTTTTACTTTTTGTTTTTAATTGCCTAAAATAATTTTGAAAAAAACAGTTCTTAAAAATTAGAAAGTGGTAGACTTTAAATAGACTTACATTTAGTTAATTTTACTACTCGCGAAAAAAATGAACACACATTAAGTTCAAGTACTTTCTTATTTTAAGTTAGACACATTTTTGAACTAAATGTTCTAAATTTTTTTGAAGCAAACTTAGCAAATTTCTTAAAACTGAGATGGTTTTTCTTACAAATTGAAAAATTTTTATTTAATATACTTGTTGTTTTCCTAAAATCAAGAAATATTACTTAAAAAATGTATGAACTATTTCTGAGTAAATAAACTATTTCGTTTTTACCCATACATAGGAATTTTTATGCATTATAAGAAAATTTTTCAAAGTTTTAATAAAATTTTACTAAAATTGGGGAAAATTTTTAAATTATTTTATAGGAAATGTTTGATTAATTTTTAGTTCATGTGTTTTTTTTTTAACTAACCAAAGTACCGCCGATGTCAAGAGAGTGACAGTTTGGAGCACAAAGAAAACAGATAAATTGGGACAACCGAATCTCTTGCCAAACGAATGGTTTGGTCGGAGCCACCGACATATTTGTTTGTCGCGACAGAAATTCGGTAAGGGCAAAAGAGTTTTGTTTGAAACCATATATTTTAATTATATCAGGAATATATTTGGTTGCGACAACCAAATAAATCTGTTGTTGCAACCAAAATATTCAGTTGGCAAGAAATTCAGTTGTCCCGATAAATCTTTTTTCTCTTTGTTTTAAAGTACAACCATTTCTGTAAGAAAACTATGTTACAATATTGAAGGAAAATTGTCTGTGAATATAAAAACCACTTCTTCGCGGTTTGTGTATTTGAGGGTTAATGTTTGTTAATGTATTAATTTTCTTGTAATTTTTTTTTTACTTTTACCCATTTAACAGGCTAAAGTAAGTACTTACAACACATATTAAATAGTTGTTTTTTTTTTTTTTGTTCATATTTAGATTTATTATGGGTCGCTATAATCAATCTCTTGGTATATTCCGTGAAGCTGAAGAACTATCAACACGTTTGGATCATGAAATCTTCCATTTCATTGGTGAATTATTATTACGCTCAGCAGCATCACGTAATCAAGTGGAAATGGCACACAAAGAGGAATTAGAAGCAAAGGCATATTTTCAAAAGGCTGTACAAACTGGCAAGAAATTAGAAAGTTTTCAACGTTTGGCTGAAATACACCGTAAAGAAAAGGAATATAATAAGGCTATAGAGGTTTTGGAAAATTGTTTATTGTAAGTGTGCAAAAAAAAAAGAACTCTATAAATATGGGATACAACTATAAAATTTTAATGTGTTGTAATAATTAGGGCTAGGATGTTCATGTAACTATAAAGGGTAGTCCAAATAGAAAAATCTTTTTAAATTAAATGAATTAAACTTAAATTCTTTTGATATATAATGGCTTTGATAGAAATAAGAAATATTTCCAATATTTATGGAACACGAATTTAATTCATGTTGCTTCGTAGTAGCAAATCCTGTCAGTCCAATTTTCCAAGACTTTGCTGACAGTTTCTATCTCACGTATTGCTCGGACGATTTCAGCCTTAAGGCTGGGCATTATATCTGAATTATTCGCATAGCATCCGTCCTTAACAACACCTCGCAAGACTAAAGGAGTTAAGGCGCAGCGGTCAATTAAAGTCGATAGCTGATAACAAGATTACCACACTAAGTGTGCAAAAGGTGGATTGTTTCATAAGCTGACGTTTTCAGCAGCATTTACGAAAAAAAATGGGCCAATGATGCCACAATTCCAAAATCCACATCAAGTTGTCACTCTCTGTGGATCCATTGGCTTCTAGAACACGTTATCCGTTCCACAGATGGGGCAATTTTTTTTTTGTTGACATATTCGCCGAGATGAAAATGCGCCTCGTCGGTAAAGATGATTTTTCTGCAAATTGTCCGATTGAAGCTTCTGTAAGACCCAAACTAAGAAGCCGTAACGAAGTGGATGGTCGTTTGCCTTCAATTGCTGAGCTAATTGGACTTTGTAAGCAAACAATCCGAGATCTTTATGCAAAATTCTTATCATGTTGGTGCGTGAAATGCCGAGTTGTTAAGATCGATGGCGAGCTGATGTTCTTGGATTGAGTTAACTGCTTTCGGCCACAGCAGCCACATTACTTCGACGACGGGGACTATGAGTGTGGTCCAATAGCATAAAACTTGTGGAAAATAACTTGCCATCGTATGTAAAACAAAAAAGAAGTTGATCTCCAAAAGTTTTTAAACAACAAAAAATTCAATTTTATTTGAAAAATTATTAAAATTAGAAAAAAAAACAAGTAAAAAAAGTCTTAAATCCGGCTGTGCCGAATTTTTGAATACTCTCCACCAATATTCAAAAAAAATTATCTCTACTATTTTTGATACAAATAATGTAAAAACTTTAGAAGTAAAATTATGGAGGTGAAAAAATTTTTTGAGATGATAAACTTTTTGGATGTGAAAACAAATCGACTAAAAATTGCATAAGGATCACGAATATATATACTTTATGGGGCCTTAGACCAGTGATCGGCACTCATGGCACTTAGGGGCCGAAACGATTAATTCATTTATTCATTCATTTATCTAGATAAAATAATTTCTTACGGTGTAAAACATACATACATACATTCATATTCTCTCTTTCTGCCGACCACTGCCTTATACCTATATTTCGACATGATACAAACGGAATGAGAAACTGATATATACTCTCACCATATATGGTGGAGGGTATAATAAATATGGCTGTAGCCGGACACGAACTCGAAATCCTTTGACTGGATACCCTTTTTTAACAAAGTCATAACTTTCGTACCGTTGTCAAAATTCTGTCTGGGTAGTAGTGGAAAAACAAAAGCCGATTCTTACCACAGACATTTTTGTAAAATAAGTACTAGCAAAATGATTTTTGCAAACTCTGGTAAAGCGTGCCAAATAAGTGTTTCGCGAATAATTAATGTTTAATTCCAATACCTTGAAGTTTTATAACACTGTTAATTTTTAATTGGGTATTTTTAATTTTTTTATACTTATTTTATGTATGTAAATAAATAAAAAACATTTATAAATACATGAATTTCCTAGCCCTAGTCATAATATGTATATTACTTACAATTCATAAAGTTTCTTCAATTCCAAACCATTTAAGAAAACAAAACAAAAAAACTTACATTAATTTCTATTTTATTATAGATTATCACCGGAAAATACAGATGTTTTAACGGAAATTGGTGTATTATATTTAAAATTAAATGAAACGCAAAAAGCTTTTGATCGTTTATTAGAAGTTATACAATTCGATAAGAATTGTTTAAGAGGTTTAATGGCCTTTGGTGCTATATTACAGGTATGTTATATATTAAAAAGATAATAGCTAATTGGTATTAAAGATTGAAATCATAATACGGGTGAAATAATTTCAAACAAGCAAAAAAAGAACAAAAATTGCACAGAAAAAATATTCGGCTAATGAAATTTAAAAATATTCAGTAAATAAATGGCAGTAAAGGAAATCCAAAATTTCCTACAAATTAGTTTTAAAATTTACCCAAATTTCAGTCAAATTTTATTACAACTTAGAAAAATTTTCTTAAAATGAATAAAAATTCCTGTGTTTGAGTAAAAACAAACTTGTTTATATACTTAGGAATAGTTTCATTAAGTAATATTTCTTGATTTTACGTAAAAAAACAAGTCTATTAAATAAAACTTTTTCAATTAAAAAAAAAACATCTTAGTTTTAAGAAGTTTGCCTACTAAATTATAACAAAACTAAGTTTAGTTCAAAAATAAAATTAAGGAAAATAATTTATTTCCATTTAGTTCAAAAAATGCGTCTAACTTAAAAGGGGAAAGTATCGTATTCGAACTTAATGTGTAATGAGTAGTAAAATTAACTAAATTTTAGAAAGCTATTTCTAAATTCAGTTTTTAATTCGTCCACATTCTTATTTTTAAGAATTGTTTTCTAAAAATTAGTTCAGACAATTAAAAACAAAAAGTAATAAATTTTTTCCTATGTTATAATAAATATAATAAATCAAAAAAAGATTGTAGAAACTGATAAACTATTTCTAGGGAAAATTTTCATGCTACTTAGTTCAGATAAATTTTATTAAAATATGTATTATTGCTTTTCAAGTAAAAGTTTTCTAGTTTTTGGGAAATAATAAACTTAGGTATAGGATTTTTTGTATAAATATGTATAAAGTATAGTAACACTTTAAAGGTTCAAGTGATAAAATAAATTCTTTTATGTTTAATTTTTCGAAATATTTTTTTCAATTCGATTTTCGTGAGCGTAAGCGAAAATTCAAATTACTCACGTAATAGTACGTGAGCTGTAGTAGAAAAACAATCTTCGTGCATGAATGTAATTTTTGGTTTGTGATCATGCTTGAGCTTGTGTCAAAAATCGCTTACGTACCTCTAATCTTAACAGTCTTAAACATTGAACTTAAAGTAGCTCAAAATATATTTTAAAATTTCGTTAGCAAAAGTAAAAAAATTTCGAATTTGCGCTTTTATGTAATAATTTTGTATGCCTACTACAATACAAAATATCGCAGGCACATTTTATACATTACGGCATAATTGCTTTCCTATAATTGGCGTTGAGCCTATTAAACTTTATAGTTATCGAAGGCATTAAAACATTTTTTTTAGTTAACAATTTAAAAGACAAAATTTGTATACACTCACCAAAAAAAGTCTGTTATGGCAACTGAAAATTTTGCTGTTATTACGGGTTTTTTGCTAATCTTAGCAACACTATCTACTGACGTGTAGTACTGCTGCCGCTGCTTAATTTTAGTAAAATTTTTGTAAAGTGGAATTTAAAATCTGTTTGCTAAGATCAGCAAAAAAAAAATTCTAAATATTATTAATATTAGTACAAAATTTCAAATTTATCTTTTTTTATCGAGCATCAAAATTTTTTTATTTTTTTAATTTTAAAAAAAAAAAATTTAGACAAAATTAAAAAAAAAAAAATAAAAGGCTTAAAAGTTGTAAAAACATAAACGAATTTATCATTTTGTTTTAATTTGGTAATTTTTTTTTACTTTTAAGGTAAAATTTTAATTGTTTTTAGGTCTGATTTTTAGAACCAAAAACACTTTTTAGTGCTATTTTAAGTAGATTTCCTATTTTAATTCACTTCCGTTTACTTTTTGTAATATATGTAACAGTTTAAGGCAATTTAAGTTTGTAGGTGTAAGTTTTAATTACAAATAATATTTCCTTCATATTTTAGTTTTTTTTTTAATTAAAATTTGTAAAATGATTTCTGAAATTAGCAACAAAAATGTATAAATATCTGTAAAAATTCTGTAATTTGTAAAATGTAAATAGCAAAAAGATTTGCTAAATAATATTTTTTTTACTAAAACGCAGTACAAAAATAATAAAGTCGGATTGAAAACCGTTTACAAATTTAACTTTTTTTCTGAGTGTATGTTAATTAAAGTTTAAGCTAAAAATGCTATAAAATAAACTTATGACCTTTTGGCATTTTCCAATAATAACAAGAAATGTAACTGTGACATTTTGTATTTTTGCAAGAATTTCCTTAAATTATTTAATTTAAGAAGACAAAGGACCCCCAGTTTTCCTTAGCCAAAGATGCCGTGTGTCACTTTGGGCGTCGCTTTTTGTAGTTCTCTCAAGCAGAACCGTTAATTAACTACGAAAAGGATCACAATTTATTACGTAAATGTGTTGGTGATTTTTTCGTAATACATTCGTAGTTCGAATTTTCTTTCATTCCTCCAAAAAGTTGTATTGTACCTTCTCTGGCCAAGACGATGGCGGCTACATTAGGAAGAATTTGTGGATCTAAATTGCTTAAATCTTTACCTGCATTAAAACTGCAGCAGGCGAACTTGACCACTGCTAAAAATTGGACTAATGACCAGAAGAAGCTTGTAACCACCATTGGCGCTTTAACCGGTGGTGTTGGTGCTTTGATCTACGCTTTAGAACAATCTGTCGAAGCCTCTGGTACTGAAGTTCATCCACCAGCAATGCCCTGGAGTTATAATGGCTTAATTTCATCCTTAGATCATGCCAGTATACGTCGTGGTTACGAAGTATATAAACAGGTGTGCTCTGCCTGCCACTCTATGAAATATATTGCTTACCGTAATTTAATCGGAGTTTCCCACACTGAAGCCGAAGCCAAGGCTGAAGCTGAAGGCATTATGGTTCGTGATGGTCCCGATGACACTGGTAACTATTTTGAACGCTCTGGTAAGTTGTCGGATTACTTCCCCTCACCCTACCCCAATGAAGAAGCTGCTCGTGCTGCCAACAATGGTGCCTATCCACCAGATTTGAGCTACATTGTTTCTGCCCGTAAAGGTGGTGAAGATTATATCTTCGCGCTTTTAACTGGCTACACTGATCCCCTGCCGGCGTTCAATTGCGTGAAGGTCTATATTTCAACCCTTATTTCGTTGGTGGTTCTATTGGTATGGCTCAAGTTTTATACAATGAGGTCATTGAATATGAAGATGATACCCCAGCCACTCAAAGTCAATTGGCAAAGGATGTGGCCACTTTCCTTAGGTGGACCTCAGAGCCTGAACTTGATATTCGCAAGCAAATGATCATCAAAGTTGTTGGTATTATGGGTATGTTAGCAGCCACATGCTACTACGTTAAGAGACATCACTGGTCTTCATTAAAATCACGAAAGATCTTCTTTGTACCCAAGAAAGATTAAACGAGCACCCACTTTAATTTAAATAAAAGAAAACGCCACACATTTCTATTTATGCAATTAGGCTACAGTCAACAACAAGATCCAATTGATAATGAATGGGAAGAATAATATTAAACTCAAGTTATTAGAAAATTGTTAAAATAAAAGCTAAAATAAACTTAATACCAATAAAAGGTAATTAAAACAAAGAAAAATAAAAAATCTGATAATCTGATATCCTGCAGTACATTTTTTTAATTTGTTTATCTTTTTGCTATTGAAATTTAATTTATATTTGAAATACATGAGTTTAAAATTTTTAAAGATAAACATGTATAGCAAAATGCGTATTAAAAGCAGGGGAAAATATTTACATAATGAGTGTAAAGTACTTTAAAATATTACCTTTACCATAGAAACAGTTTTTATTTTTTAGAACATTTTTTTTATCAAATTTAAGGATAATTTTCACTTAAAAGAAGTGTTATTTAACTTGATATTAGAAAATATGTTCTTATTTTTAGAGAGTTAAATACGCGATTTTAGTCAAAAAAAAGTTATCTAATAAACCTAAATATAGTAATTTTTTTTCTTAAAGTCAAGTAAACATTTCATAACTAAAAATAAAATTTATGATGAGATATGAACTATTTGCGAGGAAATTTTGCTATGTTTCTAATAAAAATATAGTTCTCAATAGTTAAATTTTTCTATAACTAAGAAATTTTGATCAAATTTTAAGTAAAATTTGTTTCTTAATTTCAAGGAAGGAAGTGTCTTTGCGGCGTTTCGATTTCAATTTTTCCTCGAAATAAGTTAAATTTTCTAAGTTCTAGTTCATTTTTTTTTTGTGTATTTTTAACATGAAAAAATATTTTTTTTTCTGTAAAATTCACTGATTTTTTAGGTTCCCATCTAAAAATCGAAATATATATGAGCATACATGATCATACATGGGCCTGTATATGATCATACATGGACATACATGGTCATATACGTTCATACATTGTTCAATATATGACCTTACATGATCTCATATATGATCATATATCTTTGGATCCGAAATTTGAGGGTATATGGACGTATATGATCACATACGAGCATACATGAATAATATATGAGCATGTATGATAATATATGCACATATATCACCATATACCCTCAAATTACGGATCCGAAGATATATGGTCATATATGAGATCATGTATGGACGTATATGACCATGTATGCCCATGTATGATCATATACAAGCCCATGTATGATCATGTATGTTCATATATATTTTGATTTTTACATGGGTTGTGTTAATTAAATTTTGTTGTGAATAATATTGTAAGGTTAGCAAAATATGTTCATGTAATTATGACTGACATGTATTTTGTTGTTGCATTGCATGAATTTTCGTTTATCTAAAGCAAACCGTGATCTGGAAACACCACCTTAGTATTTTTTGTTTCTTCAAAAACATCCCTTAGTTAATAGACTCCTACTAGTTCTTTATTATTTCAATAATCATAAATTGACACCACTCCACTGACAATTTTGTTATTTTGCAAGTAGAGATAAGGATGCCAAATGACTTCTGTTCGATGAAAAATTCACTTGGTGTGCTTATCTAAAATTATAAAATAAATATTAGTTATTAGATATCAATATATGACCATCAATATAAAAATAAAATATGTAGTAAGTACATTGTCTATTGTTGTTCTATTATTATTATTATTGTTATTCATATTTCTATTATTCTCTAATTGTAGTCTCGCAACGATGTGGATGATGCTTTGGGGAAATATAAAGAAATTGCAGCAATACAACCAGACATTGCTGAATTGTGGAATAACATTGGTTTGTGTTTTTTCAAAAAACAAAAATTAATTGTGGTAAGTATTTTAAATGTTAATAGAACAAAAACTTATGTAGGCAAAGTACTGACTAAGATTCAAACAATTTTATATGTAAAGTTGTTAGTAAAACTAAAATGCTTTCCTACACTGATTAGTAATTATCAGGGCAGGGACTTTCATGCAAATGCATGTTTGTAGTCCATAGCCTAAAGGTAATTTTGTCTAAATACTTTTTTCGAATGAAAGAATTTGCCATAAACTGCTATCGTTTTTTGCTGCATATTTTGTTATAAATTCACATTTTTGCATATTTGACTTTTTGGTGCATATTTTTTTAATATTTTATGATTTTTAATGCATATTTTTTCAGGAAATTCTTCCTACTAATTAATGTGTTGATTTCATTGGAAAAGGAATAGAGAAAAGATAAAAGGTGGTGAAAGATGAAGGGCAAACCGTAATTACGCGATATAATAATTCTTAGTTGTGCTATGGGAACACCGAAGGAGGTTGTTGCGATATTTATGAGAAATAAAAACACATACATATTATTTTTGTTGATGTTGTTAATGCTAGGGATCGAACCCGCAACCGTCTGTGTAACAGTCCAACGTTATAATCATTACACCACAACGCCCATTTTGTGGGGTATTGTTCTTGAATTAAAATTATATTTCAATTAAAAATTAACTAAAGCATATAGCGCATACTAAAAAAAATAAGCGTCCTGTTATCCTGATTTTTTTCCGTATTTGAAGCCCCTCATTGTTCATCCCCTTTCATGTCACCTTTTCAAAGAAACCAACACATTAGGTCTGTACGAGGTAATTTTGGGTAAAGTCTGGTAAAATGAGAGTAAGCAAAAAATTCTCTCACAAAACAATAAAAATGCCCAAAATACTGCGAACGCACAAAACCACATTTCATACCCAAAAATAAACGTCAAATTTATTCATACTAAAAAACAGCGTAATTAATAAATATATTTGAAATTGCAAATATATATTTACATTTTCAAATGTATTTTTCATTTTTAAGAAGGAAAAGTTGTTTATAGTAAACTTTTATTTAACTTTAATTTTTTTTCAAAAATGCAAAACAGTTAATTTATTAGCAACAGCTGATGATTTGACAATTTTACCATTTTACCCAAACAAAAAGTACGCGTAAGTTCTGGTAAAAAGAGAAACACAATTACTCTCTCATGAACGCTCTCATTTACCCAATTTTTGTTACAAGAAACGCTTTCTGGTAAGATTGGGTTCCCGCGGGCACCCGCGGTAACGTACGTCGAACACACCTATTAATACCTGGTTTTCATTATGTCATATGAACTGACAACAAAAACTGACTCAAATGAATTCTCGTCATTTTGTGTCAAATGAGTTTTCATTACATCTGAAAAACTGACAATAAATCGATAAAGAAGAGCGTATCAAAGACTTATGTCAAATTTTGGTGTCAGTGACTGACACCCCGTTTTCATTACAAAGGTCAAATGTGATGCTGATTAGAAAATATTAATTTCAGGTAATAAAAAGTGGAAAAAAAACTAAAAATAATAAAAAAGAAACAAACGGCTGTAGCTAGTGCGTCGCTTTGAGTTATTAAAACACTAAAGGGCTTGGAAAAATAAAAGGAAGTATTGAAATTTATTTTCCAGCAAAAAAAAAAAATAACAGCTTTGCGATCGCCAAACAAAAAAAATTTACAACTTGTTGTCAATTTTATTTTAGATAAAAAATGCTGCCATATCTGCTGACAAACAGAAATTTGACGTTTTCACTTGTATGTCATTTAAGAAGGCAGTTCGTGTGCATAACTGACTGCAAACTCATATGACACCATATGACAACCCGTTTTCATACAATTGCCAACAATTTGGACAAATTGACATTAAAAATGACAGTGAAAACCATGCATAACTAATAGGAAGAATTTTCTGAGAGTTGCTTCTTTTTATAAAAAAAAAACAAATATTTTTTATAAATAAATAAATAAATAAATAAAATAAATATTTGATTTATACAAATCGGCGTAACTGTTAAGCCGTTTTCAAAGCCAACGAAATAAAAATGCTTATAAAAATAAAGGTATCCTTTAATTTCTTATTAAATCTGATGAACATAATTATGATAATATCCAGAGTAAATTGGACCTGTTTATATGTGGTACGTAAGATCTGTCTAGATTTTATCAGATCTAATTATTAATTTTGAGATCTAATTACATCTGGTACAATTAGATCTAATGAGATTTGTTCAGATCTGATATTTTTTACATGAGTGACCTTCGATATCTTTAATCGATTTTATCGACACTTCAGATAGATATTATTGAAGAAATGGTACATCTTTTTTGAATTGTCATACATGAGACTTGTAAAATATATACTGATATGAAACTATCTATAAATTGGGTCAAATTCATGGGTCCCCTTCCAGAAACAAAATCACAATATGACAAAATATGATTTTTTTACTTGTTATATCCTACACTACTACGTGGAAATGGTGTAATAAATTTGAGCTGACCAAAAATAATGGATTTAGATCCAAGATTACCGATCGATCTCCGAATACTACAGGTAGACAAAATTTGGAAAAAGTTAAGACCCTGAGACTAGAGTAAATTTTTTAAAGGATTGATATGTGCTGAGTCCAAATCTGACTTCCGAATTTCTCCAACACGTCAAGTTTTTGAGATATTTAAAAAAATCCGGGTTTTCACTATAGTCGGAAAGTTTTAACATTGCGAATTAAGATTTATTCACAAAATTTGTTGTCATCCAAAATTACTGTTGCCCTTAAAATTCAGGTTTTAGCTTTCCCTTATCTATTTTCTTTCTCTGCTTAAAAAATATTTAAGATACGCACAGAAAAAAATTAAAAACTTGTTTCAATTTCGAAATTGATTGAATAAATTAATATGTGAGGTGTTCCTTGTTCGATCAAGATCATGCAAAATTTCTCAAATAATAGTAAAATTATAATTTTTTAATCAGCATTTTACGCTCCTTATATTGTTAATTGTAACTCTTACTTATAAAGCTCACAACTTAAATGGAAAAGCTTTACGAGAACAAATTCAAATTTACTCATGAACTCTAGCTGTGTGTTTAGTAATCTCCATAATTAGAGGTTTGTTTGATTTTTGTTTCTCTTTGCTCTTCCTTTCATAGAAAACTCAAATATTATTACTATTTTAATTAAATTTGAATCTATTACATAATGGCACACTCAGGGAGGTATGTCGGTAAAATTAACTGAATATTACTGTTAAAATCAGGGACCGAAAATAAGAGTTATTTTGAAATTTTAAAACTTGGAGAAAAAATAATAGTTATTTTTTCGAGCAAAAATTATTTATTTTTTGATTTTTATTTTTTCGAGCAAAAATAAGAGTTACTTTTTTATTTTTATTTTTTCGAGCAAAAATAACAGTTTTTTTTTTGAAATGATTAATAAATGGAAAATAACTTTTATTTTTGCTCGAAAAAATAAAAATCAAAAAATAACTGTTATTTTTGATCGAAAAAATAAAAATCAAAACATAATTGTTATTTTTGCTCGAAAAAATAAAAAGGCAGAAATAACTGTTTTTTGTCAAAAAAAATTAAAAAATAACTTTTATCATCTGACTGTTATGAAAAAAGGAATAATTATTACGCACCCTGGTTAAAATAACAGCAATTCTCACTAAAAAGATCTACACTTAAATGCAGTTGTTTTTAACCGTTAAAATTGTTTACTTAACTGCTTCTTAGAAATGCTAGCTATTGTGCATTATTACAAAAAAAATGCAGGCTTACAAATATACTGATTTTATAACAAAATTTTATGCAAACCAATTTTCATTTTGTTTAAAGATATTAATCAAAATGTCTTTTTTATAGGCAATCTCATCGTTAAGGAAAGCTATATGGTTATCGCCTTTAAATTACAATGCATTGTATAATTTAAGCCTTATTTATATAACGGGTAAGTTACGATAAAACTATTGTATTAATCTATAAATATTGTTATTTTGACTGAAATTTGACTATTTAGATCAAGCAGCTAAATACTTATTAAGTTAAATTACCAAACTTAGTTCGAAATAGTCATTTCGGTTACAGGAGTAATATTTTTATATACAGACAATCAATATCGAATATTGCAAATACTCGTATTGTTCCTTAATCGATTTGTAGTTTAGATGTAACGAAAAATAATTATAAAAAATGGAAATTAAGATTTTAAAAATGTCGAGAAATTTACTTTAATGTTAACTACCTTTATAACCATTTTCCGCATCTTATAGTGTTAATTTTTAATAAATTTTATTTGACTCAAAATTTAAATGGAAAAAGCTACGTGAGAATTAATCTACGTTAACTTGAAATGAAATGTATTTACGAACTCTAGCTGTCCCTTAATTGCATATCCTTACCTCAGATTTCAGTTAATATTGAAAGACTCGAGTTTGCTTACGAGGCCGGATCAATAAGTCCGTGACTTTTCGAACTTCCCTCGCAGTTATATGAAATGCAACACTGATCCCATCAAGTACCACCTGTTTATAGACTACTGTCAAATTTTGAGCAAGTTCCGTCATTTACTTTGTGTTTAACAGCAAGATATTTCGAGGTCCATAAAATAGGCATTTGTTTGATCAATAATTTCATCGTTGAAGCTAAATCTATTTCTACCGAGCCATTTCTTTAGGTTTGGAAATAGGAAATTGTCACTGGGGGCTAAATCCGGAGAATAAGGCGAATGAGGGGGAAATTCGTAGTATACTTCATGGAAATTTTCCCATGGAAACTAAGCTGTCACACGATTCCGTTGGTGGTCGATTGTTAGCAAACGCGGCAGCCATCTTGCGGAAAGTTTTCTCATACCAAAGTGATCGTTCACAATTGAAACCACTGAGCCATGTGAGATGCCTATGTTTTCCACAATCTATCGCACATTCAACCTCCGATCGGCCAACACCTTATCGTGATTTTTTTCAATTGTTTTGGGTGTAGAGACCTCAGCTGGGCATCCAGAACGTTCGGCATCTTCCGTGCTTGTAAGGCCACAACGAAAGTCAGTAAACCACTTTTTTACCATTGAAATCGATGATGCAGAGTGCCCATAGTATTTGTCAAGCTTTTCCTTGGTTGGATTGACTGTTTTTTTGCAAAAAAATAATGTTTAATGAGCACACGAAATACACTTTTTTCCACTTTTAAAAAAATTCACGAGGTTGTATGTTTTGAACAGCTGTTAAACGCAAAGTAAATGACGGAACTTGCTCGAAATTTGACAGTAGTCTATAAACAGGTGGTACTTGATGGGAGCAGTGTTGCATTTCATATAACTACGAGGGAAGTTCGAAAAGTCACGTACTTATTGATCCGCCCTCGTACGTTATAAATAAGGTACCATTCGGAATTTTGACTTTAAGTGACTTTAAGAAGAATGAAGCAGTTTCACATTTCAAAATACAAATTTTTTTAACTGTCATTTTCTACTGACAAACTCTTTTGAAAGCAATTTATAATTTAATTTTGAAAGGTGATTAAATTGTCCAGATCATTAAATATGCATATATGCCCCGATGGTGAATAGTCCCCGTTCCATTCTTCAAATTGAAATAACAGTTCATTCGAAAAAGTGGTATAAAAATCTGTTTATTGTAAATATTCTTTGATGTGCTATTATATAAAAAAAACCTTCTACTGAAATAAATTTAAATTTAGATCTTACATACAGGTTGGTTGAAAAGTTCCTGCGCTCAAAATGAAAGAATACAGTTTTTGTTACGAAATTTTTTTTTTTATTCAATATAATCTCCTAGAAGCTCAATACACTTGTTCCAATGATCTTCCAATAATTTTATCCCATCTTTATAATGGTTTTCCGGAAGCTCTGCAAAATAACCGTATACGGCTGCTATGGCCTCTTCATTCGACGAAAAATGCTTTCCACGAAGGAATTGTTTGAGATTTCTGAAGAGATAGTAGTCATTGGGAGCCAAATCTGGTGAATACGGTGAATGTTCAAGCAATTCGTACTTTAATTCATTGAATTTAGCCACTTTTGTGAGCAGGTGCATTGTCTTGATGAAAAATGATTTTTTTCTTCTTTAAACCAGGTCTTTTCTCACGAATTTTTTCATCCAGCTGATCCAAAAGGCTGCAATAATATTCATAGTTGATTGTTTTACCTTTCTGAAGATAATAAATCAACAAAATTCCTTTTGCATCCCAAAAAACTAATGCCATAACCTTCTTTGCTGATCGTTGTGACTTCACCTGCTTTGGAGCTGAAGAACCAGCTTCAATCCACTGTAAACGTTCTTGTTGCAATTTAGGATCATGGTGGTAGATCCAAGTCTCATCCATAGTTATAAAACGATGCAAGAAGTCGGTTTTTAAAACGCTCCAAATTACGCTGAGAAATTTGTTTTCGATCCAGTTTTTGTTGAATTGTTAATGTGTGCGGCACTAACTTTCCAAACAATTTTTTCATACGTAATTCTTCATGTAAAATATGGAGTACTCGTTCATCTGAGATGCCTATGGCATTAGCAATTTCACGCTTAGTCAAACTTGGATCTTCACTAACCATATTATGTACCTGCTCAATGATTTCTGCTGTGGTTGCAGTTTTTGGTCGTCCTTCGCGTGGATCGTCTTTAAGGCTGGTACGACCACGTTTAAACTCACCAGCCCAAAATTCAACGGTGCATTTTGAAGGTGAGGACTCCTTATACACTTCTTACAATTGTTCATAAATTTCCTTTGCTTTTAAACCCTTTAAAACAAAGAATCTAATGTCTGCACGATATTCAATTTTTTCCATATTAAAAAAAATCAGTGACACGTCAACTTCAAATGGCTTGTAAACAAAGAAAGAATTGACAGAATGACTTGCAACTTTGCATGTGTTCTCAGGACAGTTAAAAAGAGAAAAAAAAAAGTTTGGAGCTAGCAGTGCCATCTCTTGGTGAGCGCAGGAACTTTTCAACCAACCTTTAATTAAATTACATAAAAATGCTCAACAAATTAATAAAACGAGTAATTAATAAAACTGGTAATTTCAGCAGTTTTTTGTCTGCAAATTTTAAATAGGCTTTTCTGCTATGTGTAAAGATGTATGTATGTAATTAATGATGTGTGTAATTAATTTATGGAAAACTTTTAAATAAAATTTATTCAGGTAATAGCATTAACAGCTTAAACTGTTTTTATACAATATCCCTAGGACAAAGTTTCATAAGAAATAGATTAAAAAAAACACTTTTTTATATGCATTGTTGTTTTAACTGAAAAAGGTAGAAGGGGACATACAAAAAAATATCTCTAAAATTTCTCCAATTATTCTCAAAATAACATAAAATACCGTTAACCTTAAAATAACGGAATACCATATCCTAAATTTATCTAACGTAATAACGTATATTACCTTAAAATAACTTAACAAATAATTTTGAAATACCGTTATCCAATGACAATAAGCGTATAAAAGGGCTGCCAACCCTGATTGGGACTATTACGTGTAAAAGTTGTAATATTTATCTTTTTATTTCAATTAATTTATTAATTATAGCTTTGTTATTAAACAAAACTTTAATTGGAAGAATTTAACCCATTCCCAGCCGGGTATGCCATATGGCTTCACGCGGATGCGAAGAAATTTTGTGAATGCGTAGTTTTAAAAATTTTAATACAAAAAAAATTATTTTTCATCGAATTGGTTTTAGTACTTAGCACCAAGTTCGATAAATGTTCTAGTCGGAATTGGATTGAGATTTTTTTTGTGTTAAATAGCAGGGGGACATATATCCTATCCAAATTTTCAATTTTTTTCTACATTGGCGACCAAAAATGCAAACTGCAGTAAAATCAACTAAAAAACTAGAATTCTGACAAGGGCATATGTAGTAAGAAAGGCGACAATAGAATTTACCTTTAAAGTAATTAAAAGTTTAGTTATTTTTAATTGTTAAAACTAACAATTACTTTTTCTTATCTAAAGTTAAAATTTCATTATGCATTGCAGATACAAACTACTGTAAGAATTTATTTATAATAACAAAACCAAATTAAACCAGAATTTCAAAAACCTATGGAAGTGTTAGTATTAATAATCCAAGTTAGAAGAAAGGTCAAACTAACTTATGTGAAAAATAATGAAAAATAGCAATCTGTCAAATTGAAGTCGATAAGGTAGGATCCTTAATATGATTAGGCCCAAAAAGCTGGTGTCTAGAAATTAGCAAATGTCATATAGGATTAGCACAAATAACTGTTTATTGCAAAAATACTGCTTAAGTGATTGACAATTATAATATTAATAACACAGTACGACAAAATCAAATTACACATGAGAAAT
This sequence comes from Eustalomyia histrio, assembly GCA_949748255.1. Classification (NCBI taxonomy): domain Eukaryota; kingdom Metazoa; phylum Arthropoda; class Insecta; order Diptera; family Anthomyiidae; genus Eustalomyia; species Eustalomyia histrio. The sequence continues at coordinate 17,696,533 of OX456527.1, read as the reverse complement.
GTTAACAGAATATGAAAATAGACATAAAATAAAGAAATATGTGTTTCGGCGTTTTGCTGTAGCACTTCAGAATTTTGAGAAAATTAAAAGGAGAAAAGACTGAAATTAGTGACAATGTAAACAAGTTGGTCGTTGACTTAGAACGTTAAGGCGCTGATGAGAAGTATTCACAAAGCAGATTCTACTTTAGTTATTGGATTTCAAATTACAAAATTGTATTTTTAATGAATTTCGTACATTTTTGGTTATTTTTTAACTCTACATGAAAATTAAAGCGCCATTTAACGGAGAAAAAAAATTGTTTTTTTTTTAATAAAAAAAATCCAAATCCCTTTTCAAAACTAGCTCAAGTATTAAAATCGGTTCACCCATTCTGTTTCTATAGAACTTTTTATAATAGTATTACATTACAAGTGAACCTACACGGTCCTTCGAAGCTTAAAAACCGATTTTCTTATTTAAAGCCTTTTTACATATTCTGTTAACATTTCTCATGTGTACCAACCACTGTCGTACTGTGTAATAAGACAATGGAAAGCATATATAACATACATAATCCTTAATCACAAGCTGATCTAGACATGTCTGTCCGCTGAAATAGCTATCACGGCACGAAGACCCAAGCGAGATTGCTTGTTTTTATTCGGATTGTTTGTTACCGCTCCAGCGGTAAAGAAGTTATAAACGAAATCGTGAATGTACCTCTTAATTATCCAACAAATTTTTGTTTTTTCTCATATTTTTTTCACAAACCCCTAGAGGTGAAAAATATTTTATATTCACCTCAAAATCTGCTTTACACCTCTGAATTTTTTTCACAAAAAATTTTGTTCATCTCCAAAATAGTTTTCAGAAACCAAAATCGTTTTTCATCAAAAATTTTTTTTACAATAAAAATGTTTTCTTAATTTAATTTTTTTATTTATATTAAAATCAATTTTAAAATTCCAATTGGAGTTTTTAAATTACAATTGTTTTTTTAGGTTTTTAGAATAACAAGTGAAAATGGTGTAGTGCATGATTGATTTCAGCACTAATGAATCTCAAATACGTTATGAAATAATGTTTTATTTTTCTGTACACATAAAAAAACTGACTTGTAACAATCTGTGTTTTAGGTAATTACTTAATATTTTTGAAAACAACTAAATTACAGATCATATTTTAGATATTTTAATATAAACCACCAAACATCCAGCATTTGCTTAATAATTCTTATTACCAAATACTTTTTTTTATTCAATTAGCGTTAAACTTAGAAACTTAATGACGGTTCGGACCAAGTACGAGTAAATATCTTGTTTTTATTTTTTAATTTAAACCCTTTTATTCAAGTAAACATCAAAAGGATGTTAATGTTAATTATAAAGCACTGTTTACAATTTATTTGACACTAGAAATTAAAATATAATTGTACATTTATATTTGACTTTTAAACCCCCCCAAAAAAAAACTGTTTTTTTTTTCCTCAGCTCAACAATACGCCAGTGCCTTTCATACTTTAGCAGCGGCCATAAATTTACGCAAGGATAATGCAGAATGTTATATGCTTCTGGGTAGTAAGTATACAATGTAATATAATAGTAATGGGTGATTTTAAAGAGCTTTCGGATTTGATTTAAAAAAAAAACACACACACACAATTTAGAGATATGTATGAAATCTTTATTTAAGTCGATAGAACGGTCTATATAATTCAATGTTTAAAGATTATTTCAGATGCGTCTCATTTTTGCATACTCTCTCCAACATATCGTCCGGTATCTCACGAATAAAACCCCACAAAAAATAATCTAAAGGCGTTAAATCGCACGCTCCAGGCGGCCCGCCCCAAACGTGAAATAAACTGTTCACAGAACTTGTCTCTCAATTGGGCCATTGTTTCGCGTGCTGTGTGGCATGTGGCACCGTCCTGTTGAATCCACATGTCAGCCAAGTCTAGCACTTCCATTTTGGGCAAAAAAAGTTTGTAATCATCGCACGGTAGCGGTCGCCATTCACAGTATCGTTCCTGCTTTCTTCGTCTTTGAAAAAGTACGATCCAGTGATGCCACCGGCCCATAATCCAAACCAAACAGAGCATTTTTCGGGATGCATTGGCAGTTCTTGCAATGCTTCTGGCTGCTCTTCACACCAAATACGGCAATTTTGTTTTTTCACATACCGATTCAACCAGAAATGAGCTTCGTCGCTGAACACAATTTTCCGATAAAAAAAGTGGATCTCATCCAACTTTGCTAGCGCCTATTTTTTGCTTATAAGTTGATTCATGGTTATAGACCAAACTAAAGATGTAAACAGTGTTGCTAAAAAACAGCCTATACTTAGCACACGGTCCAACACAGGTTTGCATCTATGTGCAAATCTAATATATTATGAAAGAAGAGCTAAAAATAAAATATTCGTGTTTTCCACTTTTTAAGGGCCAATTCGCTTAGACATTTTAAAAATATAAAGTGTGATATTTTCCGTGTTTTATAAACAGATTTCCTCTTCTTTCGATTGTACCTTATATGTAGTCAAGGCGGTTCACCTCGATTTCACCCCCTCATTAAGCCAAAAGCAAAACCAGTCTCTAGCTGGCACGGAACTATTTCTCGCACACTCATCAACCAACTCGTTACCCATGACCCTTATATGTCCTTTCACCCATGTCTGTCCGGCTGAATATCGTTTGCTTTGACCAATTCAGTCTCTCACACACCTAGATCTTGTTGTGTCAGATTTCAAGGCCTTCGAAGCGACAAGACTGTCGACGAAAACGTATCCTGTTCCAATATGATCTATAATGTTATATTACTTGCATAGGTTTCTGCCAGTAAACTTCTACACTCGATCGAAAGACGCTTGGAAGCATTAATATTATGTTCCCTTAAATAAATCCACGACCAAAATCGCATACCCTTTAAAAACACAGTAAGCGGCGAGAGACGTTCATAATTAGTGAAACATTTTCCGACTAGTGTACCATAAATTTAAGCAGTATGAGACTGTGCACCAGGAGCGTTGTCTCAGCGACTGCATCTCCCTCAGTCTGTGAGCTGCTTTGGCCACTTTCAGAACCACTTGGAGTACCGAAGGAGCGACTCATGTGTTACCGTCGGACAAGATAATTGTTTCACCCTAATTAGATCAGAGATGTGTTCTCGGTTACCTATCATACAAAGATCATATAGGTCAATCTGATGCTAGACCCTAACCCCTCCAAAAGTCTTTCTGCAGGTGTAAGAGGCACATAAGTTATATCAAATCCTTTCTCCGATATTTTTCTTCCAGAAAAGAATAGAGTCCAGAATGTAGATTATCTGGATGTCTTACGATCCTAAGGCGATGGGTCTTTATTATCCTTAACTGAAAGCGATTGTAGAATTCTGGTGGAGGTACTAACGGATCACTGCTGGACTGCTGTTCTTGGCAAGAGAGTGGGAAAGCTACAGTACGGGGGCCTAGAGAGACGGTGGAGCATATTATTTGCCAGGGCAAGTAGGGCAAGTTGCTTCCGCTATCTGAAGAAAATCTCTAGAAGCGAAATTCTGAGTCTCCTAGCATTTTCTAAGAGAGTGTGGGGCATCCTGGGTTTCTTATCTGGTAACGTTAAGTAGCTATTGGGCTATTCGAGGTCTTTTTTTTGACAAGCCAGCTCAACCTAACACCTCGATATTTTGCATTCTGTGAAAGTCACTACTTTCCTAGACTTGAGCGCCCCGGGAGGCTAGTTGGTAGCGTGCTAGCTTAGCTCGATTATTGAACAAACAACCCGTTATAACTTAACCACAGTAAAACTCAAGCTTCATATGGGAAAAGGGAGATTTTAAAAATAAGGCTAAGGCCCGATTACTGATGCTCTATTAAAATCTAAATAACAAATTCAAAATTTATTTGGGAACATCGAAAGATCTTATTTTTCACAAAACCATAAGAAGGGCTTTAGATGCAATGAAAAAGGATCATTAAAGAAAGCTTCCACCCTATGACAGCCCTATATAAAAATCATTGGTTCCAATCCAAGTTTTCACAACACCGGAATCAAAATCACTGCTTCTTTTTCTCTTCTTTTGCTACACGCAGAGAAATAACATGGTTGCAATATGATCACTGCAACTATATTGTGCTTGCTGCAATCAGGTATGGTTGTCACAACCAAGTTATTGGTTTTCTAACCATAAACATGGTCGCTACCATCATTATTTAGTAAATATTTTACTATTTTATGATTGGCACCTTTTACTTTATATCATGATTGGCTGTAACCATACTGTGGTAACGAAAATTCTGACTATGAAAAAAATATGATAATGATGCAACGATAAAATGCTAGCAACAACCAATAAATAATTATACAATCAAAAAAAGAAAATTTCTTAAAGTCTATGATTTTTTCCTTAACAATTTTTCTTCAAAAAGTCCTTAATATTAATTTTTTTAGAAAAAACATTTCTAAAGGAAATATTCTTAAATTTAAAGAGTTTTTTCATAGTTTCTAAGAACTTTTCATTTAAGAAATTTTCTTAGATTACGGATCATATAATTTTTCCCTTAAGAAATTTTCTTAGATTATGGATCATATATTGATAATCCAGGAATCATAATATAGTTATGAGGGAGAATTATATGATAACATTTTGAGTATACTATGATTACGTGCGATCATATAATGATAAATTCATTATAAAATGTTTATTTAGGACCATAATATGGTAATTTTTGAATCATAATATAACTGTAGGGACCATATTATGGTAAAAATATGGTTATTTTATTATAATAATATGATAACCATAATATGGTACGACTATAGTTGGCACAACCATAAACCCAAAAATATATGATGCTCTTCGAATATGATTGAGCCAACCATGTTTTTTCTTTGCGTGTACTTTTTTTGCGTTGTCACTCCGCTGTTTGTTGTGGTTAGAAAAAAAAGTGTTGAATCTTGTGTATTTTTGGGAAGCTAATCTGAAATTTTCTGGAACATAAAAGTGATAAAGAGTGGAAAAAAGGTTTGTTTTTAGTGTTTGATATTTTATATTTTATTTATTTAGTACTGAGCTAAACATGTGACTTTGCATGGTGATAGGTATTTATATAATCCTTTACAACTAGGATTTCTTTAAAATATTTTCCATTAATGTAAAGCATGAATTACATCACTGTGATTTATTTCTGAAAAAAATAAAAAAAATCATGCAAAGAAGGGTTAATCTATAATCTTTATACAATTTATTCAAAGCCGGAAATCAGTAGCATTACAGATGCACTGTTTGTACAGAATAAGTAATCTGTGTATAAGTACTTTGTATTCATTTATTTAAGTAATTTACTTGTTTTCTTCTCCTAATTTTTCTATGTTTCTTTTTTTTCACATAAAAATCCTACATAGTTTGTTTACGTAAACTAGAGGATTTTGATAATGCCTACATAGCATTCGAACGTGCCAGTGCAATATCTGCTGCCGCTGCTGCTCCTAAATCTGCTACGAACAACAACAGCAAAATGAAATATAACAACACAACAACAACAACATATAATCCTTTAATACATTTAAATTTTGCTCTATTTTGCTATGAAACTGGACGCTTAGCTTTAGCCTCCGAACAATATAATCGTTTTGTTGGCTGTGCACAGGATTTAATGCTGTTGCCAACTGAAGTAAGTTTGTCACAATTAAGAGATTTACAATGGATTTACTCGGTCGGCCATTGGCATTGACACTGACACTGACATTGCCATTGTTTAAAGAGAAAACAAAAGTAGAATACAAATGAAAAAAAAAAATTAGAAAAAAGTAAAAATTAACATAAACAAAACAAAAAACTAAATAGAAAAATTATTAATATTGGCCGTAAACAAAAAGTTTGTTATAAGTAGAAAGTTTTGTCCTTGATGCGTTCACTATACACACAGAGCAATTAAATTAAAGGCAAGGGATTTTGATAGTTGAATACCAATTTACCAATGTGGAATCTGTAATATTTCTTAAAAAATGGAATAATTTTTGATATCAAAATTTTTTTCAATGGAAAAATGTATAAACACACAATTTTTTCCGTTAAAAATAACCCAAAGTACACATTAAAACAATTGAAAATGCATTTAAAAACTGAACATTTCATTCAATTTATTTTAAATGTTTATTTATTTTGAAACTTAAAATACACCGAAAGTAAAAAGTCAGTAAAAAAAACAACCGTCAAACTATTGCTTACTAACCCATTTTAACCTACTCGTCGGTCCGTGGGAACTTTTTTACGTTATTTAGTAGATAGATGTATTGGTTTCCCAGTAGGCGTTTTGTACTTTAATCGCACCCTCACTAAAAATAGTTTGTAAATTAAAATAACAGAAAATACAATTTAAAAAAATTATATTTTATTAAAAACCCATTATAGTTATTTTTCATTTAAATCAAATGGCTTTTTATTATTTATTTTTAAATTTTGTTGAAACGACCGACACATCAGTAAAAAAGAAATAATTAATCAGTGAAAAAAAAGGTTAAAATTTTTCCTACCAATTCCCTAAAAATAAATGATTATTCATTTAATTAAAATTATTTCAGTTTTTTTTTTTGTATTTTTGTTTGTTTTTTAATCTACGAATTGTAGACTCACACAGTCTTTAAACAGATGTTGTGTGAATGCCTCATGTGTGTGTGTGCGTGCGTTTATGAAGTTCTTGTAATTCGAATGGAAATAATTTTGTATATAAACAAACGATTTAAATAAAAATTAAAATTGCAATTTTTTTTTAAATAAATATATATTTTTTTTGAAACAGACAGCAAACATATTTTAAATTTGTAACAACTGTAACAGAAACAAAAAAACACAAATTTCCATTATGTGGGTAAATTTTTTATTAAATTTCAAACAAATGAAAAAAAAATAAATGAAACTGAAAAAAATTGGTAAATGACAGTAAATCATTTTGAACAAATGTACAAAAAAGTTAAAAAAAATTTCCTTTGAAAACACGTATTTTCCCTTATTTTTAACTGAACTGAAAAATTATTTATTAAACTACTAAAATTAAAATTGCAATTTTTTTTTAAATAAATATATATTTTTTTTGAAACAGACAGCAAACATATTTTAAATTTGTAACAACTGTAACAGAAACAAAAAAACACAAATTTCCATTATGTGGGTAAATTTTTTATTAAATTTCAAACAAATGAAAAAAAAAAATAAATGAAACTGAAAAAAATTGGTAAATGACAGTAAATCATTTTGAACAAATGTACAAAAAAGTTAAAATAAATTTTCTTTGAAAACACGTATTTTCCCTTATTTTTAACTGAACTGAAAAATTATTTATTAAACTACTAAAATTTGTGTGCAAATTTGTATTTAATTTAATTGGCTAAATAATGGAAAATTTCGGAAAAAAACAACTAGTGGCCCCCGATTTTTTTTTTTTTTTTTTTGTTCTTAGAATTGTGTAAACTTGTATTTAGTTCAATTGGTTATTCAAATTTAAATAATTAATAATTTAAAAATGTAACGGCCTAAATTATCATTTTACATAAATATTATTTGTTTTTACCTTTTACTGAATATTTATTGTATTTATGTTTATTATTATTTTTTGTCATTTCTATTTTTTAAAGTAAAGAAAGGGACACCCTAATAATTTATATATTTTTTTGTGTTACAACTCCAGAATATGTTTTAGTTACACTCATTCTCTCTATTCCAATTATTTACTTTTATTATTTACTGGAATTACATTTTTAATTTGACGAGAGGTTAGCTGGTTAAGTTATTTAATAATTTTTGTCACTCCTGATGCAAACATTAACAAATAAAGGTCTGTTAAATTTATAACGCGTCTTTCATTACAAAAACATAAAACAATAAAAGCTAAGTCGCAAGAGGACCTTGGTGACCATTGTGACTAGCTTATACCGAGGGCGAATACTGGCGTTTTTCTGCCTTATTCGAACCGGTGATCACTTTTTAAAATATAATTAAATAAATAATAAAGGATTAAAACCCCTTTATTACAAAAACAAATTTACGGATAAATTTTTAAATAAACTACAATAACAGTATTTTCACTGTAGTAGCGGATGTAAAATTCAATGATTTTGGTAGAAAGAACTGTTAACTGTAAAAAACTGTTAAAATGTTGTGTTGCAAAAATATCCTTATTTGTTGGAAAAATAATGGAAAATTTAAAAAAAAAAACAACTATTGGCCCCCGATTTTTTTTTTGTTTTTTTTTTTTAAACTTGTATTTAGTTCAATTGGTTATTCAAATTTAAATAATTTGACATTTAAAAACAAAGGTAGGGATAACTTTTTAAATAAACTACAGTTAAAGTGTTTTTACTGTAGTAGCGAATGTAAAATTAAATGATTTTGGTAGAAAATTTGTAAAAAAAAAAACTGTTAAATGTTGTGTTGCCAAAACATCCTAATTTGGTTAAAATATTTGACTTATATTTAAAATTTGAGTTATTTTTAAATATTTTTAGTAAATGGATTTACATTGAAGTGTGTAGTATGAATATGGTTTTAATGTAACCCAAGTTTTTAAGGCCAAATTTAAAAAAAAAAAAACTCAATTATCAAGATCCTTTTGAGGTCCATAAAATATCCTTAACATTCTCCCACATGATTATGCTCAAATCAAAATTATAAAAACTGTTGAAACACTTCCCCCGGTATTGGGTCGTAAATTAGATTTTCCCGGGGTAGGGGTCAAAAAAAAAATGTCCATTTTTCAGAAACGCTATTTGAAGGAACTTATGATTTTTAGATTCGTGAGTTCCAACAAACTCGTAGTTTTGAATTTTTTTATATTCGTGCTAGTTAGGATTTTTCAAACTTAAACAGAAACCATTTTCCTACTTTTGAGAAAATAGAAAAATTAAAAAAAAAAATTGGTATAATAACTTAATAATGGGAGATTCATATAAGGCCTCGAATATTGTGTATCTGCAAGATATTAATGAATCTTTTTATTCAATCAATAAAATTTCGCTGAAACAATTCTTCTAAAACTTTTCATCAAATTAATGCAATTTTTTGTAAAGTTTAAAGAAAAATTAAATTTTTTATTAAAAATTTCATACAATAAATGAAAAATTTTCATTAAAACCAATGTCATAAAAAGTATGAAATTTTTTCATAAAATTTAAGAAATTCATTCATTCACTTTGTAAAAGAAATTTAATTTGTTACATTAAAGCTTCTCTAGAAAATTATCTTTGTGCAGTGAGTGTACACAAAGAAAACAGATTCATCGTGACAACCGAATTTCTTTAAAACTAATTATTTTGGTTGCAGCCAACGAATTATTTAGTTGTCCCAACCTAATGTTTTTCCTGACACAATTCAAATATTTGGCTTCAACGGAAATTCTATTGCATTAATCGTTGCGTTAAAAAATTTTCAAGTTTTATGTCAAACTTCATACATAAAAAATAGACTTTGCACAGTAAAATATATATACGACCTTTAAATAAATTCGCTCAATTTTATTTCGAATTACGTAAGTTTTCGATATGCTGGCACTCAAAAAAAAACACATGAACTAAAAATTAATCCAAAATTTCCTTTAAAATTTGTTTACAAATTTTTCTCAATTTAAGTAAAATTTTATTAAAACTTAGAAAAATTTTCTTAAAATTAATAAAAATTCATATGTTTGGGTAAAAACAAAATAGTTTATATAATCAGAACTAGTTCATACTTTTCTGAAGTAATATTTCTTGAATTTAGGAAAAAATAAGTATATAAAAATTTATCAATTTAAAAAACAACATCTCAGTTTTAAAAAATTTGCATACTTAAATGTAATAAAACTAAGTTTAGATCAAAAAAAAAATAGAACAGAATTTACTCCCTTTTAGTTCATGTGTCTAACTTAAAATGAGAAAGTTTAGGCGATTAAACACAAAAAAAGTAATAAATTTTTTACTATGTAATAATACAAATTTATTTGATTTTAGAAACTGATGACTATTTCTAGGGAAAATTGTCATTCAACTTAATTCAAATAATTTTTTTTTTCAAGTAAGTTCTAATTTTTGAGAAATAATAAGGTTTTTTTTGTTGGAAGACGTTTACCTTATTTTCAATATTTTTTTTCCCAAAAAAATTAACCTAAAACAAACTTGTTAGTTTTCCTAATTTTAAAGAAAAAATATAATTAGTTGATGTTTTATTAGTAATTTTTGGTTCGTGATCGTAGGTGAGCGTAAATCAAAACTGGCTTACGTGCCCGTCTCTAATATTAACAGTCTTAAATATTGAACTTCAAATAGCTTAAAATATATTTTAAAATTTTTTTAGCAAAAGGTAAAAAAATTCGAATTTGCCCTTTTATGTAATAATTTTGTTTGTTGACTACAATACAAAATATCGCAAACACATTTTACACATTACGGCATAATGGCTTTCCTATGATTGACGTTGCGCCTATTAAACTTTCTATTTATCGAAGGCACTAAAATCTTTTTTTACTTAATAATAAGAAAAGTTTAAATTTGTATATGTCAATTAAAGTTTACGCTAAAAATGCTATAAAATAAACTTATGAGGTTTTCCATTTTCCAATAATAACAAAAAAATTAACTGTGATATTTTGTATTTTTGCAACAATTTCCTTAAAATAAAAAATTTAAGAAGACAAAGGACCCCCAGTGTTCCTTAGCCATAGATGCCGTATGTCACTTAGGGCGTCCCTTTTTGAAGTTCTCTCAAGCAGAACCGTTAATTAACTACGAAAAGGATCTGACTCTGTTACAATTTATTACGTTTCAGGATATCCTGCAGTAAATTTTTTAATTTGTGTACATTTTTGCTAATGAAATTTAATTTTTATTTTAAATACGTGAGTTAAGTATAATTCAATTTAATTTAAAGACAAAAATGTATAGCAAAAAGCTTGTTTAGAGCAGTGTCCTCACAAAGCGGAAGTCCTCCGAAAAGTGGAAAAATACTTACACAATGATTGTAAAGTACTTTAAAATATATGGTAAGATATATTACCTTTATCATAGAAACAGTTTCATATTTATCAAATTTAAGGATCATTTTCAGTTAAAAGAACTGCTATGATGTTAGAAAATATTTTCTTATTTTTTGATAGTTAAGTCCTAGTTTTTAGTAAAAAAAAACGAAGAAAACATTTCCTAACTAACAGTAAAATTTTAGATGATATATGACTAATTATGAGGAAATTTTACTGTTTTCTGATAAAAATTTAGTTCTTAGTAGAAAATTTTTTCTATAATTTAGAAATTTTTTTCCTAATTTTAAGTAAAATTTGTTTCTTAATTCCAAGGAAAATTTTATTAAATGTCGGTTAAAAGTGTCTTTGGCGCCGTTTTCACTTAAATTTAAATATAATAAATTATATTCAAAAACCACGTGCCTTTAATTTAATTTTATTTAGTGTAAGTGCAATATTAATATTGTTTTCATTCTTTTTTATTAAAAATTATTCAACTTTGTGGCATTGTTTTACCTGCACATTTATTGTGGTTGTGAAAAATATATATGATTATACATCTTAAATTAAATTGTAGTTTTAATATTAGCATTATCCTCATTATTTTCATTGCACTGAATATTAATTTATATATTCGGACATGTTAAATATTTATGATAATTAAATTAATGTTTTTTATTACAACATGCTGCACCATGTATACATAATTATCTGTATTATAAAAGCACGATTTGAATAAAAAAAAAATTATTTGAAAATAGTACTGAAAAAAAATTAAATTGCAGTGCACTTTCAGTGAAGATAATAAGACACAAAATTCCGGAATAACAAAGTGGTGTTTTTAATTAGACGACCAGTTTATATCAAATAGCTCATCGATAGAGGGCTAAGCTAGCAATCTTGACATCGCAAGTTCGATAAATACAAATTGTAAATTTTTTTTTTATTTATATTAATCATAGAACTACAAATTATATCCTAATACCCTAACCGAGCACTAGCAATGAAGGCTATCGGCTCGTTGTATTGAAAACAGATCAGAACCTCTGGTGGGAATCGAACCCACGACCCCAGCAATGCTAAGCTTACCACTCTACCAACTAGTCTACCGAGGAGCTCGATGTAAAAATTAGATAAATAATAAATAAAGGAAATTTCTTTTTATATTTTGTTTACTCTCAATCGATGAAAAAGAGTTTTCTTTGCACTCGTTCAAAGAGTCCTACACAAATTTATAAGTGGGAGTACTCTGCTCCTAGGACAACTCAAACTTAGCTTCTGTTACAAAAAAAATGTATTGTACATCTAGAAAATTAATTGTTATGCTTTTTCTACTGCCTTGCATCTCTTTTTTTTTTTTTGCTGGGAATTTGTTTTGTATTTTTATTTCTGTTTCATACGTCATCAAATATGAATATTATTATTGTTCATTATAAAATATTTTATTCTATAAATAAAGTAATATTTTTGTTTAACAAAATAATCAAAGTATTCAAATAGAATTGGATAAATAAAATTTGAAATGCACAATCAAATCAATTGTTAAGGTTCGCTGCAAAAATATGCTGCGTATTAATAGCAAACATTTCATGAACCTACTCTCCGTATTTTGTTACAGTTATTTTTAATATTATAATAAACAACTCATAAACTGTACACAGTTAATTTTTGTTAGTTATTTAAAAAAAAAAAAACTTTGTTTTTTTGAAAATTCCTTATATTTGTTATAATTGATATAAATATTTTTAATTTGGAAATAAAAAAAACGTACTAACTGGATTAACGCGAAGAATTTCGACTTTACATTTTAAGTAGAATAAAGTACCCATCTAAAAATCGAAATATATATGAGCATACATGATCATACATGGGCCTGTATATGATCATACATGGACATACATGGTCATATACGTCCATACATTGTTCAATATATGACCATACATGATCTCATTTATGATCATATATCTTCGGATCCGAAATTTGAGGGTATATGGACGTATATGATCATATACGAGCATACATGAATAATATATGAGCATGTATGATAATATATGCACATATATCACCATATACCCTCAAATTTCGGATCCGAAGATATATGATCATATATGATATCATGTATGGACGTATATGACCATGTTTGCCCATGTATTATCATATAAAAGCCCATGTATGATCATGTATGCTCATATATATTTCGATTTTTAGATGGGTAATTACACATTTGTTTGTAATCTTAAGAAGAGAAGGAATAGTTTCCACAATTTTTATTAAAATATATTTTTTGTAATACTGAAAAAATTAACTGTAAAACAACAGTAGTTTTTCGTTATCAATTCTGTAAGATGCTTCAAAATTTTTGTAGTTAAAAAAAAATATCTGTCAGTTATTTTTACGATATTCACCCTTATTCTAGTTGTCGTCATCGACACAAGACAATGTCGTCTTAGGATTTTTTTTTGAAATTGGTATTCCCGAAAATAATTGATAACTGTCGACAAGTATTTGGTATTCTGTAAGAAAATGTGACGACGATATAGTCTTGAAACGACTCTGATTTTGTCGACACAATTTTTAGTAGCGACTTGTGGAAAAGTAATGACTGAAAAAAAAATGGAAAAAATGGGAAGAAATATCAAATTTATTAAATGCACTTGGCCCACCGAGAATAATGTGAGATGGATGGCAAAAGGTAAAGAAAGCATGATCATAAAAAGTGCATTATAAAAATATAACAAAATTTATTTATGGGTTTGGTGAGACTTAAAATTTAAAGTAAAAAAGAAAATGGTAGCCAACAAAGCCAAGTGTAATGCTACAGGTGGCGAAAGATTCAAGCAATTTATATTGAGCCCGCTGGAGGAAGCTGTGGCAAATCTTCTACAGTTTCAGAAACAGCTGAACCCTAAGTTAACGTCGTTTCCAACACTGAGCTGGTACGACCCCTGGTCTAAAAATCTAAATGTAGCTGCCAACTTTATTGTTTTGGATATAAATGTGGACTTGATTCCGGTTTTCAAATTAGGTGCTATTGCTTCCAGCACATCTTTGAAGGCTGTTTTATTCAGCTGAAAGTAACTTTTAAACCTTTTAAAAAAAATTAGAAGATTAACATTCTTTAAAGTAACAGACTTTGATTTTGCTACTCACTTGTTATCCGGCAGATTAAAGATATTGGATTTCTGTATGAGAAGTCTTCTTTCCAATACTACATTTTCTTTATTTTCTTCATCACTGGTATCAGAATTTAAATTACACATAAAAAACATTTTTTCGCAAAAATAATAAACAAAATAAATCTGCCGACTCAATTTTTAGAGATGTGTTTTTGTTTAAATCGATAAACTGTCAACGTCGTTACAACACTGTTTTAGAATACCAATTTGGTGTCGAAGTGATGTCGACGTCGAAGCAAAGTGATGTTGACTCAAAAACGACGACGACATTGATAACGACAACTAGAATAAGGGTGATTTTTAATTATTTTTACTACATTTGTTAGTTATTTTTAACATTTAAAAATAACTACGTTTTTAGATTCGAAGGCCTTTCTTAAAAAGAAAAATTCATAGATTCTGAAGAAAATACTGAGATTCTAAGAACTTTTTCTAGTAGAAATATTCCTAGATACTAAAGAAATTTTCTTAAAGAAACTTTTATAAAACTTTTTAAAAAATCTTAAAAATGTCTAATATTTTGTATTACAAAAAGTCATTAGAATTTTTAAAAAAGTTTTAAGTATTTTTCTTCAAAAAGTCCTTAATATAATTAGATAAAAGTCCTTAATATGATTTAGAAAAAACATTTCTAAAGGAAGTATTCTTAAATTTAGAATGCTTTTTCATGGTTTCTAAGAAATTTTCCTTTAAGAAATTTTCTTAGATTATGGATCATATACATAATGGTAATCCAGGAATCATAATATAGTTATGAGGGACAATAATATGATAAGATTTTGAGAATATTATGATTACGTGCAATCATATTATGATAAATTCGATATAACATCTTTATTAAGGACTATAATATGGTAATTTTTTAATCATAACATAACTGTAGGGATCATATTATGGTTAAAATATGGTTAGTTTATTATCATAATACGATGACCACATTATAGTACGACCATGGTTGCCACAACCATAAACCCAAAAATATATGATGCTCTTCGAATATGATTACCCCAACCATGATTTTTCTTTGCGTTCAGAACACTTATTTGGAACGCTCTGCCAACGTTGACGTTTAGAACGCTTTCCCAATGTTGACTAAAGTAAAGAAAAACTAAAATATTTGTAAATACAATTAAAATTTAATTGAATTTGGACCAGAAATTATTTTTTTTTTTTTTGTTAAAATTAATTGAAATTTTTCAATTATTTTTTTTTTTATCAAAATCCTTAACATATTCAATTAAATTTTTAATCAAATTTTTAATTGAAATTCCAGCATTGAATCAATTAAAATTTTAATAAAATTTTTGATTAAAATTCCAGATGCGAATCAATTAAATATTTAATCAAATTTTCAGTATTTTTTTTTCAAATATACATATATTTGTGTGTAATTCATCAAATTTCTATATACGTTATACCGAATATTTCATAGGAGTGCCATAATACTTTTGAGGTTAACATGGTACCACTATGGCACCAACTTTATCATAACTGGTGCATGCATATACTCAGTGTTGCCAAAAAAGTTTGTTTTAATGGTCCCATTTTCAAAATTTAAATACCCAAAAATCCTTAACATATTGTTAAATAATCAAATTTACCTTTTTTCTAAAATGGTTTTTCGAAGATTTTGTTGCTAAAAATTAAAAATAAATATTCTAGAAAAAAGGGTGGCATCATAAAAGAATTCAAATTTTAATAAATTAAAATTTTAACAATTTTTTTAAATTTTAAAATAGACCTTTAAAAACATGATTCTTTGATTAAAATTTTAAATCTGATTAAATTTTCAAAGAATCGATTTGTAAAATTCTGTTCATTGTTTAAATAATTTTTACTTTATTCAATTAATATAAAATTCAGAGAATCAATTTGCTTTTTAATAATTCTTTTCATAGGATCATTGAAATTGAATAAATTCTAGCAAATCAAATAACCAAAAATCGTCCACGAACAAAATCTCAAAACAAATTATTAAATCAAGTCAAAATTGAATGATTGATATGAAGTGATTACTCGTATTTTTTTTGTTGTTTAGGGATTTGAGGTGCAATTTAAATAACTGTAATTAAAGTTAAGATATAAATAAATCAAATATAAAGAAAACAGATTCATTGTAACAACCGAATTTCTTGCCAACCGAATGGTTTGATTGTAGCCACCGATGTGTTTGTTTATCGCAACCGAAATTCGGTTAATGCAACAGAATTTTGGTTGAAATTTAATATTTCAATTGTTTCAGGAAAACATTTGTTTGGGACAACTAAATAATACAGTTGCTGCAGCCAAAACATCCAGTTGGCAAAAAAGTCGGTTGTCACGATGAATCTGTTTTCTCTGTGCAATAACGTTTATTGTAAACTAGAATATTTTTTTACACCAAGTTTATTATCAATTAAAAATTTAATTGATATGATTAAACTTTTAATTGAAATTTTTTTGGCAATATTTTTTTTCTGTGCAGTACTTCATTTAGAAAATGCCCGGTTAACAAATTAACAACCATCTATGAAATGTAAGGAGTGAGATCATAAAAATGTTAACACACATTTTTGTCTATAACTTTGGTTTAAAGCTTCTCATATTTTTTTTTTTCGTCAGTTTACATTTTAAAAATATGTCAGTTAAAAAATTAATTTACATCATGAGTTTTTTCAATTTTTTACACAATGGACGACAAAAGAAAAGTGCGTTCAAAAAACCAAACATGGACATACAAAAAAATTGCCAAAGAAACTAATGTATGCCGCCAAACAGTTTCAAAAGCGGTAAAAAGGTATCTGGAACACCTAACAATTGAAAGGAAGCCGGGAACAGGAACAACGACTGGTTATCGTAACATTGGTAAGGCATATAAAGTTAAAAGCATGCTTAAGAGAGCTCCTAGCTCATCTGGCAGAAAAACAGCTCGGTTAGCCCAATACTCGGACTTTTTTGTACGTAAAGTGAAACGTAAGGCAGGACTAAAGTCCTACTTTTAAAAATTTTGAGGCCAAAACCAGAGCTCGAAAATAGAAATAAAATTTTATACAAAAATACAACTGTTGTGTACAACGAAACTTATGTCCTAGCTGATGTTTGAGGTAATGTTGCAGAAAAATTTAGGTTGCAAAAGCAAACGAAATTCCCTAAAAAATTCCTAGTATGGCAAGCCATATGTAGCTGCGGCCAAAGAAGCCAGTCATTTGTGACATCTGGCTTTATAAACAGCGAAATTCATATCAAGGAGTGTTTACCAAAAGAGGCAAATCCACCAAACTGCCCGGAGCTCAGGCCAGTGGAGATATTGGGCTCTTGTTGAAAGAGAATTAAAGAGCACAAAAAAGGTCTCCCAGGACATGCAAGATTTCAAACGTAGATGGACCACCTGCTCTAAAAACGTGATAGAAACTACCATAAAAGCTTTAATGGCAAGGTTTCCGGAAAAATAAAAAATGGACAACTTTATTCATAGTGGTTAGAATTCCATGCGGTTTTTTTTTTTGTTTGATTTTATATTAAATTTGATTTAATAAAAATTTGGTTTGAAGTCTTAAAATTGAGTGGTTTGTTTTTATTTAACTTTATGTGTGTTAACATTTTTATGATCTCAGTCCTTATGTACAGATGTTTTCAAGAAGAGGATTTGACAGGACTTGATTTTCACATAAATATATTACAATATAAATTTGACATTCAATGCTGCCCGACCAGAAAATCACTTTGTATGCGGGTTCAAATTTTTAGAATAATCTATAATAAAGTGATTTTAATGTGCATTTATTAATAAAATTCATCGTGATTTAAGTTACACAAATTCTTCTGTTTAGTAAGGTTTCAATATTTTTATTCAACATTTTCTTCAAGAACTAATATTCAATTACAAATTATATCTTAATACTCTTACCGAGCACTAGCAACGAAGGCTTTTGGCTCGTTGTAGCGAAAACAGACCAGAGCCTCTGGTAGCACGCTTCCACCTAGCCTGATACACTAAGACCCTGTGCAATGTGGCTAAACAAATTTTATACTAAATACAAATTGACATAAGGTTTTAATTTTTTTTTTTTTTTAATTATTTAAAATGTTTTCAAGTTTCATAGAAGTTTGGAAACATGTACTTAGTTTAGATTTTATTTAGCCAATTCGCACCCATTTCTAATACAAAAAATAATTTTCCAGTACTGACAAAAAAAAAAAAAAAAACATTTATTAAATATTTTTATATAATTTAATTTTATTAGAAATTCTAGAGTAAATAATTTGATTTGTTTTGCCGCGTTTGCTCTCAATTGACCATAATGCACGGGTGCACACGTGTGTAGTCTCAATGGCAAAATTTCATGAATTGGGCTAGATTTGGTACCTCATCCGCCAAAATCTCAGGATTTTGCACCCAGTGACTATTACCTATTTCCAAACCTAAAGAAATGGCTCGGTGGTAAGAGATTTAGCTCCAAGTATTGAGCTAAAAGGAAATTATATTGAAAAATACATTTTTTTTTGCAAAAAAAACTGTGTTTTATTCAAAAAGTCACGGACTTATTGATCCGCCCTCGTACGTTCATATTGAATCCCAAAACACGTATTTTGGGTTTTTTGAAGAGTTCAGTATGAACTTTGCCCGGTAAATTTAGATATGTAGTAGATGAGAAAATCTAAAGGCACATCTGTCTTTAGGGGTTAAAAAAGGCACCAATTTTAAATTTTTTGTGTTTTTGGTTATCAAAACAAGGGTTTTTGAAAGCACATTAACTAGTATACAAAACATGTCCCAAGTGTTTTCTCATTCGAAAAGATATTTATCGGAATTTTACACAGCACATATCATTGTTTAATTTTAATTCAGTTCTGCCGACAAACTTTTGAAATTTAAAATTTTTCATTTAAAAAAAAAAAATGAACTATATAAAAATATAAAATTTTTTATTTGAAAAATAAAATATTTTTTATCTACTTAATAAAAACTTAACTTTTTTCCTCCTTTTTTTCATTTCAGTATAAATTTCAAGCAACAAAACTTAAATCTTTATTGAAAATCTCCTCAAGTCATATTTTGAGCAGTGACTCAAATACAACTGCAAAAACCATTTATAATGACAGCAACCACAGCAAAATGTCTGCTACTGCTGATGCAACAAATAGTGTTGGTGAAAATACGTATAAGTTCGTAAATGCCACAGATAATGAACAATGGTTGACAGAAGACAAAGACGACATCCTCGATGTGGAAGACAATGGAACAGATTTAAAACAAAATGAAATACCACTCGAAGTAAATGCAGTGGTCAATTAAGTAAAACAATACCAAAAAGCCTACGGACACGAAATATGATATCAGACATGTGATGACATCGCGTCGAGATTTTTTATTTAAACTTTAAAATTATTTTCTTTTTCCTCTGTGTGAATTTATTATTTTTGATGCAGATGCAAAA
The DNA here is from genome assembly GCA_949748255.1 of Eustalomyia histrio. Lineage (NCBI taxonomy): Eukaryota > Metazoa > Arthropoda > Insecta > Diptera > Anthomyiidae > Eustalomyia > Eustalomyia histrio. The sequence goes on along the minus strand of OX456527.1, from coordinate 17,676,978 downwards.
CTGTTTTGTTCGACGTTGTGTCCTATGTCTTGTCCGATGATGATTGCATATTCTCTAAATTTAAATTCTCCCTGACATGACATGCATATTATTTATTGATAAACAATGTAAAACAAACAAACATATGTATGTATTTATATAATTTTGAATAAATGTTCGTGATTTAAAACATCAACTAGAAGTTTTAATATTAATGCACTAGTTGGAGTTTATATATATAATACACATGTGAGGCTTTCCATACCAATTGTCCAGCTTAATATCGTATGAATGTCAAACTATATAATACAAATAAAGCATGTAACCATCTTTTTAAATTTTTCCAAAAAGTGGTCGAAGTAGGCGTGATTAAATATCGATATGATTGGTGGTAAGATATCGATTATAATTTAATGGAATTTGGAAAATGCTGGAATAGACAATGTTAGTAAATTTTGTACGAGGGCGCATCAATAAGTCCGTGACTTTTCGAACTTCCCTCGTAGTTATATGAAATCCAACACAGATCCCATCAAGTACCACCTGTTAATAGACTACTGTCAAATTTTTGAGCAAGGTCCGTCATTTACTTTACGTTTAATAGCAGGATTTTTTGAGGTCCATAAAATAGGCATTTGTTTGATCAATAATTTCATCGTTGAAGCTAAATCTTTTTTATTTAGGTTTGAAAATAGGAAATAGTCACTGGGGGCTAAACCCGGAGAATAAGGCGAATGAGGGGGCAATTCGAAGTCTACTTTATTGATTTTTACCATGGAAACTAAGCTATCACACGATTCCGTTAGTGGTCGATTGTGAGCAAACGCGGCAGCCATCTTGCGAAAAGCTTTCTCATACCCAAGTGATCGTTCGAAATTGAAACCACTGAGCCATGTGAGATGCCTATGTTTTCCACAATCTATCGCACATTCAATCCCCAATCGGCCAACACCATATCGTGAATTTTTTCAATTGTTTTGGGTGTAGAGACCTCAACTAGGCGTCCAGAACGTTTGGCATACTCCGTACTTGTAAGGCCACAACGAAAGTCAATGAACCACTTTTTTACTATTAAAATCGATGGTGCAGAGTCCCCATAGTATTTATTAAGCTTTTCCTTGGTTTTATTGAAGGCCTTTTTCGCAAAAAATAATGTTTAATGAGCACTCGAAATTCACTTTTTTCCCATTTTACAAACGAAATCTACGACGCAAAGTAAATGACGAAACTTGCTCAAAATTTGACAGTAGTCTATTAAAAGATTTGTACAGGACGATAGAAAATGCGGTAAAAAGAACCTAAATTATCATTAACAATGGCGACAATTGACCAATATAATCTTAAAAAATGTATGTAAAAAAAGGTCCAAATAAACATAAATAAAAAAATTTAGTAATGTCGCTTCATTTTAATATTTTTTGGGCCACCCTGTATATCTATACCTTAAAACAAATTTATTTATTTTTACTGAATATTTGCAATGTACAATATTCAACGAATATTTTTTCCAAAATATAGCTGGATAACATTCTGAAATTTTCAACCACTTAATTCGTCGCCAGAAATGGAAACATTGTTGCTTTGAGAATCAAAGATAGTTCCTAAGGTAAATTCTAAAAATAGATGGGAAAAGCTCATTTGTACGTATAATCATTTTTTAAGTGTGATATAAGCCTGTTCAAAATCATAAATTGTTTGTGGGTTGGGTGGTTCATAAGGAGGCTGACGATGACCTGGTCGCTCGGGTCGAAAGTCTGCACACCCTCTAGTGATAATCTTCAAAATTCTTTCCATCTAAGAAATAAGTTTGAACTATTTGTTAGTAACATTTTGTTATGATTCCGAGCCTGATAAAATTTAAAAAATATATGATTAAAATAGAGAGATCGAATAATATATACAAAATCTACCTAAAAAGAAAAAATTATTTAAAATCTTGTAAATTTTGTCAGTATTTAATCCTATTTTTTTTTTTTTTTTTTTTTTGCAAAATTAAAAAATTTGTTCAGTATTTTATTTTATTCTATAGGAGAATAAATACTATAGAATAGATTAGAAAGGCCCTATGCACCGCGATCTATAATAAATTTTTTGTGCAGCCCAACATTTTACCCTTAATATTGAGGCTTCCAATGAAGCCAATCACCATACTAGGCACATATTTTCAAATTTCTAATGGCGATAGTGTATATCCACTAAGGAATTGTAGTCTTCTACCGCGAAGCCAAGGACATACGCAGAGTATGTGTTCCGCAATCTCAGCGTCCAATTCACAGAACCTACAAGTATCCGAATCTGACAGACCTATAGTTCTTAAAAGGTATATGAGATTACTGTGTCCAGTGAAAAATCCTGTTATGGAAAAAGGCTCCTGGAGTTTCCACTAGACGGTCTTGGATTCCGTCCAAATCCTAAGTTTTGTTCTGATATACCCCGCAGGTGCACCACAGAAAGGTTTAGGGCCAAATAAGAGCCGATGGGCCCCGGAGTCGGCCAACCTGTCAACCCGTTCGTTGCCCGCATGCCCTCGTACCCAGGAACCCAGATTAAGATTAATTTGTTTGATCCACCGAGTCTATTGAAATTCAATGCAGTCCAGGACAAGCCTAGACGACACGTCATGTGACAATAATGACCTAAGTGACCCCCTTGTTGCCTTTTTAAGAGACTCCGATGCACACACATATATGGCAATGATTTCCGCCTGGTATTTGCCCATAGGAAGGGCACGTTGAGTTCCGCATCCCCATTGATCTGTTTCGAGTCGTCAGTGAACCACACCCGTGATCCCAGTTCGGGTTCCAAGGATTTGCTGGTCAAAATGCGTCTCTCGAAGACGATCACATCGTAATTCCTGCCTTGGTAACATTTTGTTTATGACCTTGGACAGTGGGTCGTCAAGGAACAACACCGCCATAAATGCTATAAGTATAACATTGATCCAACATACGAGTAGTGGGGCAGTTAGTATGGAAAGCCTTATATATAGGTAATTAGTATTTAGTTTATAGGGAAGTATGAATAATACAAAAACATAATTTCCAGAAAATTATTTACATAAATTACTGTGGACTTTTGACAAAAATACTTAAGCCGGCTTAAGAAAATTTTTCGAAATTTTTGAAGTCATTAAACCTTTTTAATACCTATATTTCTGTCTGGTCCCTACCATTCTACACCTTATACTCTAAATTTTTTTTTTTTCTAAAATTACTAGTTCTAGAACTTCTTTTTAGGGAAAAAGGGTGAAACAAGTAGTCCTAGAATCTAAGAAAAGGGAATATATTTTGTATTTTAACTACAATTAAATGAATTCACTTGATTAAAAAAAAATAATTCGTTCACTTTACATTAAAATTAAATTCGATTATACCGAATTCATTAAAAAATTAACTATTCTTCAAAGCTCTCATAAAAAAAGGATGTCAGAAACTCTATTTACAAAAAATATTATAAGCTTATGGATTTTCGCTCCCGAAGAACTTTATTTATGTGCGAAATAAATAAAAATGTTGTGCAAAAAATTTTCTAAATTTGTTTACTGGCAATGAAATAACTGAATTTCTTGGATCCAAAAAAAATTTTTTTTTTGGTTTAAAATTCCTTTTTTTCAAAACCAACTTTTAAATGAAAAAATTTGTGAGAAAAGAAATTTATCTCTAGGAAAAAAAAATATTTTTTTGCAAAAAATTTAAAAAGAATTATAATTTTTTCCTGTAAAATGATAACTAAATTTTGTATAAAAATAAATAATTAATCAGGGGAGGTTATTGAATAAAAACTGTGATCTCTAAAATTACGCCCCAACTATTTTCACTGTTCCAAGAAGAACCCAAATCGCAAATCTATTGAAAAATCTTCAAAATTTTAATTTTTTATTCGAATAACATTTACCTAATTATGAATATTCAGGTTTAAGTCAGATTCATAATACTTTAGCACTCCACTCTGAGGAGTGGATTTTGTTCCTTTCTCATTTGCACTTTCACATTTTTCGTATCATGCAATCCACAATGTAGGGTAGATTACTCCAGAGCTGCGAATACAAACCTAGTATTTAAGCATTTACACTGAGAGAATTAGCTTCAGAATATTAATGAATTTTTGCATAAAACAATTAAAAAGCACTAAAATTCGCTTACTGGAAATTTTTGTATTAAGTTCGTGCAAATTTTCATAAAATTTTGTAAATAATAACTTTTTTTCTGTATTTTTCCTACAATGAAATTCTTTCTGTGTAGAACGATTATCTGTTCCTGAATGTAGAAGTATGCTGAAGTAAAATCTTTAAGTTTTTTCAAGAAAAGTTTTATTAGTTTACATATTTTTTGATATTTCTTTCCCTAGTTAGGATATTTATTATAAAATTGTTTCAATTTGTATAAAATTGCTTCCCATGTGAGCTATAAGTAAAACTAATGTAAATGAAATGAAAGCTTTTTACTTAATAGTAGTAATAAACAAATAATCAAGATAAAAACTTTTGTGGAATGAAAATCATGGTTGACATTGAATACATTTTCACAAGACCTCTAACTATAAACATTTTAAAATGGTTATTCCATTAAAAATATGTGCCTTTTTGTATAGCCGCTTAAATTGAACTAATTTTAGTTTTGATATATCTCCACTACCATTTAAATACGAAACACCGATTTATAACGGCATTTTGCAGATATAACAAAATTAACGGCTAACATAATTTAAACTCAGTGGTATTAGAAGAGAGACATACCACTATTGGAATCGCTTTTTTTAATTTTTGATTTGGATTGAATTCTTTTAATATATGCGGTTATTGTTTAAGTTTAACTTTGACTTGTTTTTGTTCGACTTAAAATCATATCTCTAAAATGCAAAATACGTATTTTACATGGAGTTTCGCGAGACGAATGAGTGACTACATGTATTTTGTTTTTGTATTGCATTTAATTTGTTATTGTATAGGATTATTTTTTAAACCGTTTGGGTCAGGAACCGTAACTGTTATGACTTTTATCGAAAAAGCCAAGAAAAAAAAAAAGATATTTTTAACCTTTTATTTTTTTAACTTTTATTTTTTAAGGCAAAAATTAAAAGTTATTTTTGACTTTTATTATTTTACTCAAAATATAAAAGTTATTTTTTAACTTTTAATTTTTTAAGGCAAAAATATAAGTCTGTATTTCATCATTCTTGATTTATAGCATTAAAAGCAATAAAACTAGCGTATTATAATATGCAATATTTAATTCATGACTTTAATCTTTGCCTTAAAATATTAAAAGTTAAAAAATAACTTTTATTTTTTGAGTAAAATAATAAATGTCAAAAATAACTTTAAATTTTTGCCTTAAAAAATAAAAGTGAAAATTAAAAGTTATTTTTTGACGTAAATTTTTAAAAATAACAGTTATTTTCTGTCCCTGGATTGGGTTTTAAAAATTGGAAAAAACACAGAAAATTTGCTAAAGTAAATGAAATATTTATTTGGAGCGGTAAATGAATGCCAGCCATTTACTTTTTGAAGATTGTTTCATGTATCATGTATCCCCACAAAAATCGCAAATCGCATAATCTTGGCGGCCAGAGGACTGCTCTAAAACGTGAGATTAATTGCTCACCAAACTCACCTCTCAATAGGTTCATGGTACCGCGTAACTTGCGACATGTGGCCAGGCCTTGAAAAAGATAAATCTTTATTGTATTAATTCGCGAAAAAAGTTATTTTTGTAAATCAGCGAGTTTATTCATTATTTGATTTGATTTTTTATAAATCATATTTAAAAACATAGTTGAATAATCAATTTTATTTGCCTCTTTTTTTATTGAATTGAATCAAATCATTTCAAATATAGTTCTGTTTTTGATTCGCGAATTAAAAATTTACTTGCAAATCTCGCTTAGTTTTCTAGATAATCGCCATTTTGTAAAATGGTAATTTTTTAAAATGACCGGTATCTCGAAAACTACTAGAGACAAAATTGTTGGGCTAGTAGAGTATTATTTTACTGCGATAATAAAAGCAGGTCAGGTCCGGAAGACATCAACTCGGTGACCCATTTTTATAAGAACGAAATGGAACGGTAAACGCAATTTGTTTTATCGAAGTTTGTTAATTTATATTATCATATAAATTGATAGAAAAAAAAGTCACCCTGTGGTAGTTTTATAAAAATTCCATGAAACTCTTGGGGAACCTACCAATTCTATTCTATTGAAGAGTGGCTTTTGTCGAGCTTTGAAAAATATTATCTCGCTTAGTTTCCGAGTAAGCAAAATGGAGCAAAACGGACAAAACTTTTGCTCTAGTAGAGCATAAATTATTATTTAAAACAACTTAATTTTTCTAATAAGATAAATTTTGAATCATAGTAATAAATAATTCAATCAGAGTAATGAATTCGCGAATTAATTCGTGAAAATTTAAATGAGAATTGAAAAGTGATTAAAATAATTATGTTTTTAAAGGTCTGCATGTGACACCGTCCTGTTGAAACCACATATCAAAGAATAGCACGGTTAAAATTAAAAATTTAATAATTTTTATATAATTTTAGTGAATTATGATTGTACAGTGTTCATTTAATGCAGTAAAGTTAAAATCGAATCAAATAAAGCCTTGGCATAAAGTGCAATAATTCCAAAAAATGCACGAATATTTTGAAAACAAAAGAAAATATAATATAAATTAAATTGAATATGTTTCTAAAAAGTTATAATTTAACAAGCAATTAACATTTATAATATTAATATACTTTGCTCATAAAAGTGTTTTTAATAAGGGGTTATACTGTTTAATCTTTTTAAAAAATTGCCCACAGATATATGTATCTGTTGAAGGTAAAGGTACTTAAAAAAATTCAAGTTATATGTTTAAAAAAAAAAAATCTTAATTTACTTACTACGTCATTGTCAGATTTATATAGAAACTAACCTGAAAAGAAAAAAAAAGTGATATTAATAAATTTTATAATCACGAAATTAGAAAATTTTCTCAAGGAGCAAAAATGCCTTGAAATTAAATGCAGTTAAAACATTTTAAAAATATGATAATTTTCGCGAAATACAAAATCAAAGTTTTTCAGGTCTACTACTTTTCACTGGCACTTCCACTATCTAATTTGGGTTTTATTTGCTTAAAGCCTATTTACACTATTTACAGGTAATATTGAAATACAATTACAGTATCTGTGCTCCTAACAAATATCAATAAGGATTTTTATAGTTTTAACTTTAGTGTACTATTTTGACTACTTAAGTCTTACTAAAATTGGGAATGGAAGTTTTTTAAGTCTTCATTTGCATGCTAAGTACATTTTTCGTTATTACTTTTGATTATTACCAGATTTTGATAGTATTGTGAAACTTTAAACTTTAAGAAAATCGAAAAAAAATGCTGTCAACTTCGTATTGTTTAGTTTAGAGACGTCGATATAGAGTTCTTAAGTTTGTTTGAAATAATTTTTGTATTACAACATACATATTTACATTTTTTATTGTTCCAAGATAGTGGCATTTACAATAGATTTTTGATTTTGTAGAAATTTAAAAATATTCTTTATAACACAAAGCCTTGCCGGTTCTTTCTTTAAATAGGCCGATTGTGAATATATGACCATACATTTGATAATTGTACAAATATGAACATATATTTATGTTTTACCTTATTTTTTGGATTCATACGTATATGGTTGAACCATAAATGTTTATATATGAACAGATTTAAACATTTTTCACTAGGACCACAAGTATTTTTAACACAGGCTAATTTTTAAGAAATAATTTTTGAAATTTGTTGACACACAATTACATCGTTTAATTATTTTTTTAAATACTTCCGTTCAATATTGAACGCGAACAAAAAAAAAATAATTAAACCGCAATACCGAAAACAAAACCACATCGGAATATTTTATTGAATTGAAAATCGAATTAAAATATTTTCCGTTCACAAATTTTTCAATTTTTAATTTTTTGTAGTTTCTCTCGTCGTTTTCCATTAACAGTTGTAAAAAAGTGTAGTATAAATTTCAAGAGTGCATTGTTGCGTTGAAAACTTATATTGCACAGACTACACAGCCAGGTTACCAATTACATAATTCAAACAAGAATTCTCGAACCGTATGGTTATTTTGACATTGCAGTGATTTGCAAAATTAGATAGAAAAAATAAATTCCATATAAATTGTATGGTACATATTTATTTTGTATATCATTCTGTTGCATGATTGGGTTAAAAAAAAGTTAAGACGCAGTCAATAATCGAAATAATCTTATTCATATTTCAACTGTTAGCATTGGTATAGGTGCAATAATAATAATAATAATCCCTTTCTATGTATCACTGCAAGTTTGACATTTCCTTTTGCTCATTTTCTAGTCGTTATTTTGATTCAATCAGCTATTTACTGTCTGGGTAGTCTGGAATATATTGCTATGGTAGCTGTGGCAAACTATCAAGGTTATTTCCATATAAATTTTGAGATAAGCCGACGTTTACTGTTAACGTTTAACGTTACTTATGCCAAATTTGTATGAAAATGACATAAGCCAAAAGCCTTATAAAACAAATTATCATATAAACAACAAAATTTGGTATAGATAATGCACTGATTTAATTTTTTATGCATAAGAGGTTTAAAATATTAATATTTCTTGAAATCCCCAAATTCTCTTATCTGGCAATACTGGATACAACGGTTGTAAAATTGTTAAATGAAAACAGTAGTAGAATTGTTAAATAAAAAAGTAGAAAAAATGGTCAAAGTAGTAGAGTATAATTGTCAAAAGATTAAAATGTTTCTTTTGACAGTTCATTTGTGGTTCAATTTTCTTTCTATCGAATTACGGAAGCTTTGTTATTTTTTTAATTAGTTTTGTTGAAATAAAATAAATATAACAATAAAACTAAAGAAGGAAATATATTATCTATTAAAATTCCATGAGATCAATAACATACCCTTAATATTAAAACAGTTTGATGTGAAATTCTATAGCAGAATCACAAAAAAAAAATCTGTATATTCAACAGAAGAGAAAAAAAACAGCTGGTGGTTGTTATTAATTACACAAACAAAAAGGTAAAAATTATATTTTATAGATTTGTTCTGATAAACATCTACATATTAATTGTGAAATTGCATTTTACAAATATTTTGTAGAACAATTATTTGAATTAGATCAATATCAAAGTAATTAACTGGTTTGTAAAAGTTTTCTATTAAGCACGCCCATTCATTTTGTTGCATGATTGGGTTAAAAAAAAAATTAAGACGCAGTCATTAATTGAAATAATCTTATTCATATTTCAACTGTTAGCATTGGTATAGGTGCAATAAATAAGAATTACACTCAGAAAAATGGGGTATTATTATCGAAGCAGTTAAAATACAACTAAAGAAGAATCAAAAGTGGACCACATTAGAAAAAAACCCTTATCCCGGCCATATGCAAGGGTTTCGAAGATTGAATTTTATTTTAAATGAATTCCCTAAACATGTTAATTTAATTTGCGTGTAAACGAATAAATTCCTTTTTATTCAGTCCCACCTGCCACTGATTTCAAAAACTCCTAATTTGATTTTATCAATGATTAAATTCAATAAATTATACCTATGTACAGTAAAACCTGGGTAAGACGATCCGCAAATTATAAAAAGAAAACAAATGTTCATTTCACCTCAAGAACAAAAGGGAAAAAATGTGAACCACTCTGAATACTCTGCCATATAGTTAAAAAAAAAAATTTACAAGTTTCTATTTTCCATTTATCAAAATACATAAAAAATATAGAAAAAATATACAACTTCTTGTAGAAGTTCGTATTAAGAATGGATAAATTTATTATTTATTTGGTTGTACGAGGGCCAATCAATAAATCCGTGACTTTTTGAATAAAACAGTTTTTTTTTTTAAATTATTTTTCAACATAATTCCCTTTTAGCTCAATACATTTAGTCTAACATTTTTCCAATATTTGTATCTCTTCCAAAAAATAGAATTTTTCGAGGTCCATAAAATAGGCATTTGTTTCATCGTTAGAGACAAATCTCTTTCCACCGAGCCTTTTCTTTGGGTTTGTGAATAAGAAATAGTCACTGGGGGCTGAATATGGCGAACGAAGGGGCAACTCGTAGCCTAATTCATAGAATTTTGCCATAGAAACGTAGTTGTCATACGATTGCATTTGTGATTGATTGTAAGCAAATGCGGCACCCATCTTACGGATAGCTTTCTCAAATTGGAAACCACTGATCCATGTGAGATCCCTATGGCTTAAAGAATCTCTCGCACTTTCGGTATTCGATCGGCCATACCATATTGTGGATTTGTCTGACATTTTCGGGTGTATCGACCTCAATTGGCTGTACTGAACGTTCAGCGTCATTTGTACTTGTGCGACCACAACGAATGTCAGTAAACCACTTTTTTACCATTGAAATCGATGGTGCAGAGTCCCCATAATATTTATCAAGCTTTTCCTTGGTTTGATTGACGGTTTTTTTCGCAAAAAATAATGTTTAATGAGCACTCGAAATTCACTTTTTTCCGTTATTAAAAAAATCCACGAGGTTGTATATTTTGAACAGCAGTTAAACGCAAACTAAATGACAGAACTTGCTCGAAATTTGAATGTAGTCTATTAACAGGTGGTACTTGATGGGAGCGGTGTTGCATTTCATATAACTACGAGGGAAGTTCGAAAAGTCAGGGACTTATTGACCCGCCTTCGTAATATGACAACTTTTATTGCTCAATTTCCCAAAAATTTTAGTTTAATAAAATAAAACAGTTCGGAAATTTCTTGAACCGATTAGTTAAGTTGAAATAAAAGGTACATAATGCACCACAATATGTCCTTAACCAAATAAGCGTAACACTTTTGAATTTAAAACTGTTTAAATAGGTACGTTTTTATGCATTGGAGATCAGGGATGGAAAATATGTTTTCTGTTATTGTACCAACCAGACAAACAAATTGTACTTTTTCGATCCTCACGGTACCAAATTTTTTTTTTGCTTTTTTTTTAACAATTTTATTGTAATGAGTCAGATTTGTTTAGACACTAAAAAGACTTAAAAAAAATTAAATTGACTGGGTGAAACAAAATGTATCGTTAATTTTATGTATTCGTATAATTACCACAAAACTTTGTAAAATTTTACTCTAATTTTTATAAATGTCACACCTTTTTTTCTGTGTATCCGCCTTCCTTGGAGGGCAATTTAACCTTTTCAGGATTTGCTATTAAAAAACTTAAAGGCATTTAATAGCTTTTTAACAATAATACACCTTTTTTGTTTTGAGAGGTAATTTACAATCAGCTGTTCAGTGTTGCCACTTCCGAATATTTTAGTACAATGTGTATGCAAACATTTGATACGTTTGATGTGACAACAATTTAGAGCCGGTTTAACTTAAAACTGACTTTATTTTTTTCCTATAGTAGCTGAATAAATAAACAGGTTTTTAATTTAAAGTTGCTTTTAAAAAAGCCGACATTATGTTGTGCTGTTTTATCAAGTTATAAGTTGAAAATTAAAAAAAATTTCAAATTGTACTAAATGAGCCGCGGTAGTACCACGGTACCAATCAAGGTAAAAATGTACCAAAAAAAGTACAATTGTACCATGTTTTCCATCCCTGTTGGAGATACAATAAAATGTACTGATTTTTATTTGCAAACTAAGAATTTATCAATATTAACTAAACAAGATTTTTTTTATTCAACATTTTGTAATTCGAAAGCATAAACAATTTTTAGAACTCTATGAAATTTTGTATTTTTTAAATAACTATGAAAAATTATCTGCTTACTGCATAAATATTTTTTTGGTAGTAATTTTTTATTAGTTATTAAATATTTATTAGTTGTTTTGCATTTATGTCCAGTAATAAAAGGGTTAAGTTTAAGATTTAAAAAAACAAAAACCTTCAATGGATGTGTTATTTTGCAGCGAATAAAGGGCATCAAGATTTATAACAGTAAAAATTATGTCATAGAAATCTTCAATAATAAAAACCATTGTTATGAGTAGGGCTAGGAAGTTCATGTAAAAATATTTTCGATAGTTGGAGAAGAATGTACATTTTACTATAATTGTATATTTTGTTCCTATGCACATTTTGGAAAAAAAAAAATAAGTATGTTTTTCAAGCATATTTTTTCATGCTTGCAGTTGGCCGAAATATGCAAGTGTATTCTCCATCATTACAAAATATACAAATTTTTCATTTGAAAAATTTTCATGACATTAAACAAACTGAAAAAAACATTACAAATACAATTTATATAGATTAACAATATTATATTTTTAATCACGTAGGCAAATTTTTAATTTTGAAAAGACAAAAAAGATAAATTGGTTTAAATTAATTTTTAATTTTATTTAAATGTATATTTTTTTTAATTTTTAATACATTTTTTACGTACATACTGAAAATAGCATAATGAATGCATAAACTTCCTAGTCCTAATTATGAGGCAACTAACTAAAATCATCAAATGAAAAAAATCAATAAAGTAATCATTTAAACACTTATAACAAACTATTAATAGACGTACTTAATATACAGCAAACTAAGATGCTAAATGATTTTATTGTTATTTTTCATTTTAGATACACTAGCATGACATATTATCAGCAATAAAAACATAAACATATTGTTATCAATTTTGTTGTGATAATAAAATTCGTGCTAAAACCGACGTCAACAATATAGAAAAAAATCAGCGTTATCCTCCTCCCACCCACCCAAGGAAATACAATTGAACAAAAATGAAGTCTAAACGCGATACCATAAAATCAACACTAACATTACTATAATCGGCTACAATTTATCAAAACCACAACTATCACAAATTTCAATAAAAAAAAAGTATTATAGAAATTTAAGAAGAATTTTGCCAGACATTGAACATCAAAGAAACGACAGCAAAGTATGTCAACCAGAACTCCCAAGTTAATATTGGGTGTTACAATACTCATATTGGTGGATGTTATATGGGTTACTTCTAGCGAATTGACTAAGGTACACCTAAACACTATGCGAATGTTGTTGTACATTTAAAATTTATGATTTATTTATTTCCCCATTTCTTTGTAGTTTCTATATGAAGATGAAAACTATAAGAAACCATTTTTTTGTACATATTTTAAGACATCAATGTTTACCATATATTTGGTAATTATAGGTTTAATAGCACCCTGGAAAGAATCATGTGAAAGACAAAATGGCAATTATTCGGTATGCGACATAAATTGAATTATACTTTTAATATAAACATTTGTATTTAATCTTCAATTTACAGATGATGGATCAAAATGCCGAAGATGATAGTTACTATTCTCATCATACTTCCTTGGTTAGATTAAAACAAAACAAAAAAAAATTAATACAAAAAATATACTCTATTTATTGTTTATTTTTATAGAGTGATCCCACATTTATACCTATACGTTCTGCTGCCAGTACTAGCATTGGTAATGGTGCCATTTCTGGCACCGAAAGTGATGATTCTAGTATACGTTCAGTACGTTTTAGCAAAATGGCTGAGGTGCGCGAAATGTCAGCTCATGAAGCTACAGAAGCTTTAATGGCTCGTCTATCATATACTGCTAGTATGCGTATACGAAGACAAAAATCACATCATAAAACTGCTAGAACAGCATTATTATTTTGTGTTTTGGTGAGAATTTGGTTTTTGGCATCATATTCCTTTTAATTAGTTACAATTGTTATTTTTCTTTTAGTGGTTTTTGGCAAATTATTTATTTCAAGTATCTTTAGAAATGACTGAAACAGCAGTCGTTACTTTACTCAGTTCCTCATCATCTCTATTTACTTTGGCATTAGCAGCATTTTTTCCTTCAGCAGCAGGGGATAAATTTACGATAACAAAAATAATAGCAGTGGCACTAAATATTGGTGGAGTGGTAAGAAAAATATTAAAATATATATATATCGAGGTTTTTCGATCTTCTTAATTGAATTGAAAATTTAAATGTTAAACAATTTTTATGTTTTTAAAATCTATAGAAGTTTAGCTTTGAGTATAATGTCTTTTAATATTAAAGGATGTTTCCAGTGTTCTCTAAGGATTCAGAAAATTTGCTGGTTTTGTTAAATCCTTATTCTTTTTAACTATAGTTAATGAATTTCATTGTTTTATAATCTCTATCTTCTATATATATGTATAAAAATGAGTTGCATTATGTTAGAAATAGATGTACTCTGTAATGCGTGAACCGATGTTGTTTCTGGAAATTTCCCATGAAAGGTGACGTCGAGGTGACGGTATTTGTATAGGTGTTATTTCATGAGCAGTTTAGTGAACATACCTGTATTTTTGTGTATATGGGGAAATATTTAAAAGGTTAAGTTGCGAATTGGAAGGGGAAAGAAATATAATATAAAGTGAACGAGTGGAATTGAAACACTAGACAAGGGGAACGAAATTAAATGGGGAAAGAGTGAAATCGATACACTAGACTGGGAAAAGAAATGGGGAACGAATGGAATTGAGACACTATACAAGGGAAAAGGGATAGAGAAGAATTGAAACATAAGACAAGCGGAACGAAATAAAATAAACAGGGGAACGAGTGTAATTGAAATACTAGACAAGGAAAAAGAAATGGAATGGAAAGGGAAGGAGTGGAATTGAGACACTAGACAAGGGGAACGAAATGGAATGAAATGGGGATCGAGTGGAATTGAAACAATAGACAAGGGAAAAGAAATGGAATGGAAAGGGAACGACAGTAATTGAAACATTAGACAAGGGGAACGAAATGGAATGAAACAGGGAACGAGTGGAATTGAAATAGACAAGGGGAACGAAATGGAGTGAAATGGGGAACGAGTGGAATTGAAACACTAGACAATGGAAAAGAAATGGTATGGAATGGGAACGAAGTGAAATTGTAACATTAGACAAGGGGAACGAAATGGAATGAAACGGGGAGCGAATCAAATCGATACACCAGACAGGGTAAATAAATGGAATGGGGAACGAGTGGAATTGAAACACTAGACAATGGAAAAGAAATGGAAAGAGAACGAGTGGAATTCAAACATCAGACAAGGAAAAATAAATGGAAAGGTGAACGAAATGGAATAGAAAGGGGAACAAGTGATATTAAAACAGTAAACATTGTGAAGGTCAGACTTGCGTGAACTATAAGTAAGAAATACAAAGAATAAACAAATTTATTAAAGAGTAAAAACTGTAGAACAAAGAATACTATTTTCTTCTCAACATGTTCTGATATTTAAAACTACCGATAACGAAGTATCGGGCTTTTAAGCAAGTATATATATATATAACAGAATAACGTCACTGACTGTCAGACTAACTCATTCACTCAACAAGCTGAAATTTGGTATGGACATCCGCTTTGATGGAATTTTTGGGAATTTCTAAATTTCTACAATTTATTGTTGATCTGTATAAATATTATGTTTCTTTTCCAAATGAAAAGAAAATTGTATTTTTTTTTTAGTAATGGGAAATAGAATACACAGAAAAAGATTATTAGACACCAGCCGAATGGAATACATTTTCTGGTCAGCTACGACCTTCATTAACATTCTTCGCGTCTCATAGTGTTTAATTTCTCTTATTTAACTTAAATTTTTAAAGCAAAAAGCTAACCCTACAATATTTTAAATAAATACATTGTTAATTCTTACTTTATTTCCTTAATTTAGGTCACCATCACCATTTCCGATGTTCATGATACAAATTTTTCCCGAGGAGCATTGCTGGCTCTATTTAGTGCATTTTTCTATGCTGCCTATTTGGTATTTGTAAAAAGAAAAAGTGATACAGAAGAAAAAATTGACATACCCCTATTTTTTGGTAAGAATTTTTTTCTTTGGATTTTTTATGCTCCAATTAAAAATATGTTTTATTAATTATAGGCTTTGTGGGTTTATGGAATTTACTATTAATGTGGCCAATATTTTTTATATTAAATTTTACGAAAATTGAAAATTTTGAATTACCAAATCAAAATCAATTTGCTATATTATTTTTAAATGGTTTAATTGGTACCGTTGTATCGGAAGCTTTGTGGTTATGGTAAGTTGAAGTGCTAAATCATTAATAAACCCAAATTTATATTTATGTTTTGTTATCAGGGGTTGCTTTTTAACTTCTTCATTAATTGGTACTATAGCCATGACTCTACAAATACCTTTATCAATATTATTTGATGTATTCCTAAAGAAGAAACCTTATTCCCCCATGTTTTATATGGGTTCATTGCCCATATTTATGGCTTTAATTTTAGTTGCATTATTAATGCGTAACGATGATTCGGATCCTTTAATGCGTTTATTTAAAGTTATTTATAGAAAAATGTGCAATTGTAAAAAACCAAATATTGTTAGGTAAGCAATAAAATCTAATAACTTTTAATGGAATAATTTAAAAAAAATATATTTAAAATTTTCTTTACAGAATAAATGATGAAGAGCAACAAGAATCGCTTATTGGTAGCAATGACTGATCATTTTAAGTTCACACCTTTAGAATCTTCAATAAGTTATAGAAAAAATTTTGCCTCGATATTTGCTCATAAAAACAAAAAACTAAAAGAAAAAGTTCAAAACTATAATTTGGCTGTACATTAGTAGAAATATCTTTTTTTTCACTATTTTTCTTTTAAAGCACAACTTGTTTTAATGAATTTAAAAATATTCCTTTACTCAATCTTTTTTTTTTATAACTCTTGCATCTCTATCTCTTTTTTTATTGTTGTATTAATTTTTTTAATGCATTGTAAAAATTTGTAAAAAAAAATTTATAGCTTTTTAACATTAATATCGTATGTACTCATATTTAATAATCAGTTTTATATGTATGTATATTTTATTATAAGCTCTAATTTTAGTTTTTAAGATCATTTATTCATTTACCATTAAAGCATAACATTATTTTAAAATTTTTACTCAATAGTTTACGCTAAATTGTATGTGAGTATGTACTTTAATAACATCATATATTTTATGGTTAAATAAAACAAATCGTTCGAATAAAATTTATCAGCTGTATTCATAATACAAATTTAGCAGCTCCTTATGTAATGCACTTAACGATTTTTTAACTAGAATATTTTTAAGGCCTAACAGATTGTTAGAATAGGGTTTATTCTTAATTATTTATTAGCATGTCATATAAGGCCAACACTGTGTTTGAAAATCAAAGCCTTTTTTGTAATTGTAAATTAATTTTTTTGTTGACATTTAATCACTGGACTTTAGAAGGAATTCAGCAACAATACTGGAATGAGTTTTAACAATATTATTATAAATAAAACTCATGTTAAATTTTTATTATGAATACGGTTTTATGTTTTTATTAGTTAAAATAACATATGTTCTTTAAAACAAAATTAACTATTAAAAGTCCTTTAATTATTGTTAGATTTGAAAACAATAATTTAACAAAAAAAAAATAATTTCAATGTTCACTAAGAGAAGTTTTCCATTGAAACTTTTCATTAAATTGATGTAGTTAAATGTTACTAAAAATTGTATTTTATTTATTAAAAATTTCATACACTATGAATAAGTTTCTTTAAAATCATGAAGCTTTTAAATTTAAGAAATATGTCATTCACTTCCAAGAAAAGTATCCCAACCTTAACACTCCGATTTTGGTGATATTAATAATAAAAAAAAGAATTTTAAAACCAACCTGTCTCACTTCGGGAATTTTGGGCTTATTTAAAGCCATTTCGGGAATTCAGGACTTAAATTAGGGAAAAAACATGTGGGAAATGTTCGAAATTTTATATAAAAACTGTTTTAAGGAAGTTTGATATATTTAATACCAAAGCAAAAAAGAGCTTTGCAAAAAAAAATTTATTTTGTATTTAATTGATATTAACGAAAAATAAATTACGCCCGCATGACACTAGATTTATTTTGGGAACGCTGCCTTACCGACATTCATTTGACAGATACTGATTTATTCTATATATTTGAACTCTTCACACAAGTTATTTTCCTATAAGCAAACTCATCAATTTTTTGCCAATATAATCAAGCAAGTGTATGGAATTTAATTTGTTTGCGGGAAAATAATGTATGTGAAGTGTTCAACTATTCAGAATAAATTAGTATATATCTGTCAAATGGATGTCTCTAAAGCAGAGCTCGCATTTGATTTACATTGCTGTCAATACACTCACCAAAAAAAGTATGTTATGGCAATTGAAAATTTTGCTGTTATTACGGGAAATTTTGCTAATTTGAGCCCAGCGATATTTTTTGCTAATCTTAGCAACACATATCTGCTGACGTGTAGTACAATGAAATAAGTAGAAAAATTAGTAGCCGCTTCAAAATTTTAGTAAACGTTTTGTAAAGTGGAATTTAAAATCTGTTTGCTAAAATCAGCCAAAAAATTACTAAATATTATTAATATAAGTACAAAATTTTAAATTTATTTTTTTTTTATCTAGCATCAAATTTTTTTCAAACAATTTTTTATATCAAAGGCTTAAAAATCTTAAAATTTGTTTAAACATCAACGAATTAATCATTTTGTTTTAATTTGGTAATTTCTGTTTTGAAAAATATTTTAGTAATTTTTTTTTTTTACTTTTAAGGTGAAATATTAATTGTTTTTAGGGCTGATTTTTAGAACTAAAAAAACTTTTTAGTGCTATTTTTAGATATGATATCCAATTTTTAGATATGAGCCCCTTTCTTAATATATATATAGCATTTAAGGGCAATTTAAGTTTGTAAATATAAGTTTTAATTAGAAATAACATTTCCTTCAATATCCATTTTTTTAAAATTAGTAATTTTTTTTGCTAATTTTAGCAAATCGGCTTTCAAAAATTTTTAAAATGATTTCTGAAATTAGCAACAAAAATTTGTAAATATTCGGTAAAAACTCTGTAATTTGTAAAATATAATTAGCAAAAAGATTTGCTAAATAATAATTTTTTTACTAATAATCAGTACAAAAATATTAAAGTGGGATTGAAAACCGTTTACAAACTTTTCTACAAACTTTTTTTCTGAGTGTATCAAATCTATAGAAGATAAAGCTTAAGAAATAAAATATGTTTAAAAAAGTAAAAAGCCTCCAAAAATGACTTCCTTTATTTTAAGTAGCTTAAAAGCTACCTGAGGCATTGCGTTTGGATCAGATTTTATAATGCCCGGGAATTTAAGATTTTGAAAAATCAGAATAGAGGATTTTTTCGGGAACCCGGGATTTTTTTTTTTTTTTTTTTGTTAGTTTGTTCATCATAACTTTACTTAGTTACATGGTAATTGCTAGTTTCAGTACTAATAATCCAAATTAGAAGAGAGATAAAATGTTAAAAGTAATGAGTATGAAGAGTTCAACCGCATAGAATAAATAACAATCTGTCAAATTGAGTTTGGTGGGCAGTGTACTTAATATAATTTGCATTGATGCCAAAATAAAAACTAGTCCTGTGGAAAAAAACTGCAAAATACTATAAAAACAGCAAATAACTGTAACATTTTTAAAATAAGATAAAACCCGTTTAAGGCAAACTACGAGTAAAACTTAGTTCTTTAAAAGCTAGTTCGTATTAATCAGGTAAACTATTGATCCACAAAATATTTTAAGTTTCTAAAAATAATTTCAAAAGTTATGCAAATCCTTTCACTGGTTTTTTGCAAAAAAAAAATTCAGACTATTTAAAACAGAAAAAAATATAGAAAAAGAAATTTTTGCGAATTTCTTCGCAAATTTTTGCGAATTCGTATTTAAATTGAAATTTATATGAACTTTTGTTTCTAGGTCTGTCAGAAAAAGTTTTAAGCGAAGATTCCTCTTAAGCTGAATAAAAAAGTCGTTCGAATTTTTCAACGAAAATTGGTATGACCAAACCCATGTGCTTAAATAAGATTTTTGTGAGGTTTTATTTTATTGAACCAGATTTTTTCAAAATTATATATTTTAGTTCCTTTAAATTCTAATCTCTGTGAATTATCAAGATTAAAAAAAAATAAATTTCCAGGTAAAAAATCTTCAAGCTGAAGGTCAATTTTATAAAAAATATTTATTTTTTTATAAAATATTTCGCTATTAATGTGGATAGCTTCTTCAGAGATTTTTGATTATTTTAATTTTAAACAAATTAAAGAAAAAAGAATTTTAAAGGTTTAAAATTAAAATAATCAAAAATCCCTGAAGAAGCTATCCATTGAGATAGCGAAATATTGGATAAAAAAATAAATATTTTTTTATAATATTGACCTTGAAGATTTATTACATATAACTTATATTAAAAATGTTGAAGAAATTAAACTGAATAAAAAAATTTAAATTTTCCATATATCGTCGAATCCGAAATATGAGGTATGTGGCCGATATTCAGTAGAAGTTGATATTTTCTGTTAAATGTAAAATTTTATGTTTTCTGTTTCTAAAAATAGAAATTCATATAATTCCTTTTTGTTTTTTTTTCTACCAAAATTGTTTATTTATATACAAAATTATTTCAATAAAAATTACAAGAAATTATTCAAATATAGATAATAAAAATATATACACCTGTTTGGGTTGTGTTTTGTAAAATTAAATACAAATAAAAGAAATTTTCAATTTGAAAAACAAACAACAAAAATCATTTTTTCCTACGTTAACTCAGTTAAAAATTGATGGTTACTTTAAACGACTCGATTGCTTTTACTACTTTTGTCGATTATTATAAGGAACAAAATTAGCTGAATATAATGAAAAATCAGTAGTACTCTTTTTGATAGTATTTTCGATTAATTTAATTGTATGTATTTCAGATTATTTTTAACGAAATAATATTGTGAGTGTACCCTTCAATTGCGGATCCGGAGATATATGGTAATATATATGTATATGACTCATGTATAGTCATATACTGAACTATGCAAGGACGTAAACGATCATGTATGCCCGTGTTACCTTTAAAATTGTTAATTTATTTTTTTTGTTAAATAGAGTTCTTTTTATATTGCAAAGAAATAATTGAGTTTAATAAAAGTTGAAGAGTTACCAGTTTAAGATTTGCACTTTTGGGCTGTCATATGCGTTTAAAAAAATTGTATAATTTGCCAAATAAATTAATTTCGATAAAAACATTATAAACTCGTTTTGAAGATTCCTAACTTTCGTTGTTTTTATTGCTAGTTTAATAACGATCGCGATTTGCACACGATGCAAAAAAATCTTTGCCTGTTATTTGGTCAGCCTAGATTATTTATGACGATGCAAACTGGGCTTTTTTGCCTTAATTCTTTTTAATTTTTTCAAAATATGGACTATTTGCGTTTTAATTCACTCAACTGGAATATTATTAAATATAGTATCTGCAAACTAGAGGAAACTGTTTAAAGTGCTTTTTTTTAAATAAAAATAATTAAAATTTTGTATTTATTATGCATAAATTATTTGGCCCTATGCTCCTTGTAGGAGTATAAAGGAAAAATATATGCATAAATAACACAGAAAATATAATAAATAACACAAATAAGATATAAAATTTAATTGAAATAGCTTAAATCTTGAAAAATAATTAATTAAAATTACCACTGTTAACAGAATTTTTACATTTTATATCAAAATTGTGAAAATCCCAGTTCAGATTAAAATGGTAACAAAATTAAAAAAAAAATTGTATATTTTTTTTACCAAAATCTATCACAATGGGTTAAACCAAATTAATATGGCACCCTTTACGTTACTTTCGTTGATTTTGCGCATACGTTTTTTTTTTTTTTGGGGGAGCAAGAACTTTTTATTCCATATTCTTTCTATACAATTACGTGTCATTACTCTATAGTCCCAACAATGTAAACTATAGCCAAACTGCTCTAACACACATAAATGCTACCGGCAATCTTAACATCATCATCATTGGCAGCAGCAATAAAGAGATAACACAAACAAGTAAAAAACGAAAATATTATAGTTAGTCAAGCCCGCCATGAGATACCCTTACACAACAATATGATTTGGGTCATAATATGAAGGGACCTTATTTTTATTATATTTCCGCAAAATGTTATGGTTCAATAAGTAAAGTAAAAAATCTGAATGAAATTGATGAAAAAAATTTAACATTTAAGCAACTATCGAGAAAGTAGGTTTATATGTCCACTAGGTCCAAATATGGCCCTAATAACTTTAAATTTTAGAGCCATAATTTATGGTTAAATATAACCATTTTAGCCCAATTAAGTTAGAACTTTTCTATGGACCGAGTCTAACCAATTTGAATAGGGTTCGTCCTTGGGACAAATATATTTATCTTTATATTTGCGAATGGTAATCATAGTTTCTAAAGAATTCAACCCTTCATTCGATTTTCAATTCTGATTGTCTATGTGAAATGATTGAATTTTCAAACTACAATTTTTGAATGGAAATAAACATAGTTGGTCTCCATCGATTTAATTTAAAAAAAACTTAATTCGTTTTCGTTTGTCAATTACTAAATTCAATCGTTGGGAATTAAATCGATTTACAAATTTGGGATCTGGTGATCATTTAAATCCGAAAAAATAGCTAAAATTAAAAAAATCGCCGAAATTTGAAAAATCGTTCAATTTGTAAAACTCACCAAGTTAAAAAAAATCCCTCAAATTAAAAGAGCCAATATTAAAAAAATCGCCAAAATTTAAAAAATATCTTCAATACTGAAAAATCGCAAAAATTAAAACAAATCGCTAATATTTAAAAAATATTTTAAAATTAAAAAAAATCACCAAAATTATAAAAAAAATTAATTGAATGGAATAATGGCTTAATAATAATTTTAATCGTCTATTTTACAAAAACTAAACGCTCTAAAAAAAAACCTTTTGTGTCAGAGGTCTCAAATTTTGAGTTACTTTTCAATATTTGAGATCGCATTTATCTCGAGAACTCTTTATTACAGAGATATTTAATTTTTATTTTGGGCGATTTATTTTTTACAAAATTATGATTTTTATCTGTAAATTCAATAATTAATTATTTTTTTGTTTGCTTTTCGCATATGTAAGAAATCGTTAAGTTTATTGAATTAAAATAACATAATCGTTAATTTTACTTTTTTTTTTAATTGGATAAAAAAATCGAATGTTATGTCCAAATTGCTTAATCATATGAAACAAAGTTAAATGAACAATAAATCCCAAATATGTAAATCGATTAAATTCCTAACGAATGAATTCCAATAATTGTAAATCGAATGAATTCAAAATGATTGAATTCAATTAATGGTAAAATTCATTGAGATAAATTAATTGAATTTCTAAGAAGTGAAAGCGATCGAATGAATTCCAAAAAATGAATTTTTACGAGTATTTAAAAATGAATTCATGCAATTAAAAGTAAATCGAATTTGATTTTTCGGAGATTCATGTAGTTTGATCACAAGATTTTCATGGACTGATGGATGGACATCACAAAATCGCTCAATAAGTGATTTCCAGTTTATAGGTCATATACTCTTGGTAATTACAAACATCAGCACAAACTTATTATACCCTCTTCCACGTTTAAGTGTGTAGGGTATAAATATAAGTTGTAAAACTAAACGACAAGACTATAAAATATTCTCAAAAAACTAACATTCGTTTGTTGGCTGTTAAAGATTAAACAACTTGCTGGAGACGTTGTGTGAAAAGTACAGTATTTTTAAAACAAAAGAAAACAAATTTACAAAAAACAAAATGAAATTCTTACTAGGTTTATGCCTGGTGGCTTTAGCCAGTGGCATTGTTTATGCAGATGAAAGTAAAGGACCTAAAGTTACAGAAAAGGTATGACAAAAACTTCTAACATCATCAGCCTTTATTAATTTATGCAATTGCTTTTGTTCAAGTTAAAAGTTATAAATAAATTATGAAATATACTACATATATTATATTTGATGTCATATATTTATAATTAATAATAATTTTTCTTTTGTTCTTTTATTACTACGTAGGTTTTCTTTGACATTACCATTGGTGGTGAACAAGCCGGTCGCATTGAAATTGGTTTATTTGGTAAAACTGTTCCAAAAACAGTAGAAAATTTCAAACAATTATCGGAAAAACCTAAAGGAGAAGGGTAAGTTTTATGCATTTCATTAAAAATAATTGGAAAAATTTATGTATTTCATTTTTGCATCGAAAATTTGAGAGAAATAAAAAAAAATCCTTGATTTTTAGGTTAGGTTTAATTAAGCTCTAATCTATTGTTCTATATGTAGGTTTAAAATTATGATAATTATTATGTTTTCTCTGGATTTTTGATTAAATTATAAAAGTAGGTCAAAGTGTTAAAAATTGTACGAAAACAAAATGTTGTTTTCGTTTTTATGCATATACAGAATTTAAAGACTTTTTTTCTTTTATTGTTTTTTGTTATACTGATTTTTTATTGCAAATTTTACATTTTTAATTAACATACACACACTCCTCCCTTACAAAGAATCTATAAGATTTTTACTAAATTAAGATTTAATATGTGTGTATGTGTGTTTTGTATACAGCTTATAAACAGTAGCTCGAAACTTCATTAGCGGTACACTCAGAATAGTTTCAGTTACTACATGAGAGTTATGAGTGTAATAAAGCGGTTGTAGTAGTTTTAACTGCAATTGCAGTTGATATTTCAATAGGAAAAAAATTGAATGATTTTACAGGTGTTTTTTTAAACAAACTACAAAACAGGGATGGAAAATATGTTTTCAGTTATTGTACCAACCAGACAAACAAATTGTACTTTTTCGATCCTTACGGTATCGTATTGAGTCAGATTTAAATTTATCGTTAACCATAAAACTTTGTAAAATTTTACTCTAATTTTTATAAATATCACACCATTTTTTTCTGTGTGTCCGCCTCCATTGGAGGGCAATTTAATCTTTTCAGGATTTGCTGTTAAAAAATTTAAAGGCATTTAATAGCTTTTTAACAATAATACATTTTTTGAGAGGTAATTTAAAATCAGCTGCTCAATGTTGCCACTTCCGAATATTTTACTACAATGTCTATGCAAACATTTGGTACATTTGATGTGACACCAATTTGGAGTCGGTTCAACTTAAAACTGACTATTTTTTACTATAGTCGGTGAATAAATAAAAACTGGTTTTTAGTATAAAGTTGCTTTTAATAAAAGTCGACTTTATGTTATGTTGTTTTATCAAGTTATAAATTGAAAATTTGAAAAAATTTCTAATTGTACTAAATGAGCCGCGGTAGTACCACGGTACCAACCAAGGTAAAAATGTACCAAAAAAAAAGTACAATTGTACCATGTTTTCCATCCCTGCTACAAAAACTAGTACATTTTGATAGTATTTAAATATAAAATTCTTATTAATTTAGATTTTTTGAATAATTTTTTATTTCTTGAATTTTCTCACAATTTTCGTAAATAAAAATAATAACTTGTTTATACTTGTTTATAGATACTAGAGTATTAATCGAGTTTTAATTTTAATCGATTTATAGTTTAAATAATTATTCGGATTTTTTTCTAAGCCGGTTAATCGAATAAAATTTTAAAAATTAATCGAAAAAAATGGCTTGTTTTTATAGATTCTCCTAAATGTAATAAATATGTATGTAGAATTTAGTATTGATAAAGTAAAAAATGTTAAATTCGAAAGTAGAGTATTCAAAAGACCGGTTTTTTTAATTTTGGAAAACCGACCGGGTTCGGTTATACTTTTATATACTTTTCTAATTTTTGCACACATTTTTAACTATTTTATCTAGCATTGCCAAACGGGACAACATATTCGCTTAGTTAAAGTAAAATTAATATATAGCTGTTGGCTAAGCTTATTAAAGTTGTTAAAAATAATATTTGTTTTACTTTCAAGCGAAATTATTTTATTGAAAAACTAATGAAAATTTCAGTTTGAAAAAAATTAATATGTTCTATAAAATTACTTAGGATAGGTTGAAAAGAGGAAGGGCCCTTCCACAACATGCCAGAGAATCGACATGTTGTGCGCTCTCCAATAACTACGTCATAATAATCATTCTGGTATCTAAACAATTCAGTATCCCTTCTGTTTTTCCAAATCAACCCCCGCAAGTACTCCAATGACGGTATAACGTCCCCGTGCCAATGCCTTAGCTTACTACTTGCGAAAGACGGGCAAAAAAAAGGAAGTGTTCCTTAGTCTCATCGTCCTGCCCGCAGGCCCTATACAACACAGAGTCAATAATTCTCAATTGTGAATGGTTTGATAGCAGTGTATAGTAGCATGTGAAAATTATGATCATATTGGCCTATTCTCTATTCACCAGCCTTAAGATTCCCCTTGTCTTACCCACATCCGGGACACCCCACAGGACATTTGTGATCGCACCAACATTATCCCCAATCCAGATTTCCTTGTGCGTGGTGCTTCAGATCCCGGATATTGAAGGTTAACAGAGACTAGGTTTGATCCACCCCTGGTCATCTCGCCAGCCCTCTTATTCTCCTCTACTCCACAGTGCCTGATTATCTATATCAACCTCAGACATCCCCTGCTAGAATATGCGTTCATCGACCTCTTGCGGTTCAAAGCCGTCTTTGATTTCACAGACTCCACTAATAGAGCCCTGTGGTTCAGAAGCCGAAAGTATATTTTAATTCCCAGACCTGTTTGAAGCCAAAATTAATTAAGACATCAACTTGGCGGCATCTCGCAAAAAGTATAATTTTATCGGCCTGCGTTATATGATAAAATTTGCCACTAAATAATGCAAAATTTTAGAATTTACTAATTCTAGTTATGAGTGTTATATTAGGTCTGTACGAGGTAATTTTGGGTAAAGTCTGGTAAAATGAGTGAAAGCAAAAAATTCTCTCACAAAACCATAAAAATGCCCAAAATACTACGAACGCACAAAACCACATTTCATACCCAAAAATAAACGTCAAATTTATTCATATTAAAAACCATCTTAATTAATAAATACATTTGAAATGGCAAATAACTATTTACATTTTCAAATTTATTTTTCATTATTAAGAAGAAAAAGTTGTTTATAGTAAACTTTTATTTAACTTTAATTTTTTCAAAAATGCAAAACAGTTAATTTATTAGCAGCAGCTGATGATTTGACAATTTTACCATTTTACCCAAACAAAAAGTACGGGTGAGTTCTGGTAAAAAGGGAAACACAATTACTCTCTTATGAACGCTCTCATTTAACCAATTTTCATTACAAGAAACGCTTTCTGGTAAGATTGGGTTTCCGCGGGCACCCGCGGTAACGTACGTCGATCACACCTATTCTCAATAGATTTGTGTAAAAAATAATATCAATTTGGGAAAATTTTTCTAATAAACTGGAAACCGATTTTTTTGGAAAAGAAGGTTTTTTAAATTTTACTCAAAAATAAAAAATTAATTTATAAAAAATTTTAATAAATGTTTGTAATAATGTACACTCCGAAATTATGTAGGTTAATCAGTTAAAATAACTGCAGTTGAAGGCGTACATTAGGGATGGGCATGTAAGTGATTTTTGACTCACGCTCACGAATCAAAAATTACAATTACGCCCGAAGATTCTTTTTGAGTAATTTTGATTCTAGCTCACGCGTAAATCACGAAATTTCGTGTCACCTCTAGTGTACACTACATTTGCATTTAAATCAAATGAAATATATAAAACTTTTAAAGTAGCCTTGAAATGCAATAACATATTCAAAAAGTGAATAGTTTTAATCGTATTTCGCGGATTAGTTTTCAAATACATAAATTGAGGTTTTATTATTTGTCAGGCTAATAGCCGCCACAAAATTTTAGTTAACTTTTTGTTAAGTGTCTGTTTGCTAAAATCAGCAAAAAAAATTACTAAATATTATTAATTATTCAGTTCAATTTCTTCGACCTTTTTAATACAAATTCCAGGTAATAAGTATTTAATAAGACCTTAAGCTTGAATACTTATTACCTGAAATATTATTAATATTTGTACAAAATTTCAAATTTATTTTTTTTATCGAGCATCAAAACATTTTTTTTTATTTATATATATTTTTTACATATTTTAGACAAAATTAAAAACAAAAAAAAATAAAGGGTTAAAAATTGTAAAAACATAAACAAATTTATCATTTTTTTTAATATGGTAATTTCTGTTTTGAAAAAATATTTTTGTCAATTTTTTTTTACTTTTAAGGAAAAATTTTAATTGTTTTTATGTCAGATTTTTAGAACTCAAACAACTTTTTGTGCTGTTTTAAGTAGATGTCCTATTTTTAGACATGAGTCAGTATCTTCACTTCCGATCCTTTTTTTAATCTATCTAACATTGTAAGGCAATTTAAGTTTGTAGGTGTAAGTATATAAATGTAAGAGAAGATGAAAAAATTGAGAGGATCAGGCCAAATGGGAGTGCCACCATTTCGACCTGAGCGACCAGGTTTATGAACAGGCTTAAAATATTAAACACTCAAAGGAAAATGGAATTTCGAAATAAATTTTTCACAGTTAATAAATGATTACCCGTAAAAATGAGATTTTTCCATATATTTTTAGAATTTACCCTGACAAATTTTAAATATAATTAAAACATAAAGATCAACATAATTTATACAAAATTTACAGATTGGGATTCCTTCTAATTCTGGGTAATAAATATTCAAGCCCAAGCTTGAATATTTATTTTTAATCCAATATTTCGCTATCTTAATGAATAGCTCCTTCATAAATTTGTATATTCTCCACCATATATGGTGAGGGTATATATCAGTTTGTCATTCCGTTTGTAACATGTCGAAATATAGGTTTAAGACCCCATAAAGTATATATATTCGTGATCCTTATGCAATTTTAAGTCGATTTAGCGATGTCCGTCTGTCTGTTGAAATAGCGATCACGATGCGAAGACGCAAGCGGGGGTGCCTATTTTTACCCAGATTTTGAATATCCTCCCGAGCAGTTTGGTATTTAAAATGAGCAAAATCGGTTAAGCGGTTCAAAAGTTATGAGTGAAAATGTGAAGGTACCTCTAAATTTTCCATACAAATTTGTAAAATTTAAAAATGTTATTAAGTCTTCTTATTGTTCGATTACATTTATTGTCTTACATACTATGAGAATAATAACATTCTTAGAGCTATATGTGTGTTACTCTAATAACTAAGTTAACGTAAAAATCAACGTCGCTAACAGAGCAGACCTCTGTAAATAACATTGCTAAAACTAAATAAATAACATTACTAAAACTAAATAACAAAAGTTCGTTACATAAATTGACAAAACATATTCATATTACAGTTCATGCAAAATTTAGTATATACGTATATCATCTTCAGCCCCTATGGTGGAGGGTATTCAAAGATTCGGCACAGCCGAATTTAGCCATTTTTTACTTGTTTCTTCTGATTTTTTCCTGAAGAAGCTATCCATTGAGATAGCGAACTATTGGATTAAAAATAAATATTTTCTTTTATAAAATTTACCTTGACTTAAATATTTATTACCCAGAACTAATATTAAAAAGGTCAAAGAAATTAAACTGAATGATTCCTTCTAATATTTTTTTATAAATATATTTTGCATTACCTAATTTTTCTATTGAATTTAACATTTAAGATTTGTGGTCTCTTCATGAAAGTTATTTACCACAATTCTGTTAAATAAATATTTTTAGAGAATTTTTTAAGGCTTAAAAGTGGCAAATACAAATAAATAGAACATAATAAAATTATTTAATCTTTTTTAAAAATGCAACAAAACGTCGCTTGCTTTAGTTTTGCCAACTCTGGTATAGACAATAATGCATTTTAGAAAACTAAAATCATTTGTTCATCCATTTACATTTTTGTTATTGTGTTTAAGTATATATCCCAGCAAAATTTTAGTAAAGGGTTCTCATAACTTATATCTAAAAAAATAAGCAGTAACATTAGGGTCTACTGCATATAACTTGGTGTCAAAACTCATTATTTTAATTAGAAGTAATTTTTGTTAGAAAGTTAGCTGCATAAAAAACGCACAAATAGTGGGCATATGCGTACTCGCTGCATTACCAAAAAATTAAAAATAAGTAGTTATTTATATGCTTATAAGCAATTGTTTTTTTTTTATTTTATTATTTAAAAAGTGGAATTCGTCTAACAAAATTAACTACTTCTGACACCGAATTATAATTGTAAAAAAAATTCGAGTTTCATTATATAACCACTTATTCGGTAATAAAAGTTTTTGCTGCGATGTAACAATCAATTTATAAAATGTTTTTTTTTTTAATTAATTAAAAAATGCGCTTTTGTATTTTAATAAACACAAAAATTTAAATGAACTCTTTATTTGCTCTTCTTTAATTTTAGTTATGCTGGCAGCAAATTCCATCGTGTCATTAAAGATTTTATGATTCAAGGTGGTGATTTCACACGGGGCGATGGCACTGGTGGCCGTTCCATTTATGGTGAACGTTTCGAAGATGAAAACTTTAAGCTTAAGCATTATGGTGCTGGCTGGTTATCTATGGCTAATGCTGGTAAAGATACAAATGGTTCACAGTTCTTCATTACCACCAAACCCACATCATGGTTGGATGGTCGTCATGTAGTCTTTGGCAAAATTTTGTCTGGCATGGATGTTGTACGTAAAATTGAAAAAGTCAGTACCGATGGCCGTGATCGTCCCACTAAGGATGTTGTTATTGCCAACAGTGGTTCTTTACCAGTAGCCGAGCCATTTTCAGTAGATAAAGCTGATGCTGAATAAAGAAAATTAGCTTTTGAAGAAAACTGAGATTTAAATATATAAGTTTTGCTT
This sequence comes from Eustalomyia histrio, assembly GCA_949748255.1. Classification (NCBI taxonomy): domain Eukaryota; kingdom Metazoa; phylum Arthropoda; class Insecta; order Diptera; family Anthomyiidae; genus Eustalomyia; species Eustalomyia histrio. The sequence continues at coordinate 17,646,261 of OX456527.1, read as the reverse complement.
TAAGGTTTTTCAAATTGAAATCTGTTTTATTAATAAAAAAAAAATATTATAGATTTAAAAAAAGAAAAAAAAACTAGGTTAAACAAGTTGTTGCATTTAATTCTCATTAAATATTAAAAGGGTCTTCCCTTTTCTTCCATAGAGTTCTCTTAAAACTTAAGTGATTTTGAAACTAGAAAACTTAAATAAAACAAGAAATTATATCACAACTAAAAACAACTGTGTCAGTCATTGAACTTTAACCTTACAAAAAAAAAAAAAAAAACAAGAAATCGACCTTTTAACGTTGTATATTTTTAGCTGTTATGTACACTTTTCTTTACCTTCTTTAAACCAGTTTTTTTTTTAATGAAAGCAATACAGTCAAATTCCGGTATAAAGAATAATTTATATAGTCATGCGCTTTTGTTATATCGAAAAATTCGTTAATTCAATTATTATATTTAGAAAACATCAAATTTTAACTGCTATTCCAAAAACTACTTCAAACGACATTTGACTGCCATAAGGATATTTTAAAAATTGATAGTCACAACTTTCTATACAAAACAACAAAAAAATTCAAACTTTATTTGTAACTATTGTGATGATGATGTCTATTAAAAGTTTTAACATTTTAAATTTTTTAAACAAAATTTCGTATAAACAACACTTTGTAAGACTTGCAACAACAACAAACACAAGGTAAACACAATCACAGCTAAAGTCAATGACTTTTTCATTGTAATAGACACGTAAGAATTTATTTTTGAATAGTTTTTTCTAATTGGTTGGAATTTTTGGAAATAGATTTTTTTTAATTTATGAAATGTATTATTTTATTCAAGTATTTATTTTATGGAGCTTTGACTGTATTTGCAAATTATATAAATACATATATCTGCTTTTTTATTTAAATAATTTGTTTAAACTTAATATTTACTTTGTTGTTCAATTAATGTTCAATTTATATTTTTTTTTTGCCGGTTGTTTGATTTATTATTTAGTAGGTATTTGTCAAAAATTGTAAATTAATAAATCGTGATGTGAATTAAATTTATCTTTATTTAAATATAGAGAGAAATTTTTACTTTTCACCAAATTCAACATAAAGAAGTTTAAGTTTTTTGACATTAACCCATCATAAGTAACCTCAAACACCAAATCAAAAAACAATTTTAATTTTAGACCAAGCCATTGGAGAATAATTAAATCAAAAATAACCCGTATAAGTTGAAAGGCATACTTTCAGAGCTTCGAAGATTGAACTCTATTTTGAACGAAATCCCTGAAAATCGAATTCAATTTACTTTCTAATTGAATGAATTCCTTTATAAATATTCGCGTGAACTCATTCAATCGAACAGATGTCTAAGGAATTCAATCAATTTATCTCATTCCATTTTACCAATCATTAGAATTTTTATTCATTCGATTTATAATTTGGGAATTCAATTAATCAATCATTAGTTTCGAATCCAATCGATTTTTACTCGATTTTTTTAATTCCCAGTTAAAAATCATTAAAAGGGAAAAATAAATCGCCAAAATTAAAAAAAAAATTTTAAAAATATAAAAATTTAATGTCACCAAATATAGCTTTCTCTCTCTGTCTCTCTTCAATGAAGAGTTTTCATGATAAGCCCCACATAAAATATTGCAAGAAGTTTTTCTTTAACGCATTTAGTTTCCGAGATTTGCGATTTAGATTTAATTCGATTAAATATTTTTTTTTTTTAATTTTTGACGATTTTTTAAGCGTTTTTCGGTATTGGCGACTTTTTTAATTTTGGCTGTTTTCTTCAGTTTGAGCGTCTTTTTATTATTATTTTTCGAATTGTAGCAATTTTTCAATTTGGTTTTTATTTAATGGTGTTATTTTTTTTAATTTGGTGAGTTTTACAATTTATAGCGATTTTTCTACATTTTAAAATTTTTTATAACTTTATTTTGGGGATTCTTAATTTTGGCGTTTTTTTTTATTTTTCATCTTTTTTTAATTTTCTTGTATTTTAAAAAAAAACTTAAATTTTTTTAGTTAAAACTAATAACGTATTTATTTATTTACTAAATTTTAAACAAATAAAACAAAATCGAATAAACAATCTAAATTTGCAAATTGATTAAGTAACAATCGAATGAATTCCTAACGATTGAATTCATAACGATTTAATTTCCACCGATTGAATTCTCACCGATGGAATTTAGTGATTGACAACTCGAATAATGAAACACGAATGAAGTCTTTTAAGATTAAATCAATTGAGACCAAATAAGAATTCATTCCCATTTTAAAACTGTGTGTTAGTATGAGAATTCCATCATTCCATAGTAAATCAAATCGAGTGAAGGATGAAATTCTTTAGAAACTTTTCCCACATTGACCATCTAATGTTAAAAACCGTTAAAATTGTTCATGTTGCAGAGCGAGGGAAATTCAAAAAGAGCAAGAAATTCGCCCTATATAAAAATTAATTACTCTATAAGTAAAAAAATACGAAATATAAAATATTCTTCGTTAACAATAAATTAAGAAAAGTACTCAATTTTACAATTTTCCAAAGCTTTAAACTCAGTTGTGATTTCACCCCTTTAAGGTTTAATCTGCTAATTTTAAAAGTGGCATAAGGTCACATCCGATTTAGATGGAATTATATGTGAGGCATTCCGCACAAAATGTTCAACTTAAAAAAATTTATTAGTAGCTGCAAATTGGTAGCAATCTTAATAGTTTTTTATATGATTTTAAAACAAGTTCTGAGTTAAAATTTAATCTGACATTTTGCTAAAGCAAAGTACAAAATCTAAAATTTTTTCTAAAACTACTCGTAAACCGAACACATTTCTGAAAATTCTTGGGTTGATGAACAGGTGCACGATCTTGTTTTAAAAATATTTTAGAAAAAATAAAAATTAGCCAATTTTGACAATTAAAAACTAGTCATGACAAAATTGACATACTAGCAGTTTTCACTCTTGTTGGTATATTTACAACGATTTTATACTACAAAGCGTGAACGACTTTTTCTTGTATTAAATTCCCGCATAAATACAGCTATTGTAAATAAATGAATCAGCTGATTGAATCAGAAATTGAAATTAACAAAAATGCCCATAAAATGCAATTAACCAAAGAGAATTTGCAAAGATTCTGGGTTTGACGATACGGCATTACTTGTTATAATAAAAAACAATAGCTGCTGAATTTCACTATCTGTCCATCTTTAATTAATTATTTTTTCACGCTTTTGTTTTAAATTGGGTTTTTCATTATGTTGATCCATTGTTCAACTTTATTTTAATAGTGACCATAAAATGAAAAATAAAAAAAATTAAATAGTAGTTTTGCGGCTAAGCGATCAGCTGTTTTAGTCTTGTAAATGTACAATATGTATTTACTATACCTTTTTGTCTTGTATTTTAACCACAGCCTAGTAAATTTTAGTTCTATACATTTTGTTGTTGTGGTGTAGTAAATGGTAGTACTTTTACTATATCTACAACCTTAACAAGGGTAGTATGCTACCAAGAGTGAAAACCCTCACTGATGACGTTAGGGAATTGTAGGTAACATGTACACTTTTGAGCACAATTATTAAATTTTTAAAAACTTATTAAATTTTTAAAAATTAGCACAGTCAGTACAAATTTTAAAAAATCAGTTCAAACCATAACACGATTTTTCATCAGTATACATACTTGACTAAATATCAGTACATGTACTGATCAAATCACTACTAATGGTCACCCTATACTATATACATGTTGCGGTTAAGAACTTGTTTGTATATTAGAGTGGACCGAATTTGAGAATTTTTGGTAGTAATGTTTTACCACTGCTTAAAAAGTTGTAAAAATAAAAATCGGTTAATGTCTTAGGTCTCCGAAAACGATCGAAATTTCGTAAAATCGGTGCGCTGAACACGACTACGCAAAAAATCGTTTGAAAATTCTGATTTATTTTCCTTTACACTGGCAGAATCTGCATAAAAACAAATTTGCATTAAAAAAACTGCTGAAGTTAGCAGATTTTTTGCTAAATATTAGTACCATAAGAACCGCAAAAAACTGGTAGTATACAACGATTTAGTTGTTTAATTGAAAATCACAATTTACACTGCCAAAAAAGAAAAGAGAAATATACTCTTCTGGAATTAGTAGTTTACTACTTTTTATAAAATATTTCCTTTTAATTTATATTCTCATTGAACTAAATATACATAATGTCAGATTATTATTGGTTTCACCTATATGTTAAAAAGTCGGAATTGAGAAAAACGATAAAGGTTTACATACATTTTTCTTTAAATCCACGAGATAAATATTTTTTTTCCATTGATAGTGGCATGTATTTTGAACAAAACAATACATTTTTATTAATTTATATAAAATTGTTTATAATTATTTAAGCATTTACAAAAGAAAAAAGTATTGTTATGTGCTGCATATTACTTTTTAAATTTGACTGTGCTGTATATCCATTCATTTATGTGAGCCTAAAACCAGTTCGTTCTTTTTGTTTTAATTTAGATTCGTTGTTATGGTAATGCAACAATAGAATTATAAAATATATTTTAGAATTTTTGATGCATATGCCAAATGTTGCAAAATAGTACTATTTTATTTTTGTATGCAAAACAGGGGTGTAAGCAGTAAACCAACATTTAATATTACAATTATTGGAGCTAGTCGGTGCTGGATATCTTTGATATCATACAAGATGTCGAGAAATGGATTTGGGAATGAGAAAGAGGACATTTACTATATGTATAATCCGTTCCTCAAACCAATAATAAGCTTATGGTAAGTTTAATTTTGTAGTTTTTGCCAGCCAATATTCAGATTTTCAATTACTGAAAAAAAGCATAAGCTACATCAGGGATGGAAAACATGGTACAATTGTACTTTTTTGGTACAATTGTACTTTTTTGGTACATTTTTACCTTGGTTGGTACCGTCGTACTACCTCGGCTCATTTAGTACAATTTGACATTTTTTCAAATTTTCAATTTATAACTTGATAAAACCACATAACAAAAAGTCGACTTTTTTTAAAAGCAACTTTAAATTAAAAACTTGTCTTTCTTTATTTAGCTTCTATAGTAAAAATAAAGTCAGTTTTAAGTTAAACCGGCTCCAAATTGGTGTCACATCAAATGTACCAAATGTTTCCATACACATTGTACTAAAATATTCGGAGGTGGCAACAACGTATTTTAAATTACCTCTCAAAACAAAAAAACAACAAGTAAGAGCGGCTAAATTCGGCTATGCCGAATCTTATATACCCTTCACCATGGTTGGGAAAAAACTGAAGTTTATATATGGACATATATGAAATGGACAGATTTATATACGGACGCCTTTAAGAGGAAATTAACCATTTAGTTTGGAGATAAAACTTGGACTCGGGAAGATTTATGGTTCCAGAAAATATGTATTTTAAAAAAATTTATGTTTTGGGCATAACTTTTTTGTATCTGAACCGATATTTCCGAGTTTTTCAGCAAATATGTTATACTAAAGATTTTCGATCTTTTGCTATATAAGACGTATCCATAGGTCATAATACAGCTCTAGAATAGTGTTTGTTGTTTGTGTATAAAAGGTTAAGAGGTGAAAGAAAAGAATTTCAACAAATCGTTAAAAGAAATCACTAGAACTGCATGTGTTTTATTTCTACAAAATAGTTTGATTTAGCTGGCAAATTTGCATTTAGGATTTTATTTCGCTTTTTTATTAGAAATATTTGTAATTTCTTTAGCTTAATTTTAAAAATTTGAAGGAAAATAGTTTATAATTTTTTTTATAAATTATTATAAGTTATGACCTAAAATAGTTGCACTCAAAGGTAAATTATGTATAAAATTTTCTTAATATGTGAGAAATAAAATGGTTTAAAAATCTTTTTATAAATTCTTTTAAATCGGAGCAAAAAATAGAAATAAAACTGTTTGTATTTTGTTTGTATCAGAGGGTTTTTATACAAATTTTGATGTTTTTAGCCTATTTATGGATTATTTAATTATTAATATAAAATTTTATTTAAATTAATTATTAAATGTAAAAAAAAAACAAAAAATAAACAAAAAAAAAATCTTAACGAACCCGCGACCCTTCCACCTGTGGTGAAAGGTATAAAAACGTTTGTATTTTGTTTGTATCAGAGGGTTTTTATAAAAATGTTGATGTTTTTAGCCTATTTATGGATTATTTAATTATTAATATAAAATTTTATATAAATTAATTATTAAATGTTAAAAAAAAACAAAAATAAAAAAATGTAAAAAAAAAGTGAATTGACCTCACCGAGATTTGAACCTCGAACCCCACGGCCTTAGAGAAAAAAAAAAGTATTTGTGACACAGCGTCTAGACAACTGAGCTATTGAAGCTCACACAAAATCATCGTCAATAGAGGTACATATATAAAAGTCTTCGTTCATTAGAGATTTGTTTAGTTTTTATTTAAATGACAAATCTTTATATGTGTGTTGTTTGTGTATAAAAGGTGGAGATGAAAGAAAAGAATTTTAATTATTAATATAAAATTTTATATAAATTAATTATTAAATGTTAAAAAAAAACAAAAATAAGCAAAAAAAAAGTCTTAAGAAAATAATAAAAAAAAATGTACAAAAAAAAAAGTGAATTGACCTCACCGAGATTTGAACCTCGAACCCCACGGCCTTAGAGAAAAAAAAAAGTATTTGTGACACAGCGTCTAGACAACTGAGCTATTGAAGCTCACACAAAATCATCGTCAATAGAGGTACATATATAAAAGTCTTCGTTAATTAGAGATTTGTTTGGTTTTTATTTAAATGACAAATCTTTGTATGTGTGTTGTTTGTGTATAAAAGTTGGAGATGAAAGAAAAGAATTTTAACACATGGATGTGTTGTTATGCTCAAAATTCTACATACATATTAAACAAAGGCACAGGGTATACCAGTGATGTCAAAAGTGACAGCTGTCAAACGAGTGATCCAAAACCGTATGGTGAGGGTTGTTGTTTTATTTCATGTCCTAGGCGAGAAAGAGATTTAAAAACAATGTATACAAAAAAATAATGTGTAAAAGTGAACAACTACACAGCATGGTTTAAAACATATGATCGCCAAAAATATCAAAGAGATACCATAGAAGTGCAACATGACTGTATTTACTAAAATTGTTGTTTCATAAACTTAGTACAAACTCACAACAAATTTTATACTTGGGTTACATATTGTAATAACAAAAACTGTTTTATGTTTTTATAGCATTTTTGCACATAATTAATGTATTTTTTTTATTTTATCTCAGTATTCAAAAGAACAATACATACAACAAAGTTTCATATTTATATGATCTGTGAAATGTATAAGCAAATAAACACACTCACAAAGCACATTTAATTAATCGTCAGCTTATTATTAGTTTGCCCAAAGATTTAAAAGAAAAACAATGAAAACGGTTTTCATTCTTAATTTTATATCAAAGTTGATATTAGTTATCTCAGTTATGATGCCTGATATCGAAAAACGGGTTTCAGAATTAGAAAGAGGATATTGATATTATATATAATCCAATCGCCTCTATTATTACAAAAATGGTGATTGGGCCAAACCAATAATAAGCTGACGAATTGGAAAATCAGACGCAAGGAAGAGAGACAGAATAATTGTCATACAGTTGTTTCACCTACAGTTTTTCATAGCGCAGTTGCTTTTATAGCCTATTAAAATAGTAGTTTTCACGTAGTTTTCTAAAAGGCCGTAAAAAAAAGGCGCTCTAATCACCGTGTCTTCACTGTGTTACATTGTGAACAAAGGGATTTTACTGGAAAAATTAGAGGTAGTCCTGGTTTTTTGCTAATATCTCAGCCATTTATTAACCGATCTGTCTGATTTTTAATAGCAAACAGAAATGGATCACATGTAACAGAAATAAAAAAGAATCAAGTCCTCATCATGTCTGAGTTCTTCGGAAAACCCATTTCAACACACAGACGGACAGACGGACATCGTTAAATCAACTTCGCTCTTCATAAGGACCCAGAATATATATACTTTATAGGGTCCAAGATCAATATTGTAGAAATTACAAACGGAATGACAAACTTATATATACCCTTCCACCTATGGTGAAGGGTATAAAAAAATAAGAAAAAAGTGTATTATTGTTAAAAAGCTATTAAATGCCTTTAAATTTTTTAATAGCAAATCCTGAAAAGGTTAACCATAAAAAAAAGGTGTGACATAAAAATTAGATTAAAATTTTACAAAGTTTTGTGGGAATTATACGACTACATAAAATTAACGATACATTTTGGTTCACCCGGTCAATTTAAATTTTTTAAGTCCTTTTAGTGTCTAAGCAAATCTGACTCAATACGATAAAATTGTTAAAAAAAAAAGCAGAAAAATTTTGGTACCGTGAGGATCGAAAAAGTACAATTTATTTGTCTGGTTGGTACAATAACAGAAAACATATTTTCCATCCCTGAGCTACATACATAGATGTGCATTTTGTTTCCTTAAGCTCTGCTATGCTTTATAAGTACAATTAATATTCATAATTTTCATAGCATAATGCTTTCCAAAATTCTTGCTGGGAAATATTTTTCAAATCGTACAATTCTTTTATTTCAAAAACTCAGCATTTTTTACAAAAAAATGAGAAATAATAATGAGAATATAAACAATATTCATGTTGCCATTTTTAATCCGCACATTACATATAATTATCATACATACTTTACTCTCTCATGCCTATAAAACCGCAAGATACAGTGGTGGTCAAAAAATTTACAACTGAAACCTCACATTAACAAAAAATTAGTATTTATGTTATTATCAAAAGACTTTCAGCATAAGTTTTTATTATTTATTTTATTAAATTCATTTGTTGATATTATTTTTTAAAAACAAACAACAAAAAATTAAATATTAACAAAATTTGTCGAATTTCAAGTGTTCAAAATATTTGCAACTCTTAAAGAAAGTAAAATATAGTACAAAAAAGTGTCATGTGTTTTGTGGCAAATCCATGATTTTTAATTATTTCAGAGCATCTTTTATGCATTAGGGCTACGAACTTTTCAAAATTATCCTTAGAAATTGTGGTCCACTGCTTCTTTAATTCGACGAAAATTTCATTACCATTCCGGAATATTTTGCAATCATCCACATGTTCTCAATTATTTTCCTCTAACCAAGCTTTCACACTCTTTGCCGTATGCTTGGGGTAGTTATCGTGCTAAAATCACCATGATAATGGCATTTCCCATTCAGCAAACGGAAGCATAATTGAGCTAAGAAGGTCCCTATAGTATCAACGCTCCTTTATCCCCTTTTCAAAGAAAGCAACGCAGTAATCAGTAGGAAGAATTTTCTAAGGGTGGCTTTTCCTTACGCGAAAAACAACTCCACACCATATGGTGTACCTGGGATTAAACTTTTTGTCTTGAGAATGTCGAACATTAAAGTTTTTCATCTGATTCCCGAAGATTTTTATTCTTCTGATCATAAAATATTTTTGCTGTCCTAGTCAATTTAAGTGCAACCAGGTCAAGCCGAGCTTTCCGATTTTTTCTGACAGGGTTTTTATGTACATTTATAACTTTTGAGACCATATTCTTGAGCTCTTCTTTTAATAGTGGGTAGGCTGACATCCAAGGAAATTTAGGGTTTAGCTTCTCCGGGAACTGATTTGGAATACGTAGGAAAAATTATTTATTTTTCAAATTTTCTCTTACAGTTGTTACATGGGGCCTTTTTCCTTTATGAATTGTATATGGATGTTGATACTATTTACTATTCAACAAATTGTTGATTTTAAAAGAAATTTCTCTTTGGGAAAGTTTATTTTGAAAATCATTTAAAATTTTGAACTTAAAAACAGAATTAAACTTGCTTCCAGCTATTTTGCACCAATATTTCTATGACGAAGATTACCCTTTCACCATCTAATTAATACTGTCGATATGCAATAGTTTTAATGAGTTATTTAAAATTCTAGGGCAGTAATACAATTACCGTTATATCCAAGAATTTTTTTTAATGATTTGAACATTTAAATTTTGACAAGTTCTTTCAATATACATTTTTGTAGTAATCTAACGAAATCGGTTATTTTGTTATTTTTTTTTAACAAGAGCAATAAATAAATAGGTCTGTACGAGGTAATTTTGGGTAAAGTCTGGTAAAATGAGAGTAAGCGAAAAATTCTCTCCCAAAACCATAAAAATGCCCAAAATACTGCGAACGCACAAAACCACATTTCATACCCAAAAATACACGTCAAATTTATTCATATTAAAAAATAGCTTAATTAATAAATATATTTGAAATGGCAAATATCTATTTACATTTTCAAATGTATTTTTCATAATTAAGAAGGAAAAGTTGTTTATAGTAAACTTTTATTTAACTTTAATTTTTTTCAAAAATGCAAAACAGTTAATTTATTAGCAGCAGCAATTTTACCATTTTACACAAACAAAAAGTACGGATAAGTTCTGGTAAAAAGAGAAACACAATTACTCTCTCATGAACGCTCTCATTTACCCAATTTTTGTTACAATAAACGCTTTCTGGTAAGATTGGGTTCCCGCGGGTGCCCGCGGTAACGTACGTCGAACAGACCTAATGTCAGCAAAAAAAAATAATAAGTATCGAAGTGTCATCAAAAGAAAATAATAATAAAAAAGAAAACCTTAAATGCCATCTTAGTTCCAAATATTTTGAACACCACTGTACTTGAACAATTTCCTATGTTCGCTCCCCAATGAAATTAAAACAATTGATATTGAACGAAAACATTTATTCCAGATGGACTCCAAACGAAAATGATCTGAATCAAATCAGTGTAGAGTGCGAAACCATAAGTAAAGCAAGTAAAAATATAAATTCTAGAACAAGTGAATAAAATTAAAAAAAAAAACACACACACACACAAAATACATACCAATTTCTTAAAGAATGAATATAAAATAATAACAACAATTTCTGGATTCATTCGTTAAAATATTAAAAGCCGGAAAGCATACATATGTGATCTTAGAATACACAAAACGGAATCATACAAGAAAGTGCTCTTTATCCCCTCCTACACACATAAAATGCAACAAAATTTAAATTCGGTACATTTACTTACATTAGATACGTATTTAATAACAATATAACATACAATTAATAAAACTCAAATTAGAATTATGTCAAAAGTTAATACAAATCATGGTCGTGTTCCTCTTCTAGTGATAAGAATTAAAAATTGTTTCAAATTATTACTATACAAGTTAAGTAATATTTTGTTCCAATCATTGCTTAAATATTTCGTTGATACAAAATGTTAATGTCAAGGTGTCACCATTCAAATTTGTAAATCAATTTTAATTCTCACGATTTATTGATATATTTAATTTATTGGACTGTTTAAACCTATTTATACGCTATTAAAAATGAACCGGGTTAGGTTAGATTGAAAAAGAGAACACACACTTCAGCCCGGACGTCGGCTTGTTGTGCACTCTCATATAGATTCGAAGACCGAACCGCTCCTTAACCTCAAACACTCGTTACTCGGACTTGCAACCGGCAATCAAAACAAGATTTCTAAAGAAAACCTTTGGCTTTCTTGAGTATCAAGACTTTGACTATTTAATTACAGAATTTTGTTAATAGAAAGTGCACAGAGAAAAAAATCGTAGTGAAATCAATTTTTATTTTATATTTGAACTAACATATTATCTTTTAGAGACGTTTTTGAATTAAGTATGAACTTGTTTAAAGTAAATATGATTCTAGTTCAAATATTTTTTTTCCTTATTAAAATTAATATGTCAATATTTTAGATTTTGTTTATGCATTTCAAAAATAGGGAAAACATATTTAAATTAAGAGAAAAACTTTTAGTTTTAAGAAATATACTTCAGTATTGTTTTACAGCATTGCCATAACAATGAATGCAGATCAAAATAAAAAATAGAATGCGCACATGAAAGTTTGGATATGCAGCAAAGAAGATCATATTCAAAAACAAAAACTTATAAACAGCACAAAATAAGATATTTCCTTTTCGTAAAAGCTTAATAATTTATGATTTATTCTATATAAAAATATAAATATTTAAATTTTTGTTCGAAATATATTCCTCAATAAATGCTGAAAATGAAATATTTGTCTTGTAAAATACATTTTAAAGAAAAATAACTAATGCAGTCCTTGTTTATCGTTTTTCTCTATACCGACTTTTTGGCTCATAGGTCAAATCAATAATAAGCTGACGAAATATCATATGTTATATGGTACTTTTTGAATGTAAGCCAGGCTCCAATCTTATTTTTTTTTGGTCACCACGAGGATTAAAGAAAAATAAGGGGAGGAGAAATCGGTCATTTTTTGGGAATATCAAAATTAAAGCTTTCATAACAATGGCATATTCTGCAAAGAGGAAGTTTGATATACATAAAAGGACTATGTTTAAGCACAGGGTTGCCAAGTAGTTCGAAAAAGTATGAAAAATAGCTTCGTTAAAAATTCGTTAATTAGCACGAATATTAAAAAATAATACGCATCTTCTACACCCTTATTATCCTAGCGTCCACATATGATGACATTATTTTAAGAACTGATATACATATTTAGATCGGTAATTGATATAAAAGCGCTGTTAAAAACAGAATTAGCTACAAATATTAATAAAACAAATGAAGTTATAATTTCAAGGTTGGCACATATTGACTTAAAAATTTCAGTGATTATTCACGGAGATTAGAGAATTAAGTAAACAAATTAAAAATGTGATTTTCAAAAAATATGGATTCATATGAAGAGTGTCAGCCAGTCAGATTTTCGATGTTGGTTTCAAATATACAGAAAATTCTTATTTGGATACAAGTCATTAGCCGTTTTAAACCAGAAGAATATTGGTTATATTAAATGTAAAATATGTGAATTCGTAACATTGCGGTGTACTTCTACATAAAAAGTATCAAAAAACAAGTAAAAAAGTCTTTAAATCGGTTGTGCCGAATATTTAAATGCCATCCACCAATGTCCTAAAAAAATTTTCTCACTGCTTTTGATACAAATAATGAAAAAAACTTTAGAAGTGAAATTTTTGGATGTGAAAACAAATTTTGTAGTTGGAAAAAAATGTTATGGTGAAAAGAATTTTTTGTGATAAAAAAATTTTTTGTGGTGAAAAAAAATTTTAGTGGTAAAAAAATTTTTTTGACGTGAAAAATATATGTGGTTAATAATAAACTATTATTGGTTAAAAACAAGAGAAAATATTTTATTTGCCAGTCGCTATCGTACTATTAAATTGTACTAAAATAGAGAAGTATCTTCACATTTTCATTTAACCGCTGCACTGATTTTGCCCATTTTAAAAACCAAACTGCTCGGGTGATGTAAATTAATCTAGGTGAAAATGGTCAACCGCGCTCGCGTCTTTGCGCCGTTATCAACATTTTAACAGACAGACGGATAGACATCGCTAGATCGGCTTAAAATTTCATAAGGATCACGAATATATATTTTATGGGGTATTGAATCTATATTTCGACATGACAAACTGAGATATGGTAGAGGGTGTAAAAATAAAAACGGTATCAGTCTTTAAAAATCCCTTTCCAACGATAACACATTTGTATATCGTTGCTTAAGCCGAGTTTTTAAGACATAGATTATCTTTTAACTCAGTTCATAGCAGTTTGTAACTGGAATACCGTTTTTGAAATTTGGTTTATTTTAATTTCAATAGAGACCAAACTTCTATGCACAGAAAAGTTTTTCCGACAAATTTATGTTAATAAACTTGGAAATGGCAGACAAAATTTTGTTTTAGGTTTAACTAAACCAAGTTTAACTTACATTCCAAAAACTCGACCTTAATGTAGAAAGACCTGAACAGGATTTTTTTCCTTTAGATTGTGTATAATAAATTTACAATATCTGATCGCCTCAAGTTTAGGTAGTCTTTTATAAATTTATATTCAGACATGTTGTGGAAAGAATATAAACCTTGAACATTTTCATTCATCTATTAAAGAATTGAAAAAGTTAAACACAGAAGAAAGAAATATCTTTCTTAAAGACACTTAATTATTCGTTATAAACAAAAATAACGGATAAACGTGTAAGACGTTTCTCAATACCTTATTTGCCCAAGAAACATTACACGTACATGAATCCGGCTTCTACTGTACGTTTACGGTCCGAAAACGAATCAGTTTCGTAAACAGAGTTGGATAGTGTTTATGACGGACCAAAAACGGTACAAAAACGGAACGTATTGTTTGTTGGGTACAATAATGTTTGTTTAAATGCAAAAGCCTAAATTTACACTTGAGCCTAGAGAGAACCCCATGAAGACAATCTGATGATAGTACATCGCATGCACTAATTGTAAAGCATTGGTTCTAAGATAGTTTTGTTTTTTCAAAGTTTTTCTCCAATCTTTAGATTAACTGAAATTCTACAAATCTTACAGTTTAAAATTTTATACAGTAAAACAAATGATATTTTACAGTTTTACGATTATTACATTTTTCAGATATATAACCGAGAGTGGCTTAAGTGGTTATTAATAATAACCTGCCTACTAAGTGTGACAAATGGAGCTAAAATTTTAGGAATATTTCCACATGCCAGCGAAAGTCATTTTGTGGTTATGAGAACATTTATGATGGAATTGGCAAAACAAGAACATAATGTTACCATATACAGTAGCCACAGATTAGATGAACGTCTGGATAACCTTAAGGAATATATAATAGAACCGGAATTTCCATTTTGGAGTGAAGGTATGTAAAGGATTAAAAGTCTTTTATATATTAACACAAATTTTATTATTTTCTCTTTGTAGTTCAAAAACAAGCGGGAGCCAAAAACTTACACGAGCTTAGTAAATTAAATAATGAAAAATTAAACAAATATTTGGCAGCGGCAGGATTATCTTTAACGGATTATTTTTTAAATAATAATCTTATGCAGGAATTACTTAAAATGTCTCCGGAATACTTTGATTACGATTTAATTATTGTGGATGTCTTTTATACTGAGGCCTTATTTGCAGTGGGTTACCATTTTACCACACCAGTTATTGGTATTGTCAGCACAGACTTTGCAAACTATATGCAGCAAGTACAGGAAAATGTAATACCTTCTGCTTGTTTACCTTTTAGTTGGGAAAAGTACGATAAAAATATAGGATTTGGGCAAAGATTAAGTAATATTAAAACCTGTCTCCACCGAAGAAAGAGATTTGTTATAGATCATTATGGCAATCAAGAAAAATTGATTAAGAAATACTTTAAATATATTAATGGTAAGAAAACAAATTATTTTTTTTTTTTTTTAAAGTTGTTGTGTAATGTATGTTTTTTTGTCGCATTTTCAGCTCATCTACCATCAATACCTGATCTTCAGTCAAACTTGGCATTACTGTTAGTCAATAATTATTATCCACTGGCTACCCCTACACCATTAATTCCTAATATTATACCAGTAGGTGGTTTACAAATAAGACCACCCAAAGAATTACCTTGGCATATCAGACGTTTTCTGGATGAGGCCCGTTCAGGTGCTATCTATATGCATTTAGGAGATGAGCAACTTTGTGCTGATATACCAAAAGATAAGCTAGAAGTGTTTTTTCACGTTTTTGCCAAAAGAGATGAACGTATTCTATGGACTTGTCATGATGTTCAGAAAATAGATGGACTTCCTAAAAATATGATGATTCAACATTTAGTACCACAGACAGATATACTGGCACATCCTCACATAAGACTTTTCATCATGAATGGTGACATTTTAGGCCTACAAGAAAGCATAGTAAGACATGTACCTCTCTTGGGTATACCACTTTTTCAAAATGAATTGAAAAATGTGGTACTGGCAGAAAACTTACAAATTGGTATTCGTGTGGACTACGAAAATTTAACTGAAACCTCTTTAACTTGGGCTTTAGATAGTATATTACATAAAGACTTTTATGTTCTTAATATACGAGATGTCTCAAAAGTTTTTCGTGATCGTCCTTTGGGCGGTTTGGCAAATGCCCTATTTTGGTTAGAATATATTTTACGTTATGGTAGTAATCCTTTAAAAACTCAAGGTGTTGGAATGCCTCTCAATCACTTGCATTTATCTGATGTAACATGTTATTATTTTCTCATATCATTTGTAATTGTAATTATAGTAATAGGTTTATACTTTTTGGCTTTATTTTTGTTGAGAAAACGACAAATTGATAAAATTTTTTCCAAATTAAATTAAGCCTCATTTTCAGAATGTCCCGTTAGCTGCTAACTGACACATGATAATTGTCATATGAAATTTTTAATTTTACTGTTGGTTAAATTTTTACGGGTCATTTAGTAAGTGGGTGTAAATGATTTTAATAGATTTAAATTTAATAAATATTTAAAACGAATTTGACAACTTTTTTTTTATAATATGTACTTAACCAGTAAAAGATTTTGAATCGTTTCCCCACCTCATATATTTAAGAAATAGTTATTTTAGAGCAGAATCCGAAAACTTTTCCACGGATCAACTACTTTTAAAAGTTATTCTTGGAAAACTGGTATTTTAGAATAAAAGAGCCTGTGCATTTAAAGGCAATTCCAAAAAAAAAACAACGATGTAAGAAACGATACTCGTAATAGAACAGGTTTTAAAAGAAAAAAAAATGTTCTACAACAGCCGCCCTCATGCATATATTCCCGCATACGGTTCCATGTATGAGCATATATGAATAATATATGAACATATCTGACATGTATGGATCATAAATGGGTACATACATTCAAAGTAAAAGGTAGTTTATGTAAACATAAGACACCATATATGACAATACATTGCATATATTGTTTCATATATGCCATTGATTTTGTATTTTTTATTTAATGCCTATGTTTCTGACTTCAGATCCAGTAATAAACAATTGATGAACAATAAATGAAAATTAAGAGCTGGATTCGTCTAAAAAGCAATACATTTATTTTGCAAAATACAATTTTCTTTTTTATTCGACAACAACTCAATTAGAATATAACCTAATTTAAGTTGAGAAGTTAAGCGTTCATTCACAACGCTAGAGTAACCGAAGCTGCGGTCCGTATTCGTACCATTTTCCAACAAAAAACGGATTTGTGTAAATGCCTAAATTTTTTTATTTTGAATAACACATTTTAGTTTGTTTCTTTAAATTTATTTATAAAGATATTGAATATAATAACAAAACTCTTACATCAACTAGCATCTCTATCAATCACTGCGCTCATTGAAAATTATGAAAAAATAAAACAAAATTTTAATTAGCGAAATGATGTAGCATACAATGCAAATTTGCACATTTTTTAACAATATCTATTATAAATTGGCAGACAAAATTTTTACTTCCAAAATTGCATAAATTTTCTCACATCACCGTAAAACTTGTTTTAAATTTCATATAAGAGAGCACGTCCCTTATAATGATCACAGAAAGATTTTATTTTAACACCAAAATAAATTTAAAAGCAACGGAAGAAAAACTGGTGAAAATCAGGAAAGTCCGTATTTGACGATACAGAAACGGATGCACCAAAATGGAGTTAAAACATATTGTTTTTAAAAATTCAATTATTCGGTCCGTTAATGTTCCGTTTACGTGCAATCTTTAACGGATACGTATTTACGGACCGTAAACGTACAATAGAAAATGGATTCATGAATACATACGTGTCGGAGAGTCCGTAAAAATGTATTTTGGGTAGTAAATTGATTTTCTCGTGGAAAAATTTCACTTGAACTTGAAAAACCTCAAATCGTAATTTTGATTCTTAAAATTAATATTTTATTTAGTTTATCAGAAACAGATAACTACAATAAACCTAAATTGTCGGGTCTTTTTTTATATATCAAGACGATATTTTTCGGTGAAACTGAACATTTAACTACGCTTAAAGACGTATTACGCTAAAGGCCTATCGAATGCTTAGGGCATATAGTAAGGTTAAACAAGTTGTGTACTAAACATTAAAGTCGGCCATGTCCATGTTTCTCAAAATTGATATTTTATTGTTATTAGTAATGTTGCAAATAATTATTTGTAGTAATTTGCCCATTCTTTAAGGTGGTATTTCACCTATTAAATAATTAAACTTATATAGTTTTACAAGAAATACTTTCGTAGAAACTTAATATTTAAATTTAACGGTAGCTGATTAAAAAAATATGGCATATGGCAGCATCATTCCTTTAGAAACAAAAACATCTGGTACCTCAATTTTAAAAAGAACAACAGCCAACTTCACTTAAAAAAAGTAACAGCTGATTTTTCTTTCACCCTTTTCATGTGCTGTGAAAAAAACATAATTTTTTGTAAAGCAAATTTGTTTCTGTAAAGAATTAACAAATTTCTAAATAAATTTCAATATGGCCCTCTCAGCAGGAGTTCTAGATCGCTTGGAAGTAGTATTTGATATTGCTAAAACCACATTCCACTGGGGCTTTATACCAATGGTTTTGTATTTGGGTAAGGAAAATAAATATCAAACGCAGCATGGTTATACCATGTTATGTATTCAAAAGCAAATATTTAATTCTATTGATTAATGTGTTTATTTTTTATATATTCAAGGTTTTAAAAAAGGAGCTGAACCCGGTATGCCCGCCTTATCATTGATGAGTTTACTATGGCAGTAATATATAATGGATGATGAGGTTGTTAAACTATATATATTTATAGGAATAAATAACATTTCAAAATGCATTTGCTTCTCCTAATAAATATTTGTTATATATATAACAAATTAATTTTTTTTTGTTAATTTTATTTAGAAGTTTGTTAAAGTTCTTACCTTACAATGGTTGGAAGCTATGAATTCGATTGGATATAGCATATCCATTAGTTGTAATGCTTGTTGTAATTTAAACTTCTAAGGTGTTCAGATTCGGCCTAGTACTCATTTCATACAAAAATCACAAAATGTCTTTGCAAACAGCTTTGGAATCTTTTTGATCATGGTTTCCATTTAAACGAATATATGAACGATGTCTATTTTTATCGGAAATTTTTTAGATTTGCAGTAGTTGATTTTTCTTTTAGGAAACACTAGATATTCTTAAAAAAAAACTAATTGCACTTTTATATTTTGACAACACACTTTTTAATATATTTATTTAATTTCTAAGATTTATTGCAAATTTCTTCTGAGCACAGTTGTTGTTCCTTTTTTATTAATATTCCCAGAATAGTTTGTTTAACTATGTAGTGCAATATATTGCACTTTTCTGTCTTAATTAGCCTTAAATTAGCTTCTTAAAAAAAACAAGTAAAAAAGGGCTAAATTCGGCTGTGCCGAATCCTTGAATACCCTCCACCATAGGGGCTGAAGATGATATACGTATATACTAAATTTTGCATGAACTGTAATATGAATATGTTTTGTCAATTTATGTAACGAACTTTTGTTATTTAGTTTTAGTAATGTTATTTATTTAGTTTTAGCAATGTTATTTACAGAGGTCTGCTCTGTTAGCGACTTTAACATTGTTGATTTTTACGTTAACTTAGTTATCAGAGTAACACACATATAAGCTCTTAGAATGTTAATCGAACAATAAGAAGACTTAATAACATTTTTACTTACTTAACAGAAAAAAAAAATAGATACAGAAAAATTTTACAAATTTGTATGGAAAATTTAGAGGTACCTTCACATTTTCACTCATAACTTTTGAACCGCTTAACCGATTTTGCTCATTTTAAATACCAAACTGCTCGGGAGGATGTTCAATAATCTGGGGCACCCCCGCTTCCGTCTTCGCGTCGTGATCGCCATTTCAACAGACAGACGGACATCGCTAAATCGACTTAAAATTGCATAAGGATCACGAATATATATACTTTATGGGGTCTTAAACCTATATTTCGACATGTTACAAACGGAATGACAAACTGATATATACCCCCACCATATATGGTGGAGGGTATAAAAAACTAATTGCACTTTTATATTTTAACTCTCTGACAACACACTTTTATATATATATTTTTTTTTTAATTTCTAAGATTTATTGCAAATTTCTTCTGAGCACAGTTGTTGTTCCTTTTTTTATTAATATTCCCAGAATAGTTTGTTTAACTATGTAGTGCAATATATTGCACTTTTCTGTCTTAATTAGCCAACAACACAAAGAAGTACTTTTAGTTTTTTAGACGATGTTGTTTCTTATAATTCTTCATGTTTTTTCTCTTATAGATTCTTTATTTGTTGGTTTCTTCAAACATTAACAATAATTTATTAGGTCTCATTTCTGCATCAAAATTTTAATATAAATTATCTTTTTTGCAAATTTGGTTTTATTTTTACATCCTTTTGGTAGAGTTGTGTTGTTTGTTAACAAATTATTCACTAAACTTATCAAAAGACTCGGTACACTTTTACACGCGCTTTTGGTTATTTCATTCTTTTTTGTTAGGGAACAATTTAATTTTTTTTTTAGTTAATTTTCAACAAGAGCACACAATAGAAATATTCCCTGGAAAATGGCGAATGACGAACTACATAGTTAAGTAAAAACTTAACTAGAATAAATGTTTGTTTGCATAATTTAATTGCTTTAAGAGACCGTGCTTTGTTTGAGGTATCACCAAAAATTTTTTTGGCGGAACTTCTTAACTAAAATAGCCTAAAAGAATGTCTGCACTTTAGCATAACTTTATTTTAAATTTGTATTAAAAATTTTGAGTTTTTTGCTAGTCGCTTCTGGGTAGCGCTTTTATTGGTTTGTTAAGTGATGCCAGATTTCTCATTACACTACATTTAGCGTTTTTTGATTAACAAAAAAAAAACGTTTAGGCCAAGTTTTTAGTATGTAGATTATCTTTAAACTGAGTTTATCGCAGTTTGTAACTTGAATACTGATTTTGAAATTTGTTTTATTTTATTTAATTTCAATGAAGACAAAAATTGTATGTAATGAAAAGTTGTTCCGACTAATTTTTATTAATGTACATGAAAATGACAGACAAAATTATTTTTCGGTTTAACCAAACCAAGTTTAACTCACATCCCGAAAACTCGGCTTAAGATTCCCTTAGCTATATGTCAGACCTTGAAAAAGAATTAATTCGCGAGAATTAATTCGCGAGTTGATTTAATATTTTATGAATCCATTTTTTAAATCAGATTTAAAATCATAGTTGATCAATCAACTTCATTTAAATCTTTTTTGATTCAATTGAGTCAAATCATTTCAAACATAATTCTTTTTTTGATCGAAAACTAAGCGAGATAGGGCAAAACGGAAATATAAATATACTGAGATAATAAAAATACGCCAGATACGGAAGATATCCCGAGGAATCTATTTTTATAAAACAGCCACAGGTTGACCCATTTTTATACGAAAGAAATAGAACGGGAAACGAAATTTATTTTATCGGAGTTCGTTAATTTATATTATCATATAAATTAAAAAAAAATAGTCAATTCCATGAAACTCTACCGAATCAATTCTATCGTAGGGTGACCATTATCGAGCTTTGCAAAAATTTTGTCCGTTTTGCGCTATCTTTTTAAATGGCAGGTATCTCGAAAACGACATAGGGCAAAACGGACAAAATTTTTGCTCTAGTATTTATATACTGTGATAATAAACATGACCCTGGTCCAAAAGACATCCCAAAATTAAATTAATCGTGATTTAAAAAACAAATATATTTTAACTCGCTTATCAAATCAGATTCAAGAATCAAAATAATTATATTTTTGATTCGCAAATAAAATCAAAATTGATTTGATTTTTTGATTTAAAATTTAATTATTTATATTTAATTATTTCGTTTGATTTATAAAAAGAATTATTTAAATCAACTTGATTCTTCTAATAAAATAAAGATTGGGTTTTGGTAGTAAATAATTCATTGTTTTTAAAGGGGTACTATAAGTAGACGTTACGTACCTCCTTATGGAAGATAGATATAACGAAAAAAGGGGTATAACTGAAAGGCTGTCTCGTATTTACTCAATATATACCATACAACTGATTGCATGCAATTTTCTTAATTACCTATTCAAAATTGCTTCCAAAGTTATGCCAATTTATATGGTGACTTTAATTGCACGAAAACTGAATGTGAATGAAGAAACAAAAGAAGAATACATATAAGTGTGAAAGAGAGATAACAGAAACATGAACGAAAACCGTGCATTTTTTGTAACCGCGTTTACTTCTCTACCCCGTTCTCCAACAAACAAAAATTGGCTCTAAATGAATAAGCTGGGTCATCACATTATGGTACAAATAAGTTATTCTAGCTTAACCCACAGTCTCGACTGAAGACAAATATGTACTAGATATATATTGCAGCAAACGTCAAAATTATGTTATCTCCCATGTGCATCGCTTGATTTCGTACATATATATTGCCGGTAATATATGTCGCATTAGTGTCGAAGATTTTATTTACTACACCTAATTGTTATTATAATTTTTAAAATATTTGGCATCTTGATGTTTACCACTTTCAAATGCACTTAGTGTTGCACTGTATTTGCAGTATCCATTTTTGAATATCGAAATTTAAGAAATATATTTAAATTATATATTTTTTTAGAATTTATCCGGTTCGAGATCATAATTAAATTAAATCCTGCCTTTACACATGCAAGTAGTAGCATGCAAATGTTGTATACGAATTATTCTACGAAATAGTTGCATCTCCTGCCATTTGCTTTTCTGTTTACACATGCGAGTGTTAAACAGAGTTACCGAGTACATCATATAGGCACATTTTTGGGGAAACGGTTAACATTTATTATTATTATTAGTTTTAATAATATTATTAATGCTCTAAAATTAACAAACTTGCGGTTTTATACAAGTTAAAATTTTAGATATAACTTCTCAGTAATATAGTAAATTTGAATTTAATTTTTAACAGGGTAACATTGTTTATAGTTTTGACATTTAGTGGCATGCAAATTCCAAATTTTCCTCGCATACAAAATTTGCTGCCACTGGATGTGCCATTGCGAAAAATGTGAGTGTATTAGTTAAAAGCCTGGTTGGCATTCCTTACCTGTTCATAATAACGGTAGTTGGCTACCTCAGTTACTTTAAGACCGATATGAAAATTTTAAAATTGCCATTCCATTAAAGGTTAAGTGTCTTTTTGTATAACCGGGCTTATTGCGCTATTTTACCGGTCCAATTTTAAAATATCTTAAACTACCATCAAAGCAAAAATATTGTATCAACTATTACGAGGCTATTTACACGCCTAATTACTTTTGTTCACGATGTCCAAAAAATAATGGGTACCCATTGTTTTTTGGCTGTTCGTAAGCGAGAGGGTGATGCCCAACAATTAATTTGTGTTTTTTGTAAGTGAGAAGATAATGACCACTCATTACTTTTTGTACATCGCGAACAAAAGTAATTAAGCGATCAAATAGGCTGGTATGTAGTTGAAATCCTGTTTTTGCTGGGATAATAACGCTAAACTACCGAAACGCCGATTTATAACGGTATTTTGCAAATATAACAAACTTTAACAGGTAATATTATGAAATAAACCCCATTATATTTAAAGACACATGCCATTATTGCAAAGGTATTGCTTGCCAACCATGGTAATTAGTATTGAGTTTTTCGAACTTCTGGTGGCATGTGTAAACACTGGGTAAGGAACAGTAATTTTTTTTTTAATGTAAGAGAAGATGGAGAAATTTGTGAGAACCGCGCTAGAGGGAGTCCACACTTTCGACCTGAGCGACCAGCTCATCGACAACAGACCTTTAAAAATATAATTCCTTAAATCAATTTTTAAATCTGATTTAAATTTTGACGAATTAATTCGTGAATTAATTTTTCTAATTGAATTATTTATTCTCAGAAAAAAAAAGTTTGTAGAAAAAATTTTAAACGGTTTTCAATCACACTACTATTTTTGTACCAATTTTTAGTAAAAAAATTATTATTTGGCAAACTTTTTTGCTATTTACATTTTAAAAATTACATAATTTTTACAGAATATTTACAAATTTTTGTTGCTAACTTCAGAAAACATATTACAAATTTTTAACAACCGATATGTTAAAATTAGCAAATAAAAATTACTAATTTTAAAAAAAATGAATATAAAACTTATACTTTTACTATAAAACTTATACTTACAAACTTAAATTGCCTTAAAATGCTACAAGGTTGAAAACGGGATCGGAAGTGAAAATACATTTTACAACCGACTCATTACCAAAAATAGGACATCCACTTTAAATAGCACTAAAAACCTTTTTAGTTCTAAAAATCTGCTCTTAAATGTGGCCTTAAAATCCGAAAAATTTACTAGAAAAATTTTTCCAAAAAATTAAGTCTTTATTTTTATTTTAATTTTGTCTAAAATATTTTTGGAAAAATATAAATAAAATAAAAAAATATCGTAAGCCAATTTTAAAAGAAATTATCAGCTTTAAAGTGTTTGTTAAAAATAATTAAGTTTTTTATAAATATTTTTTTATAAATTAATATTTTCCTATATTTTACAATTACAAATTACAATTACAAATTTACTAAAATTTAGTAGTGCTTACTAATTTTTATACTAAATTGGTTGTATTAATATTAATAATATTTAGTAATTTTTTTTTGCTGATTTTAGCAAACCGATTTTAAATTTCATCTTACAAAAAGTTTACTAAAATGTAGTAGCGACTACTAACTTTTCTACTAATTCCATTTTACTACACGTCAACAGACATGTGTTGCTAAGTTTAGCAAAAAATACCGCTGGGCTTAAATTAGCAAAATTTCCCGTAATAACAACAAAATTTTCAGTTGCCATTACAGTATTTTTTCGGTGAGTGTACTACCATTAGAAGAATAAAACTATTTTAAATAATTCTTGTTATAATCAAATAATTCAATTTGAGCAAAAAAGGTCACCCTTCGTTAGAACAGATTCGGTAGGTTTCCGTAGAGTTTCATGAAATTTTTATAAAACAGCCACAGGGTAACCATTTTTGTTATCAATTTATTTGAAAATATAATTTAACTCACTCTGATAATACAAATTTCGTTTCCCGTCCAATTTGCTTCGTATAAAAATGGGTCACCCTCTGGCTGTTTTTTAAAAATAGATTCTTCGGACATAATTACCGCAATATATTAATACTTAACTATAAAGCAAAATTTTTGTCCGTTTTGTTCTATCTCGCATAGTATTCGAGATACTGGTCATTTTAAAAAATTACCATTTTACAAAAGGGCGAATATCTAGAAAACTAAGCGAAATTTGTAAGTCTATTTAATGTTTTTTTTATTTTGTTTTAATTCTCAAATCAAATCAATCTTTTTTTAATTTGCGAATAAAAAAAAGAAAGTTGTGTTTGAAATGATTTGAATCAATTGAATCAAAAAAGATTTAAATAAAATTGATAAATTTGATTTAATTAATTGACTTATAAAACATTGAATCAACTCGCTCATTTACAAAAAGAATTTTTTTTCGAATTAATTAAGTAAAGATATATGTTTTTCAAGGTCTGTTGCAAGTAATGGTTATTATTATTTTACCTGGGTGATTTCAAGCATGCAGTTGAGGATTAAACTAAAAATATTCAATGTTAGGTAGTTTTTGGGATTTAGGTAAAGTTTTGGAATATGTTATTTATTAAGAAACGAAAAAACTAACGACCAGGCATTAAATAAAACATTTATAGTTTTAAAATCGGTCGCGTTATTCGTTATTAAATCTTTTTTTAATTATTATTGTTTGTTGGGAAGTCACTTGTGTTCCCTAATCGTCAAACTATAATTTTGTTTTTGGTTCCAAAATATGATGAATACAATATGTACAAAATACATGGTTGGCAAGCAATACCTTTTGATTATAACGGTAGTTATCTACCACGTTCTGATTAATATTTTGATACGATATCACGGGACTTTTTTCATAATATTACCTGTTAAATTTTGTTATATCTGTAAAATACCTTATAAATCGGTGTTTTGGTACATTAGCGTTATTGTAACAGTAGTTTAAGATATTTTAAAATCAAACCGGTAAAATAGCGCAATAAACCCGGGTATACAAAAAGACACATGCCTTCAATCGAATCGCAATTTTAAAATTTTAATATCGGGCTGTGATAACCAACTATTGTTATTATGAAAAGGTAGTGAATGCCAACCATGATAAAATACGATTTATTTTTATACAGGGTGTCCGCCGGCGATTAAATGAACTAGAATTTAATATCGGCAATTATGTATGGAATAAAATATCAGATAAATGCCCGCCTCTGGTAGCCTCACAAATGCAAGCCCTTTTTATCACATTTTTCATTACATTCTCACACATTTCACGCGGTATTTCATTAATTTCATCACGAATATTTTGTTTCAGATATCAGTCAAATCAGGCGACCGTGGAGGCTAATCAACATCACCATTTCTTGAAATAACTTGTTGTGAAAAGAGGTCTCGCAGATGTGGCACCGTCTTGTTGATACCACATGTTAATCAAGCCCAAAGCAAGCAGTTGTGGCGTTAAAAAGTTTTCAATCATATCACGATATTGCTCCCCATTCACAAATACCGTTACGCCATTTTCATTTTCAAAGAAGTAAGGTCCAATGATTCCTTCTGACCAAATTGCACACCAGTACGTTGTGGTCCATGTTTGGGCCTATCACCTACAGACCCGCTTTCTTTGAAATCATTCACTAACTTTCTCATCGTCACAGTAATCGATGATTGATTTTGATAAAATGTTTTAACGATTAAAACACGTTGGTTTATCGAATATTTTTCCATAATAAATTTGCCACGTGTCTACTTCACGACTGCCAAATATGAACTGTCAAGACTAATGTTTACCAAAATGGCGGCAAAACAAAGTAGTATACCTTCCCGGCAGACACCCTGTATTTTGATTTGATCAGACACGAAAAGATATTATAACTTGTACGTAATTACCCTGCGGGAAAAAAGGGGTCAGTTGGGAATTGGGACCTGTCCCGGGATAGGTGAAAACTGAACCGGTTTCGAAAAAACATATCACGAGATAGGTGAAAAGAGCACCGGTTCCTAAAGTACCTATCACGTGACCGGTTTAAAAGTCACGGCATGTCCTTTTAGACCAGTCCTGTGACATGTCACAGAGGGCAATTGACCCCATCCTAGGACAAACCGATGTAAAAGTGATCGGTACCCTATCACAATGAACCGGTCATGTGACGTGTCCTGGGATAGGTCCTTTTCCCGCAGGGTATATATACATACATATTATTATACATTAATATTTATTAGAGTTTGTCAGAAATATATATGTAAAATACTCGTATCTTTGATTTTGCGATGTCATAACTTTTTAGAAAGTTTTTGCATCAAAATAGAATTGATTTCTTTCATTTTTTTAACTCCTTGCATATCCGAATGTGATACTAGGATTAAGCTTAACATGTGATTTTATGTGTATTGTACTGTCAACATTTATTTATTTACAATTGATGAAGAGCCGCGAATAACGTTAGGTGTGTTCGACGTACGTTACCGCGGGTGCCCGCTGGAACCCAATCTTACCAGAACGCGTTTCTTGTAACAAAAATTGAGTAAATGTGAGCGTTGATAAGAGAGTAGTTGTGTTTCTATTTTTACCAGAACTTACCTGTACTTTTTGTTTAGGTAAAATGGTAAAATTGTCAAATCATCAGCTGCTGTTTTTTAATATGAATAAATTTGACGTGTATTTTTGGGTATGAAATGTGGTTTT
Source organism: Eustalomyia histrio (assembly GCA_949748255.1). NCBI lineage: Eukaryota > Metazoa > Arthropoda > Insecta > Diptera > Anthomyiidae > Eustalomyia > Eustalomyia histrio. The sequence goes on along the minus strand of OX456527.1, from coordinate 17,618,515 downwards.
GTGCGTTCGCAGTATTTTGGGCATTTTTATAGTTTTGTGAGAGAATTTTTTGCTTACTCTCATTTTACCAGACTTTACCCAAAATTACCTGTTGTAAGCGACATAATTGAAATTGTTGAGAAATCGAAAAAAAACGTTTTAGAACTTGTAGGTGTATCTCACTGACTGACTTCTTTAGATTCATTTTGAAGACATAAAAGAGAGTTATTATAACTGTAATCTGCAAAAAAAACAGGTTTTGTAAAAATTGTCGCTTAAAACGTTATTCGCGGCTCCGCTTCAATTATATGTAATGATGTCCAGTTTATTATTTATAAATAAAATTTTATACAATATGTCAGACGATGTAACAAAGAATCATTAAACATAAATTTATGCTCCTGAAGAAGTTTGAATAAGGCAAACGAAATGTTGAGCGATAATATGAAATAAATTGATTTTTATTTACAAATAAGAAGCAAAAAAGTCTGTAAAATTCCAGTTTTGTTTAAGCGAAAAATTAAAGTTTTGATTTTGTTTTTACTTCATAATTTGCTGCTCTATGACTGGGAAATTTTGAGTTGTCAACAAGGAAAGTTCATTTTCCTGGCAATTAAAAAATATTTTCAAAATTAAAAAAAAAACAAATTTGAAAAAAAATCCATGTTTAGAAAAACTTTATTAAAAAATCAAATTAAACATAATTGTATCAAATTAAAAGAAGGCATTTTTCGGATCAAATAAGATATGATGTGACATGGAATTTAGTATTTGATTATATGTAATTATATCGGAACTTTTTTTTAATCGGATAGTAAGGTATTGGTTCATATAACACCCTACATATTAACATAATATTGTTACATATATACTTATATATTTATATATTTTAAACAAATTGACATTGTTCATTTTGTATATAATTTTATATGATAAGATCTAAAAAGATAGAATTAGATCGTATTCTATACAATTGGACTTATAATTTTTTTTTTGAACCAAAATTAATTTCGTTTTACTCGGGTATATATTAAAATTAAAGTATATTTTTTTCACTGTTTTTTTTTTTTAATTCGCGTTCATTCATATTTATTTTATTTTATTTCATTTTATTTTATTTCATTTTATTTTATTTAATTATTATCACTTTACCTCCCAAATTCTTAGAAAAATCTACGGCGAATTAAAAAGGACGTTTTTCTTTACCTGCTGTCAATATGCTCGCAGAAGATTTCATGTTTATCTTGTAATAACTGACCAAATGTAAAGGTATATAATGTTTGCTCTAAAATATTTGCATTCAATCCTGTCTTGACAGTGAATCAATAAAGAACAACTTACGACGCAGAAAAGTAGAAAAATAACAATATTAATCAATATTTGTAATACAGATATAAGAAAAAGTTTTACAAAATATTTACTTTTAAATCTAAAATGTGGAATTTCAATGCACAACAGCCAACTGAACAACTCCAAGCCATTAGTTTGTCTCGACCACGTCCAGAAGATCTACAAAAGACCGAAGAACTACGTAAGGCATTGAAACCCTATGGGGTATTTGAAACACGTGATCGTTTTTATAAAATCACGGGTAGCTTGGCCAAACTAAGAACCCTTTTCAAACAATGGGTTCAAAATATTTCGCTTGCAATGAATATGCCAGAAGAGGCTGCTCAAAAATTGGGTGGTGACGTCTGTCCATTTGGCTCATTTTCTTTGGGTATAAATCATAAGGGAGCTGATATTAGTGCATTGTGTGTTGCACCATGCAATATAAATCATGCTGATTATTTATCATCATTTTTTGAATTATTGAAAATACAACCGAAAGTAACAGATTGTCATGCCACAGATCGGGGTTACGTGCCTGTTATAAAACTGAATTTCGACGGTATCCAATTTAATTTAGTATTTGTCCGTTTATCTCTGAATGAGATACCAGATGATTTAGATTTATGCGATAATAATTTATTGAACCATTTAGATCAACGCTCGTTTGTTTGTTTAAACGCTTATCGTGTAATAGAAGAAATAAAATCGTTAGTGCCGAATGTGGACAATTTTCGTTTGGCATTGTGTTCCATAAAATTATGGGCTAAACGTGAGTATAATGTATTCATTATAAAAACATACTTTATTATTATTATTTTTAATTATTTATTTAAAAAAAAAAACACCGACAAAAAAGAATTTTTTCCTATACAAAAATTGTCAGATTTTAAGAATTTTTTTTATTGAAAAATTTCCTCTGTTTATATAAAAAAAACAAGTAAAAAAGGCTTGAATTCGGCTGTGCCGAATCTTTGAATACCCTCCACCAATGTTCTCTATTGTTTTTAATACAAACAATGTAAAAACTTTTGAAGTAAAATTATGGAGGTGAAAAAAATTTTTAAGGTGAAAAACTTTTTTAGATGCGAAACGAATTTTTTTACGTGAAAAAAATTTTGTGGTGAAAAAATTTTTTTAGATGAAAAAAAATTTTTGTGGTGAAAAAAATTTTTTGTGGTGAAAAAAATTTTTTGAGGTCAAAAATATTTGAGGTGTACAAAATATTATTAATTTCTAAGCGATTGGTGAAAAAATATAAGAAAATATATTATATACCAGTCGCTACTATGAAATTGTACTAAAATACACCAATTTGTATGGAAAATTTAGAGGTATCTTCACATTTTCACCCATAACTTTTTAACCGCTGGACCGATTTTGCTCATTTTCAATGTCCAACAATCCAGGTAAAAATAGGCACCCCCGCTTGCGTCTTCGCGTCGTGATCGCCATTTCAACAGACAGACAGACACACGGACATCGCTAAATCGACTTAAAATTGCGTAAGGATCACGAATATATATACTTTATGGGGTCTTACACCTATATTTCGACATGTTACAAACGGAATGACAAACTGATATATACCCTCACCATATATGATGGAGGGTATCAAAAATCTCAAATCCTGTGGACTTTTTTTCTGTAGAAAAGTGTTTTAAATTCTGTAGCTTTTTCTATACAGAAATTTCCAGATTCTGAGGATTTTTCTATACAAAAAAAAATCTCATAAAAACATCTGCAATTCTATAATATTTTTTCTGTAGAAAGTTCTCAGTTTATGGTGATTTTTTTTTTTTTTTTTTTTCAATAAAAAATTCTTTAACATTTCAGTAATTTAATAATAATATTTTCCTTTTTATAGAACATGGCATCTATTCGAACCCACTGCGAAACTTGAAAAGTGTTACATGGGCCATATTAGTGGCTCGTGTCTGTCAATTATATCCAAATGCTACAGCATCGACATTGATAGAAAAATTTTTTTTTGAATTTTCACATTGGCAATGGCCGCGCCCGGTATTGTTAAAACATCCAGATAACATTAATTTAGAATTTCCGGTAAGCAAAACGCAATATTCTTAAACAAATTCTAAATATTAATCTAAAATTCTTATAATTGAAAATAATTGACGAAATTATTTAGAACTAGATTTTTATTAAAATTTTAATAAAATTATTGATGTTACAATTAATACAGTTTACAAAGGAATGAATTTATTTTACAAAAATATTTTCACAACTTGAAATACAAAAGTAAAGTTTTAATGTTTGAAAATTTATGTATTTTAATAATAATAACATATACAATATATTCTTTTAAGGCTTGGAATCCATGTGCTGATGCTACATATCGTTATAATTTAATGCCGATTATAACACCAGCATATCCACACCAAAATTCTGCTCTCAATGTTTCGGAAGGTACTAAAATATTTATAACAAAGTTGTTTCAACTTAGTATGAGTATAACAGATAAAATTATGTTGGGTAATGCTTCTTGGGATCGACTTTTTAGTGTTACCAAATTCTTTGAAAAAAATGTTTTGCAACAAACTGTAAGTATTAACATTTTTATTTATCTACATATATTATATATTTTGTTTTTAAATTTAATCTATTTTTAAAATATATTTTTTACAACGAATTTTAAATAATTTTACGTTTAATTAAAAAAAAAACCTAGCCGGAGAATATAAATTTATTGTTACGACCAAGTATTTTGCCAAACATTAGGTTAGCAAAATATTCTGTGATCACAATTAATCTGTTTTCTCTGTGTATAGACAGATAATTGTTCAAATAAAATTTAGTGTATAAAACGCCTTTAATTATCCAAAACTTTTTCAATTAAACACTATGAGGTTCTGAAAATTTATTCCAATAGAAAAACCCTTAAGCTCAAAAATCTTTTTTCTTACAAAATAATCCATCATCTTCAAAGATTTTTTAAAGGAATTTTGCCTATAAAAATTCACTGATTCTTTAATCCTTTCCTGTAAATAAAAAAATCTATGGATTATAAGTTTTCTTTGTAGATTAATTTTTTAACTTTTTGTTCAGTACGACTAAAATAAAAATTTCCATTTTTTTCAGAACAAAATTAATATGTTAAATGAAGATGAGCTTATGGATAATAATAATAGCTTCCGTAATGCAATTAAATCAAATGACAAAAGACCGTCAAGTGACAGGCAAGATGGTAGTTCGAGCAAAAGATCACGAGTTAGTGAATCGGTAAGTCAAGATTTTAAAATATATTTTGTGTAAAAGGCCAACTAATAATTTTTTTGGTTTAATTTTAAAAATTTTTTAGATGGAAGAAGATTTAACTTCCTCTTGTGATTCTGGTAGAGGTACCTCTACACTCACCTTGCAAGAAACACCTCCAACATTGAATGGAGCTGATACTAAGCCAAAATTGGTTAATACGGGTGCAAACAACAACAGCAATAATACATTTATTGAAGCTGATATTAAGCCAAAATTGGAAAATCCTGAAAAAGGTGTTACGGGTCCAAACAACAGCAGCAATTTTACAATTATTGAAGCCGATATTAAGCCAAAATTGGAAAATCCTGAGGAAGGTGTTACGGGTCCAAACAACAGCAGCAATAATACAATTATTGAAGCTGATATTAAGCCAAAATTGGAAAATCTTGAGGAAGGTGTTACGGGTCCAAACAACAGCAGCAATAATACAATTATTGAAGCTGATATTAAGCCAAAATTGGAAAATCTTGAGGAAGGTGTTACGGGTCCAAACAACAACAGCAATTTTACAATTATTGAAGCTGATATTAAGCCAAAATTGGAAAATCCTGAGGAAGGTGTTACGGGTCCAAGCAACAGCAGCAATTTTACAATTATTGAAGCTGATATAAAGCCAAAATTGGAAAATCCTGAGGAAGGTGTTACGGGTACAAGCAACAGCAGCAAATTTACAATTATTGGAGCTGATATTAAGCCAAAATTGGAAAATCCTGAGGAAGGTGTTACGGGCCCAAGCAACAGCAGCAATTTTACAATTATTGAAGCTGATATTAAGCCAAAATTGGAAAATCCTGTGGAAGGTATTACGGGTCCAAGCAACAGCAGCAATTTAACAACTATTGAAAATGATATTAAGCCAAAATTGGAGAATCCTGAGGAAGGTGTTACGAGTCCAAGCAACAACAGCAATAATACAACTATTGAAGCTGATATTAAGCCAAAATTGGAAAATCCTGAGGAAGGTGTTACGAGTCCGAACAACAACAGCAATAATACAATTATTGAAGCTGATATTAAGCCAAAATTGGAAAATCCTGAGGAAGGTGTTACGGGTCCAAACAACAGCAGAAATTTTACAATTATTGAAGCTGATATTAAGCCAAAATTGGAAAATCCTGAGGAAGGTGTTACGGGTGCAAGCAACAGCAGCAATTTTACAATTATTGAAGCTGATATTAAGCCAAAATTGGAAAATCCTGAGGAAGGCGTTACGGGTCCAAGCAACAGCATCAATTTTTCAATTATTGAAGCTGATATAAAGCCAAAATTGGAAAATCCTGAGGAAGGTGTTACGGGTCCAAGCAACAGCAGCAATTTTACAATTATTGAAGCTGATATTAAGCCAAAATTGGAAAATCCTGAGGAAGGTGTTACGGGCCCAAGCAACAACAGCAATTTTACAATTATTGAAGCTGATATTAAGCCAAAATTGGAAAATCCTGAGGAAGGTGTTACAGGTGCAAATAATAGCAGTAATTATATATTTATTGAATCTGATATTAAGCCAAAATTGGAAAATGCTGAGGAAGGTGTTACAGGTCCAAACAACAACACCTATTACACAATTATTAAAATTGAGGAAGATGCTACAGGTGCAAATAGTAGCAATACTGATACTAGGCCGAATTTGGAAAATGCTGAGGAAGGTGTTGCGGGTGCAAACAACAACACCTTTTATACAATAATTGAAGTTGAGGAAGATGCTACACGTGCAAATAATAGCAATACTGATACTAGGACGAATTTGGAAAATGCTGAGGACGGTGTAGCGGGTGCAAACAACACCTATTATACAATTGTTGAAGTCGAAGAAGATGCTACAGGTGCAAATAATACCAATACTGATACTAGGCCGAATTTCGAAAATGCTGAGGAAGGTGTAGCAGGTGCAAACAATAACAGTAATTATACTAGTACGGTTTCAACGCCGCCTACAGTGTGTACTTTACAACTACAACAGTAATCATTAACTACGACAGCATTAGATATCATTAGCAATATGGCTGATAACGAATTTAATATTTTTTTTTACCTAATTTTATATATATTAATATAATTTGTTGTTAGTTTTTTTTTTTTTTAAATATTAAATGAATAAAATTTTAAACGACAAAGAAAAACTTTAATAATAGTACTGTTTTTTCGAATTTTTTATCTATACCCTGTAGGAAGCCTGGGGTCAAGTCACCACTTTTGTCGACCATTTTGGGTGACTTTTTGGTGACATGTCCACATGTCCACGTCTATACTTTTTACATTCCTTTTTTGCAGCTGCAATGCTGTGCCTGTTCTTGATTTTTTTATTGTTTTATTTTGTTGAAAAAACATGTGCACAGCTGCATGCAAAATTAAAGTTTTTAATACAAATATAAAGAAAAATGAATTTAAAAGTTAAATATAGGAACTTGAACAAAATCAATTTTGTATAAAAATAAAAATAACAAGAAAGACGCAGCAATTTTTAGTAAAAATTGCAACTCTAGAGATTTTGTGGAGCCTGATGAAGATTTTTGCGGAGCCTGTGGATAATTTTGTGCAGTCTTTTAAAGATTTGTCTACTCCAAAATTAAATTTGCACGAAATTTTTTTTTACTTTAATGAAATTTATAAAAAAAAATTTATTAATAAAATATCTAATTTAACATAATAAATGCACCTGTTTAATCTTATTTCCTTCCTAGTGTGGAAATCCACTTCCAAATGTGTAGACTAGAATTACTTAAATGTACTAGTGAATCTATGGTTCCAATGTCAACACCTAGTCAATAGTTGTGTAAATTCGCAATGACACGCACTTGTTAAATGTCTACAACAGAAAGCGTTGGCTGGGGCATAATTAGTCAGTAGTACTGGTGACAAAGTCAATAGTGAATCAGTACAGTTTCACTATCGACATTTCCTACAGGGTAACTACATTTAAAAAAAATGACTATCCCTACTTATTCGACTTTTTTTAATTTGTTGTAAAGAAATAGAATTTGAACATTTGGGGCTGGCTTTCTACGAAAGGTGTTTTCGTATATTGACTTTGCCGAAGCGCGAAATAGAGCAATTGCATTGTTTCCCCTTGTCTGCTTACCTTTTGTTGTTTTCAAAATTTTATCAAATCAGAAATACAAAAATTTTAAATATTTTTGTAGCAATAAAAAGAGAAAAACCAATAATTTTTAAGACTTGGCAGCATTTTTATACATTCTTAATTTTTAAATATGTAGGTATATCTAACCCTACGGGAAATGAAAGTTCGATTGATCCAAGGTTATAACTCTACAATAGCTGAACGAGAGACATGTCGCAAAACTGGTTTTAAATATAATTTACTGTCTGAAAAAGTGGTAAGTGCTGTAAAATTACAAGTATCCCAACTATTGAAAGGGTGGCAGAACATTGACTGGTTCTTTCTAGATATGTCATGTAATTAGCTCACTATGCATTACCCTATGGGAAGCACATTAAGGGAAACACGCTACGGGTAGCAACCTACTGAAAGCATCCAATATTATGAACATATTGTATTATATATAATTATATCTTATATTGGACCGTATATTCCAGAATAATTATATCCCATATCATATAAATTTTTTTTGATTTTTTTTTGCATATATAAATACACATATTTATATGTGTCAGCATACGTCTTACAAGTCATGGTCACGCAATTTAGTCATTGTACTAACATTTTTTTCTGAGTACATTTACAGCTTTATGTTTATATTTAAACTTTTTTACTCTGGTATTTACTAAATAAATAGTTGCTTCTACTGTACACAATTACTAAACGAACTTTGTTTTTGAAGTTGATTGGAAATACACATAATTAGATAAAATAATTGCTTTTTAGTTCCCTTTTCCTCTTTTTAATGTCAAATAAAGGGTGACTATTTTGGTTTTTCAGTGTAAACAAAGAGATTCGTGACAGGTTTTTCATTTCACCATAAATAGACTAACAAACGAACAACGCTTGCAAATAATTGAATTTCATTATCAAAATTCTTGCTGTATGAGAAATGTTTAAAATTCTAGAAAATTGTCTTCAGCGGCGAAGCTCATTTTTCACTCAATGGGTACGTGAACAAACGGAATTGCCGAATTTGGTATGAAGAGCAGCCAGAGGCAGTTAAAGAGATGTTAATGCAACCTGAAAAATGCACAATTTGGTGCGGTTTATTGGCCGGCGGCATCATTGGACCGTACATCTTCAATAACGATTTTTTTTTTCGAATTCATTTATTTATTGAATCTTCACTTAAAAATAGTGAACTAATAATAAGTATTACAAATCTTAGAAGCTAAAAACTATGTTACTAAGTCCAGCCAGTGCCAGACGAAATATCACTTATTCATGTATTATCTCAATTTTTCTCAAAGCATAGGTCCTTTGTACTAGTATGCCAAGTCGGCTGTGGCCCTCCTTCTCAGACGCTGGTGGCCGCGATTTCCAAGTAGATTACGCGTTAGTTCATTTGGATGAGTCTCCAGTTTATTTAAATAGTTTTGGGTAGATTTCATGGCCTCATCTTTAACTAGAGGAACATTAAAATCTCAGTGTATATTTGAATTTCTTACATACCAGGAAGCTCCTGTTATTAATCGTAAAATGTTGTACTGCTTTCTTTGAATTCTCTGAACATTAGAATGGGAGGCCGTTGCCCAGAATTGAACTCCATAACACCATATGGGTTTTATTATCGAGTTAACCAATTGATTTCAATGATTTTTAATTTCATCTGAGTTAATTTTGCATCTATATGATTCTTCCACGTGAGTCGACGATCAAGATGAATGTTATTTCGATTATTTATTCGGATTAAAGGGCAAGTTTCTCTTCTTAACGTAAAAGTAATATGAACACATTTCTGCTCATTCACCTTAATTTACCACTGATTTAGCCACACTTCTAATTGGCAAACGTGATTCTGTAAAATTCGAGAAGCCTCGAGTGGGTTACTGTGGCAACTTAGGATCGCCGTATCATCGGCAAATGTGGAAGTATGTGTGTCACTATTCGTTGGCATGTCAGAGGTATATGGGATATACAAAAGTGGTCCCAATATACTACCTTGTGGAACACCGGCATGTATATTTTGTGGAGTGCTTATAAAATCGCTTTCTTTAACTATAAATTTTCGATTTGTTATATAGCTTTCGAGTAAATTGTGTGTATTAGATGGCAATATATTCTTGATTTTAAAGAGTAGTCCTTTCCATTCTGGGGGATAATATTCAAGGCGTAATATAGCATTAAAAATAAACAAAATTATTTTTACAGCTATCCGGGGTAACTCCAAGAGCATTATATTATTGATATTATCAATGCCAGATGCTTTTTTGGGGTTTAAATCAAAAATTGCCTTTTCGACCTCTCGCATCTCAAACCGAACGGGTACTGCGCTGGGGTAAAATTAATGGCAACTCAACTATAACACTTGAATCATTTGGCGTGAATACATTTCTTAGGTGTTTAACAAACAGATCTCCTTTTTCAGTATCATTTCTCGCCCAACCTCCGTTTGGTTTTTGCAAAGGAGGCTTACATAAGACAGGCCTTTTTAAATCCTTGGTTGCACGCCATAACGAGTAGTCTGATTTGGCTGTAGGCTCGAGATTTTCTAAGAATCTATTTAGTGAGTTTGTTCTCCGATTCAAGTAATTTACGTAAATTTATTGTGCTTTCATTTAATCGAGCTTTGAGTTGTGGAGCTCTGTGCAGTTGCCACTCTCTACGGGCCCTTCTTTCAAAGTCTACCACTTTCTAATTTTTAAGAATTGTTTTCTAAAAATTAGTTCAGGCAATTAAAAATAACAAGTAATAAATTTTTCCTATGTAATAATAAAACTTTACTTGATTTTAGAAACTGATGAACTATTTCTAAGGAAAAAATGTTTAAATAAAGTTCAAGTTAAAAATCCCATAAAATAAACTTATGTCATTTTTCCATTTTCCAATAACTGTGATATTTTGTATTTTTGCAACAATTTCCTTAAATTAGTTAATTTAAGAAGACAAAGGACCCCCAGTGTTCCTTAGCCATAGACGTTACAGGATATCCTGCAGTACATTTTTTTAATTTGTTTACCTTTTTGCTAATGAAATTTAATTTATATTTTAAATACATGAATTTAGTATAATTCAATTTAATTTTAAGACAAAAATATATAGCAAAAAGCTTGTTAAAGCAGTGTCCTCACAAAGCGAAAGTCTCCCGAAAGTGGGAAAATACTTACTTAATGAATACTTTAAAATATATTAATTTTACTATAGAAACAGTTTCATATTTTTTAGAAATTTTTTTATCGAATTTAAGGATAATTTTCACTTAAAAGAAGTGCCATTTAACTTGATGTTAGAAAATATTTTCTAATTTTTAGGGCGTTAAGTCCTAGTTTTTAGTAAAAAAAATTATCTAATGAACTTAAATAAAATAAAATAAAATTTTTCTAAAAGCCAAGGAAACATTTCCTTACTAACAGTAAAATTTTAGATGATGTATGAATTAATTAGGAGGAAATTTTTCTGTTTTCTAATAAAAATTTAGTTCTCATTAGTAAAATTTTTCTATAATTTAGAAATTTTAACCAAATTTTAAGTACAATTTGTTTCTTAATTTCAAGGAAAATTTTATTAAATATTGGTTAAAACTGTCTACGGCGCCGTTTTCATTTAAATTGTTCCTGTAAATAAGTTAAT